>PPKZ03000009.1:0-617110 GCA_003707675.3 Ambrosiozyma philentoma
AGTGTCCTCCACAAGCAAATCCTGCTGAGTGGATGTTGGAGGTTATTGGTGCGGCACCAGGTTCACATGCCAACAGAGATTATCATGAAGCTTGGTTAGAGTCAAATGAAAGAAAAGCTATTAAAGATGAATTACAAGAGATGGAGAATGAACTAGTTAAATTACCAAGAGATGATTCACTTGAATCTCAGAAGGAATTTGCTTCTAATTTCCTTGTTCAATATGTTGTCGTTACTAAGAGAGTTTTACAACAATATTGGAGAACCCCATCCTATATCTGGTCCAAGATTACTTTAACTGTTTTAGCTTCATTATTTAATGGTTTCTCGTTTTTTAATGCTGGTACGTCATTACAAGGTTTACAAAATCAAATGTTGTCTGTTTTCATGTATTCTATTTTGGTTTTAACTTTGGTTGATCAAATGTTACCAAATTTCCTTTATCAAAGAGATATCTATGAAGTTAGAGAAAGACCATCAAAGACTTTTAGTTGGAAGATATTCTTAGCTGCCCAAATCACTGCTGAAATTCCATGGAATATTCTTTGTGGTACTCTAGGGTACTTCTGTTGGTATTATCCTGTCGGTTTGTATAAAAATGCTTCAGTTCATGGTGAAACCGCTGAAAGAGGAGCTTTATCTTGGTTATTGATTGTTGGATTCTTTATGTATGGATCAAGTTTGGGTCAAGCCTGTATTGCAGGTATGGAACTAGAACAAAATGGTGCCAACTTATCTTCATTATTATTCACTATGTCGTTGAATTTCTGTGGTGTTTTGTATTATCCTACTGGTTTCTGGTCTTTCATGTACAGAGTCTCTCCATTTACTTATTGGGTTGGTTCTATGTTAGCTACTGGTGTTGGTAATAATGTGGTTGAATGTGGAGAAAAAGAATATGTTTCATTCCCACCTCTAGATGGACAAACTTGTGGTGATTATATGGAAGCTTATATTAGCCAAGCTGGCGGTTATTTGAAAGATGAAAATGCCACTGATACTTGCCAATTCTGTTCATTAAGTGAAACAAATGTTTACTTAGAATCTATTCACATTGACTATAATCAAAAATGGAGAAACTGGGGTATTTTCATTTGTTATATTTTCATCAATTTCTTATTCATGATTTTATTGTATTGGTTAGCTAGAGTTCCAAAGAAGGCTAATAGGGTTCAAGATGAATCCACTTTGAAATCTGAGAAGTTAACCAATGTTGATGAACATCCCGAAGAAAAATAACTTTGATATTCTCTCTTTAATTATTTTTTGTTCTATTTATTTTCATTTTATTCCTACTCTTAATTTTATGTTCTTTGATCACTTGCCCTCTATACACTGAGTCTCTTGTTTTCATTTCCTGAATTTTTGTGATATCAAAAAATTTTATATGTATCTTTTTTTTTTCATTTACATTATTAATTTTCAACATACATTCTGCTTTTGTATTTCTCCTTGAATTTGTTTCTGCTTTATTAGTCTTTACCATTTTTAATACTTTTATACTTAATATACTATAAATAATTTTGAATTAAACTTATAACTAGTATCTATTTCCAGGAAAATATAATTTGTTTGTGAATTCCAAATTCCAAATTACGGAAACAAACTGCACAAACTATAATAGTGAGTTATAACACGCAAGAGAAAGTAGAACTAATAACTATTAAAAGAAGAATTAATCTCCGATTCCAAATTTCTTCTTTTCGAAGTAATGCCATCACAATGAGCATTATCTCCGTCCATCGTAAACTGCCTTTTCAAAGAGGAAGCAGTAGTGACAGGAGGGCCCATACTAGTTATAACTGCGACATCATCATTCGAAGCTTGTGGAAGTAGATAAGGCTTAACTAAATCCATTGAAATTGAATCAGCGGGATTGGCCAAAAACGAATTCATATCACTATACAAATCATTTAATCTTAAGTTCAACTCGTTGACTTGATGATCATTGAAATGGTTTCTATAAGTCATGAACATCCAATAGATCTCTATATTTGCCAAATATCCAATTAAATTAGGCATATATTTTCCTGAATGTTTATAATTACGGTCGTTGTGGTGTGTGGGAGATGAAGACGAACCAGGTAATGATGTTGATGTGACTGATCCCGGATTCAATTTTAAAGATTGTTTGAAAGAGTGATTAAAAAATTGAATTTTGCAATTTAAGTTATCGAGTTCTGAAATAGTTGGGTTGTTTTTGTAAGTCTTACCCATAATATAATATAATATTGAAGCTAATAACGGTGCTATTTGTTTTGATTTGCTTAGATAATCCATATCAACATTGAAATCATAAGGTGATGTTAATTCGTTAATCGAAACGTTTAAATATTGTAAAATTGACAATGTAGAGTTTAATAATGGATCTTCGGTTGTTTGTAAATTTGATAATTCGTCATTTAATATATTATCCTTTAATTTCAATGCGTTTGATAAATGGTGCATAGTTTTACCATATTCTATTCCATTTCCTTGTTTTTCATAATATGCTAGCTTTAATTTTAAGTTTTTTAGATCTTGGATGGTTAAAATTAACAAGTTAATTGAACTCAAAACATATATTTGTGATTCAACCATTTTTGGCTCAAACAAAGATCCACCAATTCCAGATATGGACTGCGTGAAAGTAATTGAAATTGTATCATTGAAGAATTGGTTTAGTGATAATTCACTTTGAACGTTCGAATATAACTTTCTAATTTTCATGTAATGATATTTAGCCTTTTCAAAATCACCATTTTTTTGATACCTTAATGCCAATGTATAGTACACTTTTGCTAATAATCTATGATAAATGACTAATTCTTGTGATGAGTACGAGCCTGAGTCATACTTTTTAATAAATTCGTCTAAATATTTATATTTTGAATTGAAAACATTATCATTAAAGACATTGTCTTGTAAATCGGCCAACAACTCATAAAAATTAATGAAGACATGAAAATAATTACAAGTTAAAGATTTCAATTCAAATTCAAATAGAGTGAACAAAGAACCACTGGTAGCTGTAATTTCATCTAAATATCTATGACAATGTTTAAATAACTTGTCTGTTCTTTTCTTGCCATCCCAAGATTTGATTACATACGAAACACCAGAATACATGTACGACAGCATTGAAAATTCTTTGAAATTTAACCAATTAATCTCAATGGGGAAGAAATCATTTGGATTAATTAAATTTACTTTTATTGGAATGAAAATTGTAAATTTGAAATCATGTTGCCAAGTGTGATCTGCTACTATTCTAATATCATGAATTAATTGAGAAACTTGGGATATTTTCTGTTTTGTGGTGTTGAAATCATCTTCCTGAATTGAAATAAGTAAATCAAACAAGGCAGTTATGGCTTTAAACTGGACAGGTAATAAATCAAGGTACTGTTTGAATGTCCTTTGTGAATTTATTAGTCTTTGATATCTTGATTTAATTAAATTGATTGGCTTGTATTTAAATAATAATTGGTGAATTTCATAAATTGCAATTAACTGGAACAAAGCAAAATTGTTTGGAGTTAATGAATTATATAACTGATCAGATAATAAACGTAACGTTGAAAAACATTGTTCAGCTGAAAAAGTCATTCCAAAATATTGATACTTTAGAAACTTTAATAATATAGCACATTCAAGTGATTTATAATTATCATCTTCATATTCTCTGATTATGGAATTTAAATAAACTAAGGTAGATTTTTTATTAGTATTAATATCTAATCTATATTGAATTTGAAAATTAAGGATTTGTAACTTGAATTTTAAATTGGATGATTTATCAGTACCCAATCTTGCCACTAATTGTAAACCTTTCATGCAATATTCAGAAGCAAGGTCATAACTAACAGTTTCATTTAATAAAGTCTGAGCTATTTTCAGATAAACTAAAACCTCTAATTCAGCATCCAACGTTATCTTGTATCTTTCAATTACTATCATCAGGCAATTAAGTGAAGATTTGATTAACTTATTGTAAGTGTCTGTATAAGTTTCTGATTTGGCGTCCCTAGGAGTCAATTTATGTGCCAGATTGAGGAAATTGTCGGCTGAATGAAGCATACATTGCCGTATCTTAATATCCGACTCTCTCTGTATTCCTATAGTGTCCATTATTGACGTTGTCTGCAATAAAACGGGTGGATCAATTGCTAAGTACTATCAATCTTCCAATAACTAATTCACGAAATTACGATAATATGTTCCTCTCCACACCCGTACACCAAAGATATTTTTACACAGCCCGAATTGGCTGCTAATCAGCAAATTTTGCAAAATTTCTGTGATTTTGGAGCAGTATAAAAGGAGCAGCGTTTCCCCTTTTTTTGTTTTTGAGATTGGCCCTCGCGATGGCGCACACACGACCTTTCCACACCGCTTCAATCCCCAACCCAAAACCCAGAATTGAAAGGACTCATTGATTTGAACGTCTTTTCCCAACTTGATTTACTTATCATTGTCCCATTCAGAATAAGAAATCGCCCAAAATACTTCTCCTCTATAGATAATATTTATTCTGCCCTCCTCTGGCCTGTTCTCTCCGCACGCTCTCATTTTACTTGTACACTAGTTAATACTACTCTTTAATAATAATAACATGGACTCATTGAAGTTACCGACTACGGCGGCACAGGCGAAGGCCTTTGTAGCTAAAGGCTCATTAGGGTACCCTATGAATCAAACTGATATGCAAGTTAAGGAAGAACACCCCCAACTACCAACAACATCCACAACAACAGTGAATAATAACATAAATGATACCAACAAATTCAACTTACCTACCTCATTCCCATCTTCCAACTCTGTTAATGTTCCACAACCATCTGCACCTGCCCCTGCACCAAGTTTGCCATATATTGAAAATCAAGTTAACAAAACACTAGAAGAAGAAGATGATGCTGAAGCCGCTTCGGGTATCGTTCCAACATTACAGAATATAGTTGCCACAGTGAATTTAGATTGTCGTTTAGAATTGAAGACTATAGCATTGCATGCTCGTAATGCTGAATACAACCCAAAACGTTTTGCTGCCGTTATTATGAGAATCAGAGAACCAAAAACAACCGCATTAATCTTTGCCTCAGGTAAGATGGTGGTTACAGGTGCTAAATCGGAAGATGATTCTAAATTAGCAGCTAGAAAATATGCAAGAATTATTCAGAAATTAGGATTTAATGCCAAATTTACCGACTTCAAAATTCAAAATATTGTTGGGTCATGCGATGTTAAATTTCCAATTAGACTAGAAGGTTTAGCTTATGCGCATGGTACTTTCAGCTCTTATGAACCTGAATTGTTCCCTGGTTTAATTTATAGAATGGTTAAACCAAAGATTGTCTTGTTGATTTTCGTTTCTGGTAAGATTGTTTTAACTGGTGCGAAACAAAGAGAAGAAATATATAAAGCTTTCGAAGCTATATATCCCGTGTTGAGTGAATTTAGAAAGAATTAGTCTAATATATTATTAAGTTTATATTTATATTTGTATGTCTTTGCTTTATTATTTTTGGTTTGTCTCTTTATTCCTTTACTCGTTACATCACACCGTATCCTTTAAGTGATTGTTTCCTCCGTTTTCTGTTTTTTTTTTTTTTGAAAAAAAATATTTGTATACTATGTTTTAACTTACTCGTTAATGAAAACCCAAAAAAATGATTTCATGAAATGGATGATTTGTAGAATCTCAATACCCATGCTTTTGGTTATGATTGGAGTTTGTTGTGATTCTGAAATGTAGTATGTTCTTCTGCTACTCATTGCTTTCTGAAATTCTCTTATACTTGTAAATTTTGTAGTCTATATTACGTGTGATCCGATTAGAACAGTTTGTTCTATATATAATATCATCGTCGTTATCGCCGTCGTCGTCGATCGACATCATTCCGATCACCACCAGTAGTCACATGAGTACATCACATGACAGAATACGTCATTGCTCGCTGCACATATGTTTCAGCCGTCTGGGTCGAGCTTGGCAACCGACGCTTTACCGACCACGCAAAAAAAAATTTAGGGAGGACAGAGTGATCAAAGCTCAGCTAGTTATGAGTTAGGAGCGATTGCTGGAGAGTGGTATACGTGTTATCTAGCAAGGTACTCTTACGTATGAACTTGCTATGTATATCAAGTGACTGTGGTTTGTGTTGTGTGCCAGAAGAAAGTCCAGACTGCACTCTGTGGAGGAATTTGCTACCCCCTTAGTCGATTGGTCGGCCTGAGTGCCTGATCTGGCACCAGGCCGGCCGGGCAGTTACTCCCAGCCTGGTGAGCGCGCGCTCATGGTGCCGCCAGATTTCTCAACTCTGGAGGAGCCGGCCACGTCGGCCTGCGCCTTGCGTGATTTTTTGATTTTTTATGTTAATCGGTCAAATTTGATTCAAGTTGGCAGAGGGCAACGGCAAAAGTTGGTGGTTGTTGGTGGTTAGGAGGAGGAAGTAACAGTAGCGGAGCATATCTGAAGTGTAATGAGCGGAAAGCGACAAAACAGGCATAGCGGGAAGCAGAAGTATAATTGATCACACTAGCTAGCATATGTGAAGTAGTAAAGTAAAGTGTAACTAGTAAGTGCACTCTGATTTCTTCTTTCTTGGACCTGGTTACCACTAATTCCTGATTCCTGGTTACTTCGTCAACATCCTCTTTCTCCAGACTAACACCACTCTACTACCAGCCAGTCACAGTTAGTCAGTCAGTCTCAAAGGCGTGCTCTCCCTCTGTAGCTCTCGCCGTTATATAGCCCTATCTTTCCTGTTTCCTGTTTCCTGCTTCCTGCTTCCAGTTTCCTATTTCCCCTTTTACTGCTCCTGTTCCCACTGAACACCTGATTGGCTGCTTTTCACAGCTTCTTCCTCTTGATCACAGCTAGTTATTCTGTAGTACACCACTTGGCCTCTCTTAGTCCCCCAAAAGACATGTCTAATAAGTCACCAACATCCGGCCCTTCTACTGCTGATGGCAGGAGACACTCTACCAACAGTCTCCTTCACAAATCGTCAAAAGAGAAGTCACTGTCTCCACATTCTTCAAACACTCCTACTTTTACTATCAGATCGACCCCTTCTTCAGCTGAGCTATGCCCCAAACCTATTCTTTTCAAAAGGCAATCTTCAACTACTTCAGTTAAGCTTTCTCAACTGCCTCCTTTATCAACAAATGGTTTGCAGCATAAAGAAAACAATGACCCACAGTCCCCTTTATCTCATAACAACAGTCAAAACACTGCAAAAGTGGTAAAGAATTATAATGATTTCACGCCTAGAACAGCTTCTAATTACAATGAAACAATCCATACACCACTCACCTCAACAGCAACTCACCAAACATTATATGATTCCCCGGTGATACATGGTAGATCGGGTAGTTCAATTTCTTTCCAAGTTCCACCACCAGGTTCAAATAAGCATAGGGGTTCAATTAGTGCTAGACCTTCTGTTACAAAGATGCCTACATTGGAACAACAATTACAATCCGGTATTCCTTCTTCAAGACAACCTTCAAATAATTTATCAACTCCATTATCCGCTAAGAATCCATTGCCCTTTGATTTCTCGACTATTAATACATCAACAACAACTCACAGAAGAAGCTCCTCCTGGGATAATACCAGAAGAACATCACTGACAACACCAACAGGGGAGTCTAGAACGAGCAGCGTAGCCTCAAACCACAGTGCTAATAATAACTCAAATTCCCGTAGAACAAGCTTGAAATCACCAAATTTAGGTAGTGCCACTTCCATTCAGTCTCCTATTTCATTTGAATTACCTCAACATAATCATCCTTTACAACATTTTAGCTTCCCAAATGAAAATACCATACCTCAACAGACTCAAGATTTGGGAATTGGTTTAGTGGGCAATGTAATTCCGCAAGCTGGTCGTTCTTCACCTCATGGTAGTATAAGAAGAAAGCCAACGATCACCAAGACGGTTGTTTCTGATCCAATTGGGCCTGTCGTTCCATTCACTGAATACCTAAGCAAGGAAGATGACAATAAGATCCATATTTTAATTGGTGCAACTGGCTCAGTTGCCACTATCAAAATCCCTCAAATCATAGATAAGTTATTCAAAATATACACTCCGGATAAAGTGTCAATTCAATTAGTTGTAACACAAGCAGCTGAGCATTTCTTAAGGGGTTTGAAAATATCTACTGAGGTTAAAATCTGGAGAGAAAATGAAGAATGGTCTCAACCTATGACTAGACCAGGTGATCCAATTTTGCATGTTGAACTAAGGAAATGGGCTGACATCTTCTTGATTGCTCCGATGTCTGCTAATTCATTAGCTAAGATCTCAAATGGTTTAGCTGATAACTTGTTAACTTCGATAGTTAGAGTTTGGAATCCTTCCATACCAATTATTATTGCTCCCGCAATGAACACTTTTATGTATACTCACCCAGTTACTAAGAAACAGTTGGCTATTTTGAATGAAGATTTTAAATTTATTGAAGTGTTAAAACCAATTGAGAAGGTTCTTGTTTGTGGTGACATTGGAATGGGTGGTATGAGAGAATGGAGTGAGATTGTTGATATTGTCGTTAAAAGAATTAAAGAGTTGAAGAAACATAAACTGGAATTATTGAAGAGTGAAGGTGTCGTTGATGATTCAGTTATTGATGAAAATGATGAGGATGATGATGATGAAGACGACGATCAAGACGACGACGACGACGACGACGACGATGATGATGATGATGATGATGATGACGATGATGAGGACTATGATGATGAAGACGACGACGACGACGATGACGACGATGATGATGATGATGATGATGATGATGTGTTTCAAGATACCATCGAAGATGTTGCTGTTCCACCTGCTAGACAAGAAAGCATAACACCAACTGCCTCAGCAACCACTAATCCCAACATATTAAGTAAGTTAAAACAGCAACAACAAACACAACAATATAGCGAAGCTACAAATTTTAAAAGTCTGGACGATCTGATATCACAACAATATTAAGCAGACCCGATCAGCATCCTGAATTGTGCTTTAGAGAATATATTAAGCGTGTGCCTGTCAAATGGATATAATGGTCTACTCTTTAAAGTATACATGAATATTTACAGTGATTTTTAACACGCATCACCTTTTTCCCCTAATATTAATTTTATGGCATTTGCTTTAGATAAGTGATCGAAATATTTCAAAAAAAAAAATAACATTCAACAAAAGAAGATACTTCATAGTTTGTCTTCTTCCAATTGTCTCAGTGTACTTCTACTATTACCAATGGTAACTGCTGTTAATCTATTTTCATGACATGATTATTACTTTTTACATATGGTTCTTCAAGTTTGTTTTTTCCCTCTATAATTAATTTCTGCTTTTTATTTATTTCCCCTGTCTGTCTTTGCGTTTTCTTTACTCTATTGGTTCTCTTTTCTGCATTATTAAAACTAATTATTATAGTATAGTTTAATGATTTTCCTTCTCATTTACTTACTTATCTACTTAAATACTCATTACTTACCCTTGTTCACTCCTTGATTTTAACTTATTTATACCACATAAAACTCCACTTGATGCTATTGACTTCTTTTCTTATCAAAATTATCCTTCTAAATATTTATGCTTTCTTTTAGTTCCTTTAATTGAGAGTTTTGGTAATTTTACCCACGATCACTATTATAAAAGATAATTTGGCGAATCAAAGGTTAGACGCACTTAATTGTATTTATTTTATCCTTACCTCTCGTAGTAATCTAAACAAAAGAACGCGCTGTTGATATCGGTAATTCACGGACTTTTCAAAAAATACTCCACCTCGAAAGACTCTTTTTTACATCAAAGAACAAGTTCAACAACAACAACACTAACACATATCCCACAAAACAAGATGTTCAAAAGATTGCCCAGAATCTCCTTCCCCTCACAAATAATTCTAGGTACAACTACAATCTACGCAAGTTATACCACCTACACATACGCACTGACAAACTATGAAATTGAATCTAGAGAAGAACGATTTTCGAATAAACTAATCACAGAAACAACAAGCGGAGAACAATCGTTTGAAGATTTCAAACAAGAGCATGAGTTGAGCAAGACTGAGAAATTCCAATCATTGGTAATCAACGGACGTTTTGAAAACCCATTCAAAGAGTACCGACCACAGACGTTGTTTGAGTTTCTAGCAATGAGAGTAATTGAATTGTTCGAAGTTGGTAAAAGAGGTGGGTTGCCTGAGACTGTTGAAGAGTTGCGGGCCACGTTGCCTGTGTATCAGCCTGATTTAGAGCTTCTCAAGAACAATTTCTTGGGTGAAACAACAAGCCGGTTGTTACCTCCTTTGCAGGATAGGTTGAGTTTCACGTGGTTTGGACAAAGTTGTTCATTGTTACAGTTATCCAATGTTTCATTTTTATTAGATCCAATGTTTGAAGACCATTTAATTGATGGCACTTTTGGTCCGAAACGAATCACCCCTAGTCCTGTCAAATTGGATGCATTCTTGAAAGATGCATTTATACCTCAATTCGTCATGGTTTCTCATAACCACCCTGATCACTTAGATAACATTTCCGCTAAAATGATAGGAAACAAATCAACGTGGATTGTTCCTGTTGGGCTACGTTCATTCTTAGCTAAAAAGGGAATATACAACACAATAGAGATGAATTGGTGGGATAGAGTTCCAATTGACGTCTCTGATTCCAAAGATAAATACGAGGTGATCTGCCTACCTTGTTTACATTGGTCTGGACGACATATTACAGATACAAATAAATCATTATGGTGTTCTTTTTTAATTTTGAAGAACGATGAGTCTATTTTTTTTCATTGTGGTGATACAGGTTATTCGAACGAATTATTCAAAACTATTGGAGAGTTATATAAGCCAATTAAGTTCTCAGCGTTACCTATAGGCCAATACTGTCCTGAATGGCATCAGAAGCCAAGACATATAAATCCGCAAGAAGCAATTGATATCATGAATGATTTGAAGATCCATAAAATAGCTGGCGTTCATTGGGGTACGTTTGTTCTAAGTAGTGAGAATTACTTAGAACCTAAATTGCTATTGGAAAAGTTGGCTAAATTGAATTCCAAACAGAATAACATATTTGTGCCGGAATTTGGTAAGACCATCGTTATGGATATGAAAAAATTAGATTATTCCGAGGATGATGGAGTCGAGGTTGTTAGAGATGGGAAGTGTGTTGTTTATAAGTGATACAAGTCTCTCTTTCATACTATTCTGAAAGTAACATATATACTTGCTTACATCTATTTATTCATTCTTTTATTCATTTTACATGTATAGAGCAATATACGAAGGTATATAAAAAAATCAAAGTCCTTTATGTTTTATTCTAGTTTAAACTTTGATACCTTTAGCTTGTTCTAAGAAATTATTGAATTCATCATCTTTAATAGTAAAGCCATGTTTACTATTATCTGGGAAAGATCTACTTTTAACATCACTTGAATACTCGTTTATTCCTTGCAATCCTAATTCATGAAATTGCATATATTGTTTAACAAACTTAGCAGGCTTATTATTGAGCATTCCGAGTATATCAGACATAACCAAAACTTGCGCTGAAGTTGCATTACCGGCACCTATACCAATAGTAGGAATACTCAACTGATTAGTTATGAATTCAGCCAATTTATAAGGAACGCATTCTATTAGTATCATCGAAGCTCCGATCTTTTGTAAATATAAAGCTTGTTTATAAATATCCAGTGCATCCGAGCTTAACTTACCTTGAACTTTATAACCCCCTAAAGAATTAAACTTTTGTGGTTGTAATCCAATATGGCCGGTAACTGGAATACCTAACTTAGCCAACTTTGAAATCTCATCAGAAAATTCATATGCACCTTCAATTTTGATTGATCCAATCTTACCCAATTTCATCAATTTGATTGAACTTTCAATACACTTTTGCAAACTAGTTTCGAATGATCCAAATGGTAAATCTGCTATGACAAATTTGGAATTAATGCCTCTCAATATGGATTGGCAAGCATAGTAATAATCATCAAATGGAATCTCAAGGGTTGAAGCGTAACCTTTGGAAACCATGCCTAATGAGTCACCAATTAAAACAACGTCTGCAGTTGAGTCCTCTGCCAATCTACCTGTGATGTAATCATGAGCAGTAACCACAGATATAGGCTCCTTGTTTTTATATAGTTTCTTAATATCTATTAATGATTTCTGTCTGATCTGAGATGGGGCCGGTTGGGCTGAATAATATAATTTAGTAGAAACTGGTTTGATCCAACGAAGTGGAGATCTTGTTCGTAATGGAAACATTTCACGTTCTTTTAAGAGTTTCTACTGTATTGGATCGTATAAAAAGAGAATAAATAAATAAATAAGAAGAAGAAAGAGTATACACATTATTGATGAAAAAAAAAACGGCTATAAACGAGTTACGAGAATACGCATCGATCCGCAGACAACAGACCCGTGATTGGGACGATCGACCAATCGTTCAATTAGATTTCTTCAATTTTACCCTTTAATTCAGTTCTAGCAAACCTAGAACCACAATAACCACAATGGCTAACTTTATCTTTATCTAAATTGATGTAAACCTTAGGGTGGCCCTGAGAGAAATCAGTACCATTGCAAACAGCTATTCTATCATGAATATAAGAAACAGGTTGCTTGTTTATTAAATCAATGGCAGCATGTGGATTTGGCTGAGCACCTAAGTCAACATCAACAAAATTGACTTTGTTTCTGATCAAAGCATCTTTGGATTGTTGCGATTCAGACCATAAAGTAGCTCTATTTGGGGCTTGTTTAACAACGTATTCACCACTAGCGGTTTTGGTGGTTGGGATAGTTCCAAATGGACTTTCTTCAACCGCTTCTTTGACAGCTGTGGATTTTAAACGTCTTTGCACTAGTCTTAATGCACTGACGGCTTGCTTTCTGTACATTTTGGTCTATTATCTGATAGTTAGTGGGTAAAGATTAGTGATTAGAATCGTGCTCCTGTGCTACTCCCTGAATAATAAATCAGAGCGGGGAACTGTAGCGCTAACTAAGTAATTTAGCATCGCCACTTAATACAAATTTTTGTGGCGCTCCATAGTAAAAAATTGGTTTGGTGTATGCACGACCTGAACCATCTCTTGGTGCCCTTTCTCGTTTAATGACGGTACAGCTACCAACAGGCTTCTACTAATTAAGCTAAGAATTGAAAAAAGAATTCTGTAAAGATTTAAATGAGGAACCAACAAAGAAAAAGAGAGTGTTGTAGACTGAATAAAGAACAATTAGAGATACGAATAAGTATTTAGGAGACATTTCAGCCCAATAGAAATTAACCAGTTACCGTGATCAAATCACATGAAGTTTCAGTCGTAAGAGACATTCCTGCTTCACAAACTGACAATATACCAAAAGATGTTGGACCAGTGTAAGTGCTAGTTACACATACTGTGACGTCTTCATAATCGATGAACGTCTCACATGTAGAAGTTAAAGAGGAACAACACGGTTTGGTTGGGATAGCATGAACAAAGGACGAGCTAGGTAAAATAACGGGTAGCAAAAAATTGATATATTTCATGTCTAAAATTATTTGGTCCTGATGAAATTCAGTTTCAAGCAAAATACAATCTTGTGGAGTAAAGATGAACTTATACCTGTATTTATATTTGAATTACCTAAGCGGCATTTTACCAAAGTTGGAGAGGGAAGAGCAAAATTGGTATTTCAACGAATTTGGTAATTGGAGGATAAATCAGAAGATCATAAATGAGGTCATTGTTGGAAGATCAAACAGAGGCCCTTCGATCCGGATAAATATAGCGCAAGACCCAGGAATGAGTATATAGATTGGTTTTACAAAATCCAGAAAACACTTGATTATTTACCTAAAGTTTTAACTAACGAGTACTTAATTAAAAAATAGTTAAGAAAATATTTACGTAGTAATATAGATCAACAAATCAACAAATCAACAAATCAACAAATCAACAAAAAAAAGAACATGGAGTGAGCTAATCAAATAACAAGAAGGAACATGCATAAGCATTCATAAGTTGTTCCAACCTACTAGATACCAATTCCACTAGACACTGTGATGAAATGACATGATGTTTCGGTAACAAGAGAAATACCCTCTTCGCAAACTGATAATGTGCCAAATGTGGTTGGACCAGTGTAAGTGCTGGTTACACACTTTGTAATATCATCGTAGTCAATAATGGTTTCACAGGATGAAAGTGGTGGGAGAAGAGCATGAACAAAAGATGAGCTTGATAAAATAACTGGTAGCAAAAAATTGATATATTTCATTATTAATGATTAATCTTGGTCAGTTCAAAGTAAAGCCTGAGACTGAGGCTGTAGCACTATGTTGTGGAGAGACTTGTAGCTCTATTTATATTTCAATAATTTCAACCAAAGGGGGTGGAAGTGGACATCTTATTTCAGTGTTTGCTACTAGAATGATCAATAAATTCAATATTTGTTGGAAAATGAAATGAAGTTCAACTTGGATACGGATAAATAACTTAAATATATTTGCTGGCTTTAAATTAAGGGAAAATACTTGGCTATATGATTTGTGAAATGTGCAATTGAAGCCAAAACGATAGAAATAGTTGTATCCTAATACAATGCCCTAGATTAGCAGGACCTGTTCTTTTGAAGCCCTTTCTTAGTTCGTATTTTAGTTAGGCAGTTAGTCTTGTTTTAACTGACTCTTTGTTTTTATATATGGATCAAATTTTAGTTAACCTATATCTTTGGTCATAGAGGCACATATATACGTAAACAGGTTTGAAAGTAGAATGAAGAGAAAAGTACATAGGGTCCCAATGGAGATCTTATGAGTTTCGATGGATCATCATTAAAAACCTAAATTAATTTTGCGTGATGTCAATTTGTTTCATATATGTTAGTTCATATATGCTGGTTCATATATGTTGGTGACTTCAAAGAACAGATGGATATGAAATATATTAGCTGAATATTCAAGAGAAGTCAGTGTTCCCTATTTAAAAGGATAAATTTTCTGTTAGAATATGGTGGATAATACCCAAAAAAAAGCAAAGCTAATGAGTAAATAACTTCTCACATAGAGAGGTTAATTGGATGAAGCTTATTAAAGTGATCATACGAATTGGAGGTGGCTCTGTAGTCAAAATCGATCATTATAAGAATTCGGATAATCTATGTGGCCCCACATGAATCATTTTTGAAAGGAGTTTTTGCAATGTAGCTTATGTACATCTAGCTTTGACTAATTTATGCTCATTGAGCTCAAGGTGCGTAAACTAAATATAGTGACAAGCTATGAACGATTGGTGGAGAAAACTAACTATCGAACTACATGAACCTTTGATCGATTAGACTCTGTAGCTTGTAATTTGATTCCTTAACCTCTAAGCCAAAGAATAAAAAAAACGGCCCTCCGTTTCTGAGAACCCTGGAATCGGAGGTAAAATTTGGTTATGTCCTTTAGGAATTTTACCCCAGTTTTACAACCTCTTTTTTTAGAATTTGGAGACAAATCTGACTCTAATTAAAATTTGGGGACGGGGATTAAATTGTTTTTCTAATTATAAGAAATTCTATTATACGCATTAAAGGGATGAGAACGTCATTGTCTCATGATTCCTATTTATTCAGCCTAACAATGGAAAGGGGTGTTCCTACGTTTTGAACTTTTGATTAATGAGCTACAGGGCCTGCAATTCGTCATCGACATGATACCATACTTTCTTAAATCCAATAAATTTTCCCACGTTAGATTAAGTACAAAATACAAAAGGTTACACAAATATAAGATAGATCAATCGATGAACGAAACAAATTCGATGGATCAAGTACGGTTCGAACATAATTTATAGCTGAAATCAGCTTGAATTAGAACCCCAGAGGCAGTATGACAAAAACGGTAACAAGATGGCGTAAGTTCTACGTGCATAGTTAAGCAAGCTAGCTAGTTGGAATCTAGATATAACCGCCACCAAAACCACCGGAAGGACCACCAAAACCACCAAAACCACCTCCAAAGCCCCTACGATTGTTGTTATTACCACCAAATCCGTCATTACCGCCAAACCCCCTTTTAGAGGGAAGACCCATACCAGCTAGGTCCAAATTATTATCTGGTCCAGCAAGTGGATCATCATATCTTGCACCAGGGACTCTACCTGGCAGTTGTAAACCGTTAGGGTTTCTGTCATCATCTTGGAATCTTCTAAACAAAGGATCGTTAATTGTTGGATGCATACCACTGGTAATCTCACCATTATTACCACTGGACAGGGTTGGGTTGCTACCCAAAGGATTAATTAAATTAGAGACGCCACCTGGATACAAGTCCTTGTTGGCATTGGTTTCCGTATCTAATCTCAAAGGGTTAACCTGTTGTTGAGATTTGATTTCATATTCATCATCGAATCCTGGCGGCTTTAAATTATCGGGTAATGGTTTTGGTTTGGCTGTAGTTGGCCCATCCTTGGGGAATAAATCAACTTTTGGTAAATTATGAGTGTCTTCGGATAATGGGTTAGCCTGTGTTGAATAAGTAGATTCTTTTAATACACTTTTAGTGCTAGTAGGAGGCTCTTTTTGCTTCTCTTGTGGCCTGAATCTGCTTAAGAATACACCGAATTTCGACTCGAAGATTTGTTGAAACTCTAGAGAAATGGCATTTTCTGAATTGAACTGGAAAGGATACTTGACACCAGTAACAACGAAAGGGATAGTTTCCATAACAGCTGAGCCTGAATCTTTGTTTTTAAGGGTGATTTCATACTTTCTTGAGTCTTCAGCAGGTTCTAATCTGACTGAGAAAGGACCAACGGAGAGCTGTGAGTCACCGCTTGCAACAACGTCTGAGTCTGAAACACCCAGTGAAGTGGACAAATAGTGTCTGAAGAGTTCCACCAAGAACTCTTTGTCACCATTGATCGATCTGGACATGATTGTGGAGCTGACTGTGGGTCTGATTGTGGGAGTGTTTGCCTTAGATCCCAGTCTGAGCTAAGTAAATTGTATAATTATTAGAAGGCACCGCACATACGCTCTCAGAGTCCCAGAAGAAAACCGCAGTCGCAAATTGACACGAGTGACGACCACCAGCTCGATATCTGGATTCGGAGCTTCAACACTTCTTTCTCTAGGTCCACAGTATATACCAACTCACCCTCTCCTCCTCTCTTCTGTATTTTTCAGGACCCATCTAGTTTTAACCAGTTCATCCGAAACACTGCTGTTGTCTTCCATCTTGAAGCTTGTTTTGTTACTTTCTTAATCATCTTTAGCTCATATTTTAACTAGATAACGATCGGTCTCAATTTGCCCCCTTTCAGATTAATCCTACAATCAGTTAATAGTCATATCAACATCACTTCAATTTAATGACTACTGCTGTCCCTCTTATATACGCTTTCCCTGAATTCAGTGGAGTTGCTGAAGCAGTGGCTGATCACGTTGTTGCCGCTCAAAACTATGCTTTGTACGGAGACTACAACAAGAAAAAAAGAACACTTTCGAGTGGAACAAGCTCTGCTTCTCTGTCTACCACATCCCAAAGTACAAGTAACATAGATCTGTTAAATAATAATAATTCAAGTCGTACAAGCCATCCTAATTTAACTTCCCATGGTCACCATTCAAGTGTGAGTCAGACCAAAAGAGAACAACGTTTGAAGAAAAAAGAAGAAAGCAAAAGATTCAGAATTGGATTAAGTGGTGGTTCTTTATTACAAGTTTTACATGAAGGTTTATTAAAAAGAGATGATATCGAATGGGATAGATGGGATGTTTATTTTGCTGATGAAAGATTAGTTCCATTCGAATCGAAAGACTCCAATTATGGTAAAGCTAAACGAAAGTTATTTGATCAAATACCTGCAGGAAAGGGTTCCCCAAAAGTTTATCCAATAGATTTAAGTTACCTTGACGACCCCCAAGAGTGTGCAGACCAATATGAAAAAACACTAATTAAAGGATTTGCATCCAAAGATTCAGTTAAATTACCAATGTTTGATTTGATTTTATTAGGTTGTGCTCCAGATGGCCATGTGGCCTCATTATTCCCAAATCATGAAGTTTTAAGAGAAAATTATGCTTGGTGTGCTCCAGTTGAAGATGCGCCTTCTGGTCCGGCCACTAGAATTTCGTTAACTGTTCCTGTGATTTGTCATTCTCATAGAGTTTCATTTGTTGTAGAAGGTGCAACCAAAGCTCCTGTTATTAAGACTATAATGGAAAGACCAGATAAAGGTTTACCCGCTAGTGTGATTAACTCAAAAGCAGCTGGTAGAATAGCCTGGTTTGTTGACACTGATGCGGTTAGTGATGTTGATGGTGTTACAAAGAAAAGATATAAATTTTTGGTGAATACTTCTACAAACCAGTAATGGTAAATCTGAAATAATTATTAATGACTACTTCTCCTTTTTGTTTCTTTCATTCTAATTCTGATTTTGTTTGATTTTTAATGATCTTTTTGCCTTTTTTTGTTCTGTGATGATAGTTCCTATGAGCTTAAACCTATTTTGAAGCAGTTATTTTACTTTTTTCAAAATCATTCTTAATCCAATCCATTTTGATGCTGTGTTAGTCCTCCAAACAGACAATCATTTCCATCCCTACTTTTCTCATATTCTCCTTTAACCCTCTCCTTTTTAATCATAATTATGTGCTAAATTACAATTGTTTGTTTTTGATCATCATACTTTAATATTCTACCTACATCCTACTACTACAAAGTCATTACTGATGAGCAAAACACACTTTCATTTTTCTTGATTTTTTTCTTCTCATGACTTAACTCTTCTTTTCTTTCAGTACTAGTACTCACTATTTTTGTTTTCAGACTTTACTTTTCTTATCCACTATATACTAGTACCACTACCTGTCTATGGCAGTTCTCGATGTTGCTAAGCTTCAATTCTTTTATTTTATTTTTCTTTTCTGTTATACTCTTTTCTTCGTTACTTAGCTATTACTACTATTTTTTGTTGTATTTATCTTTTTGTTTATTAACTAGTTTATGAGTTTCAAATATACGATAGTACTAATGCAGTAACTTAAGCTTACAGCAAGTAACGAATGAATGTGCTTTGTGATACGAATAAAATCTGGGGAGTGGGCAAGTAAATAAATTCACAAGAACAAGAAACAGAAATAGAGAAACCTGGAAACTTGTTAACACAATTCAATAATCACCATTACGCTTAGTTCATTTGTCATACCCGTTCCACTAACTGATTAGCAGCCTGATTAGGACACTCAGCCAAAGAATAATTCAATAAACAAATTGTCTACAAGACTGGGTTTGGTGAAATAAGCACTAACATAAGCCTGGGGGAAATTTTCCATCACTATTCAGGCTCAAATCACTATAAGAGTTGTAATTGAAGACCTTATTTGACACATCTGGCGTTTCCAAATCTTTTGGCGTAGATATGTTAATCCCAGGACCTGAACGAAGAAGCCCTTTTTTCCGATAGAGACGTTTGTAATCATTAAAGTTGATTGTGGTATATGAGTTGCAGTAGTAATCAGAAGTTTTCTATAGGTTGAAACTAAGGAAAGTTCCAAAAGTAAGAGTTTTGCCAGATCAAGGACAAGGAGGACCGATCCACCTGTAATATATTCACCTTCTGATTTTATGTTCTAAACATAAACTTCTGTTCTTCCGAGCCATTGCCATCAAAACTGGGGAAAGGCCAATTGGGAATTGCTTTGAAAAATGGACTTCTAGTAAGAAACGCTTTGTGTAGTGTATATTCTTTGCCAAATGCTTTAATTGTAACATCTGAGTTTTGAGGAGATGCTTGCTTACTGCGAAGAATAATCATAATCAGGTTACGACTTAGCTCTGAATTAAACTAAATAAAAAAATCCACACTCATAAATTCAATTACCCAATTTTAATGATATAAATGATACTTAACTAACTCTGTAATTGAAAATTACGATAAAATCATCAAGACGGAAATAAACACAAAGACTATTTAGAAAGGTCAATTTTTCTTATATTTTGAAACCAACGTAATTAATTTACCACTAGTTTTGTTACTTTCAAACAAAGTATGCCAAACAGAAGGAACTTCACCGAATTTATCGCCAGTACAATCAGTAATAGTAAAAGATTCTCCCTCTACATACTTAATTTTACCTTCTCTCAGAGCTCTTGAAATATAGCCAATAGCTTCGCGAATCCTTTCAACAAAATCAATAAGAACAAAGCCTTTAATTGTCAATCTTTTTCTTGTAATGAGATTCCAGTTACCAATAAATCCCTTAGAATGATCATTATAGGCGGAAATGGAACCACAAGCAACAACTCTACCCTTGAGAGACATAGTAGTTAAAACTACATCTAAAATCTTACCACCAACATTATCAAAGTATAAGTTAGTTCCGGTAGGACCAGTAGCTTTTTTTAATTGTTCAACAAAGTCGGCATCTTTATAGTTCAAACAAGCATCAGCGCCAATTGATTTAACAAAATTACACTTCTTTTCAGAAGATGTAACGCCAATGACTTTGCTGCAGTTGAAGTATTTTTTAGCTAATTGAACAACCATACTTCCTGTAGCACCGGAGGCAGCGGTAACGACAACTGTATCAGTTTCCTTAACTTCACCAACACTAGATAAACCAAACCAGGATGTTAAGGATGAAATTCCGAATAAAGTGAGGTAGTAGTGTAACGGGAATCCAGCTTCTGTATCAACTTTGTACTGAATCTGGGCAACTGAAATGGTAGAAAGCTTAGACCAAGTTAGAAGGCCTAAAATAACATCCCCCTTCTTGTAATCCCTGATTTCTGAACCAACCGAAATAACTTCACCCAAACCCAATGAATTGACTGGATCACCTTTTAAAACAGGTGGCATATATCCTTCTGATGATAATTTTATCCGGCTTTAAGCTAAAAATTGTAAAATCGGAAGAAACTAATTCGAAGGTTGAAGTCGGAGAGTTGTAATCTAAATCAACTTCAGCTGAAGGAGGATTAGCTAGAATAATAGTTTGATTGGATAATTCAGTCATTTCTTTTGTATTAGTAAATTATGCTTGGATTGAAATGAAACATAACGGTAGAGGACAACTCCTAAACATGGCTCTAGTTCTAATTAATGAACACATGATTTCCATAAACAAATTGGGAGTTGTCGGTGATAGAGAAACTAGACCAAATAAGCCGGCAACCCGTTCTAATTCTTGTCTACAACCAGATGGCAGCAATTCAGCCGAGCCTTCCACCGGTTTTAATGGTGTGCCACCTTGATGTTAGAGTGGGCGCGGGTGGCGCTCTATGAACACGTGACTTCCAATTTATGCGCCTACTTTCACTCGCCACATAATTATCGAGTGTGGCGTTGCAACTACCCCAAATGAGGGGAACTGTCAGAACCATTTCAAATCGAATCCTTCACAAACTCGAACCAATTACAAATATCAGCTCATTCAACGAAAGCAAAAGGATACAACAGCCACTGAAAAATGTTAGCCCATGCTCTCAGACAACGTCTAAGACCAACCAATTTAACAGGGTTGACTAGAAGTCTTTCTACTTCAAAAGCCCTGTTTCAAGCACAATATCCTTTACCTCCAAAAGTTGAACAAAATGTCAATGACAACGATTTCTACCACATTGGAAAAAGAGGTAACAAGGCTAGAGAAGTCCCATTAGGTTCCTTAAATCCCCAAGATGATGGTTTTAAGTCAACTGTTGAAATGGAAGTCAATTCTCCAATGGGTAACTATGGTGACTTTATAAATGAATCCAGAAATTGGGAAACTTGGAACTTATACAATGAAGATTCTCCAGATTTTACTGTTAGAAAAGATAAGATTAGACATTTCACGTTGAATTTTGGTCCTCAACACCCTGCCGCTCATGGTGTTTTGAGATTGATTTTAGAATTACATGGTGAAGAAATTGTTAGATCAGACCCTCATGTTGGTCTATTACATAGGGGTACAGAAAAGTTAATTGAATCTAAAACCTATATCCAAGCATTGCCATACTTTGACAGATTAGATTATTGTTCTATGATGACCAACGAACAATGTTTCTCTTTGGCTGTTGAAAAATTATTGAATATTGAAGTTCCCATTAGAGCTAAATATATCAGAACTTTATTTGGTGAAATTACTAGAGTCTTAAATCATTTAATGTCTATTTTATCACATGCAATGGATGTTGGTGCTTTAACTCCTTTCTTATGGGGGTTCGAAGAAAGAGAAAAATTGATGGAATTTTATGAAAGAGTTTCTGGTGCTAGAATGCACTCTGCATACGTTAGACCAGGTGGTGTTTCTCAAGATATTCCATTTGGTTTATTAGATGATATTTACATGTGGGCTACTCAATTTGGTGATAGATTAGATGAAATTGAAGAATTGTTAACTGATAACAGAATTTGGAAACAAAGAACTGTTGACATTGGTATTGTTACAGCTGAAGATGCTTTGAATTACGGTATGTCTGGTGTTATGTTAAGAAGTACAGGTATCCCATATGATATTAGAAGAGCACAACCTTATGATGCTTATGATTTGGTCGATTTTGATATCCCTGTCGGTACTACCGGTGACTCTTATGATAGATACTTAATGAGAATGGCTGAATTTAGACAATCTTTAAGAATCATAGAACAGTGTATTAATGACATGCCAGCTGGTCCAGTGAAAGTTGAAGATTTCAAGATTGCACCACCATCTAAACAATTGATGAAGAATGATATGGAAACATTGATTCATCATTTCTTACTTTTCACTAAAGGCTACCAGGTTCCTCCAGGTGAAACTTATTCAGCCATAGAAGCCCCAAAGGGTGAACTAGGTGTGTATGTTGTTTCCGACGGTTCTGAAAGACCATACAGATGTAAGATTAGAGGTCCGGGTTTTGCTCATTTAGCTGCATTCGATCATATGTCTAGAGGTCACTTATTGCCTGATGCCGTTGCCATTATTGGTACTATGGATTTGGTGTTTGGTGAAGTTGATAGATAAACATTTTAATTTTTTGATTTCCTTTAATATAGTACAGTTTCTTATATTTGACCCATTCTTCATTCTTCACCCCCCTTCAAATTATTTATTTATTTTTGTTTTTCTCTCCTCTCATTCATGTTTCTTGTCTACTACATTATATACGATTTTATATTATTTATTTTAAAACCTATTTATTAAATCAACGCTTGTGTTAGAATCCCACATCTACTCGATTGTTCTAATAATAATAATAATCCGAAAAATGCGTTATATTAAAGCAATAAATAAATTTAAAAACAAGAACTAAAAAGATATGATAATGTAAGAATAGTATATAGGTTAGAAATTTAAGACTTTTTTTTCATCTACAGGGTAACCGAGAAACAGCCTACTGAGATTCGGTAACTTCTTCAACTGATGGACAAGTACATAACAAGTTCATATCACCATAAGTATCATCGACTCTTGCAACGGTTGGCCAAGTCTTAAAATTCTTCAAGAATGGTAACGGATAACCAGCTTGTTCTCTAGTATAACCTCTCTTTAACCATTCTTCTTCACTGGTTTCTAATAGATCTCTTAATGAATGAGGAGAATTGTGCAATATAGCACCATTTGACTTACCTTCCTCAACCAATCTAATTTCTTCTCTAATTGATAATAAAGAATCAACAAATCTGTTTAATTCAGCTAAACCTTCAGATTCGGTAGGTTCAACCATTAGTGTACCTGGAATTGGGAAAGACATAGTTGGGGCATGAAAACCGTAATCCTGTAATCTTTTAGCAACATCAATAGCTTCAATACCTACAGCTTTGAATGGTCTCAAATCAACGATGAACTCGTGAGCACAGTATTGGATTTCGTTAGAATCAGATTTAGAACCCAAGAACATGATAGAATAAGCATCCTTCAATCTATACATCATATAGTTCGCATTCAAGATAGCCATAACTGAAGAATATGGAATATTGTTACCACCCATCATTTTAATATAAGCATAGGAGATTGGTAAGATAGAAGCAGAACCGAAAGGAGCGGCAGAAACTGGATTGATAGCAGTTTCAACAGATGGATTTGAAGTTGGAACAATTGGATGCTTTGGTAAGAAGTCTTTCAAGTGTTCAGCAACACAAATTGGACCAACACCAGGCCCCCCACCACCATGAGGAATAGCAAATGTCTTGTGTAAGTTCAAATGGCAGACGTCGGCACCTAAATCACCAGGAGAAGTTAAACCAACTTGGGCATTCATATTAGCACCATCTAAGTAAACTTGGCCACCTGCGGTATGAACCAATTCAACAGCTGTTCTGATCGTTGGTTCGAACAGGCCATAAGTAGATGGGTAAGTAATCATGATAGCAGCTAAATTCTTAGAATGTTTTTCAACTTTCAGTTTCAAGTCAGCTAAATCTAAGTTACCATTACCTAAGCATTTAACTGGAACAACTTTCAAACCAGCCATAGCGGCAGAAGCTGGGTTAGTACCATGAGCAGAAACTGGGATTAAAACAATGTTTCTTGCAGTTTCACCTTTCTTTTCTAGATATTCTCTAATAACGGATAAACCAGTATACTCACCCTGAGCACCAGAATTTGGCATCAAAGTAGTCTTAGAAAAACCAGTAAGTTCAGCCAAATCTGCTTCTAATTCAGAAATTAATTCCAGGTATCCTTCAGACTGATCTCTTGGAATAAATGGATGGAGGTTAGCAAATTCAGGCCATGTGATCGGAATCATTTCAGTAGTGGCATTTAGCTTCATAGTACAAGAGCCTAGTGGAATCATAGAAGAAGCTAAAGAAACATCCTTTTGCTGTAATGAATATAGATATCTTAACATCGCAGTTTCAGAGTGATATTGGTTGAAGACAGGATTTGTTAAAATATGATCTTTTCTAGTCCACTCTTCAGGGAATTCAGGAAGTTCATTGAAATCAATTGATTTGTTTTCACCAGTGAATAGTTCAACCAATGCCGATAGATCTTCCTTAGTAACAGTCTCATCTAATGATAATTGAACGGTCGTGTCGTTAACTTTGAATAAGTTAATACCAAATTCGTTAACAGCTCTAGCTAAGAAAGAATCAGCAGACTCACCAGACAATTTAACAGCGAAAGTATCGAACCAACTATCATTTAAGATTTCATGCTTAGAAGAGGCTTTAATTTCATTTGCCAATAAAGTGGTAGAGCCATAAATCTTTTTGGAAATATTTCTTAAACCATCCAAACCATGATAAACAACATAGTTAGCAGCAATATTAGCTAGTAAAGCCTGTGCAGTACAAATATTAGAAGTAGCTTTTTCTCTTTTAATGTGTTGTTCTCTAGTTTGCAAAGCTAATCTTAAAGCCTGGTTACCTAATCTGTCTTTAGAGACACCAACTAATCTACCTGGCATCTTTCTTTGTAATTTTTCAGTAACAGCAAAGAAAGCAGCATGTGGACCACCAAAGCCCATTGGAACACCAAATCGTTGAGATGAACCTAAAACAACATCAGCCCCAAAGGAAGAAGGTGGATGTAATAAAGTTAACGCCATAAGGTCAGAAGCAACTGCAAGTAAACCTTTGTTAGAGTGAATCAAGTCAGCGATTTCAGATAACTTCTTCATAGAGCCAACAGAACCATTAGTACCTGGATATGAAACTAAAGCACCACACAAGGAATCTCTGTTCTCTTTTATGAAAGAAATACCTTCAGTTGATTGTAAATCAACAATGATCAACTCGATACCGAAAGTATTGGCTCTACTTTTCAACACACCAATAGTTTGCTCGTGGGTGTTTTTATCAACAAGATACTTTGGCTTTTTACCTCTTAGCCCAGTGAAAGCCATAATCATAGATTCAGCTGCAGCAGTACCTTCGTCTAATAAAGAGGCATTTGCAACCGGCAGACCTGTTAAATCAGAGATAATAGTTTGATAGTTCAACAAACTCTCTAATCTACCTTGAGAAACTTCAGGTTGATAAGGGGTGTAAGAAGTATACCAGGCTGGATTCTCAAGTAGGTTTCTTTGAATAACAGGAGGTAAAATAGTACCATAATAGCCTTTACCAATGTAAGTTTTAAGAACTTTATTCTTAGATGCAATTTCTTTCAGTCTTTTTAACATTTCAGTCTCAGAATAACCATTCAATGGCTGAATATTTAACTTTCTCTTAACCAAAACATTTTCAGGAACAACACCGCCAATGAAAGAATCTAAATCCTTAACACCAATTTGACCTAACATCTTAGACACGTCTGATGGGTTTGGACCTAAGTGTCTTCTAGCAAAAGTATCTAAATCGGATAAATTGGAAGCATTGGGGAAATAAGAAGCCTTGTAGTTTGATGAAGAAATGTCAGCAGTGTTGACAACAGAAGAAGAAAATCTTAGAAGTAATGGAGAAATACCAGAAGAGTTTGGGAGGAATTCTGAAGATTTGATGGCTGAGCGAGTAGCTCTTAACAAAGTTCTTGATCTAAGCATTGTCTGAACAAATCAATGGCCATTCCGTGTTAGTATAAAAGAATTCATCAGCGATAAAGGGAATTTAGTAATCAGAGCCTGTTTTGGTGGTCAAATGGTGATTTCTTAACCCCAGATATTTCTGAAGCAAAAATCTGACTCTGATGGAACAAAAAAACGCGATGGGTCTTGCTTTAGATAAGGATGAGGAAAACACATACAAAGAGATCAATATAGCCAATAAAATAATGATATAAGAAGAACTTGGTTCAATAACTGGAAAAGAAGAAGAAGAGGTGATAATTTGTTGAAATTTCTGCTGGCTTCAACTGGTTCTCCTAGTTTTTGAGCTTTTTGCTGAAGAACTGACTTCGAATGACTTCGGTTGACTCTGTCAGCCCTTTCTGCCGGAGAAGTATAGCAGAAGTCAGTGGTTTGACTTGGGGCTGGTGTGTGGCGTATATGAATTTCTTTCCCTGAAGAGTATGGTAAACATATTACGGTCTAATAACTCCATACAGTAGCATGGTGACACTACGCAAATTTTACTCTGATTACTTTAAAGGACTATCACAAAATCGTATTACATTAATGTGTGATGAGAGTATTTAGTTTGTAAAAATACACTATTATTATTATTGTCAGTTGAACTACACCTCTAATTCATCAGTCTTTTTTGTCAAATCTTCCATTGTATTACTCTTTTCCAATCCATCAAGAGCTTCTTTGGATTCCTTATTGATATTTTCAATCTCAGTACCTTCCTTGTACTTAACTTCTTCTTCTTTGACCTCTCCTTCATCATCACTTTCTTCCTTAATATCATATTTCTTTAAATAGTATTCTTCAACGGCTGTTTGATCATTTTGTTCAGCTTCATAAATACAATCGTGTTCAAACCCATTTTTAACAAATGGATCAGCTTCATATTCATCACAGAGTAATTCAATAATGTCTAAATGACCATTTAACGAAGCCCAGTGTAATGCTGTGTTACCATTTTCATTTTGCTTGCTCACTAATAATTTAGCTTCTTCTTTAGATATGATTGATAATAGATATTTGATGACTTCAAAATGCCCATTTGCTGCAGCCATATGTATTGGAGTGGCCAAAGAGTATTCATCTTTGATCGTTGTTAGCACTTCTGGTTCAACTTCTTCTGTGAAAATAGTAGTTAATGACTCCAGGTCACCAAATCTAGCATCGTAAATGACATTATCCATTTCCTCCTGTGTTAATTTTGTTAATTTAGACATATTTGGGTTATTATTGCTAGGCTGTTATGTTGTTGTAGGGTGCTTTACAGTTAAAGTGAAATCACTTTTGATGGAAAAAAACCAAGTTCAAAAAAAATTTATTTCAACACGAAGCGCATCATATTGCACAATCTCCGTGTCCGAGCTGGGAATCCAGGTACTTCATATAGAACTTGCGAAATATATACAATAAAACGCATTTTTAACAATAATGCCTGCTGGTAAAGTTCCTGTTGACAAGCTAAATCCAGAACAGCTGAAAGAACTAAGGAAACAGCTTTCCACGTTCAAAAAAGACCCAGCATTCAAAAGAACAAGATCAGCTACACCATTAGGTAAACTATTAAACCACATTGAAAAATTCACATCCGTTACTTCTGACAATGAAAATACGTTAAATGAATTGTATAAAAATCTACTCAAGGTTCAACCGGAACTAACAGTAACGGACGATCTAATAGAAAAACGAACACTAGTGATAAAGAAATTATTAGATTACCTCAAAAAACTCCATCAATTAACATTAAAGAAAAATCAACCTGAAAGATCATTCATTGCAATTCCACTTTATGATATTAAGCTAGTTGGCAAGCTAGTAAATCTTATAGTCATTGAAGGTGTTTATGCTTGTTTGCCTAAAGGTATAGGCATCCCGTTAGATAAGAGAAGATGGAAGACTTTTGAAGTTCCAGTTGCAATTACCACAATCAGTAACAACAAAGAACACTGTAAATCGATTTTACTAGAGATAATAGATACATTTATAATAATATTAAATCATGAGAAGGAAAACGAATCTGATTTACAGAAAATGGTTTTGGTGGGTTCGGGCTACACAGATGCCTTAACATCCTCAATCTACTTACACATAATCTGCTCTCAAGACGGCAATGAATCCCAAAAAATGCTAGCCAAGTTCCAAAAATTAGAATCACAAGCTGAATCAACATATGAATTGCTATCGATATATACACTTTTGATTAACAACAGAACTAACGCCACTGGTATTAGTATCAAGTTCTACAACTTTGTAATGGATAGACTAAATAGATTACCAATTGAACGTGAGAATGGTATCCAAGCATTAATTGATTTAGTCATGGGTTTGAGAGATGATGAAGATGTGAATTGGAATAAGCTACAAAACTTATTGGTCTTGTTAATGAAAATGAGAACAACATGTGGATTAACCAATATTGAGTTTTTCAAGAATTTATTCAAACAGCTTTATGAACTATTGATTTTTGTAAATAGACCAATTATGGGATCCATTGTTTCCGCATTAGTTATTAAATTCTTTGAATTGAACAAATTAGTTGTTGTTGATTTTTTATTTAAGAGACTTTGGTTTATCTTCAATCCTTCATTACGTAGAGAACCAGAACCAGATGAGAGTAAGATTATTTTAAGTTCCGAAGTCGAGTTGAATAATGCCTTTAACGTTTTGATTTCATTATGCAGAAGAACTAATTCTTTGGAATTTCTGAACACACTGTTTCAACCAATTTTGATTCCTTTATGGGGATATTTAATTTATCAAAAGAATAGAGGCAAAGATCATGTAATTATCGAGAACCTTTTACTTTCATATTTAAGTTTAGATGATGATAACCAAGGCTTGAAAGTGTTATTTGATAGTGTCTGCGTTACTAGTGGGGATTCATGGGAATTTAGTGAAGGTGAGAATGACTTAACTTTGATTAAGAGTAAGGTTAACAAAAAGAACAATGAATCATTAGATCAAGTCATTAATAATATTGATTCTATTTTAGAAACCTTCATTGGGGTTTTGAAATCGTTAGATGATAATAATGAAGGCAAGATTCAATTTGTGTTTATACATACGTTGAAACGATGGTTTAAACTAGATAATGCAGAATCATTAAATGATGATGATCCGTTGATCACTTTAATCGATTTAAAATTATTAGAAAAAATAGTTGATAACTTCAAAGACAGACTAGGCAAATCAGTTGATGATTTATTAGATGTTATTAAATCATTCATGTTAGAGAATAATAGCTCAGCGACCGCTGCCGTCTCACTAAATGTAACCAAAGACGAACCTGATTCAGATGATGAAGATGAAGATGAAGATGAAACTGAAACTCAGCAGGTTGTCTTTGATTTATTATCAACTATTTTGAACGAAACGTCATTAACGAAAACGTCCATATTAAAATTAAATGAAATTAAATCCATCACCAGAATGAAAGGATTAAAAGATAAGATTGATCTATTATTATCCAACGAAAGCAAAACATCCACTCTAGAGGACGAACAAAAAAACGAGAATGATAAATTAATGGAAAGAGCATTGAAAAACATCAGTGATCCGTTACCACCTATTAAAGTCTATGGTTTAGATATCTTACGTGGGCTAGTTAAATCCAAATACGTTGACATAAACAGATGTGTTTCCATTCATTTGAGTTTCTTAAAAGACCAAGAGCCATTTTTATACTTGAATGCTATCAAAGGATTGAAGGAATTAGTTGAAACTGACTCTAGCGTAGAGATACTTGAACGATATTTAAAAATATATCAATCAAAAACCCACAAGATCGATGAAAGACTAAGAATGGGCGAGGTTTTACTAAGATATGTCAATGATCACGAAGAATTACAGATCAAAAGTTCAGAATTAATTATTGATAATTGCATTTCATTAATCAGAATGGACAACTCTGACACCAAGACCGATGAAAAACTAAGACTTTCAGCAATCTCGTTAGTTGGAATCACATCAAAACATTCCAATTACAACTACTTGAAAAATTGCAAAATCGAAGAAATTTATGATATTATAAGCGGTGTGCTGAACTTAGAAACTACAAGAGAACAGGGACCAATCAGAAGATCCGTGCTTGTTTTAATTAATGATTTGGTTACGATAGAGAAGGGTAATGGCGGATTACAATTACTTGGTTCAGAACGTGGTTCTAAATTAGAGATCTTATTGAAGTACATACATACAAACGATACTGACGTGTTAGTGAGACAAGATGCTAATAATTTGTTGTATTTGGTAGACGAGTTATTTGAAGAAAAGTTGAAATTAAATTAAATTGCAAAAAAAGAAAAAAAATGCGAATATAACTATTAGTTTATACAGACTTTGTAATAATTGATTGTGTATGGATTATGATTCGACATCTTCTCCTAGTAATTCAAATACATTCTTCTTCGTCACTAAAGTAGGGACATCAGAATCCTGTTTTTCTTCTAACAAATCATCATTGTCGTCGTCGTTCATTGTTTCGTAGTCTAACTTAGGCTCTTGGTTCACTTTTCTTTGCTTAGCAACCATGATCTTATTTTTGATCTGTGCCTTGATTAATTCCATCTTAGTCAGCTTATTAGTCTGCTCCCAATTAGCCTTTCTTGTAAACTTGATCATGTTAGCCCTTGCTATACTCGCTTCGATCTTAGAAGACAACTTATCATTCAAAATCAAACCTCTTTTCGTTTTAAGTTTCGACCCGATACTGTTTTCATTCTTACCTAGTCTACCTGACTTGCTTCTCACCTTGTTTAGTTTCTGGTTTAGTAATTGTTGGTTTTTGTTAGCGGAGGCTCTTATCATTGGGGATATCGTATCTGTTTTATGTAATCTTGGAATATCTTCTAGTTCTTTGACTCCAGTGTTTCCTCCCGAAACATCGATTTCTCCACGACGAGCCGCTCTTGAATGCTTGGAGATCTTTTTAGCCATTTTTTGAGACTGGTAGATGCTATCTGTAGTATAGTTTGTAAGATATTTTTGATAAATTTAAGAAAGTAGCTGTCTTAACGCAATTCTAAAATAAAAAATTATAAAAATTATAAAAATATAAAAAAAACGACCTGCGGCTCAAACATTTCAAAAACCTGAGAATTAACTTGCTAATTACTCCGAGTGCGCACTCCAGTTACAAGACTAGTTAATGAACATGCTTAGAATGTATTTTAAAAGAATAATGTAAATGATATGAAAATAACTTAAATAATATAAAAAAATCAACTCAGAAAAACTGTCTAAAATAGACTGCTATGTATGTACAATAGTGCTAGTTTGCCTGCAGAATTAAAACTTGTAGACAGTATTCTTGTCATAACCTAACTCAGCTAAGATACCGGTAACTTCACCTTGATCAGTTGGACCGACCTTTTGACCAGAGATAGACTTGCATAAACCTGGTGGGCCACAAACGTAAACGTGAGATTTTTCGGAAGGACCAGCTAATTCTTTAGATAAAACAGCTTTGTCAATGTAACCAGCTTGACCTTTGAATGATTTATCACCTTCGACAGAATCAACAAAGTAAGTGACTTTGAATTGTTCTGGGTATTTAGCAGCGTAAGCATCTAATTCTTCCTTTAATAAGATATCGGAAGGAGTTCTAGAACCATACAATAAGTTGATTTTAGTGTTATCGCTCTTATCTTCTAAGATTTGTTGAATAACTTGGAAACCTGGAGCAATACCAGTACCACCTAAAATTAAATCAATTGTATCGTACTTGTTAGCTTCCCACTTGAACTTTGGAATTGGACCTTTGAAAGTTAAAGAGTCTGCGACCTTCAATTCATGGATGTGAGTAGAACTCTTACCACCTGGGTATTTCTTAATCAAAATATCAAATTCACCCTTTTTAGCAGGATCAGAGATTGGTGTATAAGGTCTGATAACATTTGAACCCTTTGGTGTAACGAATTTAGTGAGAACACAAGATGCTGGGAATAAACCAGAAATTTCATCCTTGTTTGGGAAAGCAAAAGTGATCAATTTAGTGTCGTGGGAAACGTCCTTGATGGCAGAGACTTTGAAATCGATCCAGTCACCAGTTAAAGCACTTTTAGCTGGCTCTTCTGGTTTGCTTTGCACCTTGGTTTGAGGCATTGTGGAGAAGTAGTAAGCGGTACCGACAGCGGCCAAAGCAGGGATAACGAATTTAGGTTTGAGAGAAGCTTTCAAGAAGGACATGTTGGTGATGTTTGATCTGAGCAAGTTGGAATGAGCAATTGGCAGCATTTAAGTATTTTGCAGAAAGAAAAAGTGGCAATCGATTTGGCAGAAGGAAAAGCTCTGTGGGAGACGCAACTCAGAAATTTCGAAAGCGTGCGAGAACCACCACCACAGTTGAAATGAGACAGCGGCTTCTTCCGTTGCTCAATTGGTTGGCGCTATATATTTATACAGATAAAGAATTGCACCATTACAAAATTTAATACTCTGCAAGCTTAATACCTGATACATTGGGAGTTTTCGGAATCAGGTTCTATTGCAGCGGACTAGGTGGTAAGCACCAATAGTAGGAGCTCACTTGGAGCGACTCGCAAAGATAGCGCGAGCTTCTTAGTCATCTTAGTAATTGGACGCTCAAGCGATGTTGTCTTCGTACTAAAAAGGAAGCTTGTACGCTCGTAAGTGAAAATATGAAGTAGGTAGTTGGAATTTCTGGAGTACTTCTCTTTCCCAATTAGGAAGATAATGCTCGTTTACTAGAGAACTGTTATATCCATTTGGAATTATGTTTAGGACTTCGTCTCAGTACAAACGAATACAAAGCACTAGTAACGGTACGTAGCAGGTGGATTAGAAGTAAAAAGAGAAGAAAAGTAAAACTATAGGCTATCCATTGGATTGAACGGTTTTAGATTATGAAACGTTTAAAAAATTATCAGCTTAAAGACAACGTCAATTGTTAGAGCAGGCCTCACATTTTCCAGAATCCAACAAGTTACTGGCAGGATCGGATAATTATAATGGAGATCATCAAAAATGACTTCATTCTAATGTAGTGTTGTAAGGAAGATTCTGTTGTTCAATGTGCTGTTCAATGCGACAACGATATTTTTCCACACGAAAGTTGGCTAATTGGAGAAGCTCAAGGTTGTTTTGAGGCTTCTGATTTCACAAGATCAAAGTTAGGGACAAAGCGTTGCAAGTTCACAAGATCATAGGGACTAGGAAAGAGATTACCTTAAAAAATGTCTGCGAAGCTGTGACTTTAATCTAATCTAACATCAGTTAGTGACTTGGTCCAATTGATTGGGTTTTTGGACGATGATCCAGCTGAGTGCCTGGTACAATTATAAAACTGTAAATAATTGAGATGAGCCTAGGTTTTGTCCTTTTGGAATCACAGGTCCTTGAAAGTGCTCTAATGGGACTAGTCCATTCACTTGTTTAATTCAAAGAACCCTAAGGAATCAATAAGAAATCATATTTATTGTTATCTGAAAAAGGATTCTATCAAAGAACCATTATCTCTCTGCCACAAAAATGCAGAACACTTATAGAAGATTAGGAGAAAATCAGAAAAAGACTGGCTAAGTGTTCGTGCTGAAATGTGAGCTCCCACAAGAACAAACAATCTTTATACCAGTATAAAAAGGTCGTGTGCCGCGCAACTAATTTTTCGTGAGTCGAAGAAACCAAAAAGATCGATCAACATGAGTCAAATAAACGTGTTACAAGACATACTCCAGAATTACCAGATAAAGCATACATAACATTACAAAAACATGTCTGCTGCAGAACTAGGGTTTGACCCATCAATAAAGAAAAAGAAGAAGTCTAAGTCCGATTCAGCTTCCGCTTCTCCAGCTCCAGCTTCAGCCAAGGATACATCTGATTTAGATATGTTTGCAGGTTTGAAGAAAAAGAAGAAAAAATCTAAAGATACATCAGCCATCACTGAAGACAAGCCAACCGACAGCGTAGACGATATTACAGATTCCTTTGAAGGTTTGAAACTAAAGAAGAAGAAGAAGAAGAAGCATCATCACACTACCGAGATTGATGAATTTGATAGACAATTACAAAGCGCAGGTATTCCAATCGAAGAAAAACAAACATCTCAGGCAAGTAATGACAACTCTCAAGCTAATTTCATACCTTATGATAAATTATTGGATAGATTTTTCACAATTTTGAAACAAAAGAACCCAGAATTGGCTGGTGGCCAAACTTCCAAATTGAAAATCCCACCACCTGAAGTTCAAAGAGATGGTAACAAAAAGACCATGTTTGCTAATGTCCAGACGATTGCTTCTGTTTTACAAAGAAACCCAGAACATTTGATTCAATATTTATTCGCCGAATTAGGTACTTCTGGTTCTATTGATGGTGAAAAGAGATTGATTATTAGAGGTAGATTCCAAGCCAAGAATATTGAAGGTGTTTTAAGAAGATATATCCAAGAATATGTTATTTGTAAGACTTGTAAGTCTATGAACACTGAATTGAAAAGAGAGAATACAAACAGATTGCACTTTATCGTTTGTAGAGCTTGTGGTTCTACCAAATCCGTTTCATCCATTAAAACTGGTTATCAAGCCCACGTTGGTGCTAACAGAAAGAAGAAGTATTAAATTTTGTACGTATTATATTTTTATTTTTCTTTCATTCTTTTTTTATTCCTTCTCATAGTTTTATATAGGTATTAATTAATTGTTTTACATATATGAAAGTCCAATATTAATTAAAAGTACATAAAAAATATTAGTAATAAACGCCAAAGTAGAAGGAAGATAGTGAAAGACAAAATATTTATAAGAAATAAGAGAAAGTAGCAGGAAGAAAGAGACAAAAAGAACACCTAATTTGATGCTCTATTCAACTCCGCTGTTCTCACAAGTTCCGGATCCTGACCACCAGGAACAACATCAATGTACTTCAACTGTTTAAATTTCTTATAATTGAAATACAAATTAGCAAAATCCTTTAAAATGGCAACACTCAAACAGCCAATTAAGTTTCTCAAGAATACACCTTCATTTGGGGTATTTACTAATGTTCCAATGAATTGATGCACCATTGGAATTTTATCAAGTAATCTTCCGAAACATTGACCTGACGATGGCCATAGTAACGTAGTTGCTATAAACAGGTAAAAGTGCTTTGATTGGAATACTTTCGAATAATCGAATTTAAAACAACTTATTAGTTCTCTTCTAAATCTGGAAAATTTGATTCCTTCTAACTTGAAATTGAATAATCTTTTAAGTAAATCAGATAAACTTATTTTTTTGTTATCATAAGTTGAAGCTTCAGGTTTAGAGTTATTGTTTTTCTCTTCATCTAATTCATATTCTTCTTCATTTTCTTTCTCTATCCTATCTAATTCCTTTAACGATAATCTATCAGCTATAAAGCAAGCTTGAACTTGTTTACACCACTTATAATAAATTCTATTGAAAGTCAAATTGTAAAACAATTTGTAAAGATATTTAGCTGGAATGGTAGCGAACAAAAACTGTTTAGCAGGAGTAGCCAATAAATTATCCCAACCCGAATAAATTAAGGAAGGTAAGACACACAAAGAAGCAAATTCAGCAGGAGAAGTTAGTAAACTCGTAGTTCTTAAAAGAACAACATGAAAAGGAACACAAGTAGCAAATGAAAAATACCTGGCAGGTGGGATTAAGTTATTATCAACTGCAGTTCTAACTGAATTCATGAAAATTGAGGAATTAATGTCGAATAACGATAAGACGACACTTTCAGGTGCAATTTTATCCAGTATACTTATTCCTGTTGAGCCTAACCCGAGCAGCAATCCCAGAGTAAGTGAACCAATAGAGGATGTTATGATAGTTGAGGCGATACCAACTTTCATTATGTTTGAAATGGAAGTATCTAAAGTAGATCTTAAATTCAATATTGTAGAATTAGGAGTTTTGAAACAAATAGCACGTTTACATTGGGGACAATCCACTAATATATTAATAGTCTCTGATTTTCGAATCAATGGTATTCCTAGGAATAGATGTTGGATGGAATATCTAAATATCTGATTGTTATTAGTTTGTGATTGTTGCAGCCGCTGGAGCTCCTGATCTTGATACTGATTCTGCTGATCTCTTCGTTTTTGAAGGTCGAGTGAAGAAACCCAGGAAAGAAAACATTTTCTGTGTGCTATCAGAGAACAAGAACATGGTTTGACCCAGTCTTTAGATTCCTTTGGGTTGCAAAACGGAGCTAGCTCATTCTGGCCAGACAAGCAGATGTAGCACACATTGTCTTGATCGTCCTTAATAGTTTGTAATGATTGCATTGTTGCCACTTCTGGTGTTAGTATAGTGACAAATGAAGGAATCAAGGAGTCAGATTCAGTAGCTATAGTGCAATCAGTTGAGTGGCGATGTCTGCTTTTCTGATTTTTTGGAGAGCGACTCGGAGAAGACCTCGCCTGATTTCCATACCACCCAACGAATCGCATTTTACTAGAAACTTAGTGATTATGAAGTAGATTAAAAGAAATAAACGCTATATAACAAAAAAATAAAGTAAATTTAACGGCCAAACAAACCAAAGAAGCCTTTCTTCTTCTTACCATCATCTGCTTCATTAGCAGAAGCAGAAGCAGAAGCAGAAGCTGGAACAGCAGAAACAGATCCAGTCTCTTCTTCATCATCATTCAATTCTGGATGATCATTATAAGAAATATAATTGAATGCAGTATCAAACAAAACAGGCTTAACATTAACAGGTTGAACCAGAGTATCTAAAGATGCAACTTTACTTAATAATTGATCAGAAGAAAATTCAGGGAACTTGTTAACATTATCAATAATATATTCATTATTTGGGATAATTGAAGAGGATGATATTTCATTTGCATATATTGTTAACACCTGAACTTTATCCAATTGTAATTTTAAAAATTCTTTCAAAGTTGAAATCTTTGAAGATGTTGGTAGATTACCGTTGAATTTAATCGACAAAGTCGAGTCTTTTGAATTAATTAATTTGTTTGAATGGCTTAATAAGGCTAATGATTCTTTATATTGGTTTGAGATTAAATAAGCATAACTTAATTTGTAAATTTTTAAAGATTTGAAATATAAATCTAACTTATCTAAGGAATCCGTTAAGTCATCATCATTTGCAACACCAGGCAAGTCTTTAATTTCTTCAACCGATTTAATTGCATTTTCTAATAATTTTAGAGAATCTCTTGAATTTTCCAGCAATGAGTTTCTAGAAACTAATTTCTTGTTGGAGATGTTATCAAATAATGAAATATCTCTTCTTATTCTCAATAATAAGTAGTTATAATTTAAATAAGTTGAAATGATATATTTATCTTGATTTTCATCATCATCGACATCCATATCATTAACCGCAGACCTTTCCATGTTTTGATTATGAATGGCTAAAGCGTCTTGCCAACTAATTAATGTATTATCATAAGTTGAAGAATCTGATTCTTTAATTTTTGATTCTTCGGTGGTTGACTTCATTATAGCTTTAGCTAATTCATCTGAATCTAAAGTAGCTTCGTAGTTCAACCATTTAATTGAATCGATAACTTTATCCGAAGAAGAATCTTCATTGGAAGCAATTTTAATAAAGGAAGAATCTCTTTTACTAATGATGGCAATTGCTTTCTCTAAATAGTCGATATTATTATCATTAGCAGCTTTTTTAGAAATCAATAATAAATTCGTTGTTGATTTGATTGTAGATTGAGTTAAAGATAAATTTAAAGCTGGATCGATGATGTTATCAATTAAGTCTAAGTATAATTCTTTGGTATAAGCTTCAGGCAAAGCTTCGTATTTGTATAAGAATTGTAAGGATAATCTAGCAATTGAAAAGGCGTTAATTGATTTTGACCATTTCTTTCTTGAAACGCTTAGATAACCTTCAACAATAGCAACATAGATCAGTAATTCCAGAATTTTATCCTGATTTTCTTCATTTGTAGTGATAGATAATAGTTTTCTACTATTTTGTAAAGCTTTTTTATATTTCGTAACTAAGAATCTTTCTTTTGATTTCGATGAATGAACATTTAGTAACAACCTAGTCTCTTCAGTATATAATAAATCTCTTTCAATCTGGAATAATACAACATCACCGAACTTAGTATCCATGTCATAGTTTTCAGCAGAAATTGAGGATATCTTTTCCTTTTCAGCGTAATGCTTTGTGTCTCTAGTTTGTATGTTTAAAGAACGACGAAGTTTGTTCAATTTCTTGTTGATGGAGTGTCTGTGACGATGGTAGTCATCAGCAGACTGCAAGAAAAGGGCACTACGAGCTCCGTAAGTTGAAGATAGTGGATAGTCCATTACTGGCGCTGTGTGGTGACCGTATGATAATTGTTAGTTGTCTTAGTTGTCTAAGTACTGCTACGTCCATCGATAAATTGACGACTCGAAGGTCCCTCTCTCGAAGTAATTCAACATCAACATCAGGTGCACGGGTGTATATCAATATATGCGCCACTTAGAAGATGACGCCGCCTCCTTTGCCACCAAGGCTATACGGTATACGAGGCGTCCTCGTTAGCGTGATATCTGGTAACCCAGTTCAACTACTTCACCAGAAGCTGTTTTGTTGGGCCAAACTCTCTCTGTTACACTGTTACGACCAGTTCGTCCCTCTTTATTCCACTGAAATTACCCCTTATCTTCTCTGTTCTTCCTTACTCACTCCCAGACTACTTTCAACAAGTACTCGTCGTCACCCAAACAATGGCTAACACCAGAAAACTACATTCAACTTCTCCAGATCACAAGTCCAACGGTTCACAGGACAGAGTCTGCAAAAAGTCAACTGGTAAGAGGAAGTTCCATACCAAAAGCAGAAAAGGTTGCGCTACGTGTAAAAGAAGAAGGGTCAAGTGCGATGAACAACATCCCATCTGCTCCAATTGTGATAGAATGGGTATTGAATGTGTTTATCTGACCACTCCGGATCAACCCCATTCTCCTGAAACTCTTGATACTCTTCACAATCACCAATCTCACTCTCAATCCCGGAAAAGGAAAGCCCAAATCCCGACCCCTGCTACCACCATCCAGGCCTCTCCCATCTCAAATCTAGCCAATTTAGCTTCAACATCTTTCATGAGCAACAATTCAATAAAGGATCAAATAGCTGCTGCTCTATCAGGTAACGACTTGCAGCTATCTCAACTTATCACGGCCGCTGGATTGTCTCCAGAACTGCTAAATGTGGCTAGTTCAATTAAGCTAGATTCTGATTCAACTCTCCCACAAATCTTGGATAATTTAAGACAGTCAAGACCTACAACTCTACCCCCTTTACAACAACAACAACAACAACAAAGACCACAATCTCAACGACAGCAGCAACCTTCAAATCCCCAGATTCCAATTCAATCCTCGTATAAATCTCAAGCATACGGTCCCATCCCTGCCCCTCCTCACTTTAAACGAGAACAACAAAATCAAAATCAAAGTCAACAGAATCAACAAAGTCAACAAAATAACCAGAATGAACAATCTCCTCCTCCACGAAATGGTCCTTCGTTATCTCCTAACCTGATCGATTCCCCTTCTTTATCTTCGAACTCACCTGGGGTTGCTGCTGCCTATGGCTCCCAAGAGTTAAATATGCTAGATTTAAGATTAATGTATCATTATACGACTCAAGTTTGGCCAACTATTACTGCCGCCGGTATTTCAGATTCCAAAATTTGGTCGGAAGATATTCCGATGTTGGCTTTTAAATACCCATTTTTGATGCATTCTGTTTTAGCTTTCTCCGCTACTCATTTATCAAGAACTGAAAGAGGTTTGGATCAATGTGTTACGTGTCATAGAGCCGATGCTTTGAGATTATTACGTGAAGCTGTGCTGGAAATGAATCCTGAAAATACTGATGCATTAGTTGCTTCTGCTTTAATTTTGATCATGGATTCCTTAGCCAATGCTTCGTTGCCAACTTCTTCGTCTTTAAAGTCATTACCTCCATCAGCCTGGATTTTCCATGTTAAAGGTGCTGCTACTATTTTAACAGCTGTTTGGCCGTTGAGTGAAAAATCACGTTTTTATAAATTTATTTCCGTTGATTTGGGTGATTTAGGTGAAGTTGGTTATGATTTAATTAGTGGTGAATTATCAGCAAATGGTAATGGTTTAGCTGTTAATCCAAATGATCCAGTTGCAATTTATGCAATGATTGCAGCCTCGGGTAACTCTAAAAACATGAAATATTCAACCTTGCAATGTTTTGATGATGAAATTCAAGATTTATTCCCATTACCATTTTCATCTCCATATTTACCAACTTTGGCATATATGGCTAAATTGCATAAAGAAAGAAATAAATCTGATTTTATATTAAGAGTGTTTGCATTCCCTGCACTTTTGGATAAGAAGTTCCTAGCATTATTGATAAATTGTGATTTATCGGCAATGAGAATCATGAGGTGTTATTATAAACTGTTACGTAACTTTACTGAACAAATGAAAGATAAAATCTGGTTCTTAGAAGGTGTTTCCAAAGTTTTACCGGTCGATGTTGAACAATATTCTGGTGGTGGTGGTATGCATATGATGATTGATTTCCTTGGTGGTCCTTCAACTTTTGATGATTCGAATGTTAATGATATTGCCCAGAAAGCAGTTCAGGCTGGTTTGTTAGATCCAAATAATTTACCAAGTTCTTCAATCACCGATACATTAGGATTAGATGATACTTCTGCTTTGAATGATGATAATATGGTTGATAATGCAGCTGCCAATTTTATGGGCGTTTAATCCCCCAATTTCACCATTCACTTCCTTTCTCTACTCACTTCTCAATTTTAGAAATCTTTACTCGTTTATGTTACCAACAACACACATCTTAGCTAAATAATCTCACCCTTTTTTTTTCTTTCTCAGTTTGTGATGTTTCTTTGTTGTTACCAATTATTTGGTGCAAAGAAGACACGCAACCCCCAACTAATTTTAATAACTTTAATAATGCTAATGACTCTCTCTTACAATCATGTATGATCATTTAACATACTTGTTTTTCTTTTAAGTTTTGATTTTTAATATTCCCAGATATAAACAGATAATTGGAACATATTTGAGCTCAGCTGTTAGTAGTCACCAATAGTGAATGCTAAAATAAGTTCAAATTATAAGGTTGTTTCTATAAAAACCACTCAAATTTTAGACTTAATTTCTTTTTCTTTCCATTTTTTTTTTTTTTTTGATCTTGATTCTACAGGAGCTACCACTACAATTACAAATTTCAACTATACCATCACCATCACTATCACCACCATGCTAATTATGTTTTGTCCCTTTTGTTTTTGCTGATCTATTTCTAACTTAGCCTACTCCCAAATGTTGCTTTTCTTTTGCTCACATATTTTTCCTGTTGCTTGTTGATATTAGCTTTGATATTAACTTCGATAATTGCTTTGATCTTGACAATTTGATTGAAAACTTGATAACCACGACATCCCACCACCATTATCCTCATAAATACCACTTACCTGTTACCTTTCACCTTTTTCTTTGTTTATTAAATGGTATAATCTATCTTTCTAACGTCAACGAAGCAATACTTGTTTTCTCTTGTATTTAAAATCAACACTGATTGACATCCACTCATCTGTCTTACTTACCCGACCCCACTATTTCCTCGTAACTTATTTTATTCTTATTCTTATTTGGTGCTTACTTTGATTCTTTGATGCTTTTGGGTTTTGAATTCTAATTTAATATTTTTTTTTGCTTAATTATTCTTTTTCACATTATACATAACATATATAGTTACTTAGCTATTACATAGCTACTTAAACCTATTTTTTTTGACATACCCTCTCTATCTCTTTTGTGTTTCATTTCTTCAATTATCTTTGTAATTTTTTTTTGATGATTATAATTGATATATTCTATTTATGTTTATTTAATTGTTGTTAACTAATGAATAACAGCTTGGACTATTACTAGCATATTCACCCACTTATTTAATTGATTTGTTTTCTCTTTTTATCTTGCTTGTCGGCCATCTTACTTTTTCCGATTGATCCTGAGAGTTGTAGAATAATATTTTTTCAATAATAAAGATATTTTTATAGTTACAAAAAGTATGAAAGTGATAGCAAAGATAGCAAAGGGAATAAAAATATAAACACTAAAAAAAAAAACAGAACAAAAACAAAAACCATAACAAAAACAAAAACAAAACAATCACTCAAGCAAAGAAACCAAACACCAGCCCTATATCTTAACTCTTTGAATACCATCTTCATCTCTAATAACACCTAATTCCAACAACTTACCGTACGCACCAGCAAAATACTTAAAAAACAAAGATTGATCTTTAGCAAAAGTTTCAACCCATTCCCTAAATTCACCAGTTCTTAACAACTCCATATCAGTATTCAACATCATAAACTTTCCATCATCACTCATATATTGATTATTACCAGTCGCTGGAACAACCCATGGGTCCCATTTAGATTCTAATAACAATTGAAAAAATTCGTTATCAAAAGTTGTAACTCTTGATGTCCATGGTCCTAGAAATCCACTAAATTTAGCATGACATCTACCAATTGTATGCCCACCTCCAATCAACGCAACTGTTTCTGCTGCATTCATACCTAATCTAGTATAGAAGATATCCTTAATGTGATCAGTACCTAAGCTTGCAATTGGTAATCTACCCATTGGTGGAACCTTTTTAGCATCTGCACAATCTGTTCTACCTGGCTTCCATGGAATTTTCGGACCTCCCATAGCCTCGATTGCAACAACACCACCTAATGTATATAGATCAGCAAAACTAATCCAAGGGTATTGTTCATGAACTTGGTCTAAGTAAGATTTAGCAGTATTCAAACCAGTATTACCGTCATCATTGAATTCTTGGGCAAATCTCATCGTCCCACCAGCGCAACCGCCGGTACCTGAAGCTTTATCAAAATGAGCACAACAGTGCCAGGTAAATCTAACCATATTTGGACCAATTGAGCCATCATCGTATTCAGGCTTAGGCAAACAATTTTTTATTGATTGACGGACCAAATCGTAACGACCATAAGTTGGATCTTTCTCTAGTTGATCCTTACCTGATCTCTTTCTGATCTTAATTTTATATAGAAAACTACCTGTACCAGATCTGGTAGTCTCGCTTTTAGATGTATCAATGATTGATTCACTCTTGCCTTTATTTATTGGAGGACTGACTGGAAGAGATGCATGTTCAGTTTGTGTCGCTGACGATTGAGCTTGAGCTGGGGGTTGAGCTTGCCCAGAACCTTGTTGTTTCTGTTGTTGTTGTTGTTGATTAAACAAATCTAACAAAGGAGTATGGCTAGAAGGAGCATCTTTACGTTTACTAAAAGTTGTAGTTTTGGTTGGACTTAAATTATAAGGTTTTGGAGTGAAACTAAAGCTTGAATGATTTGCGGATTGAGGCGGTGTAACAGGATCAACAGCAGGTGCTGGCTTACCAACAAGATCTAGTTGATAATCAACTATTGAAGAAGAACCAAAATCTATTTTATCAGTATTAGCATTGGTTAAACTCGCAGAAGCAGCGGTAATATCATTTGAAAAACCGGCAGGTTCATAAACGTAAACAGGCGGGTCTTGTAAAGTTATAGCTTTAAAAATACAAACAGGAGCATGAAAAAACAAACGATTATGATAGTAGTCGGTTCTAAACCAAACTTTATATAGGAAATCTTGAAAACTTGAAACAACGATGAATTGATCATGAACAGATTTTGCAATTGGTCTACCATTATCAAAAGCTCTATATTTATTATAATGTCTTTTTTGAGCCAACGATTCATTGAATGTTAATCTATCATCATTTGATTCATTTATCATAAATAGTATGTTATAATTGTATAAGATAAAAACATGAATCAACGAAATCAAGTTTAAGATCTGATAATGAAGCCATTGTGTAAGTATTCTTAAGGTGGAGTAAGGTAAGAATAGAGTACGACCAATTGGACTAAGAGTAGTCAGAACGTTGTAGTATGTTTCGTATACAATATCCAGGACTCCCATTTTGATAGATGTAGCAGGAAACTAGAGTGTTTCTGTGTGTCTTCGGAAAGAATGAGTGATGTGAAAAGGGGAAACAAACAAGAGATGCGATTAGGCACAAATAAAATAAACCGATTCAAAGGCCGCTAAATCGTTCGGATTTGGCGCGTTTACTCTGGAAAATTGTCCTAGTATATTCAGACGAAGCATAAAAAAGGAGAAAAAAAGAGAAACAGAAAGGAGAAATGTAAACGTTACCTAGAAACACCAAAAGTAAAGGCAGGTAAATAGAAGTGAAATAAGAACAAAGGAGACACATCAATTTATATAAAAGGTCATAATATAAGAAATAGTATAATAAAGACTAGAAATATACATTAAAAAGCGACAATCAAAAACAAAAAAAATACAAAATCCTAGTTTAATTGAACATAATTACCAGGGAAAACACCAGTAACACCATTTGCTGAACCGGTCCACCAACCATTTTGATCCGCAGTTCTTTGAACAATTGTGATAACGGTACCGGCAGCAAAACTCAAATCACCCTCAGCTTGAGCAGTATAATCGTACAGCGCAGTACATGTTTCATGAGCGGCAGCCGGAGCTGGAACAGTACCAACTACAGGAGACACAGGAGAAGCTGCCGCTGTTGTATAAGCTGGAGCAACTGCACTATAAGCTGGAGCAGCAGTACCATAAGAAGCCGGAGTTGGATAGGATCCTGGAGTCTTTTGATCTGTACCATAACCACCATAAGCTGGAGTCTTCTGATCGACAGTCCCATATGCTGGCAAGCTAGTTGCTGGAGGGGTGGATAATGAAGAATCGACAGTACCATAAGGACTTGTTAAAGAAGGTGAACCTGGAGAGCTTGTTTCACCAGCTTTACCATAACGTCTTCTTGTAGCTTCTAATTTTGATTTAGCGTGCCCCAGCTTAAAATGAGTGATACCGATTGCATCAGCTTGTTCTTCAATAGTACCTCTCTTATTGTGGAAAGCTTCCAGAATATCAGTTGACAGATCAAAGTAAGGGATTTTCATTTCCTCCATTCTCGAAGACAATGTATAAAAGACATTCAATTGCATGTAATACAAAGACACAAATAGAGGCTTAATCATTTGACCTTCTAATTGAAACATGATTGGTAGTTCAGTCTTCAGCATTTCATTATAATAATCAAATTCTTGTTGAGCAATAGCAACATCATTTTCAGCCTTATATGTTCTTTCTTCATCTTTTGCTGTTGGCTCCTTTTTAGATTGCAATTTTGTGAGGGTATTTTGATGTCTATCAAGATCTAATTGTTTATGATTTCTTTTAACAGACATTTTTCTAATTGATTGAATAATTTTCAACAATTCTTGGGCGGGACCAACAATTCTACTTTCAATCAACTCTAAATCTGGTTTCAAGGTTTCCTTTAATTCATTAACAACTTCTCTGTATTGAACACATGCTTCGATACCTTCAGGATTACCTTCGGGAATGGTTGAATTTGGATCTGACACTTTCCCAGAGATAGGTTTAAAGATTTCCTCAATTCCTTTTGAGAACCCAATTTGATGATCCAACATGTCATTGACTGACTTGTGATATCTTTTGGACTCCTCGGATAGTCTTTTAGTCATATCTTCCAACTCCTGGAATCTTCTTTCAGCATCCGCATAGACGGCGTCGTTGGTCGACTGGCCCATGTTCAGCTTTTGACGCAGGGTTTGGGGACCCCTGGCAATGGCTTTTTGAAACCCTTTGAATGACATAGTGGCAATATGATACGGTGATTGTGTGGTGTAGAAGAAGAAAAAGTGGCGACCATAAACCGGTGAAACCAGCTAAACCAGCTAAAAAGATATGAAATAGTGACGTTGCTGCGCTCCTTATTGGTGACACGTAGTCTTGATGGCAGACCAGTTCAACGACTTCTCGATATTTCAATAAGTTACAACTGTAAGCAAATGGGCTTGACACACACACATACAAAACAGCACAACACATCACGCTGCTACCGACGCTTCATCTCGTTACCTATACATCTCAAACGACAGCTACAAGAGCCATTCTCTCTCTTCCTACTCACAGTAACGCTCTCACGCTCTCCCGACTTCAGGACACTCTTAGCAAGACTAAAAATACCACGTCTAAGTTATATCCCTCTGGCTCTGACTTCATAGTTACAACTTCCGTTTTATTTAAATTATACCCATTACTCTCTTCCCAATTGTCATCTTGTCATCTGCCATTGGTCATTGGTATTTTGTGCACGAACTACTACCTCTAGTCCACTGAAATTTAGTCCAACCTCAACCCGCCTTTAAAATTACTTATTTACACAGTCACCCTTAATCAACAACAACTGCACACACACACAAACGCGCCTATTTAAACCCCAAAATGATGAAAGGCTTTAAACAAAGGTTCAGATCAAAAACTAATAGTAAGCCAGAAAAGAAAGAAAAGAAAAAAGATAAAGATACCAAAAATGAGAAGAAAATTGGACCTTCCGGTAGTGATAGATCACAATCTTTATCGCCTTCTGGCTCTTACCAAAGAACAAACTCTTCTTCCTCACAACAATCAGTTACTCTTAAGAAGTCGGGCTCAAGTGAACAGATATCTCTAAATAATGATGATTCAACGGATTCAATTAATAGTCCTTCAAAATCAAATCCAAATTTATCAAACCCGGTGCCTTTGTCTGCAAATAACGCTGCTGCTCAATTCGGTAATGGCATTGGTGTTGATTCCTTTGGAGGTTCTCACCCTTCCGAACCAAGCCATGTTATAGGAACTCCTGTCTCTTCTTCTCAAGATATGGAAATGTCAAGATTGCATGCTTCTCATTCTCCATTTGATAGAGTTCCAAAAGATGATTTAGAATTAAAACCAAGAACTCCACAAAGACACTCTTCATCAAGATTCGAAGCTGCTGCCACTAATCAAGTGTTTGAAAAATTAGATTCTTTTGAAGAAGTGCCTCCTGAATATCATACACAATTATTTATTCAAAAAGTAGATCAATGTAAAATTATTTTTGATTTCTATGATGCTTCTTCTGACATGCGTGGCAAAGAAAATAAAAGAGTTACATTACATGAGTTGACAACTTATGTTAGTACAACAAGAATGACTTTTACAGAAGAAATATATGAACATGTCGTAGAGATGTTTAAAATTAATATTTTTAGACCTATCCCACCCCCAGTTAACCCAGTTGGTGAAATATATGATCCTGAGGAAGATGAACCAGTCTATGAATTGGCTTGGCCTCATATGCAAATGGTTTACGAATTTTTCTTGAAATTCTTAGAGTCACCAGATTTTAATAACTCAATTGCTAAACCTTATATCGATCATAAATTTGTGTTGCAATTATTAGAACTATTTGATAGTGAAGATAACAGAGAAAGAGATAGTTTGAAAACAACACTTCATAGAGTCTATGGTAAGTTCCTAAGCCTAAGATCATTCATTAGAAAATCAATTAATAATATCTTCCTTATTTTTACTTATGAAACTGGTAGATTCAATGGCGTTTCAGAATTATTAGAAATTTTAGGTTCTATCATTAATGGGTTTGCATTACCATTAAAAGAAGAACATAAAATTTTCTTAGTAAAAGTTCTAATTCCATTACATAAAGTCAAATCAATTGCATTATATCATCCTCAGTTAGCTTATTGTATCTTACAATTCATAGAAAAAGATCCATCCTTAACCGAAGATGTAATTGGAGGATTGTTAAGATACTGGCCAAAAGTCAACTCACCTAAAGAATTAATGTTTTTAAATGAAATTGAAGATATCTTCGAAATTATAGACACACAAGAATTTCAAAACATTGAAATCCCGTTGTTTCTGCAATTGGCAAGATGCATATCATCCCCACATTTCCAAGTTTCCGAAAAAGTTTTAGGCTATTTTAATAATGAATATTTTGTCTCATTAGTTACAGAAAATGCTGAAAACATATTGCCAATTATATTCCCATCATTGTATGAATTGGCACAACCTGAATTAGAACTGATTGAACAACAGCAGCAGCAACAACAAACTAATGAATTTGATTATGACGAATCGAATAACTGGAACAGAACCATTTCAACAATGGCGTATAGTGCCTTGAAAATATTCATGGATACAAATCCAATTGCTTATGATAGAGCATGTATGTTGTATGAAGAAGAGATGAAAAATAGAGAATCTAGAAAAGAAATAAGAGAACAACATTGGAAAAAGTTGGAAAATTATGTCGAAAAACTGCAGCTGGGCGACGAAGATATTTCGACACAGGTTGAAATTAAATGATCTGTTAGTGTTTTTTTTCATTAGTTAGTAGTTTGTGTCATTAATGAAAAAGAAAATATTTTGTTGAATTTATGATTATATTTTTGTTTTTTGTTTTTGTGTTTTGTTTGTTTTTATTTTTATTTTTATTTTTCTTTAGTTCAATTTTTATAATGTTACTATTGCTTTTCTTTTACTTACTTTCCCGGTGAGACTCTTTTTTTTTGTTTGTTTTACATATCTTCTTTTTGTTAATGCTGGTTTATTAACCGCCCACTTCCCTTATTTTTATTTATAGTATGCGTTTTTATTTCTTTGTTTATTTCCATCTTTCTTTCTTACTACATAGTATATAGTTAATTTTTTCCATTCGGCCTAATTCCATTTTATTTAGCCCTTGTGTTGTTATAATTACGAGTATCTCTTTTGTTTCTAGTCTAACCTGTATAAACAGTCTCTCGTTAATTTCCCTCCATTTCCTTATATTATATCACTGTTATTTATTGAGTTGTTTGAAGTTCTTTACTTTATTCCTGGTTTTGCATCTCCTTTCCTTTTTTATTGACAGAAAAATTAAAATTACTGTTTTCGTTTTCATTTTTGTTTAAATTAAATTTTATAGAACACACATGTTCTACAAATAGTGGGAATTTAAGATCTAAAAAAACTGATTATTTATATTGAACATGTCTATACAGAAGAGAAGGAGAAGTACAACAACAAAAGTGTGTGTGGTGAGAGAGAGAAAGAGAGATACAAGAGAACGGAAAGAAACTAAGTGGTACTTTTATATTCTCTTAAAATAACAGGAACAGAAGAAGGTGGCAAAGCACCAACTTCTGTGATAATCTTTTGGATATATTCAGGAGGTGTCAAATCATACAACACGTTTAAAATATTTAAATTTGGGTAGTCTTTCCAATTACTCAAAGTGTTTTCACTCTGTTGAGAAGATTGTTGTTGCTGTTTAGCTTTTTCTTCTTTTAATTTCTTGGACTGTTGCTGTTGTTGTTTGTTTTGTTTGGAGGTTTCTTCGGATTTCTTCAATTCTAAATTATTTAGGTATTGCTGTAAATTAAACCCAGTTTTATTGAATGGTTTCGTGTTAATCATATCATCCGAGTCACCTAATTCATTCAATGTAACTGAATCTAATTGAACCTTATCACTGAATTTGATCGATTCACAACAAACCAAAACCGGAATATTCTTATTGTTGGACGACATGGCAACTAATGCTGTACCGACTCTTGAATATAATCTACCATTAGATAACATTGAATTAGCTCCTAAGAAACAGAAATCGATACTTGATCTTTCTAAAACTGATGATAAAGAAGTAACTAAATTATAATGGCATTTGATATTATCAATTGACGATAATTCTTTGGCTAATTTTTTACCTTCAAACAAAGGTTTTGAATCAACTATATAAATTTCGAATTTTTTGCCCTCATCAATTGCGCAATACTTGAACAATTTTCTTAAAACTTCAGAATGACCATAAGTTAAAATTTTTGACCCGTTGGAAATATGGCTAGACGCAAATTGGGTTATCACTTTGCCTGAATATAATAATTTTTCTTGAATGAATAAATCGATAGCTTCAATTAATTCAGTTTTGGCTTCTTCATCGCTCATATCAATTGGAATTGTAGCAATTTTTTGTTTCAGCCATCTAATAGAATTACCCATGGATATAGATAATGGTCTACCTGTTTTTAAATATTCAATTTGATGTGATAAACGTGATGTTAAATTTCTTTGTAGTGAGGTACCTTCTGGAGTTTTATAGGATTTAATAACATCTTTAAAAGCTTCCAGCATTGCTGAACATCTTGATGATGAACCAACAATTTTATAAGTGGAGATTTTCAAAGTCAATGACAAAATGGAAGGATGCACAATACTCGCAATTGCTGGTGATGCAGCAATTCTTTGCTCTCTGGTTTCCAAATGACTAAACATTGCAGGTATCTTAATATCAGTTTCTTTAATTTTAGCAGAATTCATTTTCTTTTTCATTTGAGATGCTGTTTTAGGTTTTTCTTTGGCTTGTTGTTGATGTTGTTTATTTTGGTTTGCCTGTTGTGAATTATCACCACCTTCGGATGCTTTAGCGGCTGCTCTTTTAGCAGCTTTTTCTTTCTTCTTCAATTCTTTCAATTCTTTGTTAGTTAATTGTCTTTGAGGTTGTTGTTGGGATGCTTTTGAGGCATCATCAGTTGATGGTGCAGCAGCTGGCACCGCAGCTGTTGGGTTATCTTTCTTGGGAGTTGACACTTCGGACATTAAGCGGTGATTATGATAAATGATCTGTTGAATTACTGAACAAATTAAATCAGAAAACCTTTAGAGTCATTTTAAGGGTATGATTGACCACCAAAATCGAAAAAATTTAAAAAAATAATATGCGCCATCAACTACTGTGCCACTTCAATTGGTTCACACGCCACATATCCTTATCAGACTCTGGGTTCATAATTTTATTAACGCTGGGTTAGTTTGCTGTAGGGGAATGCAAAGACAGACAAGCACTCACTTATTGCCTTTCTAGTTTAGTTATTTCATACTACTTGATACCCCATAGAAGATGCCAGATTCAGGATTCCAATCATACATGTCTAATGTTCTACTTAAGGAAGGAAAATATTCGGATGTGACCCTCTCTGCCTTTGGAACCACTTACAGACTACACAAAAATCTGATTGCTAGAAGCCCATATTTTGCAGCTTTGCTTAAGTGGCCCGAAAGTGGATCAGCACAAAAGGAGTCTTGTGACCATGGCCAAGCTACAAATGAAGATGAAGATGACGTTCCAACCGTTAAAGCTTATTCTATTGATGATAATGAAGATGAATGGGTTACCAAAAGGGCTTTCGAGTTGTTATTAAAGAGATTATATGGCTGTGAAGATATTGAGGAAGAACATAAGATATGGCCCGAGATATTTGCAACTAGTATATTTTTTGATATTCCAGAGAGTGTTACAGATATCATTGATCATATTTATAAGAATTGTTCTATGAAGGATGCCGCTGAATTTGTAAGTGGATATCAGGAAAAAGACTATGGATCGCAAACTGAAGATTTGAAGAATTATTTAATGATGTACGTTAATAATTTTGGTTGGAAAGCTGGGGTTAAGGACTGGGATGAATTATCTGGTGCAATTGCTGCTATGATTATTGGTGGTGATGCATTTTACGTACCTAACGAATTTGAAAGAGCCCTATTTTTGGTTAAGTTAATTGAAAGAAGAACACAAATTAAAAAAGAAAAGAGTGAGATTGAACCTCTATTAAAGATTTTAAACACCAAGATATGTTTTGCAAATATTAATATGAAGGAGCTTTTAAGCTTTGAAAATTTCCAAGATTCTGATGGTACTTCTTATGTTAATGGGGATTCTTTTCTCTCTGCAACTTGGCTATCCAATTACATTGATGAAGTAATTTCATCTTCCATGTTTTCGAAATTGAAATTTGAAAATATTCATATTCCAGGAAAGTCCGTTCCCAAGTGTTATTACTCTTCGAAATCAATAAATCTAACATCAACAAGACACTTGGAAGAATCAGAATGCAAGTTCGAAGTTGAAAATGATTTCAAAACTTCTTCTGTGCCTCCATTAAGATTCTGTATATGTATCAATAATATTTTGACTATGGAAGTGGGAGAGACCTGTTACAGTGATAATTTTCATTTCTTACATTTATCTTGGAAGGTAGTGTCTTATAAAGTGGACAGTGCAACTTTAAGAATCGAGGTCATTAGGAATCCAACGGACCAACATCCATCCTTAGCAAAAATCAACTACTCAAAGCCTGCTTCTTTTCATTTTAAGAATGACGTTGCAGATTGTAAAGGTATCGAATGCTCTCCCAACTCTACAAGCTCATGCACCAATTTGGTCTCTGATCTCCCTTGTTACCTAAATTGTCATCTGCTTAATTACAAAGTTGGTGGAATACACAGTATATATCTTCCTCAAAAAGAGATTACACGCTGTACGGATAATGGTGATATTTCAAGAGATCATAGTCCTTTTGAAGGTACTTTTGGAAGAGACGCCCCCTCAGCTTTCAGTTTTGGAGTTACAAGATCAGCCACTCCCCAGAGATTCACATTTGGTACGGCAACTGTATCTTCTAATCCATTTGGTCCTTTGGCTTCTGGATCTTCAAGTCAGCACACTAAATGTAGACACACTTTTGATATTGATTTATCTTCTATGGATGAGACTGCCGGGGACGACTTGAACTTGAAGATTGCCTTTGTTTTGGGTGTTTGTTAAGCAACACTTCTATTTGTATTTATTTTAATGAGTTTACGTTTGATAAATTTAATTTTGAGCACCGGCATGAAGAGAAACAATTTCTCTAGCGCCAGTGAACAAATTGTAGGAAACTGAGTGAACCTCGTGAAGTGAGGCCGATAACCACCAATTTGGCAAACGACGCGTTGCATCACAGAAGGACCCAGAAGGACCCAGAAGGACCCAGCAAGATGTCACAATAGTATATAGATCGGCGAGTCAGTGAGACCTGTAGCACATCCCAGCTGTTCGAAATGAGTCAGACTTGCGTGTTGTAGTAAGAGCAGTTAATCGAGCTCAGACTATTGGTCACGTGATCATAACTCTGAAAATTTTTTTTGTAGCAAAAATAAAAAAGCCAAAGACGTATAACCCGCCAGCATGTCTTTATCTTCCCATTGAACTGATCAAATCTATAGACTATATACAATCAACAAAAATGGGTCAAGAAGACGATGCCGAAAAGAACGTTCAAATGTGGAAGGTCAAGAAATTGATCAAAAGTTTGGAAAAAGCCAGAGGTAATGGTACCTCCATGATTTCTTTGATTATGCCACCAAGAGGTCAAATTCCAATTATTCAAAAGATGTTAGTCGATGAATACGGTACTGCCTCCAATATTAAATCTAGGGTGAATAGATTGTCTGTCTTATCTGCCATTACATCAACTCAACAAAAATTGAAATTATATAACAATGTTCCAAAGAACGGTTTAGTGGTTTACTGTGGTGAAGTGATCACTGAAGAGGGAAAAGAAAAGAAATTGACTATTGCTTTTGAACCTTTCAAACCAATCAATACATCCTTATATTTATGTGATAACAAATTCCATACAGAAGCTTTAACTGAATTATTAGAATCAGATGATAGATTTGGATTTATTGTTATGGATGGTAATGGTGCCTTGTTCGGTACTTTATCTGGTAACACTAGAGAGGTCTTACATAAATTCACTGTTGATTTACCTAAGAAGCATGGTAGAGGTGGTCAATCTGCTTTGCGTTTTTCCAGATTAAGAGATGAAAAGAGACATAATTATGTTAGAAAGGTTGCTGAAGTTGCTGTTCAAAATTTCATCACTAATGATAAAGTCAATGTTGCAGGTTTAATCTTGGCTGGTTCTGCTGATTTCAAAACTGAATTATCAAGATCTGATATGTTTGATTTAAGATTACAAGCAAAAATTGTTAAGCTTGTCGATATTTCATATGGTGGTGAAAATGGTTTCAACCAAGCTATTGAATTATCTGCTGAAACTTTAGCAAACGTTAAATTCATTCAAGAAAAAAAATTGATCACTCATTATTTCGATGAAATTTCTCAAGATACTGGTAAATTCTGTTATGGTATCGAAGACACGCTAAAGGCTTTAGAGTTAGGTGCCTGTGAAATTATTATCGTCTATGAAGGTTTAGATCTTGTCAGATATACTATGAAAAATGCCGATGGTGAAGAATCAATTGTTCATGCTTCTCCAGATGCTCCTAAAGAAACTTACATGTTTGATAAAAATGGACAAGATTTAGAAATTGTGGATGAACTGCCTTTCTTAGAATGGTTAGCTGAAAACTATAAAAACTACGGTGCCACTGTTGAGTTTGTTTCTGATAGATCATCTGAAGGTGCTCAATTCGTTAGAGGTTTTGGTGGTATTGGTTCTTTATTGAGATATAAGGTTAACTTTGAACAATTGGTCTCTGATGATGAAGATGAATTCTACAGTGACTAAGCAGGTTAAACATATTGTACTTTTATGATATCACGCATTAATTAACATTTTTTTTTCTTCGTCTTGTCTCTTTCTTTTTTATTATAATTTGTATTTTGTGTTCTTTTTTTCGTGCTTTTTTTATAGTTCATAAATTAAAATTCATTTGCTCTATAAAAAATATAAAAACTAAAGTTATACAGTAAATCAACTAACTATCTTGGGCCATCTTTCTCTTTTTATTTCTCTTTGTCGATTTTAACACTTCAAGAGCATCTTGCTGTAAATGACCCATAATATTATCACGGTTTTCGTTTTTCAATAATAAATCTGCAATACTATTCAGACCACCAGTAATGTATGATGTTCTACCGGATCGTCTAACTTGTCTATTTAATAATTGTCTTAATTGAGCTCTCAAGGCTTTGGATTGATCTTTACCGATTTTCTTTCCCTCTTTTCTCTTTCTATCTCTCTTTAAAAAATCATCTTCTTCCAAATCACTTAAATTTTCAACTCCTAATTCTTCAGCTGCTTTCTCGATCCAAGAGTTCTCCTTGTTAATGGTTTGCGAATTAACTTCAGATTGTGCAAGTTTAGCAGCAATATCCAATCTCTCTTTTAATTGATCTAAGATATCCATATCCAAAGGTAACGTTTTCAAATCGTCAACTTCATCATCTTTAGTAACAATTTTTCTTAGATTACGCAATGGTCCAGATGCCTCTTGAGGAGAGCATAAAATAAGAGATACACCTTCTTTACCAGCTCTAGCAGTTCTACCAGATCTATGAATATACGTACCGGCTGTTCTAGGTAGATGGTAATGAATAACATGTTTAATGTTAGGTAAATCTAAACCTCTAGCAGCAACATCAGAAGCAATTAAAACAGCAGATTTATTTTGTTTAACAGCAGTTTCACAATTCTTTTGAAATCTTTCAAGAGATCTCAATCTTTGCTTTTGAATCATAGAAGAGTGTAATGAAACAGTGGGCAATCCCAAATTATTTAACGTTGGTGCCAATCTCTTAACCGAATCAATAGAGTTGGTGAAAACCAACGTGGAACCTGGGAATAAAGTTAAGAAATAATATAGCATGAGGTCACGTTCAGTTGTACCACAAGGAATCATAGCTTCTGTGATTTTGTTAGCCACCACTTCAGTTGGATTAACATCTATGTAATTTGGCTTTCCTCTGAATCTTAATTTCTTTCCAAGAAGTTGTAAGACTTTCTTAGTTTCATCTTCTTCCTCATCGACTTTTCTCTTCTTGTTTTCGGAAGGTTTTTTACTATCATCCAATTTACCAAATAAATTTTTAGAAAAAGTGGCTGAAAACACCAATGATTGCCATTTCTTGTTAAGGAACTGATCTTTAGGTCTATGGTTAGCCATAACTTCCAGAATCTTATCCAATTCTTCAAAATGCCCATCTGTTAATAATCTATCGGCTTCATCAAAAACTACCATATCAGTTGAGGCTAGTTTGGTTGCCACTTCAGTAGTCTTCTCTAAAATTTCTAAAAATCTACCAGGAGTGGCAACAATAATTCTAGGGTTATAACTTAATAATCTTTCTTGCTTTTGAATAGATAAGCCACCAGTCAAACTGATAATAGAGTTTGTAGGCAAACTGGAATATTTAATTAATTCTTTTAAATGTTTCATGACTTGAGTAGCTAATTCTCTAGTTGGAGCAAAAACAATACCATTTGGTGCTTCTTGTGTAGTTAATTTGCTATCATTAAGGGCCTTTTCTAAGATTGGAATACCATAAGCTAGAGTCTTACCAGAACCAGTAATAGCCTTTCCGATAACATCACTACCTTCGATAGCTGGTGGAATGGTTTGTCTTTGAATTTCGGTTGGTTTCTTGAAGCCTAGTTTTGATAATCCAGTCAATGTGAACGCCGATAAATCGGAAACTATGTCTGTCCATTCTGGTAAACTGACATCATCATCTGGTAATTCTAAATCTTGAGTATTAGTAACAGCTGAAAATGCATTAGATGCAAGTTCTTCATCTTCGAATTTCTTATCCTTCTGTTGTTTGGCTTTTTTGTCTTTTTTAGTTTGCTTAGTACTCTTTTCAGTTAACTGAGGGACTTCTTTTTCATCATCTTGGTCATTTCTGGAAACTAACCTTGTTATAACTTGTTTCTTTTCTTTGGTGTTAGATTGGTTCCTGTTTGATATCACTTCTTCTTTTTCTTTCGTTCCCTCACCTTCAAGTGCGCCAACTTCATCGGATGACACTTCTTCATTAGTATTATGAATATCCTCATCTTTAATATCATCTTTATCTAATTCAAATTCTCCTTCGGGAATAGAAGATTTATCTTTCTTAATTTCTTCAGCAGATCTAATAGTCTGGTCTCCTTTAACAATAAACTGCACTCTACCATTAACAACCTTAACATCAACACCATTAATTTCCTCTAACCCACAAAATCCTTCATAATCATCTAATGTATCAGGGATTGCAACTTTTTTCCAATTCAACTTTTCAGAAGAGACGAGCTTTGGTGCATTACTTGGAACGTTTGATTTAGAAACAATTTTTAATTTCTCAGTAGTTTGGGTCTGTTTCCTCTTGGATTTTAATTCTTTTTGCTTTTTAGCGACTAATTTCTTTGCTATACTCACCATTGTTCTATTATAACTATATTTGGATGTTTGAATCCTGTATACCCAGAAATTTCTGCTTGATATAAAAAGTTCACAAGCCTATGGCCTCATTAAACAAAAAAAAATTCAAGAAAAATTTGAGTCCGCGCCGCCGCTGTGTATTACGTAAGCTATCCAGTTCTTGCTTAAACCTCTGAATATTTCGTCTATCTTCTATATTTTATGTAATTCTACCTGAATTCCGAGATTCTGCGTAAACCACTGTTTAAATATTATACATCTTCAACTTAGCATCAATTTTCAATGAAATCTCAAGATTGTTGTGAAAATGTTGCTATTGTTTAAGATTGCTGAAGGACAACAACAGGGAAGCATTAAACATTGTGATTTTTCATCTGATTTATAGGTTCCTTATTCAAATCTCAATTTGAGCCAAGCTCTCTCCAAGTGTATCATCCCCAATGCCTTCTTCATCATCATCAGCACCACCTTCTCCTTCAAGAACTTTTAAGTATAATTAAAGATGTTTCCAAATTTTTGAATAGTATTAAGACAGTCGGTTTTGACTTTTGTAAAGATGTGCTATCACAAATGTAAAATAAAACATATTTTCTGAAGAGCCTTTCCATATGGGTAGAAATCAAGATTTATCAAGATCCATAGTTCCAAAACATCTCATTTCCAATTATAAGAGACTCAGTTAGCTTGTGATGGACAATAATAATGCCACTCCATTAGACTGATAATTACTTTCTGGAGAAGGAATTTAAATTTTTCATATTAGTAATGTTTTTTGGCTATTTGTTGATGAAGACGTTCCTGTTTGTCTTGTTCTTCTTGGCAAACTTGTTTCCTTATAATGTGAAGTTTCTTCTGAAACTTTATTCTGTTTTTCCGATTGGATCCTCTGAATTTATGGGCTCTATAATGGATATTGGGATACTTCTTCTAATACAAATCAAACAATTTGATATTAGTGAGTTTGATCAACTTGTTGTTACTTGAAGGCTTTTATATCTCATTCTGGTTCTAGAGTGTGGTATGTAGAACTTTTGCAATATAATTTAGAACTGTGTAAAATGGTTTAATCGTTTAATTCTCCTGATTATTTATCTATGCATGCTTCTGCTCCCGTAAAGAGGTGTGGGCCCGCACCACGGATATTTGAAAAAAATATCTTTCAAGTTCTAGTATATGAGACCAAGTGAGTTTTCTGCCTAAGACAAACTTAAGTAAAACACCTATAAACAATGGCTAAAAAGAAAAGCCTACTACTATCCAAAAGAGCGGGATCAATAACATCAAGTACAACAACCAAAAAGGCTACTAGTCTAAAGCCCCTTCGAGCCAGACAACTCATCAGGCGATTCCACATACTATTGAAAAACAAATCAATAATATTAAACAAGCTAAATTACACAGAAGACAATTACCATAACAGCATAACGGAAACTCCTAAATTATACAAACAATACGACTTATCGAAATCTGCAATCATAAAAGAACTAAAAATCAATAAAACTCCATCAACTCAAGATTTCCAACTTGATGGATTATCAACAGTTCAATTGATCAACAAATTAGGTGAGATTGATGGCGAAATACAGAAAAGAGGTGGATTGGAAACATATCAGAGTGCATCTACCCAGGGCCAGGATTCTAAAAGAGGTGGGGATTCATCAAAAAAATTAGTTGAATGGCTCAAGGAGTTGGGATTGTACAACACTACCAAACCAACTGCTTTAGAAATTGGTTGTTTATCATCAAAGAATGAAATCAGTAGATGCAAGATATTCAAAGATGTCGTCAAGATAGACTTACATTCACAAGAACCAGGCACAATAATCGAGCAAGATTTCATGGATCGTGTAATTCCAACCACTAACGATGAAAAATTCAACCTAATCTCTTGTTCACTAGTTGTTAACTTTGTTCCGAATGCTGAAGGCAGAGGTAGGATGTTACGGCATATTACCGAATTTTTCAATACTGATTCAAAAATACCTTGTTTGTTGTTTTTCGTTTTACCATTGCCATGTGTTCGTAACTCAAGATACTGCACAAATGAATCTTTCCTGGAGATAATGGAACAGTTAGGTTTCAAAATGTTAAAGAATCATGAATCGCATAAGCTAGCATATTGGTTATTCCAATACGATCAGACTACAAGAAATTTGAAGTTTAAAATTAAGAAAAAGGAGTTAGAAAGAGGATCAAACAGAAATAACTTTTGTATTGTACTAAACTAAGAGAGGGGTCATAAAATGCTTGTTCTGGGTTAATATTATTATTATTATTATTATTATTATTAATGATTAGGCTTTATATACATTTATAAAACTTAAATCTGAGAATGAGTTTCCCCATGATTTAGAATCGTCATTACCGTTTTTAAAAGTTGTGAAATTAGCCTTATTAAAATAAGTAGAATCAAATTGATAATCAATTAATGGTTCTTTAAATGCCTTCTTATTCTTCTTCTTTGATTTTCTCGTTGTAACAACTCGAAACTCGTCGTCGTTGTCGTTTTGTGAATCATCTTCTGTTAGTGGCTTTTTGGTCGTCGGTAATAATACAAGTGATGATATTCTTGAGCAATTCGGATACTTATCAAAATACTCTGATTTCGTAAACTTATTATCATAAACAGTAACATCATTAGTCAACAACCAATATGGTTTCTCGATAGTAATTATCTCTTCTAAAAGACTAATTGGAGAATGAGGCATATAGTACAATGACCCAGAACCATCGACGTGAGAATACTTTTCTTCAACTAGATAACCCAAATCATCTTGTAGATATTCAATATCAGCATCATTAAAAGCAGGATCATACAAGGAAATTGAACCAGGGTCGATTTTGAAATGAGCAGATAGTAATTTCAACAAACATAATTGATACAGTGCTTGAAACTCCCCTGAAATTGAGCCTAACGCAAGGCATCGTATTCTGGTGAATCTTTTTGTCGAAGCAGATTCTAGATGGCTTTTCAATCCACTTATTATTTCATTGTATAAATTCGATGATCCGAATAGTTTCAGCTTGTCATCGAATGATTTCAATTGATTTTCTTTGAATGGTAATTTTGAGTTTGATTTGGACTTCTTTTTCGATTTTGAGGGGATTGTGACAAACTCATTATCCGATAACATTGTAATTAATGACCAACTTCCTGATTGATGATATCTATCGGATAACTTATTGATCACTCTTTGGGGATGTAAATAGTTACTGATCGGGTATATGCCGCTACTGCGCTACTGCGATATGGAAAATTTCCGACTTTAGAGAATATTTGCGACGATTAGTCGATTGACTTGTTATTCGCCACCAAGCCGTTGCTAAAAGTTTGTGCGGCATTTTCTCAAATTTCTTTTTGCTCTAGATCTGGGTGTACCCGCCCTAAGTTTGGCTGGAATTCGAATGGAATGCTGGCAGCTGGAGGGATTGACAGAATACAGGAAGATGTAGTACAAAACGGGGTATGGACTAACAATTGTCTTGAATCCTGGTCACTACTTAGCATACCCAGATGTAGAGTTGTTGTGAACTTGAAAATGAGACTGATAACTGGGGATAAGTTCACAAAACATACTGAATGTACAGTAAAACGCGCGCGCTGATTGGCTCGCAAAGTCGCACCTAAAAAGCTTTCTCAAATGTCAGCAAGTTTTGAGAGGTCTAACAACTCCCATTCTTTCTCCCTGTCTGGCTCCCTCTGCAAGACAATTTGATAATATCCAGTATTCCTAGTAGATCAGTATGCCATATATCCTGCCACCGGCCGAAAATTCAGCCAAAAATCGGTCAACTCCCCGGGCTCTGGTAGCCTTTGGAATACCCATTTGCAGTGCGTTAACCCAGTGCGAGAGCGAGAAAAGAAAATTGCCAAAATCCCTTCGTGATTTTTCGCATCTTAAATACCCAGTACTTCCCAGTTCTTTGTTTTCTTTCACCTCTTCTTTTCCTCTTTTTTGTCCTCTCCACAAGCACTCCTCTGCATTTGCTCGATTCACCTCTGGATTCACCTCTGGATTTTTTAATATTTATTCATAGCACCCTGTCCCGTTTTTAATTCTTCCTATTTTTGCATATATCCACTAATTCCAAACTCACAAATGTTATCTACTCCAGTGTTCCCAACTCAAATCAATAACATCCACACTCATTCTTTATCCTTGCCTCCATCATCATCTTTACACTCTACGAAGAAGAGCATGACTCAACCAAAACCGCAACAACATCAACAAAAGTTGCAACACCAAAAGAGAGCTTCTATCTCTGCTTCTTTATCTGCTGAAGAACATGAATTACATATCGATTCCAATACTGTGAAGATCGGTTCCAGAAAATCTCAGCTTGCTGTGATACAATCCGAGATTGTTGGTGCTACCATTTCAAAATACTACCCAAAGTTTTCTACTCCAATTGTTAAAGTTTCAACTTTAGGTGATCAAGTTCAAAACAAGCCTTTATACTCTTTTGGTGGTAAAGCTTTGTGGACTAAAGAATTGGAAATCTTATTAATGGAACCTGTTGGTGAATTTGACCAAATTGACATGATTGTGCACTCATTGAAGGATATGCCAACTGTTTTACCTGATCAATTTGAATTAGGTTGTATTCTACAAAGGGAAGGTATGTATTCTACCCTATACTAACAGATTTTTTCCTTACTTTACTCTGTTTTATCTATTTCAAAGGGTCCCGTCTTTTTGTGGTGTGTTTTTCGTTGTTTGTGTTCTATCTCTTTTTGAGATGCGGAAATTTTATTTGCGCACTCTGATTGGTTGTTTTCGAACAAACGAACATGCGACCAAACGACCAGACGACCAAGCAGCACACGACCACAACTACCACTCACGATCTCCAAAATGATGATATAAAAGATTACTTAGACGTTAGACTTCCTAACTAATATTGAGGAAATGTCTTTATAACTGATCCAGATCCAACCCCATACACCGATTCAACAAATAGAGCAGTGTTAAAAAGTAAGGACAAGAAAAATTTTCGTGCGAGTTTTTGCGGCTATTGTTCTCCAATACTAACGATAACTTTAAATTCCCATAGACCCAAGAGACGCTTTAGTTATGAAAGCCGGTTCCGCATACAAATCTTTGGCTGATTTGCCAGAAGGTTCAATTGTTGGTACCTCGTCTGTCAGAAGATCAGCTCAATTACTGAAAAACTATCCAACTTTGAAGTTTAAGTCCGTTAGAGGTAACGTTAACACAAGATTGTCGAAATTGGATGATCCTGAATCTGATTATGCTTGTTTAATCTTAGCTTCTGCTGGTTTAATCAGATTAGGTTTAAAAGATAGAATCACAAAATTTTTAAATAAAGATGAAATGTACTATGCAGTTGGTCAGGGTGCTTTAGGTATTGAAATCAGAAAGAACGATATCAAGATGAAGAAAGTTTGTGAAAAGATAGGCTGCAAGACTACGACTTTAAAATGTGTTGCTGAAAGAGCATTGTTAAGAGCATTAGAAGGTGGTTGTTCTGTTCCTGTTGGTTGTAACACTGAATACAATTCCGATACTCAAATATTAACACTGGATTCAATTGTTTTGAATCCTGAGGGTACTGAATTTATAGAGTTGACCCATTCTGGTAAAGTGACGTGCAGCGAAGATGCTGCTAATATAGGTCTTGAATTGGCCAATAAATTGATTGCCAATGGTGCTAAGAAAATACTGGATGAAATCAACTTTGATAAGATTAATGAAATTAAACAAGCTGGTTTGACTAGTAACAATTAAACTTAGTTTTGCTGCTATTTGTTTTGTTTTTCCACATTTCGTGTTTGTGTTTTTTTGCTAATATAGATTAGTTCACGTTTATTAATTATTATTTCCTTCCTTCCTCGCTAGTTCAGTTTTCATTGCTTTTTTTCGTTGTTGTTTCTTCATTGTTGTCTTTGGTTTTGTGTGTTAATATAGAAATGAAAAAGAAAAATATTGGAAAAGATTGATTCTAGTCGTTTCTGCAATTTTCTGTTTGTTGTTTAAGAAAAAAAAGTTCCTTGTCTATAGTTCAAGTTTAAAGAGATTTTCAATGTTTTTTTTTTCTTGCGTTTTCTTTGTTTGTTTGTTTTGTTTTGTTAGGCTTAAGGATCAATCAGTATTTGTCTTCTATTTTTCATCACCAGCTCATGATCGAGTCATCACACCACAACATATTCTTGAATTCGATATTATTTTTATGATTTTTAATTACTTGCATTTTTACAAATGTATTGAAAAGGCCTACACTTCTTGAGGTGTGGTTTTTTTTGTATGTTTATGGTTACTCTCTATATCTACATCTATCTATTTTATTCTTTTTATTTTTTGTTTTGTTCTTATATATCATTTTTTTCATGGGTTAATTTAATTGTACATAGCTTTCGAATCTAAATTTAAATAATTTAGGATAATAAATAATTATCTAATTTTAGTTCTTGGTTTGCTAGTAAGTATATATACACTGGTTTACTGTTTTAATTGTATTTAATTTTAAAATGTCTAAAAGCGAATAAATTAAGAAAGAACTTCAAAGAAGTATGCATAAAAAAAAGCGTAAGGTGAAAAAAAATAAAGCGATGAATGTATATGCAAAAAACTAGCATGATAAATATGCTATAGAAACAAAAATTCTAACCCACGAGAGTGTAAAGAAATAACAATTGGAAACAGATTGTAGCATATTCTAAGAAGAAACAATGAAAAAAATAGTTAACTATGCAAGGAACCCAAGGAAACATATACGTCCGCATGTCCGCCTAGAGATCGACACAACCCACCATATCATTCCAGATCGACCATCATATTCATATGACCCACTATCACCATCATCAAGCATTCCTCATCACTGCACTCACAGATTCATTCTCTCACTTTTTCTAAAGTCACTAAAATGGAAATAAAACTCGATAGCAGAAACCAACCCAATCACTCCAACTACGCCAAACACCCACACTAAATATGGATCCATGGACCAGATACTCAACACTCCACCAACAACAGACGAGACTGCAATCATCAACAAATAAACACCCACAATCAAGGATCTCATACTGTTTGGTGATTTTGAATAAGCCAATTCATAAGCTGACACACACGAAAAGCATTCACCCATGGCTTGAATCGCAAAACTTATTCCTGACCACCATGCTGAGATAGGTGCCACTGTAGCACAGGTTGATGCGTATTCTCCGCAATCACTAATGTCATAGACCTTTTGTTGTAGAACGGCACAGATTAATGAACCAATTGAGCCAAGTAAGAAGCCAAATGTGATTTTATGGATCGAGGTGAAGTTGATTCGTAGTTTACGTAAGAATGGGTACAATATGAAGTCTAGGAATGGGATTGTGATTAGAATTGCCAGCGGGTTGAAGTATTGGAAGAAATCATTAGGTAGGCCGTGTGTTTGCATTGCACCGGATTGATTGATTTGAAGAGAATTTAATGTACCATCGTTTAGGTTGAATATGATGAAGTATAGGTAAATGACGCACACTTCAACCGTAATTTTGAAGTCTTTTAATGATAGTTCATTGGTTCTAACAGAAATTAGCCAGAATTGTTTGCGAGTAATTCTACTGAGCCACCCTTTAGAAAACAATTGTTTCAACATAGGGAAGATGTCATCATACACTGATTTTCCTTGAGGTGGTAAGTTTCTTAATCTTGGTTTTAAGTAAAGCAATAAGAATGGTAAAGTGATGTAAATGGCCATGGTTATGGCGTAGACGACCCAGAAGCCATAACGTCTCTCAACAAACGAACTTAATAAAGCAACAAAGCATCCAATGTTAATAAACAAGTAGAACGACAAACTTAGTTTTTCCAAAGTTGCTCTATAATCAATGATGACTAGCTCACCATTTTTCTGTTTAACAACTGTATCTTTGTCCAGGGTGTACTGATCCATAAGTAATGGTAAACAGTTGGGCTTAATGAAACCTGCACTTATAGCAATTGTAACGATTGAAATAACCGTTAAAATAAAAGATAATGGAACAATTTTCAAAATTGGTGGTATTGAAGCTAAAACCAATAGTCCATGGCCAATGGCACCAATGATGGTACCAAGAACGATACTTTTAAACTTGCCATATTTTGTATCGGCCAAATACCCAGCCAATAAAGGAGACAAGTAAGCAGTAAACATTAGCAATTGAGAAATTAAAGAAGCGATATTCAAACCTAAACCCAAGGCACCTGGACTTTCATCACTGCTTAAATCTTGAACAGCTCCAGTAGTCGAACCTAAAGGTAAAGGACGTTGAATCATGTTTGTTATACAACCAGTAATCATAAAGAATGATAGTCTTTCTGTGAATTCAACAAGACACACCAAGTATGCGATGGATGGGATGTCACCCGTGATTCTTCTTAGTTTAGTATGATCAACTAATGGATCTTTCAATAAACCTTCAGAGTCTGAAAAGCAACTGTCACTGTCTATAGGATCTGTGTTTACAGTGTCAACAAGACTTGCTAACTCTATATCATCATAACAAGGATTATTGTTGTAGTTGTAATGTTGTTTCTCTTGCTTAAACGAGGAGGAACAAGATGTTGAAGGTGATTGTTCTTGTTGTTCGATATCTTTTTGATCGTCGTTGTTCGTAAGAGGTATAAGTCTTTCCTGAGTCTCGTCGTAGTTCATGGCTGTAACTTGTGGATTTGAGTTGGAGCTGGGGTGTTTAGCAAAGAAGAGAGCGCTGTGTTGAAGAGAGAAAGACGACAGGTGGTCTTTGTGTATGGTTGGTGGTTGGTATTATGTATACTAAGTACTGTTTCAACCTTCTGCTCTGACAGCTCCCTATTCCATATGTGTTCCCAAAGAAGTTCTTTTAAGGCAGATCCCCCTAATTCTGATTCTGTCCGACAATGCGAGTGTCTCAGACTGCGCTTTGGCGTGTCTTTTGGTTGTGGGCCGCTGTGCTGCCGAGCTGCCCATTGTAAGCTGGGATTAGGTATGAATGTTAACTGATAAAAGGGAGTTACATAGAGTAAAGTGATTTCAGAACAAGCTATACAGAGTTCTAAATATTTTCAAATGATATATAGACTGGCCACTCATTAAATTTGAACTCGAAATGAAAATAAGTGGCTGAGCCTCTCATGAGCCTCTGCGGCTTTCTCACTAAAAATTCGGGACTCGAATCGCCTGTTCTCTTTGTAGATAGATGCCTGGGATTTGTCTTTTGAATCGATTCCTAATCCCAATTATTTACTAGATTTACGCTCATTCTTTGAATACCGGTAATTTGAAAATAGTATTTGTAATCTTCAAAATGGGGAATCTTTCCTTCTGTCTAGCTTTATCGACTTTTGAATCCACAATCATGTTTTCCTTCTGGCACCTGACTATATATATGGAACGAAATAATGCCGGAGTCTCAGAAAGTACCAACTCCCTTAAGTTCTCAGCACAATCACAACAGCGATGATCAGTCCTCACTCTTAGAGGAATTTGAAGGAATGGATATAACAAGTCCAATTGAAGGATAAAATTTATTATTGGATTCTGGAAGAGGGCAAGAAATCAAAGTATTGCCAAAACCATTTAAAACTCGATTCAGAGACAATGTTTGGCATAATGATGGTTCTAGGATTAAAGTTTTCTTGATCATTTCATGCTTATCTTCTGTTTTGACATTAAGTTTTGAATCTGCTTTGTTTGGTTTTGTGTTAAAACAATTTAATGCACTACATGGTTATAAGGGTAAGATTTCTTACGTTGGTGAGCCTTCTTACAATTGAAGCTACCGAAAAAAATTTGGAAGAAGCTTTTGGAACTGAAACACGCAGTTTATTCTCGGTCAAATATTATCACTGAGACTTTAGCCTAATGTTATATGCTATTCTCTGTGTATTTCTTTTGTTATTTTGAAGCTGTTCAAATTGAAGAAGAACCAAGTGGAGAAACATCACTGATACATTTAATCAATAAGTTCCCAACAATTAATAGCATATTTCTAATTTCTAAAAACAAGCCAAACTTTTAAGATATAATAATGACGTTAATATCCCTACGTAATTAATATCTGCAACTGGCACTTGTCTTTTAAGTTCATGGACTCTCTGATTGTATCATTTTCAACGTTCATCAAAATAAATTGATAGTTTTTTAAAATAATTGTAACTCTATAACTATATAAAAGAAAATGTATATCTAGTTATCGATCTATAATGAATTTAAAGTCAAAAACAAAAGGATACCTGCTGAAAATAATGACTACTATAGGTACTAACTGGTAAGCTTCGAAGTATGAATAAAACATGAAACAATCGCAAATCTGCTATAGATTGTTCCTGAGGTACGTAATACTTTTAATTACAAAAGAAAAGAACTCGGAAATCATTTGATTGCTGTACTAATCTACTTCGGCGAAGTATAACTATAGCGTTATCGATCCTGCTGCCCCTTACGCGCCCTGCGAGTTACTTTTTTTTTTAAAAGGAAGCAGGTTTAGGGATAGAGACGGTTATAGCCAGGCCTGTACTACTTATATATATATATATTACTGTTGAGACTCAGTCGACTACAAGAATTTCATGGAAATTTATCACTGAAAATTTATTAATCTATTCACCTTGTATTATGTATAGAAAGAGTGCAATGAATGTATATATAAAATCTGATTATGTATTAACAAAAATTAGCCTTAATGAAAAAGCATATAAAATTATAGTTTCTTTGCTTCAATTGATATTCAAAACAACTTCCTTACGAGTAAATCCAGTCAACTAGCTGAGATTGTGGGCGTGCTCGTAACTTTTTTAAATCCCTTATTGAGCTTTCTGGGCGTTGTTTCAGTGACTGCATCGGTAGAGGAATTTGAATCTAACTGGTAAGTATCTAAATTATACAATGAAGTTGATGAAATGGTTTTGTAATTCGTATGTTCAACTTCTTCTTCCGGCTCCTGATCGGAAAAGTCGGATTCATCACTATAATATTCCGTGAAAACCTCCTTATATTCTTCTCCCTTGCTCTCCTCTTCTTCGCTATCATCATCACTATCTTCATCACTATCTTCGTCACTATCATATCCATCGTCATATTCCTTTTCTTCTAATATGCTCAATTCTTGATATCCAGTATCATTTTCATGGACTAATGAATTATTTTTGCTAAGGTAATCTTCGTCCAGCGAAGTAAGAGGTTGAGCCTCATACACATCAACTGTATATTCAGAAGTCTTTTCTTCAAATTCACCAAACTCAATATCTTTTTCGGATGGTGCTTTTATATCCTTTATAGTATCAATTAAATTATCTAGTAAGTTAGCATGGAATAGCAGCTTTCGTAAATCCACATCTGTCTTGTACGTCTCTTTTTCTAATTTAGAGTATGCCATGGATGCTAAATGACGAGCCTCCTTAGGGTTTTGTATAGGCTCCTTCTTCAATGATTGCATTTCTGGGGAAAAATGATTAAAAACAAAAAAAGAATGATCTTGGTTCTTGACTATGCAATATCTAAAAGCTGAACCCAGGATATCTCCGTACATATATATATTATTTTTTCGAATCTCTTTGCAGTACTGTTATACACCTTTTAGCGAAAGTATCACCCATTAGAACTACGATAGCTAACTTATAAATCGTTTCTTTGCTCTTAAGGAATATTTCCATAGTGGCCGCAGGCGGAAATGCAGCATAAAGAAGTACTTTGAGGTTTTTCCATATCTCCAGCTAATTGCTTTTCTTGTTTTCTTGTTTTCTTGTTTTCTTATTAATACAAACAGGCTCAAAACAAAAAAAAGCCATGAAACATTAAAAAAACTCAGAAATTCAATCAATTTTGGACTACTTGCACCGCTAGAAAGTACGTCCCTATTTCTTCAGATATTATTATAAGCTTATAATGTGATGATCAATCGTCGTACAAATGTAAGAAATCCTTAAACCTATAATATACATATTAGAAGGCCGAGTTAACGAATAAACGTACATACACGTAGACTACAGTTTACCATGCATGATGAGGTCTAGGCAATCATTGGTTGGAATTTGAAAGTATAATCATGAAAACGTGTAGCAACAATATTTGGAGAAATATGGGGTAACGGGGAAAATTAACGGGGAAAAAATAGCAGATGCATCTGCTGTCCTGGAAGTTAATGTTAAATGTGGGTGCTGCCACACCGGAAGCTCCTGCAATGGATACTAATATTGCTTCCCTGATAGATTATGGATTATTCGAGTATATATCGTTCACATCACTATCCTGCATATATGCATGTAGGACTAAGGAGTTAAGGAATTATATTAAACTCTTGAAGAAATCATTGGTCCGACTGATCCTATTCTCCATATTTTGGTTAGAAGTGCCTTTTTCTAGAAGAAAAGATTTGAATCAATAAGGGATGATGCTTTCTTGAATCAAACCCATTTCATTGGCTAACCTGTACCTCGCTGGTACATACACGTATATGTATGTTTTGTTACCAGTCAATCGATAATTCAATCAAATATATCTAGTAGAAATAGATCATATTACAAATACAGAAGAAAATGTCTTTTTAGTCTTCCGTATATAATGGATACCGTATGTGTGCACTGATTTCGGAGCAATTGATGCCAGCATTTCTTTTGAGATATATTTCCAACAACTACTATATCTCATTTTACAAAAAGGAAATAGATGAATTAGCAATTAGAACCGATCTCATGAATGTAGTATATTTATGTAGCTGAAAGAGGAAATCCCAACATATAACAAATAAAAAGTAAGTTGTGGCTAACTTAGAATAGCTGACCTTACTTGCATGACCTCATGAATGAATACTTCTTTCCTTTATCTTATTTAAACTTGTTAGAAACCATAGAGTTCTGGAATTGAGGTGAATTAAAACGTTATTCGTACTGATTGCTCTTTCCATCCTCGTAATGTCTAGGTTCGATTTGCCATGCTCTACACCAAAAGAAACAATGGATCTACAGAAAAGTCACTAGTAGATGATCATGGTAAAATTAAGTTGGGGTAAGCCATAGTTGCTTGATCAATAGCCTAAGGGAGGAGTTAAACTGGAGGGAGGGAGTTGCAGAAAGTTTTATGTAGGGACTTGTGAATCATGTTTCTGCAGCGGTGAGGCAGGGCATAGTTAAGCTGTCATTTGTATGGGAATCAGAAATTAATTGAGGACGGCTGTGCCGAGCTAGACAAAAAGCTAGACTCCTACCCATTTACTGTGAAAATAGCTAAAATCTAGTAGCCAACGTTACCTCTGCTATATGGATGTTCAGAATAGCCAGAATCCTCTATACGAATATATCTAAGTTGCAACAAATTCCACTCTGACTTAAAGCTAAAATAAACTCTTGCAAGGAGAGAGACAAGCCTCGTTGGGTGATCCCTGATCGTTAGACACAGTTATGTGTTACGTAATATGAGCTTTATTTCTCCTTATCACTCAGACTCAGAGTTATATATAAACCCCTGTAAACACCAAGTACCAGACACAACTTTCAACGGCTAGTTGCTATTTATATAAGATACCACATATTCCGTATCTGACAGATAATGAACAATTATTGACACACCTGTCATCTATCAAACCGCCCATCATCAAACATGACTGCCATATCAAACTTATCAAACTTATGTGGGAATATCATCAAAGGTCCCAAGGAAATAGTCAACACAATACAAATACAGAAGAATAGACAAAAAGTGAACAAAATAACAAATCCTAAATACTTGAAATTCATCCATGTTTTAGATTCAAGTGAAATGATACTTGACTTGAAGGTGGAAATCTGGAAATTAGTTATCATGGAAATTAACGATCTGAAAGATATCACCAACTTGATTGGAAAATATTCAGCCTTAGATCGAATTATTAAAGATTGTATGCGCTCAAAAGATGTTATCATGGACTGGCCCTTTCCATATCTAGATCCAAAAGTGCCAAACTGGACTTTATCGTTACTTAATGATCCTAATCCATCTTCTGTGTTAAAGCTTGAGTTTATGAAGATTTTAATTTGCTTAGTTTCTAGTGAAATCAAGGTTAACTCGATAATGCTTGGACCTTTAGTTTGCAAGAACATGGTGGCTCCAGACCAATTAATACATAATCCGGTTTTCCAAAATTATTTAATTTCATGTAGTGAGATCAAATTTGAAACACCAACTGTTAGTTTTTTACCGGCTATTGATTCTGAAGTCGATTGGTTAAGAAAAGTTAAATCGTTTAGAGTCTCTTTAACGTCATTTAATGCTTCTGTTCTTGCAAAATTCAAAGAATTGACTGAATTAATTGTCACTACACAAAATCTACTGGAAGCTGGTTTAGTAAGGGTTTTATATAGGCTCGATCAGTCTCGTTTAAATTTAAGCTTATTTAAGATTGAATATGAGAGACTATTTTGGAACCCTACAGATAACGTTTCAACTAGTTTCTGTAAAGAGATAGACAATTTCATAGAAAACAACAAAAAAACAAAAATCGTGTTCGTTCAATGTATTCCAAACTCTTCCTCAGACTTTAGATTTACCAATGAAATAGATTTCGATTATGAATTCTTTCATCGCTTTGGGTCCTTGTTACCACATTTTGTTAAAATGCCATTAAGCTTGAATTATTCAAATTATTATGATCTTACAAACTTTTCCAAACTAATTACCTTAATGATTACCAATTGTCCTTCTTATCAAGAAGGACCAATTACTTTAAAAAGTCATTCGATTAAAACTTTATTAATTGAACGTTTACAACTCAATAAAATTTTCAATTTCGATTTACATGACATGCTCAATTTAGAGTATTTAGAAATGGCAAGTGTTGGCATAGATAGTGAGACGTTTAATACATTACCCGATTCATTAACATCAATCGGTCTACAAGACTGCGAAGTCTCCGGGAATGTATTAAGTCTCCCCAAAAAACTAAAGAGTCTAATTATCTCGGGTGGCTTATATGCCAGATTCAAAGGGTTTACCAATTCAAGATATGTCCCATCATTTGGGTTACAACTGACCGATTTCTATAGAAACTACTACTCGGCTACATATACTAAGATTATTAGGGATTTACTTGGTGTTGCTAACAGTATTTATTATGAGAATCAAAACTGGTCTTCGGCCCCTCCGATGTATGTGTCATTAACTCCGTTCCAAAAAGAGTATAGTGTCGATTTCATGGTTAAATTTTCCGAAACTAAAGATTCAGGGTCGATATATTACGAACGAAGTATTTACATTATCGTTTTGACTGAGAATGGTCGGAAGTCCTACAATGAGATAGTAAGACAAGTTGTCGCCGCTTGTATTGAACCGTTTAAAGCGTATGACAACACATCGATTGATGACTTCAAGAAGATTCAGCACAGATTGAATGTGGACCAAATTGCTTATAACCTGGATAATGGAGCTCTTCCTATAAAGTACAAGATGATCGATGTGGAAACTGGACTTCCTCATATTGTTTAGCCCCGAAGTAGATCCTCCTTAATGATCATTAATGTTAACTGGTGGGTATACATTCTTTTTCTTTTCTTTATAATATTTGAGCTTTCCCTAAACGGTTTGTGGATACCGTTTGGAGACACTTGATTACTTTTTCTATAAGACCATTGTATCATGCAGATCCAATTATATATCTTTGACTCATATCTTATTTACCTCACCTTTTGCATATGGCCCCCTCGATCTCCTTAAACATGCCAGATAGGGGCATATATCAAGTACATATCTCGTCATTGCCTCGAGGATGCTTAAGGCAAGATATCGACGGAAGTAAGAATGAATATGAATCAGGCTCAGATACACCTACAGCTCCACCGTGGATCGTGGATCGTGGATCGCACCCGCTCAGAGAGTACTGCACACTGCGCACATCTCGATCTTCGGCTAGCGACGTACGTCTGATCTGGCCATCTCACTAAGAGGTCTAACGTACATACTACGTTTCTTCGGTATACACCAATAAGGAGTCGCCAGCGTTCTCCCTTATCTTCCCAAAGACATATCACCTTGTCTCCTTTCCTTGGATGGAGACTACTTCAAACGGTAATTACTATCCGCCACCGCTTCCGAGATTTTGAATTTTCAATTGGCAGAGATCGCCTCGAATAACGGTTGACCCATAATGCCAGACCAATGAGCTGCCATCAAATCCTTCAGTTTTTTCGTTCCTTTAATTGTACCACAGATAACAATCAATCGAGGACAATCTCCCATTATAGCCAGCCTATGTATATAAGCATCTCAATATACCGCTACGTCCACACTCTTATAAATGTCTTACGAATCGCCCCCCCTCCTTGAGCTTCTTTTGAGACAAACATTGAACCTGGTACAAAGCTGAACTGATCGACATAGGTTCACGTCCATGCAACTGAAATCACACTTTTGAAGACCAAAAACAAAATCAAAAGCAAGAATATAAATACTGAACAATATTATGGGCTTTTCACTAATGAACTCTGTCGTTGGATCCCCTAGAGGCATTTTTAATAGCATTCAAGGCTCACAGCAGAGAAGAAAGATAGACAAGGTAACTTCTGCAAATTACTCAAAGTTTGTTCAATTGTTGACCTCCGCTGATGTTCCCTTTGAAATCAAGTTAAATATCTGGCAATTGGCTGTTCTTAAAATTGATGACTTACACCAAATGCTGAAATTGTTAGGATGCGATCCTCATTTAGATCAAATTGTTAGAGACTGTCTTCAATCTAAACATATACTCCTAGACTGGCTCCGGAGAGCTCCTAGTGGCGGTCCTCAAGATTCTTTCTGGAAGTTAGAGTTCCACCGTGATGACAAACCAAAAGACGCAATAGAGGCCAACCCCCTGACTAAGCAGAAATATAAGAAGCTGGCACGTATGGTAGTTGCGAACAATATTTTCTTCAAAACTGTTACTTTAGGAAATCTGGTTTGCTCGAATACATTCATTCCAGGGGAGGAGTTTTATGATAGTGACACAAGAATAATTATCCAAACGTGTGGTGAAATTAGGTTTGACGTTCCTCACGTTTATTTCTTAAGTCTGCACGCGTTACATTTCAAGTTCGATTGGCTTTCAAAAGTGAGACAAATGGAGCTAAAATACTTTGATCCTGCTGTCATTCGTAAATTATATAATTTAAAGGATTTAACCGTTTCATCAAAAGAGTTAATGGAAGAATACACGGTTAGAGCAATTAGTGGCTTGAATAGTGTTTACTGTGAATTAAACTCTTTGACCATTGAATATGAGAGAATAGATTGGGTTATGGACTCGATTGCTTCTGATTTCGGTTCAGAACTAATGAAATTTGCTTCCGAGCATCCCTCAACTACTGTTAAATTCAAACTATCAAAGTCTTTCACACGCTTTGGAGAGTTTACCAAGCCGATTGAATTAAATAAAAGATTCCTTGCCCAGTTCAAACATGTCTTGCCATTTTTTGAAAATTTACCCCTCATTTTAAGTAGCACCAATTGTTCTGAATTGAATTGTTTTTCTAATTTGAATACATTAATGATTACTGGTTGCATAGGAGCTCTTGATAACCCAACTATTTTCCAGAGTGTCTCGGTTAAAAAAGTTTTGCTTGAAAAGTTACAGCCCGAAGATACTATTTTCAATTTTGACTTCAGTGGATTAACCGGTTTACAGTATTTGAAAGTTGGTGATGGTGTTAGAATCGATGCTAATAGTTTCAAAACACTTCCTGGCTCAGTTAAAACATTACTATTTCATGATTGTAACGTTTCAGGAATCATCACAGCTTCTTGGAAGAATCTACAGTCATTGACCATTTCCGGTAATCCAAAGTTAAAATTCTGGAGTTTCTTTTCGGCTAATAGTGAAGTAACTGCCAACATTAAATTTACTGAATATTATAAGAAGAAAAACACAGACGGGTACGTTGACATAGTTGCTGATTTAATCGATACAACTAAAACAGTTTATTATGAAAAGCGTGATAAAAGAGGAATTGCCCCTAAAATGTATGCCTTCATTATTCCATTCACTAAAGCTATGGAAGCTGAAACTGACGCTGATTTTGTTGAGTTCTTAGTCAAGTATGCTGAAAGTGATGGTACACTATATTTCGAGAAGATAGCTAGAATTCAAATTTTCCAGACTGTGGGCTGGCCTTATAGAAATATTTTTAAGACTGTGATTAATGCTTGTATCCAGCCCTATCAATTCTATGATACAAGATCCGTTGCTAATTTCAGAAGTACTAAACATCCAAAGATTTCTAAACAAATACGAAAGAATTTAGAAGAAAGTGAAGTGTGTCATAGCTTTATATTAGAAGAAGTTGATGGTGGTCATCCGGTTCTGGTTGGTTCGTCTATGTAAGGCTGCCATCATAGTGGTGTTCTTTGTTTTACCGTGTTTTTTCCTGTTTTTCCTGTTTTTCCTGTTTTTCCTGTTTTTACCGTTTTTACTGTCTTTGTGTTTTTTCGAATATGTTGTTTTATTTAATTAAGTTTTCTTCTTATATACTGGCTATATAAATTTCTTTAACTTTCTTTCCTTTCTACTTTTGTATACTTTTTTTCAAACTTATTTTTACTTTCATTTCCTATTCAACTGGGTTTAAAGAATACATGGATATATTCTCTTAATCACACATACACAAACAAGTATAAAGAATAGTATATAAATAATCGTTCTTAATAGAGAGTCATTAAATTAAAATTAGTCCTTCTTAGCTTCTGTAGCTTTGGCCATAGTGGCGATTTTTGACTTGTTTCTATAGCTGAAAAACAATAAGCATAAGGGCAATAAAAGATTATTAACAACAATCCACCCCACCAAAACTCCAAAATGTCTGCCTAAATGTCCTCTGTACGTATCAAAGAAAATCATTTTCAATATTTCATAAGCATTTTTAATTGGAAAAGCATATGTAAATCTGAATACTTTCGGACAAACTTCAATTGGTGAAAAAGTGGCTGAAATATTCAAAACCACAAAGGTTAAGACCCAAAATCCCATCAATGGAGGGAAGACAGCTAAACATATAAGAGCAACGTTTTCATTAGCACCACCTAAAGCTGCCATCGCTAGATACATAACCATCCAACCAACTCCAAATCCACCTTTCCAAGATTTATTATAATTGATCTGGAAAGCTGCATTAAGGGCAGTTAAACCTAATGATAAAAATAAAAATGTAACTTGAAGGATAATCATTCTATAAACAATATAACTAACAGGTTTTAATTTTTGAGCAACTCCACCATGAAGTTTCATAAAAAACATGACTTGGAGAAAGGATAAAATGATAATGAAAATCAAACCGACTTGTAAAGATGCAAACACAACAGGATTGGTCATTGGTCTTGAGTCAGTTAATTGAATATCTGGAATCGTAGTTAACATATCATTATCTCTCAGGTTTAATAATCGAGAGCTTTCCACATTTGAAAGTAATTCTGGATAATATTTATTAGTCAAAATTTCCTCATAAGTTAGAGCAAATTGTTTGATAGCAGGAGTCACATATTGATTCATACCACTTGGATCTCTACCAGTTTCATAGTAACCTCTAACTAGCCCCGTTGTGTTTAAATAATCTCCAGCTTCGAAAGCATTTGTTAATTGTTCGGAAACATTAGATTGGGAAACATATATGGATCCCCAATATTTTTGATGATGCACTTTTCTAATGATCTCTTCTTCAGTTAAGCCATCTTTAATTACCCATCCACTCAGTCTACTTAGATGTTCTGATTCAGCTGTATCAATTAGAGCGCTCGAAAGCAAACCAGAATGATCCTTTTCAACGACAACCAACACCCTTAAATTAGTCAATCTATGTTCCCTATGAAACAGAGAACCCCAATATATTGAAAATACGGCAAGGATGAAGGTAATCAAAGCAAGAATAATTGCAGTATATTGTTTAAGAAATAATGGCTGGAAGAAACCTTTCTTAGACAAAAAATTATGAATATTGGTTGGAGTAGGTTCCGGTAAACCTTCAGCTTTTCGTTCATCTTCTTCTACCTCCCTGCTTAAAGCAGTACCTGAAGCCATGGAATATTCGGTATACTGCGTAACGGTTCTGAGTAGGTCGTCCCCAGAAGACGGCTGAAAATCATCCAAGTTAGACGTACCTTCATCATCATTCAGCAGTTCATTGACCGGGGAGTTTATTGGCTGCTGCATTTCTGTCATTTTTGCTTGTCCTTGGTCTAGCATTGATGCCATTTAACATGACTGGAATCCCCAAGTATTTATATAAGTACAGTTGCTGGCTTACGTAACGGCGCAATTACTAATTTGGGCACCAGATTGATAGGTGACCAAGAGATGCAGGTGTGAATCAGCCACATTAATAGCTGCAGAGAGCCTGGTTAATGCATTCTAATCCACATACAACGGATCAACATTCTTATACTTTAAATTGATTCACATGGCCTATATGCGTGCTATGAGAACATATAGAGGTTTAAGGTTCCTACGAAACAGAAAAAAAGTCCCCTATGCTTATATGTTATGATACACACCGCAATCTGCTACCAGATCAAAACTCTATTTAAAAGAGGATCACCTAACAGAATAAAAGATTGTTCAGATTATGATATATAAATACTGAAAGAGGGTTCAATTTTACTGATCACTTAGATACCACCATTTCTCTAAGGAAAAAAAAACTAGCTATCAAACTATGCCTTTTAATCATTATCAATCCCAGGAAGAATTTATTATTACAGAATACCTTCAAAATGGTAAATACTCTGACGTTTCCCTTCAAATCTTTGGCTCCACTTATAAATTACACAAATCCAGCTTATCAAGATCACCATTCTTATTGACTGCATTAGAACGTTTATGTTCAATTAAAAGAGAACATAGTTTACAGCAAAGAGAAAAAGAAAAAGAAGTGGAAGAAGCAGAAGAGGAATCCTACGTTTGTATTACACAGTCAGATATCATTGGTATGAATGAAGAACAAGGTCACGGAGCAAAGAATCACAATTCTCAAGATCTTGTCACCCCAGATTACAGAAGAGCAGCATGTATTTTTGATTCTGCTGAAGATATGGAAAAAGGTATATTTTTCAATTTTTACCTTGCTGATAATAGAATCAATCAGCAATCATTTGAGGTGATGTTAAGAAGATTATATGGATTTCCTGATTTGATCTCTGAAGCTCACCAAGGTGTTCATATGTTTGCAACTGCAGCTTATTTCGATTTAGAAGATTTGGCAGATTATCTGCAGGAAAATATTCCTTCTCCAATTGTTTATTTGAATTTACCTGAAAGATACTCTTTTTTGCTTAAAGCTCAAATTTATGACACCCTGCAATTAACGGAAAAATACACAAATAAATGGCTTAAGAGAGCCAATATTATTTGCTGGTTTGATCCTGAAGTTGAAAAAGAATTCTCGGAACGTTATAATGGCAATCTAACCGATTATTTAGAAATGACTGATGCTCGTTTAAGGAAGGGGGTGTTATTAAGTTTCGGTGCTGGCTTTACTGAATCGGAAGAAAATCAATTAGTTAGAAATATTTTAAGCGGTAAGGATGTCCCTGGTCGAGGATTAAACAAAAGATTATACAGTCACAGAAATGACTCAAATGTTAACTTATATGATGGATATTTGAGGAGTGATGCAAACACATCAAATAACTGCTTTGATACTGATATTGAATTTGGGTGGCGTGCACTCGATAGTGATTCTAGTGATTATTATGCTGAGGAGGAGGCTGACGACGAAAAGAGTTATAATTCTAATACAGATGATGACTTTTGTTATAGAAGTGGAAATTACCACGACTTTCAAGATAAATCTGTTTCAGAATTAAGTATTCAAGATATAACTTTATACTTTTTTTGTCCAGCCACGTTGTGTGCTATTTTAACTATAATCTATTCTATGGTGTTTTAAATAAAGTATAATAAAGTATAATGACATGATTACCAATTAATAATTTGAAAATTTTAAGTCAGTGTACATGAATTACGATAATTTTTCTTTTGTTTAATTTCAATAAATAATAATATTCTTAAAGTGATTATTTGAGGGGAACTCAGTAAAACCTATATACAGTTGGAACGGCCATGAACCATCAAAGACCTATATGCATGCTATTTTCACAAAAATTAGCTTTTGGATTCTGGTTGGTCGTTCTTTTCAATAAATCTTTCATAGAAATGATATGTTTCAAAACAAACTTCAATAACGATTAAGTAAATAATAATCCATTCTAACCCGCTTTCTTTTCTGCTTTTCAATAAATCAACCAAACTTTGGGCTTCTTCAGAAGCATAATCTAATTTTCTGTTCAATAAATTAACTCTTGAATTAACATCTAAAACTTTTGAAATATCACTATAAATCTTTTCTAAACTTGGCTCATCCCAATATAAGTCTGGTGTTTCGATCAATTCAGAATATAAATTCAACTTACCTCTTAGCAGTAATAATCTTCCGGATGAAGTAATAACATCTTTGGCGCTAACTCCCAAGTGTTTGCCTTTAGATAAATTTTCAGTTGTCTTCTTAGTCATCTTAATGTGTTTTTCTAAAGAGGATTCTAAAATGGCTAATCTAGTAGATCTGGAGATACCATAAGAAAAGGCAACTTTATCAAGCAATGTTTCTTCATCTGAACCTCTTAAACAAATAATTTCTTTAGAAACAAATGAACCAGCGTTGGTAATACCAACAGCCTTTTCAGGCGAGTCGACACCTAAATCAATAAAATCTAAATCTTCAGTTTCAACGCTATAAGGGGAGATCATACCATCCTTAAACAGAGGAACAACAGAATTAATTACTTCATTTTCTTCAACGTTCCATGCAATAACGGTACCAGACTTCATAACAAAAACATCCCCTAAACCAACGCCAGATATTAGTGGATATTTGAAATAAACAGTTTCTCCACTAACGATTTCAATACTAGCAATTCCCTTTGAAATTAAGAGAGATGTTACTTTTGATAAATCATATTCTTCACAGGTAGTAGCAGATACGACTGGCTTAATTTGATGATTCAAGTATGAAGTCAATTCCTCCTGAGCTCTAGTGAAAGAGGTATTAAATGGAGAATCAGATCTTCCATATTTAGAGTCCACCTTTGTGATTTTTCTTGGGATTTGTGTTGGCTTTGCAATATATTGTAATTTTCTTAATGTGTTGAATTGTCTAGCTGTTGCAGAAGATATAGTGAATAAGAATTCACGTTTAGTTATTATTCTTGAACACTGGGTTAATAAGAATTTACTGGGCACTAGTGCTCTATGAAACATTCTGATTCGTATGAATTATATAGTGATCCTCTTTAAAATATTTACTTCTTTAACTCATCTTACCTTTTACGATTTCTTATACAAATTTATCGTGCCTGTTTACATCACATTACGTAATATAGACGTTTCGACGCGCCTACCATCATCTGAATTTTGCTCGAACCCGACCCCAAGTATCTAGTGTTGTAGCTTACATGTCTAAAAAAATATCTATAGTTTCACAATTATATTTTAAGCTAGCAATTCTCCTTATTTGATATACGTCACCAAGTCATCATAATTGTGGGTGCTTATTAAAAACAATTAATCTATCTTAGTCAACCTTAGAAGAGGTGACCAGCATAGTCTTGCAAGGGCAGAAGTGAAATAACACCTACCCCTTCTATGATTATCTGGATTAAATCATTCTACTGTTATTAAAAGTTGGTCTGGCATAATTGATCTCTCAGAGTCAAAAGTTTGAGAACAATCACCACTAAAAATATCTTTTGTACTTGTTTTCGTTGCCTTTGTGCAATATTCTAATGTTGGAACTCGTAATTGGTTGGTTCAGTTTCTTGTATCGAGAGAGGCATAACTAAATAGTGGAATAGTTTCTTAGAATATGAGAGTAGTTAGGAGCAGTTGCTTGTAAATAGAAAGAATTAACGGTAGCAAAGGGGGAAATAGAGTTGAAAGAGAGAAGCTCCTTGTCTTTCAAGAGAATGAGGGAGTAACCTACGAGATCCAACACAAAGCTGGTGCATGTGCTTTCTTCAAACTGCAATGCTCAATTAATTGCTTTTTAATGTGCCTATAAACTACGGTACTCCTGAGTTATAAAACGTCGGATGGCCAAAACAGGTAGGGAGCTGTTTGGAAGGAACCTTTAGTCGATTTAAAGTGCTATTCGAACGCTTTTTATCTATTCATTTTACGCTGCTTACTAAATACCGTTACTAATAATCAAAAAAAGGGCACAATTATATATATATTAAACATATCAAAACCCAAAACTAGAAAAGCAGATGAAACATTACTAAAAAGGCAAAATCAGAGATGTACACATAAAGAAAGATAATACAGATACCTACATTGCAGGTTTCTCAAAAAATAAATGTTATTTATTTCACGAAGATGAGTTAGAATGATTTTGAGAAGTTGCTGTTTGTTGAACAGGTGGCAGACCACCGACACTAACACCAACACCAACACCACCAAACGATATCATATAATTATCTGAATTTTCAAAATATTGTTGTGGCATAAGACCAATGTTAGAGGGGTATGCGGATACGCTCGCTGACCCAGTTGAGGCGCCACTAGTAGAGTTATACGAATGATAATCAGGCGTAGTCGTTGGGGTGGCCACACCTGTGTATGGAGCATTATAATTGCCTTGGTATGGATATGATACTTCTGGTTGTATTTGAAACTGTTGCTGCTGCTGCTGTTGATTTGATAATGACGATTGCATATTTATAAGATTGCTACCTTTATTATTGTTACTGTTATTATTAAAGAAGGATGGTGGAGTTTCAGAATTATTGGTTTGAACTGAAGACCAATTTGAAGCAAAGGAGTTTAATTGTTGATCAGTTGGATTATTATCGTTAAAAGTTGATGGTATCATCAGTTCGGAGGCAACACCTTGTTGCTGCTGTGTATTAACTGGTTTAATTATATGACCTAGTTGTTCAGGTCTACTTTGAGTAGGAGGAAGACCAAAAGTATTATTTCCCTTAATAACTTGAGAGGGTAACGCAATTTGAGGTAAAAATCTATCGATTTGAGTGTATCTATCATTAAGAGGTCTTGATTTACCTAATTGGGAAACTATTTGTTTAGAAACTTCTGAATCTTGTTTTTGAAAATCTTCAAATATATCTAGTTGATTGACATTAGGATCATTTACTTTAATACTATTATCATTAGGTAATTGAACATTAATAATTGGTGGAATAATAGGAGGTAATTCTCTTATGATCCTGTCTTTCTGGTCTGGATCAAATGGAAAATCATCGCCAAAAGAGCCCAAATCCAAACTTAAGAACGATTCAACAGCATCAGCTTGGACAACTTCTCTCAGGAAACCAATCATTCTTTCCTCATCTGTATAAATTTTGTCGAAGAAAAAATAGCAAACTTTTAAAATCAGTCCACCTGAGTTATTGTTAAAGCATTTTTCACGGATCTGTGGCATTAAATCATGAATCATATCAAAATCTTCTTTTGCTCTAGCTCTAACTTTTTCATCTTTATGATATAGATCATGAGAAGTTGATATAACTATATGTAAAAAGGATTCCAGCAATTGTACACTAAATTGTAGCTTAATGCCAATATCAAGAAACAGTGGAAATACTTTGAGAGAATTATGAAAGATCTCACTGCATTCATAATAAAAAAGATCCAAATCAATACTGGAAATTGCCTTACTTAATGTTTTGGATTTGAAACGCGTGCACTTTCTGACTAATAGACCTCTGAAAATAATTGAAGTATTATAAACTGAAAATTTGAGAAAATTATAATACATCACTATGACACGATAAAAGCCGCTAGAAATATCAGAATGTAGAGATTCAGGTAATGAATTAAACCAGTCATTAATCATGCTGATATTGTGGGATATAAGATGACAAAATGGAGAACCTTTGAGGCCCATTTTAAAAGCCAAATTTTGATGATTAGTAACTTGAACCATTAACTCACAAAAATTCATCATCGCAAAATAAAAATCAACGCGTCGTTTCTGTTCTTGATATTGGGTATTGCTAGATTTTGTAGCAAAAATAAAAAAAAGTTCGTCTGTAGTTAGTCTTGCAACAGTACAATCTTTCAAATCTAATCTATAATTTCTTGAAGTTGTTAGGGCAAATAATTTATCAAGTACAAATAAACTCCAAAATAGAAACTTATATGTTAATTTTTCGTCCTCTGTTAAATTATCGTTTTTAGACTGATCTAAATGCATTGAAAAGGTCATAGCAGTTGAAATTGCGCTATCCAAAAAGTTGAGTCTATTAAAAAATACAGTACTATTAACTTCTGAATATTGAGTTAATATAATTAAAGATTGAATTAAAGGAATTGGTCTTGTTTCAACACCTGAATTATATAAAAATCTAGCACGATTAAATAAATCATTGGGAGAATCTGAATCTGAAGTTTGATGGCTTGGGTTAGATGAACAATAAAAAATAGAACCAAGGTATAAGACACAACGCAATAATAATAATGAAGGGGGATTTTCCAAATTTGCATAGTCTTTTAAAAATTGATTTTCATCAATTATACTACGATCTTTATTGTACTCGTCAAAAAAGGATTTAATATAAGCATGACATGTCTCTGAAGAAGGTAAGATGAAAACGTCACCACATTTTAATGAAGTGGTCATAAGTTGATTAGGAGAGAGTAAAGATTCATCAAAACCATCATCAGACATCATATATTTGTTTATAGCAACTTTCATAAAATAAGACGAGGTTGCATTTTCAAGGTATTGTATAAAGCTAGCTTTCTCAGTTCTTGAGGAAAGAACAGCACTTGGGTCTAAAACAATTTCATTATTGTCTGTTCGAGGTGGTTGTGGATAAGCATTGTTTGGTGAATTATTAAGAGGTATAGGAACTGGTACTGGAGCAAAAGAGGAAGTAGTGGTAGTAGGAAACACCTGCTGTATATTTACATCAGGTATAGTAGATAAAGATTGAGGAGTGATTGGTATAGTTTGTGGAACATTCGCAGCATTAGCAGATGATATTTTACGTTTAGTTTGTCTATCAATAAGTTCACAATCAACACCAAATTCAAAACAATTTGTGCATTTTTCGTAAGGATGATTCTTTCTCATAACATCACACCTAACTTTTCTTTTATTGCAAGACAAACAGGCTCTTGAAGACCTGCCTCTTTTAAATTTCTTTGTCTTCGCCTGTGGATGTATGTGTCTTTCGTCCACAGGAGGATAGTCTTGGATGGGTCTACCCGAACCTGAACCAGGAGGGCTGAACATGAGATATACTGTTATTGATACCTAAATTGCAGCTTAATCGATTCTTGAGTAAATTTGAACAATAAAGAAAGAGAATAGCTAGGAGGAACAGCCGTAACGAACGATACTATCAGAGTGTAGACTGTTGTGTATATGAGTAGGGTGATCTAGTAGCAAAGTTTAGTAAAGTGTTTATAAGTTATGTATTGGCGCTGGACCTGTTGATCTCGTTGTTGAAGATGGAAGTTGACTTTGAATTAACTGAATTTGGTTTGAAGGCAGTTCTTCCATCGAGGTCCATGTGCCACTTGGAACTGTGCGGGTAATATTGCACATATATATTCACATCGGGAAGCTCCTGGGTCGAAATGTCAATCACTTTGCTTTCAAATACTCATTTTCAAGCCGCTAAATTACCTAAACAGGAAGCATCTAGTATGAGTCTCCTCATAGTACAGTGGCGGCATTAAAGCGGGACCTGAGAACGGGCTTCACAGAGGCGCGGCCAGCAGGCGCAGCTATGAGATTTACGATAATCGGCAAACTCGAAAGAAACTCTCATCTTAGAGGGTGGTACTTGATAGAGAGGTTAGAAGTATTCTGATTGCTGCTGATCTAGTCATAAATTATTCCAGGTTGTATATTACGTAGAAGTAGGGCCTTGCACAGGGTTGTGGGCAGGGGAGCCTGCAGTTATTCCAAAACAAACATTCCCTTGTAACTTTCTAAATGGAGAAGAAAATTAAAAAACATTTGGTGCAGGGGTGTTTTAATGCCCATATTTCTATGTACTGAAATGGAATAAGAAGAGTATATATTTTTTATACTAATTCACAACTTAGTTAAAAAAACATACATATAGATATCAATTAGTAATAGGTAGATTTTTGCCTAGTTCGATTGACCCGGTCATATGTAGTTGCTTGTCAAATCTGATTTATTTCTTTCTTCGATTTCTAAATATCTCTTATCAGTTGGGTCACTTGTGTGCGCCTAAATCTTAATTGATAAGAACATTAGCTTAACTAAAACATCAAGTTCAACAACCATCAACTGATGTACGTATGTTGCTTTGCCCTCCTGTATTTCTTTCAGAGCTATCAACAAATAAATGATTGAAGACGTATTGAAACAGCACTATATTGATATAGCAAATTCTATTACTGCTATCATCTTTTCATACCTTATCTTTTCATTCCTGATCTACCCACTTTACTTTCACCCATTATCCAAAATTCCTGGTCCTAAAATATGTGCTTTGACCAAATATTGGATATTATACCTTAATTATTCAGAGAATAGAAATAGATATATTCATAAATTACATGGCATTTACGGCCCTATAGTTAGAATAGGACCAAATCAAGTAGACATTTCCGACGTTGACTATCTAAAAGATATTTATATTAATAATCTTGATAAAACGCAATTTTACACTCAGTTTACAAAATTCAATTCGTTTAATACTTTTTCAACTATTGATAAAGAAACTCATAGAGAAAGTAGAAAAGTTTCAAATAGGTTTTATTCAAAATCAACTGTCGATAGTGAACCAATTCAGTTAAAAATTAGAAATGTTATGTCTCAAACTCTACAAGTTTTATTCAATAATCAGAATAAAGAGATTAATGTTTTCTACTTTTGGGCAATAATGGCAATGGATGGTGTTACTAGTTTTACTTTCGGTAAACAATATTATGATCCATTACTGAAAGACCCATTTGGTAAGGGATGGTCAATTATAAAGAATTTTTTAAATCAATCTTCTGCTATGTTTTGGGCTACTTCGGTTCCTCAATTGTATAATCTATTTTTTTCAAAAAAATTAGCAACTTCTCATAATTATGTTGGTGATTGGATCCTAGAACAGTTTGATAATTCATTAAAATCTTTGGATGATCCTCAAGCTGACGAAACATTGGTTACTACACTATTAGGTCCACTTTCAAAACGTTCCAAAAAGAAACCTTTATTTGATCAGTTAAGAGCAAAATCAGAAGTTTTTGACCATATTGCTGCGGGCCACAACACAACTGCTACTACATTAAGTTATTTATTTTATGAAATGGCATTGCATCCAGAATATCAAAAAAGACTACAAGAAGAATTATCCCAATTTAACAACGATGAATTACCACATGCATCAAGCTTCCAATCTTTTAAATTTTCAGATATTGAAAATCTACCATTTATGAATGCAATTGTGAATGAAAATTTCAGAATTCATGCAGCTATTCCTGGCCAAGAACCTCGAGAAGTTGGCAAGGCAGGTTTAAAATGGAGAGGTTCAATTGAAACCCCAGAATGCTTAATTCCTCCGAAAACAACAGTTACAATGCAACCATGGAGTTTACATCGTAATCCTGAAGTTTTTCCGAATCCGGATGAGTTCAACCCAGATAGATGGTTAACTGCAGATTTCCAACAATTGAAAATGATGAATAAGCATATGATGCAATTTGGTTCTGGTGTTAGAATGTGTGTTGGCTTGAATTTAGCTATTTGTGAAATCAAATTATGTGTTTGTAATGTATTTGCAAGATATAACGTTGAATTAATTGACGGATTTGATTATGCTAATAAATCAAAAATGAAAGACGTTTACACTACAATTCCACAAGAACATACTATGCCTATTATGTTTAAATCTTTAAATGAGTAATTAATCACACACCTTACGGATATTTTGTGTTGGATTTCTAGCTCCAGCCATTCCCATTATATTTATTACACTTTATTATTATATACTATTCTTCCCTTATTTATTTATTATTCTCATTTCTTTTTAAACTCTTATACTCTTTATATCTTGATTTCTATATACAGTAACTCTATATCTGCAACCTAATTCGTGATTGTAAGCAGATGTATCTATACTTGAACAAATTAAAAATCTTTAACCTATCTTATAGGCCTAAGCTATAATAATAGAAGTTGTAATTGAAATTCATAAGCTTTGATATAGGATCTACGTATTGAGAACGTTCACGTAAAAGGAAATTAAAAAGGGAAAGTAAGGGAGGGGCTGCCAAAGCTATGGTTATATGACTAACTTCCTCTGAAGCAATTCACAATAGATGATTTAAGATGATAGAAAAGTAATTAGAATACCTCAATAAGAATCCCTCCTCTTTATATACCCTTTATATGAACGTACAAACCTAAGGGTTCAAATAAAGTATGAACTAACAGAGCTAATAGGCCGAACTAACGCATACCAATGGTGAAAATAAGATAAACTCGAACCCCGGTCATAGGAGTCACTGTGTCCGCTCACACAAAACCATTCTCTATAAGTACTGAAAAAAGATTTTAGTCCATATTTGAGGTTTGATCATTTTAACAGGGAGAGTTGCAATCTTTTTAATCTTACACAAAATAGGTCATTTAAGACAATTCTCCTGTCGCATGGCATTGTTATCCCTTTACCCATTCCGATCAAGACCTTCAGTCTTCAACCTTCAGTTATTCAAAATTTCAATTGTACAACATACGCTTTCCCAAATTATAACCCCAACTGTGTTTACACCTTCCTTAATTAACTTTTAAGAACGCAAAGTGTTGAAGCAATTCATCTGGCGGTTAGGTATTAATCAAGCCACAAAGGGGGTAATTGCGCGGGAACTTTTCTATACGACGAAATTTTTCAAAATTGTTTTTTTTAAGATGTAGCTGAAGCTTGGTACCGAAAATAAAAAAAATCATGGTATATAAAGGCTTCCAAGTTCGTGCTTTTTCTGAGTTGAGTTAAAGTCAGCCCAATATTTTCCAAGTCTTCTCTCAAGGTATTTACCATAATTTCAAAGCATGTCAGGCTTACCAAATTTAGCTTCAGATGCTGTTTTAAAGCAATCTGTTCCAGTTCCAAATTATTTCAAAGAAGTCAAAGGTGTTGATTATTCCAAACCAGAAAGTAGAAATGCCAAAGCAAAAGATATCATTGCATCAATGAAAACCATGGGTTTTCAAGGTTCTTCATTAGCCAGAGCTTGTGATATTATTGACGATATGAGATCATGGAGAGGAAAACATGTCGATGAATTAGAAGAACATGATAAAAAGGGTGAATTTGATGATGAAGGTTATCAAAAAACAACAATTTTCATGGGTTACACTTCTAATTTGATTTCTTCAGGTTTAAGAGATACTTTAAGATTTTTGGTCCAACATAAAATGGTTTCTGCTATTGTTTCAACTGCTGGTGGTATCGAAGAAGATTTAATTAAATGTTTAGCTCCAACTTATATGGGTGAATTTTCCCTGCCAGGTAAGAAATTAAGAGATGAAGGTATGAACAGAATTGGTAACCTGATCGTTCCAAACGATAATTATTGTAAATTTGAAGAATGGATGGTTCCAGTTTTAGATAAGATGCTCGAAGAACAAGAAGAATTTGTCGCTAAGAGAGGTAAGGATTCTTTGGATGCTGATTCTCCATTTTGGACTCCATCAAAGATGATTGATAGATTAGGTAAGGAAATTAATGATGAAACCTCTGTTCTTTACTGGGCTCATAAAAATCAAATTCCAATTTTCTGTCCTGCTATTACTGATGGTTCAATTGGTGATATGTTATTCTTTCATACTTTCAAAGCTTCTCCAAAACAATTAAGACTAGATATTGTTCAAGATATCAGAAAAATCAACTCCATGTCAATGGCTGCTTCCAGAGCTGGTATGTTGATTTTAGGTGGTGGTTTAATTAAACATCATATTTGTAATGCTTGTTTGATGAGAAATGGTGCTGATTATGCTGTCTTTATTAATACTGGTCAAGAATTTGATGGTTCTGATGCAGGTGCTAGACCAGATGAAGCTGTTTCTTGGGGTAAAATTAAGGCTGAAGCTAAATCAGTTAAAGTTTATGCTGATGTTTCATTAGTTTTACCATTAATTGTTGCGGCTACATTTGCTAGTGAATAGTTAATTCACTATTGAACGCTATTTTCCTTTCACTCTGTTTACTTGTTTATATTTTTGAGCATTTTTTATTTATCATTTCGTATAACTCTCAGTCCGCATACAATCCTACAATTATTACTATATTCTAAAAGATTTAGCGTAGATTTATTGAAAGATGTAGTTTTAATAAATAAATAAATAAGTATAAAGGTGGAATATTTAATGTGACATTGTGAATAATAAAAAGTGTAATTGAATTAACCTCTAATACCAACCTTTGGTTCCCATGAATGCAGTTTTGGTTTAGCAGTATTATAAGGAACATAAGCACCTCTAGTATGTGTTAAGTTAACTTGATGGACTTGATGTAAATCATATCTAACTGCAACTTCATCTTTCTTCAACTTACATGGAGGAGTATCAGTACCATAAGCTAACCAATAATGCCAACCAGGTTCAACTTCTGACATTTCCTTACCCCAAAAGTTCTTGTATTCAACCCATCTTGATCTTAAGTGGATTTCGGCAGGATCATGAGTTTCATAGAATTTGTTACCATAATCATCGATACCGACAAGGGTACCAGATTTGGTGTCATCCATCATTGCTATTTGACGTAAGGATCTTTTTATACCTGAATGCCAGACATTTTTCAACACTCTGACTATAGATGTAGACATTGTAAAATAAACAAGTTGACAGAGCTTAGAGTGTGTTTTGTTCTAGGGATTGAATAAATTAAATGAACTGGTTTTACTCTAATTGTATCCCCTCCCCGCTTTTAGCATACGTTCTGGATCCTTCAGGACGATAGACGCGACCTCAAAATATTATTTCGACGCGTCCATAGTCGCGTGTCACCTGACTCCTGCCACAGGCCCGGTTGGTGCGCGGCGCTGGAACTGGAACTCTTGCTACCAAATTTGATTGGCCAGTGATCCGCCGGCGCACCCCGCGCAAAGAAGCCTTATAAAATTTTGTGAGTCACTGATTGTTGCGGTGAAAAATTTTGAATTGGTCGACGAATTGACTTCTGGAGAAATCACCTTTATAATTGCTACTGTTTTCTCCTTTCTCTGTTTCTTCTTTACTTCTGCTTCTCCTTTTTTTCATCAATTGAGTTATCCATACTTACCCAACTAACAATCACAATGTACAGAAACGCTGCTATTAGATTATCCAGAACTGCTGGTTCAAGATTAACTGCTCAAACTTCCAGAAGAGCTTTATCTGCTTTAGCTTCTGCTGCTAGACCAACTTTAACCAAAAACGCTAAAATTTCTAACGTTAGAGGTTTAAAGAAGATCAACTTCGGTGGTGTTGAAGAAACCGTCCACGAAAGAGCTGACTGGCCAAGAGAAAAATTATTAGAATACTTCAAGAACGATACCTTAGCTTTAATTGGTTACGGTTCTCAAGGTTACGGTCAAGGTTTAAACTTAAGAGATAATGGTATAAACGTTATCATTGGTGTTAGAAAGAACGGTGCTTCTTGGAAAGCTGCCATTGAAGACGGTTGGGTTCCTGGTGAAAACTTATTCGATGTTAATGAAGCTGTTACTAAAGGTACCATCGTTATGAACTTATTATCCGATGCTGCTCAATCCGAAACTTGGTCAAGTATCAAGCCATTATTAACTGAAGGTAAGACTTTATACTTCTCCCACGGTTTCTCTCCAGTTTTCAGAGAATTAACCAAGGTTGACCCACCAACCAACATTGATGTTATCTTAGCTGCTCCAAAGGGTTCTGGTAGAACTGTCAGATCTTTATTCAAGGAAGGTAGAGGTATTAACTCTTCTTACGCTGTCTGGAACGATGTTACCGGTAAGGCTGAAGAAAAGGCTATTGCTTTAGCTGTCGCCATTGGTTCTGGTTACGTTTACCAAACCACCTTCGAAAAGGAAGTTAACTCTGACTTATACGGTGAAAGAGGTTGTTTAATGGGTGGTATCCACGGTATGTTCTTAGCTCAATACGAAGTTTTAAGAGAAAACGGTCACTCTCCATCAGAAGCTTTCAATGAAACTGTTGAAGAAGCTACTCAATCCTTATACCCATTAGTTGGTAAGTACGGTATGGATTACATGTACGATGCTTGTTCCACTACTGCTAGAAGAGGTGCTTTGGACTGGTACCCAATCTTCAAGGATGCTTTGAAACCAGTTTTCCAAGACTTATACTCTTCTGTTAAGACTGGTAAGGAAACTCAAAGATCCTTAGACTTCAACTCCCAACCTGATTACAGAGAAAAATTAGAAGGTGAATTACAAATCATCAGAAACATGGAAATCTGGAGAGTTGGTAAAGAAGTTAGAAAATTAAGACCAGAAAACAACTAAGTTTAAGGTTTTTTCTCTTTTCTCTTCTCACATTTTTAAACACATCACTCAAAGCTAGTCTTGAATGACTGTATTTGTTTAATTGTTTTTGTCTTGTTATTCTTATTTAATTATCTCATGGGTTAACGGTTAATTGATAACACAAAAAAAATTTCTAAGTTATTATTTGCTCTATTCTTTCTTATATATATTCTTGTTTTTGTCTTTCACTTTTTTCTCTTTTCATCTCTCGTTGTATTTGCTATTTTGTGCATTGAGGACATTATGTTTAATGAATAAACAAAGTTCGCTCTATTTACTAGAATCGACTGTGGTGGTTGTTCGTATCGTAAGATTCTGTCTAATTAATATTATGGGATTAGGGCAGCCTATATACAGCTGGTGTATCGTGATTCGTGATACCATAGAATAAGGCCCCCCTCCCCTCCATAATGACCGTGGCTTCGTTTAACCTGATCGACGGAGATCAAGATCAAATCAGGAGACAGCTAGCTTTCCTGACATCTAATTAATAAACACCGCTAACACCACACCTTGCTACAAACTCTACAATTGTAGATTCTGGTTGGTGCTCATTGTTAAATCAGCATAGTTGGCTAACTCTATACTGGTTTTGGTATTTTATGTATATATTTCATACTCCGAGTTTCCAAGTGCTAATATCATATTATGGCGCCAGCCAAACCCCATTGCAGATGATGGTAGAGTCCACACACGTGACGTGAGGTTAACTGTGGCGCTCCTCTCGACGTCAACCCCAGCCATCGAACAGAAGAAGCCATTGAAAAATCACTTTACTATATAAACCTGCTCTTTTGCCCTTTGCCACCCTTTTCTCTTTGCTTACTCATCAATTAGGTCAACTCAATTGTATATATTATTCCCACTAAAAAATGTCCATTCCAAAGCCACAAGACGGTACTTTAAGATTAGGTTCTAAAGCCCCAGATTTCCAAGCTGAAACTTCTAACGGTCCTATTTCTTTCCATGAATACATTGGTGATTCTTGGGCCATCTTATTTTCTCACCCAGATGATTTCACTCCAGTCTGTACTACTGAATTAGGTGCTTTTGCTAAATTAGAACCTGAATTTACCAAAAGAGGTGTTAAGTTAATTGGTTTATCTGCTAATGACACTTCTTCTCACAAGGCTTGGATTAAGGATATTGATGAAGTTACTGGTTCCCACTTAACTTTCCCAATCATTGCTGATCCAAAGAGAGAAATTGCTTTGAAATACGACATGATTGATTACCAAGATGCTACCAATGTTGATAACAAGGGTGTTCAATTAACTATCAGATCTGTTTTCATCATTGATCCATCTAAGACCATCAGATTGACTTTAACTTACCCAGCTTCTGTTGGTAGAAACACTGCTGAAGTTTTAAGAGTTGTTGATTCTTTACAAACCTCTGCTAAGTTAGGTAACAAGATTACCACTCCAATCAATTGGGTTCCTGGTGACGATGTTATCATTGCTCCAACTGTTAAGGATGAAGATGCTAAGAAGTTATTCCCTAAGTTCAGAGCTTTGAAGCCATACTTAAGATTAACTCCATTACCAGAAAACTAAAGTAAGCTTTAAGCCGGTCTTGACTCTTTTGTTGTTATACAAATGTTAAATTTACTTTATGATTCTTTGATTTTTTTTCGTTATTGGTTTTATTCTTTTATGGAGATATGAATCATCATAGTTGTGCTGTTTTATTACTCCTGTTTATTTTTCATAATTAGGCGCTTTTTGTTGAAAATTGAGTGTATTTTAATCTTTTTCTAAATTTAATAGTAAATTCAAACGTAGTTCGGAACGCTTGCTCTTTGCTTGACTCGTCCCTGATATAGTTCGCCCTCTCCCTGCTTTAACCAAGAGTGTCACCACTGATACTATTCTGCACCTGAAACTTCTTTGATTTCCAAAGCTAAAAATTAATTTTAGATTATAATTAGCCCGTACAGAGCATGCATGCTATAGATCTCGTCCCATGTTCAATTTAGCTTGTTTCAAGATAAAATTCAATTTTCAGGCACCTAATTCCATGAGATGTCATTCCTAAACCTTCCTAAGAGATCTCTACAATGTACTTATATCAACGTTCCAAACAGTATCAAATAAAAAGCAAATGCTATATGTTCGCACATATATCATTTCTATATACATAGCCAGAGAAAGAAAAAGAAGAAAATCCCGTCTTCGATAAGTTTAAATTAAACGAACATCCAAGGAAGATCTTGGATTCATGAAAGCCTTGTTTTCTATCAGCTGTATATGCTACATGCTACATGCTACATGACTTGGCTCACCGTAGCACCAAATTACTATAGACTCTAGCACAACCCAGTCACACGCATCGCAAGTACCTGTTAGAAAGGAGAATTAAAGTATATATAAGGTTTTCCTAAAAAATCTGAAAGGGCCGACCCCTTTACCTGAAACCTCAAATTAACGGATCAAAATCGATCCGGCCTTTGGTCGCTCATGGCTGTATATTCGCTAATTTGCAAATCAGGGAATCATCAGAGAGTTGCATGAACACCTGAGTGGCCCACCCCTTACAACTTACAACAGAACGGCCCTAGGTACGGTAATTAGGGTCATCCTATGTATCTATTTTTACATACCATGAGTTTATTCCTAAGCTGAAGCTAAATACCAGCCATCTGACTAAACTGGACTAATGGCATGTAGGCTGTTGGCTGTAGTGTTAGAAGAAGAAGAAAATTAAAAGGGGCAAAGACTCTCGATGAGCTCTACATAGTTGTAGTTGAGTACAAGTCTTGATGGATTTTATTATACACGTGTTCTTTTAACACTTTAATTGTTTGACCTCCCTCACCACTTTGAAACTTGATAAACTTGATACAAATTTGAGGTACTCATAAGAGCCTAACTATTGTTTTTGGGCAGAGACAAGAAATGATAGAAAATATTTTAAGGAGAAATGACGAAACGTGACGCGCTAGCTCCTGCCAGAAACGCTTACGTAAGGCCAGGTGAAATGATTCATCAGAAAGGGGCCGGGAGGGCGTGAAACCGAAATTTGGCGGCCTGAGTTGTCTGCCGGGTGGCTGCAGAGGGGGCTAAGGGCCACGGGAGCTAGTGGCCGGCGGTGTACGCTTAGTCACCTCGTAGCTTCACAGGCTCAGGCTCAGGCTCCTATTCGAATTTTCACTTCACTCGATAAACAAACAAACTCTTAATTGAATTCTAGTAGTAGCACTTCTTTCTGGATGTCAGAGTAAGACTAAGATCAAGAACTATCACTCCTTTCTCCTGTTCTCTCATCATCATCCTCCTCCTCCTCCTCCTCCTCCTCCTCCTCCCATCACTGCTTATATATAGTCCGATCTCTCACCTGTCTCGAAACAGTCACGGCCCACTCACGCTCACTTAAAAGTCCTCTCTCAAATTAAAAGTGTTCAGCGTCAAGATCCCCATTTCTTTTTATTTTCTCTTCCCAATTGATCATATCCCATCGTATCCTGATCCATCGTTCATCCCAACAATTGACCCATTCTAGCTAACATAACACACTCCTGATACAACTTATACAGGTCAATCACAATATAACAAATCAGGTTTCTCACTTTGTTCCCTCAATTCCTTCTCCAGCACTAAGCTTTGACCGAGACCTATCCCAGCTTAATTCTTTTTGCTTTAACGCCTACTTAACGAGTACGAGTCCTATATATAGTTTTTTGCCCACCTTTGCACAACATGTCTCTTCTTCAGCAGAAGCTGCCCCTAATAAACAACAAACAGAGACATCTCCCTACCTATCAGGGTCGTTCTGATAACAGTAAGGCAACTCAGTTTTCAAGCTTAAACAAATATTTACTCACAATGACTTCCGTCTTGCTTCTAATAATAATATCTTCCCTAATATCTTATTCATGCTGTTCAGAGCCAACTCCTACAACCAATGCTCTCGTAGACCATACTAATAATAACATCATGAACATGATTCCAGTTCCAAATGCAGACTTAATAACAACTTTGACTACCTCTGCTTCAACGGAAACTGAAACTGAAACCATGATCTTAGATGAATTCCCTGAAGACATGTCTGTTGATGAATTTAATGATAGAATGAGTGCTATCATTTCAAATATAAAGGAATCTTCTAACAATGCAATTGTCCCAAGATTCAAATTCTTGAAGAGAGCTGATGGTGATTCAAACTCAACCATTTCGAGCACGGAATCGCAACCTACTACTACTTCATCTTCAACCTTACCTCAAACTTCTACTTCTGAGACTGAAACAACTTCAAGCTCTTCGACTTCTGATCCCCCTTCAACCACTTCAACTTCTTCCTCTTCAACACAAGCTGCAAGAACAACAACAACTTCTTCCTCATCAACACCAACTACGTCTTCATCTTCAAGTTCGCAGCCCGCAAGAACGACGACTACTTCACCTACATCCTCATCTTCATCATCTGCATCACCTACTACAAGTTCTGCCTCATCAACTGATCCTACTACAAGTTCTACATCATCCACTGATTCGCCTACTACGAGTTCCACCTCATCAACTGATTCTCCTACTACAAGTTCCACCTCATCGACTTCTTCAACAACGGAACCTTCTACTTCTTCAACAACAGAATCTTCTTCTACTTCATCAACACACTCAACGACTGAATCAAGTTCCACAGAAAGTGATACCACCTCTTCTACTGAGCCTCCATCATCCTCCTCAACAGAAGAGAGTACTAGTTCATCATCATCATCCTCGTCTTCCCGTGAAACTACTACATCACGTTCATCATCATCATCCGAGGAGTCAACTTCTTCATCATCATCAACATCAACTCGTTCGTCAACATCATCTTCATCATCTGAGGAATCGTCATCTTCATCTTCATCGGAAGAAGACTCATCGTCTTCCACCGAAGATGAAACATCAACAACTGACGATTCTTCAAGTTCAACCCAAGAGGAAGAAACTTCCTCTTCAACACCATCAATTACCTCAACTTCAGAACCAACAACATCTGCTGCAGGTGCAGAAGTTTCAAGATCAACTACAACTTTTACTTCAGGTACATCTGTTTATGTTCAAATTAAAACAATGACATTATCGGGCTCTACCTCTGCTACACCATCTTCGTCAGTCAGCAATTCGGGCACTAACAGAAACTCAGATGATGACAGCAGTGGATTATCCTCAAAGAACAAAAAAATCGTGATTGGTGTGGTTGTTGGTCTAGGTGTCCCAATCTTATTAATAATCCTATTAATTCTATTTGTGCTTTACAAGAAAAGACAAAATTCTAAGAACCATTATGTCGACTCAAATGGTAGAGATATAGGCTATTTGGAATTTGGTACTGGTTTTACGGGAGCACTTAACAAAACTCTGGACACATTAGCATTTTGGAGACCTAAAAACAACAACGCAACAAATCTGAGAAAGACCGATTCTGGAATATTTGGTGTTGGATTCGGTGAAGATCTAGATGACGATGATGATAATTTCCAAACAAGCAATACAGCAAAAGGTTCGAATAAATTGTTGTCTACTCCTGGTACACCTGGTGATATTGGTAATGGTGGCAACACAGGAGAGACTGGGTTTGTTGTGAATCGTGCTAAGAGTTTAAGACAAGCTGCCCATTTTTAAGGGCTTTTGTTTTTCTTTACAATTGTTTTTTGATACGTTACACGTTAACATGGACTAAGTATGCTTTCATGCTTGTCCCGAATATTGCATTTGCATATTTTTTTAATTAGTTTTTATCATTTCTCACAAAATTATCTATTTTATTTTTATTTTGTGGTTATATGTCCGTCCTCATCTTGCATATTTTATATCCATCAATCACCCCCCTAGAGGAAAGACTTTCTTGCAATTTTATCAATACATGAATTTTATAATAATGACCCTATCTTTTCCATCATTTGTTTTGATAAATTTGTCACCATATCCATTATTGTTCTTTGGAACAACAAAAGGAAAAAAAATCAATGCTATTCTTATTTCTGTCTTAACAATTTTTATTTAGTTCAAAAAAGTGAAAATGTTTTATCCATGTCTTGTTTGTCCACCTACCCACTTTATTTCGATGTGATACACTGCAATTTTCTTGTCACATGAATGAACATGCACTTACCCTTTTTTTGTTCACTCACTATTTGATCATTTGATCTTTTTTTTTTTTATTTCTTTGTTTCAGTTTTTTTAAGATACCCCAATATATCAACATGCACCATACTTTAAATAATTTCCAACTACCATACGTTACCCCTATTTATACATTCCTTTGCATTTTTACTGTGTGTGGCCTGTTATTGTTTCCATCATTACTACTATTTGTTATACTTTCTCCTTCTTTAACTAAAATACTGCTTTTAGATTTACCACACTACCACTATCACTCCCATGAGGTTATTGATTTTATATATAGCCTTTACCATTAATTTAATCTTGTTCATTTAAATATTCATTGTTTTTGTGTTTTTTCATTTTACTTTTATTCTTATTTTTCATGTTTTTTACTTTGTATTTATTTTTCTTTGAATTTGTTTTCATGTGTTTTCTATTTTCTTTTTTATTATTTTCTATTTTCTTGCATCTTTCTCTTTTGATTTTTTGATCTTTATTAATTTTGTTATATCGTTATCCTATTGTTACCGGTATTGCAATCCCATTATTTGCTTATGTTTGTTTTTTTGTTTTTCTTTTACTATAGTGTGTTAGTCTTTGTTGAATTGTGTTTAGAGATTTTTTTTTTGTTTTAAATTCATATTAAATGCTAGTACTACTATCATCATCACTTGTTTGTTTAATTTGTTTGTTCCCCATCTTTTTTTTTTGTTTATTTGGTTTCTTCTAATGTTCTTGTTTTTTCAATTTTATTTTTGTTATATTGTTACTATTATTATTATTAATTCTACAAAATATATATGGTATGTATTTACTACTTGAATGTTCCGAAGTAGCATGTATATATGTACCTATATGTATGTTGATTTTGTATTTCAATTTTCTTTAATTTTCCTTCAACACGAACACCACAACCCATTCAATCAAGTCTACTCGAGACTTTAGTTAAAGGTTACGCAGTAAAATACACCTTTATCCTCTTTTCCTCTCTGTATCTTGATTTAGATCTTGACAGCAAATCGCGATCTTGAACATTTAAAAGTAAAAAAAAGTCGAAAGTCGCGTCACTGTCTAACTTCTCAGGGCACCGAGAAACAGCCGAAAATTTAACCACCTGACATCAGCCATGCCAATCTTTAAAACGTTCGTGAGTGTTCGTTGCGAAAAGCTGTCGATCGCCCAGAGGAGTTGACGACAAACATTATGTCGTGGTTGACATATACTACTATTCATGTTGTCGAGAGTGAGTTGATATTATTATTACTCTGGGTACCCCTTTGGAATATCTGAAAGTTGGGAGTGCATGCATATGGGACAAGCAGTCTGATGAGATGTGATAGGTTGATTGCAGGTATAGAACAGCTTCGAAGTTCTAGAATTTTCAAGGAGTCCTATATATATATATATTTATATGTATGTAAAGGAGGATTCTAGAAACTATATTTAAAGACAAAAACATATGGCATATGACGAAAATGAGGTAGTTTCCTAACAAACGAAAAAGTGTTAAGTTGTAATTACATCTGCAGTAATAGCGATAGGAACAGTAATAGTAGTAGTAATAATAATAGGTAAATTTGGGTAGTGGGGATGGGGTATATAACGAGAAAAAACAAACACAATTATAACAAAGAAAAAAACCAAAAATTTTAAAAAAATGTATATTATAACTAACTTCCAGAAAAGAGCGACAAAGAGTAAGATGGGGAAACAGTAACAGTAACGAAACGAAGAAACACAAAAGCAAAAAGTAATAATAAAAACAGTATACTAATGAAATAAAAAATGAAAATGATGAAATAAAAAAATGAAAATAATGAAAACAGTAAGAAAATCTAATTCACACAAAGTAACAGTAATAAAAAAGATAACGAAAAAGAAGGGGCAAAAATAAAGTCTCTGAAAGAAAAAACAGACAAATAAAATAATGATAAAAACGATAACAAACTAATATTAACAATACTCAATCTCTTAATGCGTATATTGTAATTTTTTCTGTTATTTTTAAAACAATGAACATTCATGTCAAAACAATCATATAGAGGGAACGTAAACTAGTCTCAACAAGCTCAATAAACTGCAAAACCATGCACAACTAATAACCAAATTCTTTACCAATCAGCCATTTTTCAAAATCAGCAACACAACTAAACTGCATTATCTTCTTCTTGTTACCAGTGGTCTGGATACCATTCAAAGGATTCAAAAATTTATACGAATCACTTAACAATTCATATTTTGAATTTTCATCCATTAACTGTTTATTACCATGAGAACCACCTTTCAAAATTGGATTCATTTTGATTGGAGATAACCCTTTTTCATTGATCAATTTATCCAAGATATAATGCAACCATAACAAATTAGTTTTGGTTTCATGAACAGACCATTTGATGGATGTAGGTGGATGGAATTCAGGCATCGTTTGAATAGACATTTGATCATCAGTGTCAACGTTGTCGTTGCCATTTAATGGTGGTGACATTGGTCTAGCCATGGAATTGACCGATTGCGCAGACGCTGGCATGGTGAATGATGCATTTGATGGCATTTTTGGGGAGTTGGAAAGATATGCTGATGAAGTCAATGCTTGCCTCATTAATCTATAAATAGTGAATTGATAATCTCCTTTGCCCTTAAAGAAGTTTGGATTGTCTAAGCCTGTGAACATAACATTATCGCCAACCTTTGCTCTTGATAAGGTAAAATCAATTAATCTAACTTCAACATCGTTGGATTGTTGATGAGCATCAAAGAATGCAGTGGTTGGTGAAATTGGGGACAATAAACCTAGTTCAGATTGATGTAGCAGTGATTTTCTTTTCTCGACGGATTTAATTAGAATATTACCCCAATGTAAATCTCTATGTTCAAATTCTCTTGATTTTTCAGCTTGGCTTAATGCATTAACTATAGCCTTAAAGACATTAAAGCATTGAACCCAGTTATTGATTTGAAAATGCTTTAAATCAATGCCACCATACTCCATTTTCATAATCAGATACATTTGAGAAGGCTTGAAAGAACGCAATCTAGTGATATGATCATGAGTGTTACGACCACATAAACTCAATAATTCAATTGGGTATTCACCTTTAACAACCCTTGCAGCTTTCAATTGAACGAAACCATCAACCGATGACATACACATCGAAATTGACAATTCTTGAATAACTTCTTTCAGTAACAGTTGATCAAATTCTTCATCTCCAAATGGAATCACTTTATAAGCACATAAATTCTCACCTGACAACCCATCTTTTTCAACGAAAACTTCGCTATAATTAGAATTGTTTGAACCAACATTGATTAACTGATGATCTCTAGAAATCAACTTATTGAAAAAAGATTTGAAAGAAACAATGCGTTGCTGATTACATAGTTTTAATAATAATCTCTTATGAATTAATTCTAATTCTGTGGCTTTAATTGCATAAGCATGGGTAGCTTTATCAGAATGATTTGTATTTGAAGCAACTGATGAAATAGATAAAATGGATGAAGAATTTCTCAACTTCAGCTTCAATTTATCCTTTGTAGCTTGCTGCGGAATTGGAGCAGAAATTTCAGCTCTATCAAAATGAAGAGTATCCATTGATAATCTATTAGAAGCTGCAGAAGATAATTGACGAGAAGAAGTCGAACCAGCTAAGAAAGATTGTCTCAGAGAAGTTAAACTCATTTTCTTGATTGGAGAAGAAGAAGCACGTTGATGCGTTGGTTCGGGTTGTGGTTGTTGTCTTTCAGACAGGTCAGTTGTATTTGATGAATCACGACCTAACAAAGATCTTAACGAAATTGAATGTCTTAAACGTAATCTTGAACTCTTTTTCTTCAATTCCGGGTTATTGAGAGTAATTGAGGTTGTGATTCTAGTTGGTTCAGGTATTGGACCGGGGGTCATTCTAATAGTTTTATGTGCCTGTTCAGCTATACTTTCAGGAGTCTTCAATTTGGTTATGACCTCCATGGTTTGAGGAGTAGAAGGGGAATCATATTTGCCTTCAACTGTAGACAGTCTTTTTTTAGCGGATGAAGCAATAGAAGCAACGTCATCTTGTTCAGTGTTAACGGTTGGTGGTGTTGCCGTGGAAGGAGAGCCAGACCCAGAATTTGAAGTCGAACCGTTGCCCCCTATAAAAGCGCCAACAAGCATATGCGACATACGTTTCAAACTAGAAGACGCAGATCTTGTCGAAGCAGTGGAAGCAATCGAATAAGTGGACATTCTTCTAGAAGAAGACAGAGTTAAGGCATTTGTATTGTTAGCATTTGTATTTGAAGGGGTCTCTTTCAAATTAGAAGAACCACGAGAAAGTAGAGGGGTTCTTCTTTTCAACTGAGTAGGGGACATTGAATCTCTTGGAGAAGAAGCATTTGAATTTGAAGCAATTTGCTGTAATTTATAAGCAGCAGCAGAATCTAAATTGACAGTGCTTATTGATAGATGATGAGTGTTTTCTTTATTAGTAGTAGTTGGAGATGGGACAAAAGAAATAGTGGAGGATCTTTTCTTTTGCTTTGCTAGCTTATTTAGAGATTGTTCTCTATGAGCTTCTCGTTTGGTAGGGGTATCTAAGGAGTTTGAGCTTACAGAAGAAGGGGAATTATGATCTTTGTAGATATCAATTCTGTTGGCTGAAGGGGTTGTTTGATCATTGATATTTATAGAGTCGTCGATGGGACTTAGAGGAATATTGTTGATTGTGTTTATGTTGACATTAGTAGCCAGATAGGTGTCCAAAGAGAGCGTACCGGAGGCGGAGGGTAGTCTATTGGATAGAGAGACGGATCTCCTATTGTTGTTTGCAAAACTTGATGGGTCAAGAGACGAGTAGCTGACCGAAGAGTGGGCTGAAGTTGGAATAGGAGCAGGAGAACCAGTGCCAGGAGGAGGGATGACGAGCCCATATCTCTTACTGTTACTGTTTTTGATCATGGAGGACATGGTGGATGTCTGGACAGAGAGAAACAGAGGAATAGAAATTGAAGAGAGGGTATTAAGACTAAAGAATGGTTGGGAGAAAAGGAGAGAGAAAGAGCAGTGGTATCTCTGAAGGTCTCGAGTCTATGATGCAGAAAGAAGGGGTGATGTTGGTTTTATAGGAAGAAGAGATGCTAATGGTTGCAAATATTGCCATTCAGTTTCAAAGTCAGATTGAATTCATTTCATTCGACTGGCACTGGACAGTGATCAGAACCATCAAAACAAACAGCTCCGCTTAGTCGAGCGCACGCAGAGCGCGCAGACTCAGTTCCCGGATTTATCTGTACCAAATTTCCTATTATAAACTATGCGGCGTGTTTTAGCGTGTCACAGGGACTAATCAGGATGCTCTGGAATACATCTCGCCTCATTTTCAAGATCTTCTACCTGCCGGTCTGGAACAGTAATGTTTCGATGAGGGAAAGAAGCTATAATTACCAGCCAACCAACGCTTCCAACGTCGCTTCCCCATTTCCAAAGGCAGTCCTACATGACATACAATAAGTATATACGTATATCAGTTAATGATTACCTGGATGGAGTTATGGTCATACGTTACTCAAGTGGACGCTAATTATAAACTGATACGATGTATTGAAAAAGTCCAGCCTAAAAGTGACACTTTCCTGATCCGGCGCAGTGTAAACACTGAACAAAAACAAAAACAACAACTGCCGATCACTACTGACAAACTCGCACAGCCCGCAGTAGCCCACACTCTACTACACTAGACTACATTCACTTAACAACTACAACTTCGAATTATTTCATGGATAAGTTTATATCATACACTTTCAATCTTACATGTCAACTTCAGGTAAATGTAAGATATGTACTGAAAAGGAGAAGTTTGATTGTGTAATGTTATGTCTCGGTAGGAATTAAACATTTGACCCACAAGTTATAATAGATCCGATGCGCAATGATGGTCCACAACATTTTATCTGTCGTGGGAGTTTTTGTTACTAATACTCTAGTCTTTCCATTAAAATAGCTTTAGTTTCAAAGAAGTTTTTAATAAAAATATAATTCCCCTTGACAGAAGTCTCGATCTCGGGCTTGACACATTACTATTTCCATTCAAACTTGCGATCAAGATATATATATTTAGTATGTAAGTCAGTCACTACTATCTATAAACGTGCAGAGATATAAGCTTGATGTTTTATCTTTTAAGACATTAATGAGAAGCAAACTCGTGGAACGGTTTGCATACCCCGGTTTGAAGTCCTTAGTAGCCAAGAGGGCTGGCGATTGAAATATAGATTACCCCAACTAAGCTCCTTATCAAACATCTGTAAGCCACCTACCTGCATACATATTCCTCAATTCAATCTCAAAACTCGATGTCAATGTAAGAATAAACATTGGTGAAACTATCATGAAATCGTTTTGGATTAGATTTATTACTAATAGTAGAAAGTTAGATTTGATCTTGATCCCCCTGTAAAATGGTTCAGTCTTAGACTGCATCAATTTTTCATCTTTTAACCGAGAATAATATCGAAATTGTGATACATCCAATATATATATGTCTAATCAAATCTTTTTTTCTCTAATTTACTGCTTTTGTCTATGTACTAACCTCTTATAGCCTGCATGACGAATCATGCATAATCAATAAATGTCAGGTTTCTAGAAACTGAGAGAATGGAATTTGAATATAGAGAGGTTTCAATTTACAATCTCCAAAAAAAAAGAAACAAAGTTGTTTCAATTTGTATTGATGATGGAAGGGATTACAAGTATACATGCTCATACCTATTGTAAAATACCTTACATCATGGGCTACCTAGAAATAAGTAATATATAACTGACCCCCTTTTTGTTTTTCAAGGTAGAACATAGGATAAATGGTGGTTTGAATTTGAATGAAGAAGAAAAAAACGTGATGATCGAGTTGTTAATTCTCACACCAATTCAAAAGAGTGTAAAGAAGTAGAATACAGTGTAGTGAATGCAATATATATAGCAGTTTGCAGGCTATACCATGAGGATCAGTAACCCTTCGTATCATTTAAAGTGGTAGATATTCCTTGCTCTCCTTTACCAAATGCTCCCTCGAGCCTCAAACTACTGCTCGAAATTGAAGAACTCGCAAAGTTTTTCCAGTATCTAACTTACGAACCCTTAAAATACCAACGATGTACATTGATTGTATATGGGACTTGGATTTACAACATATAGTTATTATTTTGTTGAATAACTTGATATATAGAATTTAAATTCATTATCAAAGGCTTTTCAGTGTCTTATTCAACAACTTTTTAATAATTATTAATGATCAAACAACAAATAAAAGAGATGCGTATCTTGATTTAACAAGAAAATTAAACATTAGGTTCCTCAAAACTCGAATTTGAGATTTTTTTTGGCTGTTATTGGGTTAGGAAGTTGCATCATTTGGAAATTTCTATTTGGAGCGTGTAGGTAGATTGCTGAAATTTATAAAACACCCAGACACCTAAACCACGCCACATATACGCGCCCTCCGAATCAGCCACTTAATTTGTTTACTTTTACGTGAATTTCTCGATTCGCATTGATTCAGCTCAACAAGCACGTACGTAAAACAACAACAAACCAGAGGAACAACTAGAGGTTCAGCAACATATACCATTTTTATCAAGGCTGGCTCGACCCTGTCTAATCTATCACTTCTCAATCCAAATACAAATACAAACATCCCGCTCACTCGCTTATACTTCTTTACTCTCTACACTTGGATCAACCAGTCTTAACTAACAATGTCTAAGAAACGTAGCTTGTATAATTTACAGCAGCAATACCAGCAACAGCCTGAGAACAATTACAGCACAACGAATAACAATACCAATTTCAAGACTTCGGTGGTACGCCACGCTAGTAAATCTTCACATTCTCAGAAAAATCTCCGGAATCAACTAAGCAGACAACAATTAAATGATTTATTTCAAGGTTTGAATATCAATCAAGGCGGCGATGAAAACCAAGTTGGGTATTTATCCACTGTTCATGAAAATGACGATTTAGATGAATATGATAGTGATGTGGATGAAGATTACAATAATAAGATTGCCACGTTGACTAAAGAAAACGTGGAAAGATTTAATGAAACTTTTGACAGCCAGGGAAATGAGAATGAAGAACTTGAGAAAAATAATTCAAAAATGGTCATGTTAGCTAAGTATATGGAGAATAATGATGATTTTGATGATTTTGAAGATGAAGATAATGACGATTTTGGTAAAAAACTTAGTACGATTAAAGAAAATCCTAAGAAAGAATCCTCCTCTTCTTCTTCGTCTTCAAGAACACAATCCAAATCGAAATACTCGACTATCACCATGCCCGTTTCTAAAAATACGTTAACCCCTGGCCAAATAAAGGCTTTCCACCAAAGATCAGAAAGTATACATTCGTTATCGTCATTATCTTCCCATCCTACAACATCGAAATCTTCTGCAATTTCAAATTACTCAGAAAGTGAAACAACCGAGCATAGCGATTATGCCGATGATTTTGAAGGTATAGAAGATCAATCAGATTTAATATCTATGTTCAAGCAACAACAATTGAAGGCCCAGAAGAAAGCAGAATCAGCCAAGAAAGAAAGAGAATCACATTTTGCGACAATTCAAAAAAGTATTAAAAGTTCTAGAAACCCCGCTGTTTTCTTAGAAAGAGACCACTCAGCTATGATTGACGATTTTGTTGATGATTTCGATAAATTGGATACGAGAAAATTATATAGATTTAAGATTCTCGATCCTAGTTTCGATAGAAGTGCCTCCTTAACCAAGAAAAGCTCCATGCCTGTTTTAAGAAAGCATTATTCCAATAGTCATTCTTTAAATGGCTCACCAACTAGAAGAGGTTTAAGAAAATTTTCCTCAACTTTAGATCTACCTAGAGCTAGACAACAGTCTGTTAATCCTTTTATAGATCCTGCTTCCACTTTCAGACCACAAACCCACCCCCGCCAGCAACAACAACAGCAACAATTATATTATAATGAAGATGATTTGGATGAAATTGAAGATCTACCAACAGATGATTTGACAATTACTCTTTCAGATTATAAGAAATTGAAAAGAAAAAGTCAACTCATAGATATAACAAAATACAAAGAAGAACCAATGTATCACGGATCTAAGAGGAGAACATTTGAATCTACTCATACACCGCAGCATCAAAGATCGGGTATTCCATTGACTCCTGGCACAAACAATAGTCGATTAAGCAAGGAAGGTAAATTAAAAATAATTAGATCCATGGGCAAATTTAAATCAAAACAAGTCTTACCTGGTCATCTTTATGGTGAAATTGTTTATGATCCGGACCAGAAAAAATGGTGTGGCAATGAAGAAGAATTGGCAAAATTTGAAATTTCAAAGCCTGGTTTAATTCGTGGTAATGGCAGTAATAACAATACTAAATCTTCACGTTCAAATTTCGCTCACAAGAGATCAACCTCACAAAAATTAATTAAGCCTATACAAACTTCCAATAATGTACAAGTTGTAGGTAATATGGTTTATGATAATGAAAAGTTGAGATGGGTAAGTGTAACTGGTAAATACGAGGATGATCCATTTGAAAACATGGATGACACAATAATAGCAGAGCCCCAAACCCGTAGACAACCTTCAAAGAAAACCAGATCAAGGTCACCGTCCAAACGTGTATCAACTAGTAGATTACAAAGTTTTGCTGTTATTGGTAATGGAAGAGCAACATCAAATGCTACGTCAACTACTTCCTTAGGAAATAATGAAATCATAAATACAGTTAACGATACCATGGGTATACCTGAAGATTACGAGGATTATGAAGATGAAGATGATGAAGCTTATTTTCAAATTAGCCAGGATGATTATAAGGCTTGGAAATTTGAAGAGCAAAGATGGGTTAGAAAAGTTGGTAATTGGTTTCCTAATCATGATGATAGCTTTAAGTTTTGTTATGAGTTGAAGAGCTTTTTGGAGGATAAATAGACTTATCTTTTTCTTTTTTTGATACCTCTTGTATAATTGTGGATGGGTTGTGTATGGTTTACATTTACAGCTTTTAAACTCTCTATTTAATTGTTCCTTTTCTATTTTGGCATCTTAGTTTCGTTCTTTTATCTTTTGTAGGAGCAGTTCTTAACTTAGGATCGCTTAATTTCATTTAATTCCAAGAGAGGTATATTAAACTTTTTTACGTGCCAATTTATAAAATTAATGAATAGCTACTAGTTGCATGATTTCAGCTCAAACTGATGTAATGATATTTCAAAATGAGTTAACCACTTGGTGCCATTCTTTTTTATTGTGAAACCCCGTAGAGTTCGAAGTCCCAAATATTATCCATATATCTGCTCATAGCTCTATCTGGAATATATATGAACTGTAACACATATAGAAGACCCCAACTTAATGATCTGATACATACTAGACACAGACTAGATACAGACTAGATACAAACTAACATTGAGTCACGGTGGTGGACGTCAACGGTGGTGGACGTCAACGGTGGTGGACCACCTATTGAGTCGGCCCAAATAGGAAATATTGAACCTCTTAAGCGCTACTTCAACACGCATTTTTTTCAAACCGCAGTGTACCTTTGACAGCATCAGGCACATTTTTTTGATGGGTTATCACGTTTGTTATACCCTATTGGCCATATACGCGGCAATCTACGCGGTGCTTTATGAGAGATGCTATTGCTCTTAATCTGAATTATGTCTTTTGATTCACTGGTTTCATGTGGTAACTGACTGGTTAGATCCTATATGTTAATGATTTTGAGATTGAACAAACTGCTTGCCCAGTTACACACCCCATGGACTAGATACACTACTTTCGGCGAGTCTTATCCGTGAATAATCTACAGAAATCATGCTTATGCATTAGTGTAAGGCTATCTTGACCTGGAAAATGCATTGCATTACAGCCACCTTAGACAGAAATTATGCATATTTTTACATTTCATTGTATTCACTCTATTTTCAGTTGCCTCCTTACATCAACAAGGATTTCCCAAAACATGTTTCGTCCTGAAACATGTAATCATGGAGTTCAACTAACGTACTCGATAGACATACGTTCTATATCTCTGGAAAATATGAGAGGTTATATATTCATGTGTCTTCCCACTTTCCATATTCCTTTCTCAGTTTTGCATAAGTTTCCAAGTTCTTACATATCTTCAATCATTTTTTGGCATATCACACTCGTTTAAACTAAAGCCATGAAGACATTCAATACATTAGTTTCTTTGCTCTCCCTAGCAGAGCTTTCTCATTCCCTTTCGCTATCATGGCCTGCGTTTGCAACTTCTGATAGAAAATCTGATGAAAGAATTGTTTCAGTGAGTTTAAAATCAAGATCTTTATCCAAAAGAGATGGTAGTGAGTATGCACTTGCTAACAGAGTTGGTTATTATTATCACATTGATGGTGAAGTTGGTACACAAAATAAGACTCTAAGTTTTGCTATTGATACCTTGCAACCTTATTCATGGGTTGTCTCGACAGAATTCTCCGAAACTGATTCTACTACTTATGTGTCTAATGGTGAATCCTTTTCTTATACAGACACAGGTGCTTTAGGCACTGCTTCTGGTACTTTAGGTGCTGATACTTTATATATTGGTGAGCTGACTATTTCGAATACTACAATTGGTATTGCAACTGATAATTCAAATGCTTATACTGCTGCTTTAGGTTTAGGCCAAGAAAATGGTGCCAATCAATTAATTGATCAGATGTATGAAAATGGTTTAATTGATAAGAAAATGTTTTCATTATATTTGGATAATATTAATTTACCTGGTGTAATTGATTTTGGCGGTACAGATTCTTCTTATTATGAAGGTGAAATTAAGTACGTTTCGATTACTGAAACTGACACTAATGGTTACTTTATTAACTTGGCTAGTATAGATGATCCAAATAGTACTTCTTTAGGCAGTGGTGAAGCTGTGATTGATTATGCATCAATATTATCTTTAGTTCCTGATTCTGTGATGACTAATATTGTTTCAACCTTTGATGGTACATATGAAGATAGTACTGGTTTATATATTGTTGATTGTGAGACCATGTCTATTTCCACTTTAACATATACTTTGGAATTTGATAATGATATTTCGATTGATGTTATCGGTTCTCAATTATTTTACACGGATTCTGATACTGATACTTGCTATTTATCTATTACTAGTTCTGGTGATGATTCTTATCTTTTAGGTCAATCATTCCTAACTTCAGCTTATGTTGTTTTTGATTTACAAGACCCAGAAAATGTTCAAATTGGTCTTTCTCAAGTGAATGTTAACGAAAATGTTGGTACAACTTGTACTAAATGCTCAACGAGTACTATTATTTGTTCTCCTTGCGCAAACTCCACAATGACTACATCAACTGTTTTCAGCAGCACTACTGTTCACACTACTCTCACTACTTTAACTTTTATTTCATCTTCCCCACTATCCCCAAGTAGCTCTAGATCTAGCAGTTCTTCTGTCCTCACTTCGAGCTCTACTTCCTTCTCTTCATCCTCCTCTATTCCATCTTCCAGTTCAACTACCCCATCTTCTTCTGCTTCATCTTCTAGTTCTACCATCCCATCTAGTACCCCAGGATGTGATGTTCCATTTACCACTTCATCAACCACTTCATCAACTAGTTCTTACACTAATGGCGATGGTTCGTTGACAACTACAGTTTCTCCTTGCGTTGTTACTTACACAACATCTTCTGTTTGTCCAGTCTCTTTCAGTTCTACTTCTTCTAGCTCAGATATGCCATTAACATCTTCCTCTATTTTATCTAACTCATCAATCTCATCATCTATTTCAGTTGAACCATCCTCTTCTTCAATTGTATATTCTAGTTCTGTTGTTTCATCTAACACTCCAGGTTGTGATGTTCCATATACTACCTCCTATACCACTTCGTTAACTAGTTCTTACACTAACACTGATGGTTCTTTGACAACTAAAGTTTCTCCTTCTGTTGTTACTTACGCAACATCTTCTGCTTGTCCGGTCTTTTCTTCTAGCTCTATTATATCATTAAGTGTTCCATCTGGTTCAACTAAGCCATCTTCTTCGTCATCATCCACTCTAATCTGCAATGCCCCATACACTACTTATTTAACCACTGAAGTCACTGTTTCAACTACTAATAATGATGGTTCATCTGTCACCTCTGTTACTCAATCGATTGCCACTTTAACTACTTCTGTTGTTTGTTCAATGATTTCCTCATACATTCCTTCAATATCCTCATCGTCTAACTCAATTTCACCATCATCATCTCCAGGTTGTAATGTTCCATTTACAACTTCCTCTTCCATTGGTGTAACAATAACAACTACTGGTTTAGACGGTGCTTCTTCAACTACTGTTACTCCAAGTGTTGTTACATTTACTACCTTATCTGCTTGTCCAGTTTATTCCTCATCATATGTTAAGACCACTACATCTTCTTCAGCTTCAGTTTCATCAAGTACATCCGATTGTAATGTTCCATTTACCACATACAGAGTGGTCTTAATTACTAGTGTAGCTACTGGTGAAGACAGCTCTTCATCAACTTTTGTCACTTCATCGATTACCACTTTTATTACTACGTCAGTTTGTCCATCTTTATCCTCTGCCACAGGTTCAACTTCTGCTGATTGTGGTATTCCATACACTACTTCGTCCGTTGTTCCAGTTACTATTTCGTCTGTAGGCTCAAATGGTTCAACTACAAGTATTGTTACTTCTTCAATTTTCACATTTACAACCTCTTCAGCTTGTCCAGTTTCATCTGATTCCACTTTATCTATCCCAGACCATGACAATGGCGTTACTCCAGGTACCCTAACATCCTCTACTGTTTCCGAATCCACTACTGGTATCACTACTATTACCTCCACTGTCTGTCCTATTTGTGAAGGATCATCTGGGACTCCATACACTACTACTTATACTTCTACTAGCACTTCTTCAACTGGTTCCAAAGTTCATTCCACAACCACTTCTTTCTTAGAATCCAGTTTTTCAGTTACCACAATTTCAGGTACTTCATCTACTGAATATACTACTATTAAAACCTCCTATAGAAAATCTACTGAAACCACTGTTACAGTTCCAGGTACATCATCTACTGAGTTAGTCGCTCAGGTCTCAACTGTTCCAGATACTACAGTTACTGAATACACTACTGGTGTCACTACTATTACTACCACTATTTGCCCTGTTTCTGGAGGATCATCTGGTACTCCATACACCACTACTTATACTCTTACTACTACATCTCCAATTGTCGCAAGCGTTGAATCTACAACCACTTCTTTACCAGAATCCAGTTTTTCAGTTACTGCAAGTCTAGGTACTTCATCTACTGAATCTGTTTCTTTAACTTCAGAAACTACTGCACCAGGTACAAATGCTGAATCATCATTTTCTTCCATCCCTGCCACTGGAACCACTGTCACTGCATCATCCTTAACTGAATCTGTTTCTTCCGCTTCTGAATCGTTGTCTGCATCCACTTCTTCAACTACATTTATTTCAGTTATTACCCCACCAAGTAGTCTTACAATGACAACTACTGCTATTTCAACTCCATCAGCTCCTGAAACTCCAGTTTCACCTTCCTCTTCATTATTTCCAACTTCTTTAGTGACGTCAACAATTGATACTGTTCCAGGTACTTCGGAATTATCATCTTCTGTTGATACTATTACTCAAACAACTACGCTAACTTCAGTTACTACTACTGCAACTCCAGAAGCTTCTGTTTCATCTTTAACAACACCTTCGGCTGTTGAAGTTTCTGTATCGTCTGAAGTTTCATCATCATTCACATCAACCACTTTAACTACTTTAATCACTTCATCAGCTGGCCCAACTCCAACAATTGTAACTGTCTCCGGTACTGGTGCTGGCTCTTTGACATCTTCAGTGCCAGGTGTTAGTACTTATGAAGGATATGGTGTGAGAAATGTTAACTTCAGAAGTGGAATAATGAGACTTATTTTTGGTTTCTTGTTTTTGATAGTAGCTTGATTTTGGGATTGATTTAATCTCCTCACTTACTCAATTAGTTTTATACACGTTAGTAATTTTTTGAATTTTCCCTTTTTTTACGCATTCTTTCCTTCGTAATTTCACGTTCCTTTTGTTTTGTTTTGTTTTGTTATTTATTCCATTCTACTCTGTGTTTCATCAGCCTTTTTTCCCTCATTTGTTTTATTTATCGTCTGTTTTCTCTAAAATAAACCCTTGTGTGATTATTATATTTATGTTTTGTAAAATATGCATAGCAAACTACTTGTAACAAAAATTTTTGAACTCCAAAACCAAAAGATTAATTAATAGTATAGCACAACATAACATAAATATAGAAAAAAAAAAAAACATTATAGATTAACAAAAAACAAATTAGTCCATAATCTTAATTGTTCTTCTTCGCATCCTGCTTCAAAGGCGCAGGCATTGACAATTTCTCCTCAAAGAAAGCAAACTTCACAATATCAATAAGCAACCAAAACACCTTGTCAATAGCATACAACCAAAAAATCAACCCAATGGCACCTCTACTCAACCACGGAATATTCACAACCATGCACTCAATCCAGGCCGGAAACAAGCCATTAGGCAAAAACACCAACTCACGTCTAGCGTACCATAACCTTAACAAATTAATAGGAACGACAGTAACAAGCTTCAAAACCCATCCAATGTACCAGTCCACTTTAATTTTCTCGGCAGATAATCCAGTCTCCAAACTTGAAATCTCATTTGCCAATTGATCATATTTTCTGTTTAGTTTGGTCCATTTGGCATAGTTATCCTGAGCACTGATACCGTTTCTTTGTTTGTTAATTTCAACTAGTTGATGCTTTAAGTTAGCTAGTTGTTTGTATTTTGGTGATGAGGAAGTTATTGAGTAGAGCTTGTACGCTTTGGCTTTGATTGCATCCTGGGAGATCAAGGAAACAACATTGGTTATTAATGAAAATGTGGTTGCTAACTTGATTATCTGTGAATTCAGCATGGTGTGGTGGTGATAGTGGCAACGGTGGTGATGATTATGAAGAGAAGAGGTGGAAATAGTAGTAGTGGAAGCTGTAGTTAATGAATTGAAGTTGAAGCGAGCGATTTCGTTGGCAAAAAATTTGACTGTTCTGAGACTTCAAACTTTGAATTTGGAGATTAACCCTGTTACTAGCTGAAGCACCATAGCGTCATAAACGATCACTACACACCTATAACACATAGCAAGAACACGATGAATGACATAGAGACCGATTCCAGTGAAGAAATGATGGCTTGGATAAGCCAGTACTGTTCGATGTTCGGACACGACTATTTTGTTGAAGTTGCACCTGAATACGTTGAAGACGACTTCAACCTAACGGGCCTGAGTTCCGTAGTTCCATTTTTTAGAGATGCATTGGATGTGATATTGGACTTGGAACCAGAGAAGCCAATCCAGCCATCGAACATCCCGTTGGTTGAGCATGCGGCCGAATTACTATATGGACTGATTCATGCTAGATTCATTTCAACTAAGCAAGGGTTACACCTGATGGCTGAGAAATACGAAGAGAATTGTTTTGGTTCTTGCCCTAGATACTACTGTGAAGGGATGCATTTGATTCCAATTGGCAGATATGACCTACCGGGAATTGAAACTGTTAGATTGTATTGTCCTAACTGTAATGATATTTATTTGCCTGCTTCAAGCCGTTATTTAAACATTGATGGTGCATTTTTTGGTACGTCATTTGCAGGTATGTTTATGAAGATGTTTCCTGAAATTGAAAGACAGTGTGAAGAAAGATCGAAGTCTCAATATAAGTTAAAGATTTTTGGGTTTGGATTGAATGAGAAATCTGTTGCTGGACCAAGAATGAAATGGCTAAGGCAATATCCTAAAACGGCCAATGAAGTGGAAGAGTTTAATAAGTGTGAGTTTGGAAGTCCTACATTGGAAGAACTTAGTGCTAAAGATGATGACGATGAAGATGTCGTCGAGGTTGATGATGATAGCGATGAGAAGATTGATGAAGATGAGGATGATCTACAGGATGTTAGAATGAGTGGAGGTGAAAGTATGATGAGCATTGCTAAGGACTAAGACCTAAGAGTGCCATTCCTGTTTATTATTATTAGATTTTTGCCTGTTATTACTTTTCTTTACTTTTTTTCTTTTCTTACCTTAATTTTGTTACTCTTTTACATTATGTGTTTCGTCTTCATCTTCGTTGTTGTACTTTGCTGTATTCTAATTTATAATATGTGATTTTTTTTTTATTTCTCCTAGTTTTTAAAAGTATACAAGGATATAAAAGAAAAGAACAGGAAAATGGGAAAATTCAATTGATGAAATGGATCACGACGAAATGTAGTATCAAACTAGCAAAAATGTAATCGCCGAAAGCTCTTTCAGGAGAAATATATTTAAACAACCCATCATCTTGTATTTGTTCAACCTGCTCGTCCTGGCCCCCTTCTAAGGCTAACACTTCTTGTTTTGGAGTAGCAGTGGTTTGTAATCTTAAAGAAACAGTTAAAACGAATTGACCAACAGTAGCAATAAAGCCACCTAAGAAAGCATTGAATGGGAAATTACCAATCAAGCAGCAGTAAACAAACTGCAGAACGCCCAGTGAAACTAAAAATCCTAAAAATGTGTCTATTAGTCTTAATTTTTGATTCGATTGTAAGTCATTCAAATAAGAATTATAAGAAAGTTGGATTGAATGGGTTATTTCTTGGATGAAAGACTGAGAGTCTGTTGGCTTAGTTGGGGCATTGGAGGAATGGGAGGCAGCTGCAGCTGCTTTGGCTTTAGCCTTAATTGACTTTGAGTCTTTCTTTGGAGCCATTGTTGGAGTGTTAGTTGGTGGTTGGAGGGGAGGGGGGGGGAGGAGAGTGAAAAATAGGAAAATAGGAAAATAGGAAAACGTGTTTTGTTTGAGTGAGCGAGCGCTTTATTTTCTTTAATTTCGTTTCAACTTCCATCGATGGCTGAACTACACCAAAGCTTGCTGATAAACAAACACACCCACCAATCATGACCAAAGACAAGAAGGAAAAGAAGAAAGAAAATCCACCACCAGAAGGTGCCATATTGATAACAGACCTAAGGTCAACAGCTACTGAAAACAGCGTTGACTCACCAACGGCCAGCATAAGAACGCATCCACCATCATTACGAGTTGTTCCACCACTAAATTTCTGCCCAGTGGAGAAGAACCTTTACAGATCAGGACAACCTTCGGCTATCAACCATTCGTTTTTGGAACAGTTAAATTTAAAGTCTATCATTTGGCTAGCTATTGAAGATCCCCAAGACAATTTTTTGAAATTCATCGATGACTATAATATCAATTTTTTTTATAATTTAGGTTACGATTCAATTGATTCTAATTCATGGGATGGGTTATCGGAAGCCAGCATCAAGCAAGCATTAGAGATTATTGCGGATAAGAACAATCATCCATTGTTAGTGTGCTGTGGTATGGGTAGACATAGAACGGGGACCGTTATTGGATGTCTCCGGAAATTACAAGGATGGAATCTAGCTACCGTTTCTGAAGAATACAGAAGGTTTACAGGGGTTAGAGGAGGACGTATTTTGGTGGAGTTGTTGATCGAAGCGTTTGATGTGTCTACAATCAGGATCAACACGGAAGTTGCACCTGAATGGTTGATTAGGTAGAATTTTATTAATAGTAAAAGTAAAAGTAAAAGCAAAAGTAAGTATATATATACAGGAATAATTAAGTGGATCTATTTCTTTTGCTCTCCTTCCTTTTGACGGTTCTGGTATCGTTCTTGAGCCAGGTGGACAGCCAGCTGAGACTGTCTTCTGTAGTGGTTGCACTGTTCCCAGCCAAAGACCGAACCCAACATAAGACCTCCAATACCCCAGTTGACGGCCTTTCTCACGTTTTTGTGGTACAAGAACATCACTGTGGAAAACACAAAAAACGCACTGAAGCCAGTTAAACCAGCATCTCTAAAGCAGGGGATTTGTACCAAGTTGGCGAATTCGAAGTCTGATAGGGAGAGAGATTGGACAAACCTAGTTATTTCTTTGGATTGGGAGTAGTTTTGTGGAGCTTGTGGTGTTTGTGGTTTTTGTGAAGCAGAGGGTGAGCTGATGTCCTCAAAGAGCACTGGCTGGGCGTTAGGCTCTGTAGGTTGATCTTGTTGTTTATCTTTCTTAGAGAAGGGCCAGACCATGTTGTTGTAGCTGCTGTAAGAGTGTACTGGTACTGGTTGCAATATTGACTGGAATACTGAAATAAATCAGATGGATAAAATTTGAGAGCGATCTCTGCTCACCTACTAAGAATACTTTCAACCATCAGCCAAACACTACCATACCCACCACATACTATATACTTTTCATTCATATCATTCAACTACTATCAACCACCAACCATCAAGCACTAGAAAAACCCTCTTCTCTTCTTATTCTCCACTTCTCGTGACCACACCACGTTGCTCTCTCTTCTCTTCGGCTGCTCCTTCCTCCTCCTATCATCGCTCCAGATCCGATCCGCTGCTCAGAGCGTTTTCTCTTCTCCGTATCTTAATTATTGCCACTGTTCTGCTCACTGACAACAACAACAACCACACTCTTTGAACAACCAACCCAACAACTAGACACACACTATGTCCTACTCCTCCAGAAGACCCTCCATTCCTATCCAGGATCCCAACTCTAACATGAACAGACAGCGTCTCTCTGACTCCTCCAGAAGGGCTTCTATGGCCAGACTAGCTGCTTCCCCAAACAACTACAACTCTCAGATTGGCCCAACACAGTCAAACACTCCCAACTCTATCTCTAACCTTCACAACTACTTCAAAAGAACTGTGTCCTCGTCTCCTCATTCTTCTGTCTTTCAGGAAGACTTCCCTCCTAATCCTCCTAATGCAACTCCTGGCAACAACTCCAAAAGACTATCTAAGATCCCATCAGATACGTCATCTTCCAAATCTTCCTCTCCCTTGAACGATAACAACTCCACCATCCCACACTACCAGAACCCAAACCCAAACCCAAACTCCTTTTCAACTACTCCTCTAGTCCAGCACTCCCCATCATATGGCTCCATAAACAATACTTGGGAAGATAACCCGGCTTTACTAAAGAATATAAGTAGGCATTATTTACCTTCAGATTCAGAACACTCTTTACAGTCGCCTGCCGGTGATATACTTAGAGACTTATACACTATTCCTAATAAACTGGCTGTTTCTGCTTCTCCATCTGCTTTGTCCATAAATAATTTAAACTTAATAAGTAACAACCAATCTGGTTTAGGGTACAACAACTCTCCCGGCTCTGGTACTATCAATCCAGCTTCTGGTATTCCTGGCCCTGCACCAGGCCCTGTTCCTCTAAGAAGATCTAGAAGTTTAACGGGTACGGATGTTTTAGGTGAAAGAAGAGGTTCTATGGCTTCTCAACTACGTGTTCCGGGTGGATTTAGACGTGATTTCATACATACTAAAAGAACAAAATTCGGTCATGATATCAATCAAGCTTCCTTCTTGACTAAGAATTTCTTAGAATTCTTGAGTATTTATGGCCATTTTGCTGGTGAATATCTAGAAGATGAAGATTTCTTAGCTTGTGATATTGAAGATATGAAAAGTTCAGATGAAGAGAGTGCTTTACTCCAAAGGTCGTCAACAACAGCAACTCAGAAGGAAAGAGAAGGTACTGCTAGTACTATGAAGGCTTTTTTTTTATTATTGAAAAGTTTCGTTGGAACGGGTGTCTTATTCTTACCAAAAGCCTTTGAAAATGGTGGGTTGTTGCTTTCCATTGGATTGTTATTGATCTTTGGTATCTTGTCTTATTGGTGTTATTATATTTTAGTTCTGACCAAAGAAAAAACTGGTGTTAGTTCGTTTGGTGATATTGGTCTGAAAATATATGGTAAGCCAATGAAAGTTTTAATCCTAATGTCAATTGTTTTATCACAAATTGGATTTGTGGCTGCCTATGTTGTCTTCACTGCTGAAAATTTAAAGGCCTTTTTACTTAATGTTTTCCATGTTGAAGTTTCAATTGCATTTCTTGTTTTCTTAGAAGCTTTAATCTTAATGCCTTTTAGTTTGTTTAGAAACATAACTAAATTATCATTAGCTGCTTTATTAGCTAACATTTTCATCTTATCCGGTATTGTTACAATTGTTTATTTTGCAAGTCAAGATTTAATCACAATGGGTGTGTCACCAAATATTAAAATGGTGAATAAAGACAATTGGTCGTTATTCATTGGTGTTGCTATTTTCGCATTTGAAGGTATTGGATTAATTATCCCTGTTCAAGAATCAATGAAATATCCAGAACAATATCCAAAAGTTTTGTTGGCCGTGATTGCTGTCTGCTCGGTGTTATTCATTGGGGTTGGTAGCTTAGGTTATTTAACGTATGGTGATAAAGTTCAAACTGTTGTTATTTTAAACCTACCACAGAATTCAATGGCTGTTAATTCAATTCAATTTTTCTACGCTTTGGCCATCATGTTATCTGCACCAATCCAACTATTACCTGCTGTGAGAATCATGGAATCAAGAGTGTTTAAGCGCAAGTCTGGAAAATCTGACCCATGGACAAAATGGAATAAGAATTTGTTCAGAATCAGTATTGTGATTGTGACTACATTGGTTGCGTATTTTGGGTCTGATAATCTAGATCAGTTCGTCAGCTTTGTTGGATCCTTTGCTTGTATTCCTTTAGTTTATATGTACCCTCCAATGTTGCATTATAAAGGGTGTGCGAAATCTAAAAGGATGAAGTTGTTGGACTTGCTTTTGATTGCGTTGGGTGGTATTGCCTTGGTTTATACGACTTATCAAATATTGACCTAAACTTAGACTTTATTTATTTGTTTATTTTTTGTTTTAATCTGGAGTCCTAGAATCTAGACTAGAGTTTTTCTGTCTTTCTTTTGCTGTTTTCCGTTTTGTTTTATCTGCCTCAATCACTTACACACATATAAAATATTTACTACACAGATACACACGTTCAGTCACATTTTTGGTTTTGATCTTTTTTTTTCAGTTAGTTTCGTTTTCTACATATATTTTTTTGTGGTTTTAGTATTATAGAATTTTATGTCTTTCTTTTACGTTGTTGAAAATAAACAATAATAACAAGAGCAACGACCAGTTTTATTTATTGAATTTTATTTTAAATTATCTTAATTGATATATAGCATATATTCATTCATAGTACAGGGATTTTTGATTGATCTATTTGTATCGTAGTCCGTTCAATACAGTTAAGATTTTTTTGCTTGTACTGATTTTATTTTGAACGATTTCTTCCAACCAGACAGAGGTGTACTATAAGGAACGTTCTCGGTCTTGAATTTGTGGCGGCGCGGCCTCGGTCTTGGGCTAGGAGTTCATGGGGTTTGAAACAGTAACAAAAGCGGCCCATCCCTCACATGAGCTAGATGCTGATATATTGTGATTTTGCCCTTGAAGACTTCAATCTACGATGTTGACTCTCTACTTAAATTATATCAATTGTAACAATGACTGAACCAATGTCTGCAACGCCAGCAGAAACATCATTTAATCCAGAGAAAGAACCTTATTATAACCCATTGAAAGATAGAAGAGTTGCTTTAATTACTGGTGGCAATAGTGGTATTGGTTTTTACACCACTTTACACTTATATTTACATGGTTTCATTGTTTATATTGGAGGTAGAAACAAAGAAAGAGTTCTGACTGCGATTGAATCAATTAAGAAAGAGGCTAATGAAAGGGTTTCCAAATATTCTTCTGGTTCTGCCGATGAAAGACCATTAGGTGAATTGCATCAATTACAAATTGATTTGCTAGATTTAAGTTCTGTTGATCATTCAGCTACTGAGTTTAGAGAGAAAGAATCTTATTTAAATTTATTGATTCATAATGCAGGTATCATGGCTGTTCCATTTGAAATGTCCAAAGACAATTTGGAAGTTCAATTACAAACAAACTGTGTCTCTCCACTATTATTAACCGATAAATTGTTTCCATTGATTAATCAGCCTACTGTCAATGATCCAAGAATTGTGTTCTTATCTTCAGGCTTACATCAATTAGTTCTTTCGTTTTCTAGTCCTGATAAACCATTGAATCATTGTCCTGATGCTTATTATTATACTTGGTTAAGATATGGTAGAACAAAATTAATGGATATTTATTATTCCAAAATCTTAGCTAAGAAATATCCAAATATCTTGTCCGTTTCAGTTCATCCTGGTGTTATTGCAGATACCGGATTAATGAACACTATTCTCAACAATAATAACACCTTTACCAGATATATTTTGAGACCTTTGTGTAGATTGATTGGTGTTACTAGTGAAGAAGGTTCTTATTCAACTTTGAAAACCTCCTTGGATCAAAATTTATCTAGAGAAAAAGATAATGGTAAATATTTTTTCACTTTTGGTGAGGAGCAAGAACCTACAAAAATTGCTCAAAATGAAGAGTATGCTAATGAATGTTGGGAATGGGCCGTGAGAGAATTGAACAAACGTGGCTATACCATAACTCTTTAATATTGGATTGGCCATAAGATCAATGTTTAATATTGAATTCTAGATCTGGTTTCTAAATTTTTTCGTTTATATTTTGATAGCCCTGTGTATTTTCTGTTTATAAACCCATCTTACTTATTTTTTGCTTTTGTTGTTTTTGCTTGAGCTTTATAATTTTAATTGCAGGTTTATTGTTTAAAAGAAGAGAAGTTTTCCTCTATTCAAATAAAATTCTTGGGTTGATTGTATCAGATATTTCGTCGGTCCGATGATATGGATGAACAGATCATTACTCCGAGATTCAGTCAGGTGACGTACATTGCTCACAGCACCTCATTACCATATTAGGCTCAACCATCCTAATTACGGAACTTCTAAACCCGTGGAATATGTTTAAGGGGAAGCTCATGATCTTAAATTAATTAGTCAAACCTTTGGATTTTGGCGCCTGGAACAAACTTATGCCGACCGGTCCTTAAAAGCAGTTTTATTTACAGAGGTAAGTACATACCCTTTTGATCACCAGCATGTACATGTCACCTTATATATACGATTAAATTGTTAATTTTAAAACTCTCGGTAATACGACTTCCATGATGGCACATGATTGTTGCTACAAATTGGGGTGGTGAATTGTTTAAATAGACGAGGGTTTTCCTTTACTCGCATATAGCTATGGTTGTTGTTGGTAACATATACCGTTATGTCAGTCATGTCAGAAACTATGAAGGCTTTGTGTTTCTTAGATCAAGGAAAGATTAAATTACAAGATATTGAAAAGCCAAAACTGGTGGAACCTACAGATGTTATAGGGCAAGTTTTAAGAGCGACAATATGTGGTTCAGATACACATATAATTGATGGGCATCTTCCATCCAGTCTTTCTGCCGCATTGGCCAAGCCAGGAAGAGGAATTGCAATGGGTCATGAAGGTGTAATTAGAGTTGCTGAAATTGGTTCAGAAGTTCATGACTTCAAAGTTGGTGATGTCTGTGTTGCTTCATTGATTACTTCCTGTGGAAAGTGTTATTACTGTAAGAAAAATTTACAGTCTCATTGTAACAGTAATAATGGTTGTTCTGCTGTGTTAGGTATTGAATCTGATGGGTTTCAAGCTGAATATGTTAGAATTCCATTAGCTGATACTTCTTTATATCATGCACCCGAGAATGTTTCATTAGATGTGTTGGTTATGCTAAGTGATATATTTCCAACTTCATATGAATTGGCTGTCAAGGATAAAGTACAAGAAGGTGATTCGGTAGCTATTATAGGACTTGGTCCCGTTGGAATGGCTGCTTTGTTATTAATGGCTCCTTTTAACCCATCACAGATTATAGCTATTGATTTCAATGACAAAAGATTAGAAATGGCTAAGAAATTGGGTGCAACTCATACTTTCAATCCGCAGATGGATAAGGACACTGCTCAAAAGATTCTTCAATTGACTGCTTTTGGCGATAGAAAGCCAGGTGTTGATTTGGCCATTGAATGCGTTGGAGCAGACAGTGCTTTTGGGACTTGTCAATCTATAATCGGTCCTGGTGGCAAAATCTGCAATATTGGTATCCATGGTGGTCCTGCTACTATAAACCTACAAGATTTATGGGTTCAGAATATTGGTATTTTTACAGGGGCAGTTTGTGCTTATTCTACCCAAGAATTAATTGATAGAGTTAGTAAAGGTGAATTGGACCCATCTCCTTTGATTAGCCATCGTTTTAAATTAAGTGAGATTGAAAAAGCTTATGATATTTTCAATAGGGCTACTGAAACAGGGTGTATTAAGGTTGCGATTACTCCTGATGGTGTTGATATTTAACTGAACTCACTTTTTCCCCGTTTTTTATACACAGTAATTCAACAAAAGTAGTATCTGCTACGTAAATATTTCAATAAATTTGACTGTGCTTTATGAGAGGTAAACGAAAGAATATTTTTCTTTTTATTAATTTATGTTTAAGTAGTTCGTTGGAAATTCAAATGGTACATATTACGTAATAATGATAATAAAACAAATAAAACAAATAAATTAAATTAAAGCCTCTTGCGGTTCTCTCGTTCTCTCGTTCTCGAACCTTCTCCGAATCACCAGCGGAAGCAGGCTACAATTTGTCAGCCATTAACACCAAATAGCATATATAAACAGATCACCATACCACATCCTAGCTTTCCAAAGACCCGCATATGTTGGCTTGATTAAAGATCATTTATCCCTTACCTCAAATCAAATACCATGTCCTTACCAAGTTACTATAGCTATAATGATACGTTTACTCCATTTTTTGGACAATTTCCTGGAGAACTGTCTAATATGTTTAATGATCCATTCTTCAGATTGAGTTGGGGTTATAATTCAAGAGGCAAACTAATAAACCAGGCATTAAAACGGTCCGAAAAATTAGAAAAGAGACGTGAAAAAATAATCACTTTGTCTGATGACGATAGTGATGCTAGTGATGTTTCAGGAGAAGAAATTGAAAATGGTACAGATCCCTTAATAACACCCCTTGCTGACATATATGAAACCGAAACCAATTATGAAATATATTTGTCTATCCCAGGAGCTGCAGCCAGCACAATCAACATTGATTTTAACCGAGATACAAACAAATTAACAATAGATGGGGAAATAAAACAGACTGGAGATGATAATAAGAAACTTGTTTGTTGTGAGAGACCATTTGGTAGGTTTTCAAGAACGTTACAAATACCCGATGATGACAAAATCAGACCTGAGAGGATCAAGGCCAGTTTTGAAAATGGAGTATTACAGGTTAGTATTTGCAAGGCCACTCACCAAGCCCGTTGTAGCTGATATGTATATTTATATCCATGTGTAAATTCTTCTTAATATGATTCTTTGAACATGATCCCCAACTACCCAGTGTGAGCCGCGCGGGTAGAACAAAAGCAACAGCGTTGGAAGTTGCCAAAACTGCAGCCGATCGGTTCTGTTTCTAGAAATCTAAGCACCTCGCTGACCCTGAGTTCTTAAATTAGATCTGCGTTATTCCTCGAGTACCTCTTGCTATTTTGCCTAGGGTGAGTTTAGGTTTAGTTTTGGAGATAGACTAAATTCCCTGCCTCTCTGATTGGTGGATGTTAGCTAAGTCACCTATTTATATCAGAAGGTACACTTTCTAATTATAAGTTGTGTGCACTAGCTACCCGTGGTGCCATTTTCTAAAGGACCCTTTAAATTTTGGGAGATCTTGAGTGCCCTTGTTCATACTTCTAAAAATGAATGATTACATTTTTCTCCCCTCAAATCTCAACTAGAAACTTTTCTTTGATTATAAATACTGCCGGAAATGTCTTTGTAGTTCCACTTTAGTCGGTCAATGGTAAGAGTAGCCAAATAAACAGTATACCATGAAACTTGCTAAACTACTCTTACTTCCATCTTTATCTCTATTAATTCAAGCTTATCAGCACTCTGCTGTTCTGACCCCTTCCTCTGACTTGCATTCTGGCGATCACTCTTCTCCAAAACCTTCTGAACCCCCAGTTGAGTGGAAAACTACCACAGTTATTGGCACTGAAACTGTTACGGCATCATGTGGAAAAGACATTTGCCACTTTCCTGCTATCACTTGCACTATTCCACAAGATGATGTTCCTCCTCAAATTCATTGGAAAACTACTACTATAATCTATACTGAGACGGTCGTGTTTGATTGTAAGGAAACAATCTGTGAATGTGGCCCAACTTCCTACACTTTACCTCCTTCTGATTTTCCAACTTCTCAGCCTGAGATTACTACAGCTCCAAATATTCCTGATGCTCCTTCCTATAATGATACTGACGCTTTGCCTAATACTGAGGGCGCTGCTAAAACGTGGTCGAAAGTCACGGTTACTGGTACAAAGACAATAACCTTATCCTGCGATGTTACCGTTTGTTGTTATAAAGCTTTAACTATCACGGTTCCACCTGAATCGGTTCCTCCATTTATTGATATTCCTAGTTCTGATTCTGTTGAAGGGAGAACTTCTCCACACGGGGAAGCTCATCCAACAAACTGGGTAACAACAGCCGTTATTAACACCAAAACTGTTACTTTGAATTGTGATTATCAAACTTGTACTTGCCTACCATTTACCTTTACAATTCCAAAGGAAGAAGTTCCACCTGAAATCACCGCACCTCCTGATAGTAGCGATGACTCTTCCCCTGCAGAATGGATCACTACCACTGTTATTCATACTGAAACTGTCACTTTAACTTGTAATTATGATGTTTGTACTTGCCAAACCTGGACAATCATTGTCCCACCTGAGAGTGTCCCACCAATTGTTACTCCACTTCCCAATGAAGACAATCCACCATATAAACCAGGCCCTCCTGATGAAATTCCGGAAAAACCTCAAGATGATAACAAGAATATAACTAAACCAACTACTTCTGAATCTTTAACTTGGACGACTTATATTAATGAAGGTACGAGACAAAAAACCTTTACCTGTATTGATACTCTTTGTGTTTGGAATCATGAAACAACAAGTCTTCCAGTTCCTGATCCTAATCATTCAACATACACTTGGTACACACATTTTACAAATGCTGGACATGTTAGAACTTACGAATGCAGGGATAATACGTGTGTAGACGACGGAATCCATACTACAATAATTCCTTGGAGTGGTGTTCCAGTTCCTAACCCGACCCCAGACGCAGATGCTCCATATTATACCCTTGTTATTGTTGACAATGAAACTTTAACACTAACTTGTACTGGTTCAGAAGAAACTTCAGTTTGTTCAAGTTCGGATTTTACCACTTCTTTTATCAGAACCACGATCACTTTACCCTCTCCAGAACTACCAGTTGCTTGGACTACTACTATTATTCAAGATTCGGAAACGTTATCACTAACATGCATTGATACAACTTGCAGCAATTCTGAATTTACTACCACAGTTGATGAAGCTGACGTTCCTCCTATTTGGACAACACTGTTGAGTGCCCCTATTGAATGGACTACTGTTGTTGATCCCGATGATCCAAACACCTATTTGTGCCTTGAAAACACATGCTCCTTTGGGATACAAACTATGATAATTCCAAGATCAGAGATTCCAAATAATGCTTGGATGTATGCTATTGCTGATCCAACATCAACTGCAACTGGATCTGTTTTAACTGAAGGAAGAGAGGTCAAGTTTATTAAACGAGAATTCAAATCTGAAGATGTTGGTGTTGCTTTAGAGCCATTTAATCTAGGAATTGTTTTTGGCATTGTTTTAGAATCAGCTATTCTATTATTTTAGTAACTTAGCATTATTTGCTATTGTCAAATTTTCATTTTCCTACATCTTGTGTTTTCATGCGACTTCTGAAAAAACCACAAAAAAAAAAAATTTCCTTTTCCTTTACTATTGGTCACATATTTCTATTTATGTTTTTACTTTTCCTTTATATCTATTACTACTGTGTGGTTAGTTGATAAATAGCGTTGATTTCGATGCTAATTCTCTGAATTGTCTTTACATTTTCTATGAGGAAGAATATATTTATTAAATTACATTTTATTTTATCTATTGATTAGATTTGTTTATAGTAGTTTAAACATTCCAGCCAAAGAATTATATTTGAACAGACCACAATAGAGTCAACTTTCACAAAAGAACGCATTATATTTCGATTTTCGTTATATCTGAGATGAGATTTGCGCCGGCTAGCAAGCAGCAACCTCGAACCTTTTAAAACCAGCACAGCCCTGAAATATGCACATATCTGAATGTATATTACAAGTTAAGCCGTTACAATAATATTAAGAGGTTACTGGACGGCTAATTGACTTAATAATTTCTGACTGAAGATATGGATTATTATACAAAGAGAATATTTGGATGACCCAGATTCAAATCTTCTGATTATTGATAAAAATACACAAAAGTAAACAAAGAATATAAAAGAAACTTAAGTTTCAACCCTAAAGAGTAATCTTATAGCCACGTTCACCTAATTCTTTCACGGCCCATTCCCAACATTCATTAGCATACTCTTCGTTTTGAGCAATTTTTGTAGGTTCTTGCTCTTCACCAAAAGTAATGAAATATTTACCATTATCGTTTTCTCTAGATAAAGTTTGATCCAAGGAGGTTTTCAAAGTTGAATAGGAACCTTCTTCACTAGTAACACCTATCCTTCTAGCCAATGGTTTCAAAATATATTTCAAAAAAGTATTATTTTTGAAGAAAGTAGCCATTAATCCAGTATCTGTAATAACACCAGGATGAACTGAAACCGACAAGATATTTGGATATTTCTTAGCTAAGATTTTGGAATAATAAATATCCATTAATTTTGTTCTACCGTATCTTAACCAAGTATAATAATAAGCATCTGGACATTTATTCAATGGTTCTTTAGGGCTGGTAAACGAACGGACCATTTCATGTAAGTCTGATGTTAAGGACACAATTCTTGGATCATTGACAGTAGGCTGATTAATCAATGGGAACAATTTATCGGTTAATAATAATGGAGAGACACAGTTTGTTTGTAATTGAACTTCCAAATTGTCTTTGGACATTTCAAATGGAACAGCCATGATACCTGCATTATGAATCAATAAATTTAAATAAGATTCTTTCTCTCTAAACTCAGTAGCTGAATGATCAACAGAACTTAACTCTAGCAAATCAATTTGTAAGTGATGCAATTCACCTAATGGTCTTTCATCGGCAGAATCAGAAGAATATTTGGAAACCCTTTCATTAGCCTCTTTCTCAATTGATTCAATCGCAGTAAGAACTCTTTCTTTGTTTCTACCTCCAATATAAACAATGAAACCATGTAAATATAAGTGTAAAGTGGTGTAAAAACCAATACCACTATTGCCACCAGTAATTAAAGCAACTCTTCTACCTTTGAATGGGTTATAATAAGGTTCTTTCTCTGGATTAAATGATGTTGTTGGCATTGTTGTAATAGTAATGGTTTAATGAAAGAAACATTATACATAACCGGAGCCAATCCTTTGAATGGAAACTCACAAATATTATTGTTCGGTGGTAATCTAGGGGGGGGGGGTGCAACTCTTTCATATGCCAATGGACTAAAGTTACCATGCCGCTGAATCTAAATCCTAAATCCTACTATTTCCTATGTCCTAACCTGGACCCCGAAACCCAAGACCCGAGACTAGGCGCAGTATTTTCTGATAAAGCTGATCAAAAGAATCGATCATACAGGCATAGGGAGAAGAATTTGAAGTATACACGATAATTACTTGAAAAATTAGCTTTCAGAAAAACAAAAGAGGTACCAATCTGGCTAGGATATTTGGACTCTCTCTTGGATCTTGTAAACTCTGCACAGCCCAAACCCTACACGCTTGACTCAGAATTTACAAATCATACAACTGATTTAGAGGGGGAGGGGGCAAAACATTAGACATGTTAAAATAGGAAACTATTAAACAAAAAAATATATGAGAAAGGACAACTCAATAGATACACAATTATTTATTAGCATAGCTTTTATTATAATAAATCAACAGAGATCTTAAACAGTGCTCGTTCTCATAACTTTTCTTTAACCGTTCTTCTAAATTTCCGGTAAAGAAATTGCTTAACCAACTATCTTTTAACTTAACTTTATAAAACAAGTAAACGAATGAAATCAAATCCATGTTATTCGATCTCCATTTTTTACCACTGAAAGGTGACATTAATTTAATTATCTTCAATATTGGCTTGTTCAACTCTTTGTTGAATAAGGTTAAATAAAATCTGAAAATATCAGTAGGCCTAGTCTCCAACAATTTGTAAATTCTTTGAACTTTGAAGTGTGAAACGTTATAATATAGTATTTTTAATAGATTGGTTGTGATCATACAGTAACGATAGTTGGGGTTGGATATCTTAACCATACCAGATGCCGGATTGTTAAACATAGGTAGATAAAATCCTTGATTTAACTCGTCATATTTGAAAATATATTCTTTGATAGATTCACCTGTTTCAGGGATGATATCGTGTGATAAATATCGTAATCCACAGCAATTTCTGAAAAAATTGTACTCTTTGAATTTATTTAAAATTTCATAATCACAATAAACTAGACTGTTATTAATTAAACAATCTGGATCCTTGAATTCAAAATTCTTACTTGAAAATTGCGTGCCGAATTTATTACCATCTAAGAAATTAATCAAAGTTCTGAAATAATCAGCATCAAAAATTAATGAGTTCAAATATTCAAATTTTAAAACGTGTGAAACTTTAAACCATTTTAATAGCATGACTAATAACATAGTGGAACATTTCAAAGTGATTTCTTTATTTCTTAGAATCTCTAAACGTTCTTTGTCAGATTTACTCAATTTTGAGCTTATATATGGTCTAGTGTATTCTTGGCCCATCACTTGTCTTTGTCTTTGCTGTTGTAATTTTTGTCTTGTTTGTAACGGAATCTTTTCATCTCCTAAGCCAACAGGATATAAAACATTAGACGATATGATCTGCATGAACATCACAACTAGTGACCCAAAATATGGTAAACAATTTTCATAATATTCCTCAACTCTCATTAAGCTTTCAATCTCATCTTGAAACATTGGGTTCTCTTTGATATCCTGTTGTGAATACTTAAACATATTTTTCAATTCTTCAGAGTCATCTATACCTTGTTCCTCTTTAATGAAACTTTCGAAAATTGAAATAAATTGTTTACTTGAAACGTCTTCTTTAATATGATTATAAAAGATATTACTAGCTTCCCTAATACTGAAAGGAACATCCTCTTTGAAAGGGTGAATATTTGGAAAATTAGGCTGTGTAACAAATAATTTCTTCCTAGTTTCACCATTAATATGCTCAAGTTCGGAAATGTTAGAGTTACTTAATGAACTTCCAGTATGTTGAGGAATTAAGGTTGGAGATGGCATTGGAGTAGCCAGATGAATAACAGGTGGCTGCTGAGTAGATAGATTGTTTGCTAATGGAGATTTGAAGTTATGATGTTGATTTATTAACATTGAAGTTGTATTAATGTGACCAGAGATAGTTTGTGAATCTTTCATTATTGACTCCGTTATGCTTGAGATTTCAAATTCAGGTGGAGTATACGTAGGATATCTTGTGACCAATTCGTTTCTATAATACATATAATCAAAAGGGGTGATAGAATCAATATCATGTTCTGATTTGGGTGATTTAGAAGAATGCTTTTCAGTATTATGTTTAAATTTAAGAAAATCTTTTGTTGAATTTAGTTTGTGAATATTACCAAACACAGTCATAACAGTTTGATTTAAGAGCATGATCACATTTTTCAACTGAAAAAACTGTAATGGTTTTGAATACTTTGCTTGGGGTTCAAGTTTTATTTCTTGTTCATCAGATATTTCGCTTGTGAGCCATCTAAACCTGTCTATTGCTTGCGTTAAACAGACCAATACTTCAGAATCTGCCATTATTTTAATGAATTTTGAACTTTCGGAAAGTCCGAATTCATCAGCTGAAAACACTACCATTTGAAAATAAATAATAGTCATTAGATAAAAAAATTCTTTAGACCAAGCTTTCAATAATTTATTAGTGTAAATTAGTTCATCATACTTAATATCAGTCATTTTCTTAGCTCTATCTTTGAGAAGGTCTAACAATGGATTTAGTATGGATGAACTTAAAAATAGTTTCGAATTATTGATAATATTCTGCTTTTGCAATTCCTGATTCATATTTTTCTCTATGCCGAATTGGATATAAAGCAATGAAACTAGTTTCTTTAACACGTCAACTTGATCTTTAGTATCTAGATCAGTAACTAATTCTAAAATCTTGTCCCTTTTACTGTCTTCATTCCAATCATTAAAACCATTTAATAGCGCTTCACCTAACTGGAAAATAGTATTTAGATCTTTTAACTGTGTAAAATTGAACCAGTCATTAATCTCATCAAAAAAATCACCGGCATCATGATATTCAAAATCTAATTCAGGGTATTCCAAAATCAATTTAAAATTAGTCAACCCATCTATTTCTTGATCGAAATCTTCTTCAGTAAAACTATCCTTGAAACTATCATCATTATAATCATCATCACCACTTGAAGAACCAGATCTACTTGTATGTGGAGACAAGAGGATATCTTGATTTTCATTAGAAATTTCAGTCAGTTCGCCTTTATCTATAAAAGCATCTGGAAACTGATCACCATCTTGGGAATCTTGATCAGACAAATCTAGTTCTCTAAGTGTTTGTTCTAGCAGTTGTTGTTGTTGCCTTTGATCTGGAGAAGAGCATGTTTGATTTGTGCTATTGTTATTGTTATTGTCGTTTGCCTTCGGAGAAGTTGGAGATGTGGGCTGGTGTGTGGGGATAGGGACATTCTGCGATTTGAACAAATCCGAGAGATCCATTTTGGGATGACAGCTTGATCCTGTTGAATTGCCTGAGAAAACAAGTGAATCCCGTTGATTGCAGTTGAAGTTGTTGTTTAAACACGTCAAATCCAGAATCCAGATGCCGGCATGCGCCACCCGCCCACAGCTCCCAAGCCTCCTGTGTCTCCTCCGAGTCTGAAAATTTAAGAGGCCGATCAGCTCAATCTCAGTCTCAATCTCAATCGACTCATCACAAACCCACAACAGAACAAAACGACGATTCCTGTCTCTTTCTTTATCAGACACACCCATTCCCAGACACGGGTGTACTGCCGGAAATGCTAAGTTTAGAAAATAGCGTTGGTTTAAGGTAAGTTTCATATATATGGTCTTGATTTCCCTCATTTATCCCATGCTCATGTTCATTAATTCGAGTTCAACTGTTCATCTTATCCAATCAATCCACAGAATATATCTCCATACTAACTCATTCCCATCCTCATGATACAGAGTTAAAATCTTAACCAACTCGGATTCCACAATTGAGGGGACTATCCACTCCTATAATCCTCACACAGGATTACTTTCAATCATTAATCAAATCTCTGGTTCAGATAACGTCAACTTCAAAGTTTTAAAGACTACTTTCATTAAATCAATTACTTCATTGACTAAGCAAAGACCGGTTTTTAATACTAAAACTAGTATCAATGATAAATTTCAATCCTTTCCAAATATCCCAACTAAAGTATCTTTGGAGAATCTTTCCTCAAATTTCAATAAGCATGCAAATGGTAAACTAATAGCTCAAAGAGAAACTGAATTCAAACTAAATAAATTATTAAATTCAAGAAAATTAAGTATTGAAGGTGAGACTTTGTTTAAGGAGTTATTTAAATTATTACCTATTGGTGATGTTAATTTAGATAAAAATGATAATATAATCGTGTTTGAAAATCATTTAATCATCTCAAAGCCTTATAACGCCAATGACTGTAAATTAGCTAAAGGTGGCAGTGACGATGATGATGAGCAATTGACTTATATTAAGAGGGTGATTAGAGAAACCTGGGATAAGTTGGAGTCAGAAAGAAAAGGCGGGTAATCTATGTGACCTAGGGGGTTTCATGAGTCGAGCCAGACGCTAGAAATTTACTTTCATTATTTTATACCTTTTGTAAATTACTTTTATAAGAATTGTTTTTCTAGCAAAAACACAATCAGTACGAATAAAAATAAAGATATATGTTATTTAATTTAAGTTTATGAATTTTCTACACGCTTAATTATAATCGAAGTATAATCGAATAACTTAGCTCCCCTTTTTTCTGTACCTTTAAATCCATCCATTTGATTCCAAGAAAATTCTAACGACACTTGGTTATTATTATTATTAGCAAAGAGTAACTCCAACTCACAATTAATCCAAAATTTGATACTTCCAATGATTAGTTTTTTGGAAACCAACCGAACGCAACAGCATAAATCCTCTTTAGTCACAATTAATTTAGAGTCTGGCTTGATTATTAAATTACCGTCATAATTGGTTGAAACCTCACCTTTAGAGAATCTATAGAATTCTGAGATTCCTGAATCTTGATCCCCAGAAAAACATCTTAGTCGGAAATCAAACTTTTCATGTCTTTTCTTTGATTGAAAAGGGTCTTTAACTTTAATTTCACAAACTTCAATAGCCCAATCAATCTTATTTAAATTGCTATATGCCTTCCTCAAATTGCCATCCAACTTTAAAAACCTCTCAAAATACTGACAATATCGAACTTGAGAGCAGATACTTACACCTACTTTAACACCACCCATACCTTTACTTCTTTTCTTAATAAACCAATCATTTGCATCTTCGAAACTCATCCCATATTTCCAAATCAAGTAACTCACAACAACAGTTCCTGTTCTTCCCTTTCCATGTTTGCAATGAACCATTTTGAAATCATTTTTATGCTTATTCAGGATACTAATCGATGATAATAAAGTATGAAATGAAGGAGGTGTGTGGTCAGGAATAGGTATATTGATATAAAGATTAGGCGAAGAAATTAAATTAGGAGAATAAGAAGGTTCTTCTGATCGTAAATTGATAATCACCCATTTCTTAGGATTGCTTGTATCATTATCTATTGTAGAATTATCTGCAATGATTTTATTAAGAAACTGAATAACATCGCTGATCTTGGTCTGATAGAACTTGATGGGAGCTTGTGTGGGACCAGATCCAACTGCTAGATTGGGGGCTACTACCCTGATGTCCAAACTGTTGGAAGGAATATTTTTGATGGCCATAGCTGGATTTCGGTGCAGTCTGTGTTGTGAATTCTCTTGTGTTAACGTCAGATGTATGTGATAAGAGCGAGTTTAAGGGAAGATAAAGAAAGCGCAGTTAAGTTCAACTCCCGAGGTTCACTCCCCTTCTTCATAGTATTTACGAACAGTCGACCACACAACATGTTACAATTTACCTGTATGTAACATATATAAGCTTAGGTTTTACTGGAATTGTGTCGCTAGTTACAAACTCTGAATACTAACGCTAGCCCCTGTTGTCTGGCTTGCTGTTCCTACTGAATTTGCCCTCCTTCAGATTGATCAGATCAGATTTGATGGGTAAATTTTGTTACTGAAACAGCCCAATAAAGACAACATTTTCATTGGTATTAAATACAGTCCCTGTGATATTAGGTGTTGCAGCAGGAATAGCAATCACAGCTATTGCTTTAGAACACAAGAATGAAATTGCTGACTTCTTTGAAGATGTTACTGTGGATGTTTTAGAAAGATTAACTGAACGTAGAAACAGAAGAAGAAGAGCAGCGGCTAGTTCTTTTGGTAATGGTGGTAATATGAATGATGATTCATATTCTGATAGTGAAACTATGAGAGGAAGCTTCTACTCTGCTCGGGAGAGCGAGAAGCATCGTAATGGCTACTATGCTGATGGCGAGAAAGAAAGCGTCAATGAAGTTAGCAGTGATGAAGATGTTGAAGAGAAATTATATCAAAATATGATGAGAATGAGACAAAGAACTGTTGCTCAATCTCAAAAGAATCAAGAAATTAATCATTGGATTGATAATCAAGATCAACAAGATAAGGATAATAATAGAAGTCAAACAGCTTCTTTGGGTAGTAGTAAAAGAAGATTGAGTGACTCTTCATCCACTTCTAGTGTTGAAACTCCTTCTGTTGGTTCTTCTGGTTCCTGCGTTTCTTCAGGATATGTTAAAGTATAGTGACACAAGCTTTTTATTTTAATTGAGTTTATCTAGTTCTACACCTTGGTATTATGCTATTCTAATTTTGGGTTTAATGTGTTGTTGGCTTTTATTTTTATTTTATTTTATGGTACACTTATATGCTTTATGTTTTTATTTGTTTGTCTTTTGTCTTTCTTTATTCTTTTTCTTTCGTATCTTGTTATAATATTTTATACCCTCATTTTTGTTATTCTTTTTAGGAAATACATAATACATTATTATTTGTAAATCTCACATTTTAATCGGTCACCTATAAAAAAAAGAACTAGGTCGCAAGAAAGGACCATACCTTTCTCAAGTTCAGCCTCCCCAATAAAAGAATGAATAAAAAATAAACTCAGTTAGATTAACTGATAACAGCTAAAACAATTAAAGAAATAACAACTAAGGCAACCAAAATGACACAGCTCCATTTACCTTTCTTTCTCTGATATTCGTCAGCTTTCACTAATTCTCTACTGGCCATCTGATTGTCACTGCTATAACTAATTAAGTTATCTTCAATTGTATCAATTTGTTCACCTTGCTGATTGACGATTTCATTTAGGTCACTGAAAATTTTATTTATATCCTGAACACCTTTAGAAATATTTGTAATTGCTTGATCTCTTTGGATTACGATTTCTTCATGCAGTGCTAATTCAGATTCGGAAATTTGCTGTTTTTGGACCTGCTGTTGCATTTGCATTTGCTGTTGTAATGCAATGGGTGATGACACCATAGAAGTATTTTCAGTAGATCCGTACGTTGTCTCTTGCGTTAATAAATTAGTTGTTGCAGTACTAGGTGCCGACACACTATTATTTTTAGAATACAGTTCATTAACACTAACAGACTGAATCTTTTCATTATATGCTCTGACCACAACTAAATAATTTTTGAAAACTTCTTGGAATTGCGTTTGAAGTTTATCCAGAGTGAATCCAAACTTAGTTATATCAGCATCCTTCAATCCATTAGATGTGGTATTATCTAGAGAAGACTCAATCGTTTGTAATTGTGAATTTATGTCATGATTTAAAGCATTTGTTTTGTTAATAAGTGATACAATATTTGAACGCAAGACTGGAGTATCTCTTTTGGTTCCTAGTTGTTGTTGTAATTTATCTATTCTTGATGCGTATGATATGAAATCTGATAATTTATTAGAAAGGTCGTTTAATGGTTGTTTTGAATTTTGCGGAACTGTTTTTATAATTGTTGGATTCTTCTCTTTTTGAGCTTCAATATCAAAATTAGCAAAGGACATTTTAGTTAATATATTTTGGTTTTAGTTATTACTCATATATAGGGAGTTTTATCTCCATTTTATTTTGTAGTTTATCGTCTGAGCAAAGGCGGAAACCTAGTGGCTGATTGCAATTCGCCACGTCCGTGAGGCATCTTTAAAGCACTACTATACACCCTTGCACCAGAGTTTTGATGTGATGGAATTCCTAACGCCTTAACCTTGGCCCTTGTTTGGGTTGAACATACTTTGATTTGTGTCATTGTTGTTCAAAAATTTAATTAAACAATGTAAACTCCAGACTAAAGAGAAGAAATAAAAATTAAAAAAAACAAAATTAAAAACAGAAAAAAAAGAAATGAAAAATTACATGGCACGATTATCGTTCGTTAATCAGCCCCTTTTTTCTCTTCCAAATTTCAAATTTAGTTATAAATTGATTTTTCTTAGCAGTATACATACGCAACAAATCTTTCCAAACAATTAAAAGCACAAATAAAATAGTGAAGGGTAATGCCATTTTCCAATAATAACCAACATCATTTCCAGTAGCAGCGTTGAAAGGTTGAAAATTCATTCCATAGTAAGAAGACCAAAATGATAAAGGTAAGAAAATCATTGTGATAAAAGCCAATCTGGACATGTAATCATTGGTTCCGACTGAGAGACTATTAAAGGCAAGATCAGTCAAATTTTCAGCATTATGACTCATCATATCAAGTTCATCTAAAAATGATTTGGCACTTTGATAAGCTTTCTCCAACTGTGGTCTTGAAGATTCTTTCATAAAATCAGAAAATTGTCCCTCTTGTAACCTATTTGTACAATCAATAAATGAGACTATAACACCTCTTATGCTTTGCAAATCATCTATTAAAAGATGTAAAACCTGTGTATTAGCCAAATCTGGACTGTTTAAAACTTTAACTTTTAATTTAGCTAATAACCCTCTATAATTTTTAATAATCGGATCTAAAGATTCAACCATACAAAAAACAATATGGGCAACAAGTAGTGAGGCATCTGGATTAACACGTAGTAAAGAAGACGACTCAGCAAACTCAATTGACCATAGAACAGAATTTTCAATATTATCTCCCATATGATCAAAAAATGAAATAACAGTGTTCGACTTTAGCAAAAATATTCCTGGCTTTTCAATTGAAACATCTAAACCAATAGAATGTAAGGGCATTTTAGATTTCATCATCTCAACTTCGGAGCTGAAAGAATATTCATTATTATGTTTAGAGATGTACTCTAATGATCTTAAAGAAACACTATTAATTGTCTCATTTATAGAAGGCGGCAATCTCATCAATCTATTCCACAAAAGTGCCGGAGACATCCATCTTTCGTGTCTTAACATTTTGCCTTCCATTAAAAGTTCTCTAACATAATTTCCAATTTTATGAGATATCAAAGTGAGCCATACTTCAATTTTCACAACTACTTTTAGAAATATTTCTGGTAGAAAATTTGACTTCTCTGTTGTATCTGATTTATTATTTCTCCTTTTCGTTAATTCCATAACAGGCAAAGTAATGAATAATTGTCTATGATGCTTATTAACTTGCATAATTTTCTTTGGAGAAAGCATATCATCAATTGCTGATGCATTCAATTTATATTTTTCAATTAAAGCCCAAAATGACTTTCTTTCTAATCCATTTATATTAATCCATCTGACCTTAGACCAACTTTGCCGTTTGTTCAAAGTAGAAGAAAATGAAATTAATGAGCCATCAATTAATTGATATAATTTCAAGAGGTCATCTTTAGAATATTTAGGATTAGGTATATCAGTACCAGCAGATGGATAAAACTCAGTCCAAAATAGCGCAGCAATCCTATTTTGTAATAGAACTGCATAAGTATCCGCAGCACTAAGTAAAAGGTTTCTTCTTTCAATTCTATATCTGTTGCTTGAGTAATCAGACACAGTTACTGTACAACCTCCAACATAAAATTTCTTCTCTTTTAAAATATAATGAAATGCCCAAGCAGGCACGGTTCTTCCTTCAGGAACGACCTGGCTAGTGAGTCCAGTTGAGATTGAAGGAGAAGAGAAATTGGCACCAAGAAACGGGCCGATATCTAATTCATCTTCATCTTCTTCCTCATCATCATAGCCATTAGCTGTTTCACTACCTTCCGACTGTTTTTCCTGACTAGATTCAGGTGGATGATACATACCAATATCGCTTATTTTTCCCGTGAATTCGTATAGTAAATTACCTGGGGGAGGATCTATTCTTGATTCTATGAAGTTTGAATCTAATGGATAGTCACAGACGATTGGAAGAGGGTTTACCGTGTGATCATCAGAGTCGTATATAATCGGCTTGAACATATTATTGTTTGGGATAAAGACATATCCAAAAAAATATCTTCATTTCTAGAGCCGAATACATTAAAGAAAACCAGAGGTTAGCTTCAGCTTTCATAATAATTGATTGGAACCAGCCCAAGTGTTTTCGCCCAAAAGTGGGCGGATGACTATAATAACTGGCGCATGAAAAATACTGATGGCGCAGAAATAGTGACGCGTTTCGTCTCGTTTCCACCCAAATTAAATTTGGTTAAAAGGATAACGCGTTATTTATGGTTATTTAAGATACTCAAACCCCATTTCTTATTAGCATCACCAACTACATCATACATCAATATTTAATCATGGCTAAAGATAAGTTTGCTAGATTGAGAGCTGCCAGAAGTGGTAAGAAGATACAGGATGAACCAGAAGAAGACTATACAATTTATGAAGAAGTGGACGATTTAGAATACAGAAAGCACAAAAGAGATCAAATCCTAAACGATGACTTTGTCGTCGATGAAAATGGAGATGGTTATGCTGAAACCGGTGCTGATGTCTGGGATCAACCTCATGATTATTATTCTGATGAAGAACAAGAAAGTGATAAAGATAATCAGAAATCTAAAAAGAAGAAAGTTAGAAAAGTCAAGAAATCGAATGTTCCTAATATCACCAATTTCTTTAATGGTAAATCTTTCTCCACAAATTTGGACAACAAGCCAAAGAAGAAAACAGTGAATGATAATTTAGATGATATTTTGAATGATTTTACTTCAAAAGCAACTTCCACTTCTAAATCCACTCCATTTATGGCTTCATCTTCAAGAAAAAGAGATGTGTTTTCTTCTTTAAAGACTGATCATGCTAGAGTCAAGGTACCTTCTTCATTAGTGAAACCTTTTGATTATAGAAAAATGTTAGACGATGATAATTTACGTTCATCAAAAAAGCAAAAAATAAATACTTCTTCAGATACAGAGTTTTATACTGCCATCGATTTTGATGATTCTTCAATGGATTTAGATTCTCCTTCCTCTCCAATTAAAAATAAATCTACTAATAAAGATGTTTTGACTCAGCTGATTGATAGCAATGAATTTAAAGGCGGCCCTTCTGTCCCTAAAATTAAATCAGAACTTAGATCTGATCCAGTTAAACAAGAAGAATCTGATTCAGATGATTCAGATGATGATATTATTCTGGCTAAAAGGCCAAGGGCTTCGGCAAAGGTTAATAGAACTGTGAATATATCTGCTGTTAAACAAGAGCCCAAACCACTTAATTCCTCTCCTTTAAAAAATGAAACTTTAACTGCCTCTTCAGATCCACCATCCTCTCCAACTAGATTTGCAGATACTTTGTTTAACAGATTAGATGAAGATCAAATTGCTATTAAATCCGAAGATGGTACAAGGAAGGAAGTTCAAATGTATTGGTTAGATTACGCTGAAGTTGGAAATAAATTATTATTATTTGGTAAAGTGAAAACTAATGATGGTAAGTTGGTTTCAGGTTTAGTTCAAGTTAGTGGAATTTGTAGGGAGTTATTCTTCTTACCTAGAGAAGCCGACGAAGAAAGACCTGCTAAGACTCCTGATGATGTTCTAGATGAAATGTATCCTTTGGTCATCGGGAAATACGGTATTGAATCCCTTCAATGTAGAGCTCAAACTATGAAATATGCCTTTGAAGTTCCTGGTATTCCAAAAAAAGCTGATTACTTAATGATGAAATTACCTTTTAATACTCCTAAGCAAAGTGGTGTTCCCCTGCCTCATGATCTTGAATCTGATAGTTTCAGTAAAGTTTTTGGCACAAATCAAAATATTTTTGAAGCATTTGTTTTACAGAGAAATATTATGGGTCCATGTTGGTTATCCATTAAGAATTGTGATTTTGATTCTCTACAAAATTCTTCCCATTGTAGCGTCGAAGTTGCAGTTTCCAAGCCTGAAGATGTTACTCCAATGGATACGAAAAATCCAGCTCCAAGTTTAAATGCCTTAAGCATTAATGTCCAACCAATGATGAACTTAAAGGCAGGAAAACAAGAAGTTGGCTCCATTTCAATCGCTATATACAAGAATTTACCTCAAGATCTACCTATTGATGAGAATTTGAAACCTGATGAGTTGATCACTTTAGTTCGACCAGTTGGTGGTTCAATTACTTTACCCGTTGGCTTGTCTCAATTAGCACAAAAGAAAGGTATCTCAATTAGAACTTTCAATAAAGAAAAGGTTTTATTGAATTGTTTATGCGCTCTGATTAAAAGGTCCGATCCTGATGTCTTCGTTGGTCATAGATTAGAAAATGTTTCATTAGATATTTTAATGCATAGAATGCATGATTTAGGTGTTACTGGTTGGTCTAATTTTGGAAGAATTAATAGAAGAAATTTTCCTGACAAATTTGGGAGATCATCAACCAACAATGTCTTTTTGTTACGGGAAATTTTCTCCGGTAGGCTAATATGTGATATTGCTAATGAAATGGGTCAATCTTTAACTACAAAATGTCAATCATGGGAATTGCAAGAAATGTATGAAGTTGTCTGTAAAAAGAAATATGTTCCAATGGAAGTTAATTTGGCTAATCCAACTATGGCCGAAGAAGCAAATCATTTATTAGCGGCATTTAATGAAAATAATATGTCTGTTCAAATTATTGGTGAAGTGGCTTTTAGAATTCAAATTTTATCTTTATCTAAACAGCTTACAAATTTGGCCGGTAACGCTTGGGCGCATACTTTAGGTGGTACCAGAGCTGGTAGAAATGAGTTTATTTTGTTACACGAATTTACAAGAGAAGGTTACGTTGTTCCAGATAAAGAAACTAGAGCACAAAGACAACAACAACAAGCTGCTCTCGCAGCTGCCCAAGCTGAAGAAACTGGTGTCGATGAAGCAACTATTACTTCAAGTAAAAAAGCTAAATTTCAAGGTGGTTTAGTTTTTGAACCAGAAAAAGGTCTACACAAGAATTATATCTTAGTTATGGATTTTAATTCATTGTATCCCTCCATTATCCAAGAATTCAATATTTGTTTCACCACAGTTAATAGATCCAATTTAACTTCTGATTCTGAATTACCTAATATTCCATCAAGTGATGCTCATCATGGTGTTTTGCCCAAATTATTACAGCAATTAGTCAGTAGACGTAGAGAAGTTAAGAAATTAATGAAAGATTCAAGAATCACCCTTGTTGAAAAAGCTCAATATGATATTAAACAACAAGCTTTAAAACTAACTGCTAATTCCATGTATGGTTGTTTAGGTTATGTCAATTCTAGATTTTATGCTAAACCATTAGCTATGCTAGTCACAAATAAAGGTAGAGAAATTTTAATGGATACCAGACAATTAGCTGAATCAATTGGTTTAAGAGTTGTTTATGGTGATACTGATTCTGTTATGATTGATTCAGGTTGTAATACTTATAAAGATGCAATTAAAATCGCTGAAGATTTTAAAGCTAAAGTCAATGAACGCTATAAATTATTAGAAATTGATACTGACAATGTTTTCAAGAGATTATTATTGCATTCCAAGAAGAAATATGCTGCTTTAAACGCCACTATTAATAAGGACGGTGAAGAAGTCACCAATTTGGAAGTTAAAGGTTTAGATTTGAAAAGAAGAGAATACTGCCCTTTATCCAAAAATACTTCTCTGTACATTTTGGACAAAGTTTTAAGTGATGCTGATCCAGAAGAATCATTAAATGAAATTTACAGCTACTTAGAAGATATTACTTCAAAATTGAAAAACAATGAGGTTTCCATGGTTAAATTGAAAATTAACACAAGATTATCTAAAGATCCAACTAAATATCCATCTGGTAAAACCATGCCTGCTGTTCAGGTTGCTCTAAGATTAAGAGATCAAGGTAAAATCATTAAGGCTGGTAATGTCATTACCTTTGTGATAACTGATGAGGGTATGGATGAGGGTAAGGCTGTTGCTGAAAGAGCCAGAGCTTTAGCAGAAGTGTTGCCAAAAGATTCACAATATAAAGTTGATGCCCCATATTATTTGGAAAAACAATTATTTGCTCCAATTGAAAGATTACTTGCAAAAGTTGAAGGTAATGATATAGTTAGATTGGCAGCCTCCTTAGGCTTGGATTCTAAGAGATATGAGGCCAGAGCTAGACAACAACAGCAACTTTCAAATGAAAGCTTACAGCCTCTAGAATCAACTGTTCCAGATAAAGAAAGATTTAGAGATTCAAAATCATTCCATATTAATTGCCCTCATTGCTCCTCTAATTTCATTTTTGGCGGTATTCAATCTTCCAATGATTATCAAATTACTTTCTCAGGGATAAAATGTACATCATGTCAAAGTATGATTCCATCTCTTTCTGTCTCATCCCAATTAGAACATCTGATAAGACATGAGATTTCATTATATTATGCTGGTTGGCTTGTTTGTGATACTTGTACCACTAAGACTAGGCAAGTTGGTGTTCTCGGAAGAAGATGCTTAGGTACAGGTGATAAGCATGGATGTAATGGTGTTATGAATTATGTCTATACCGACAAACATTTATATAATCAATTGTTATTTTTACAATCTTTGTTTGATGTTGATAAAGCTAAGAAGGGAACTTTGAAGCCATTAGTAGAAGAATATGAAGAAACTGAGAATAAAGAAAACAAACCACATAAGTTAAATCAAGGTGAATTGGATGCTCTTGCGGAACAAAATAGACTACTCTTTGATGTATTTGGTAGCGTAGTTAATAAGTATTTAGGAGAATGTGGTAGACGTTATGTTGATATGGGTAGTATTTTTGGATTCATGAATAAATAAATTTAATTTATATTTCTTCTTCTTCTTTACTTCTGTTTATAACATTGTTTCATTGATTACTTGTGCTTTTATTTAATTTAAATTACGTTATCCGAGATTGGCTACAATAACCAAATACTATAGTTACAGGACAATATAAAGCATGTTTTAAAATAAAGAAAGCAAGAAAACAGCAGAATACGACTACTTTAAGTTAGAAATATATTTTTAAATCAATAATTTCATAAATAGAGAGAAACGAATCAACTTATGTAGGAGTGAAAAAAGAACAGAAGGTATTAGGATTTTTAAAAACATTTTGAGGTGAAGGCAAACGCTAAAAAGCTAAGTATCAAACTTAACATACGGTGGTAGCGGAACCGAGGAATGAAGACCACATTTCGATAGTAATATGATTCTTTTTCTTCCTGAAGTCGGAAATAATATCAGTGTGTGTTATCTTAACATATTAACTCATTAATTAACTAAATGTTCTAATCAAGGTCCAGTGATCACCAGGAATCATGCATATTGCATACCAATTCAAGTAGATTAAGGATCAAGTTAGGAAACCTCTTTCAAAACAAGACATTGAGTACCATAGCATAATACATAATACTGTTAAAATGGAAAACATGGATCAATTAAAGTAGGTTAATTCAAAAACCAATCGAGAACTAAGGATATATAAGCATTGGCATAGTTCCATGGTAGCTAGATTTGGATGAGCAGGTGGAGAATTCGAGGTTGAGACTCCGAAATTTGCATTACTATGATACTATGATCTAACATATATATGGGACAAGTTCTGGATACTGATATCATTGATAACATTGATAAAAGATTATCAATCATATAACCAGATGTTGCTTTGTTGGTGGTGTACGGGTTGGATACACCTGTGGCAGGTTTACTGTTTTTTGAAAGCTGTTTCAACAAACGGTTAATTCAAGGCGGTTCATCTTTCAGTCGTAAAAAATGCCCTAGTATATGAAATTTGAACCTTTTTGGAATGCAATAATATTGGTATTCTCGGATTAGCAATTGCAGGTAATGCTGTCTCACTTGTAGAAGCTAGACTTGATGAGTATATGGTTTCCTCTGATGTAGTCTCTTGTCCAACTAAACTCTCGCTAGAAAGACCGATGGCGGTAAAGACAGGCAATAGTGACATTTTAGGAGATGAACTGGAGGAAGATGGTGTTTCTTCTGTAGTAGTGTCTTGTCCAACCAAATTATCGCTAGGAAGCCGAGGATTAGTAAATGCAGGTAATACTGTCTCAGGTAATACATTGGAAGAGAGTATGATTTCCTCTGTTGTGGTCTCTTTACAAACTAGACCATCACAAGTAAAGTCAGGACTAGGAACAGCAGGTAGAAGCGTCCCAGTCTCGGTAGAGTAAGAACATCTTTCGCAAGGTGTTACAATGTATTTTGTCGAATTCGAATAATCAAATACCACCGTAGTTAACATGACAGAAAGATGAGAGTAAGGAGACACAACAATAGAAGAGTACTCTTTGGGCAAGAGATAAGAGTACTGTTTGGGCAAGAAAGCCGAAGAAATTGGGTTGAGAAAAGAATATCGTGAACTCAAGGTATAAGCAGAGGAAAGTTTTAAAAAAGCCAACTCTGAAAGCAAAAGAGTATAATAAGTATATGTGAACAAGCTCACGAACATTGTGATTTTGGAGTAACTCGTGAGCCTTGGGAAAATCCGTTAGATTGAATATAATCATCATTCTTCTTGGATCGTCTGAGAGGGAATGATCTTCAGATATATATATGGTATAAGTTGGGATGAGTAATAGGATAAATTGAGATGTTAAGGCGAGTTTCCAAGAAGCAACCCAATGATATCTATGAAAATGCTCGACCGAAAGCACATTTGATTGACTTCCGCATAACTGGACCAATTTTAAAGGAGAGAGTTGGGAAAGGTTCACAAATTAAAATAACATTTAGCTAACATAGATGTCAGAGTAATAACGAAGCATTTAGTCAAGATAGATGGAGTGAATTCCAAATTAGAGGTCGATCAGGGGAAATATATAAAGAATCCATGTTAAAGATAACGCACTCTTTTTTTTTTTCTGCGCACATTTATTTCTGAGGTTGAGAGACCCTTGTTTATGGCAGGACAGTTTGTCTTCTACATTTGTATTACTGGAAAAGTGTTTTTTACGCCTTCATTCGTTGTGCCCTCAAAAGCCGTCTTATTTACTTTCTGAAATTATGAGCGATACCTTAAGCTGCATGGATAATATAAAGATATACTTTTTGAAATATATATACATATTTAAGTATTAGATAGGGACATCAAGGGCACCCAGTTCCAACTGACGTTAATAGTCTCTAGTGAAAAAATAAGAATACCAAGTTTACATACACTTAATAAAATTGGCAATATAATAAAAAATTCGAAGTTATAAAAGTTTGATATTGTAGTGACTTAATTAAAGCCACTGACGTCCTATAATGATAAAAAATAATAAAATAATAATAAAATAATAAATGGTCAAATAATAAAAACTGAATATAAAGAAGTAAGAAAATGAATATACAAAAGCTAGGCTTCCATAATCATTTTAGACTCAACTTCCATATCCTCATAACGAGTTTCTGGAGTTTTATCATCAGTGATATCTTCTTTAAGTTTATCCAAAGCGGTAAATGGTTTACCAGTAATCTTAGAGTAAACATACAATGAACCAATTCTTAAACCAGCAGAAGCAAAACCAACCAAGATTCCAGAAATAGGAGCAACCACAAAGGCACCAAATGCTCCCCAATCAGAATCGTCATATAAACCATTCCAAATAAGTAATAGCTTACCACCTTCTTTGGCACTACCGTAGTAAATCGTTCCATAAATGAAAACCGAAATAAAAGCGCTAAGACCACCGACCATAACATCAAGGCCCTGCAAAAAATAAACCTTACTCCATAAACCTAGAAACATAATTGGAATAATAGAAGATGAAACTAAGTCAACGATTAAATAAATTTGCAAAATGTTAGCTGAAGCTTTTATGGCAATAACCAACGAAGGAATCATGATCAGGGCAACAATGGCTCTAACCCAAAGGATATTAACTTTGTTACGGAAAATATCATTAGATATAGATGAAGTTGTAGCACTTAATAATGAATCAAAAGCACATGTTGAAATAGACATAGCAAAGATTAACACAAGACCAATCACCCACTTATCCATTTTAGCACATAAAATGTAGAAAGCATCATAACCCATTTCATCTCCAATTTGTAAATCACCTGTCCAAACAGCAATAATACCAGGCAAGCCAGCAATGGTACAAACAATGAAAATTAAAAGACCTGCAATAGAGGTACCGATATATAAATCCTTGTCAGTCTTTGAGGCAAATGCTCTTAGCCAGAAACCAGATATGAAGCAATCGTTAGTAATAATTGCCATGTTCATAATATAAACTAACATCCAACCTAACTTATTAGGGCCAGTTAATGCTTCATAGGTTTCTGCTTTGATTTCTGGATCAATATGAATTTGTGTTGCATACGCAACAATAGCAATAAATAAAACAAGTAAAACAAAGCAAGTTTGAAAAACATCTGTCTTGAAAGAAACTTTAAATCCGCCTAATGTAGTATATATAGTAGTGACAATACATTGAACAACAATACAGGGTGTTGCATCAATACCTGTTAAAGTCTCAACTGCATCATGAACCGCAGATAATTCTGAAATCATAAACAAAAACATAGTTAAAAGACTGAACAAAGATAAGTACAGCGCTGTGACCCTACCAAATCTGTGCAAACACCATTCAGTTAAAACAAAACCTTCTGGGCAATTTTTTCTAATCATAGGGGCAAAGACAGAAAATAAGAAGATAGGAATAGCTCCAGCTAAAGTGTAAACAATTAGCCCATGTAGACCAGAAATGTTAGCAATCTGTGGATATGTAGTTAAAATACCAATACCCATACCTATGAATAAGAAAAGAAACATTGTTAGTATAAAATATCCAGTGAAACAAAAAGTATCAGTGCTTTTGAGCTTTTAAGAGTTATTGATAGCCTCCCGAACTTTTGCTCTCAATTGATAAACAACCTCCAATCAAAATTTAAGAAACTAAATTCAAAAAATAGTAAACAGAAATTATTCGGCAAAAGAAGAAACAAAACAGAGAGAGCTAATGCATACTAGGAAAGAGACAGAAGTTCATAAAGATAGAATACAGAGTGTACTTCCATAAAACAATGAAGTCAAAGTAAAATCAGACTCCAGAGCACATTACAAAGACCTAAATCCAAACTAATAAAAGTCGCAACAACATTATAAGAACTCAAAGTCACATAAAAGACCCGAATGTTCTAAAGTTGTTCAATTTTCGACAATATCAAATGATCCTCACGCAAGCATTATCTTGTTCGAGTTAAAACGGTATTTCTCAGCTATCCAAAGAGAAACTAAGGAGAGCACCCGTTCAATCAATATTGTCGTTAAAGCTAGAATGATAAAATATGAAGTTAGAACTCCATAATGAAAAGGAGTTGAAGTAACATGAACATATGTCTAAATGATGAATTCCAAGTTGGACTAATTTGAACTTGTCGAAAATCTGCAAATTTAAAGAACTTTCCAGCTCAAGCTAAACCATGTACCGACCACTAGCAAAAAAGTTTAAAGCTAAGGGTAAACCCTTCTTTGTACCATTGGAGGCTAAAAATTCTTTAGAAGTATTTTGAAGCTTGGTCTTGTATAAAGCCACAGCAATGCCTGATAGTAGCATTGCACCTAAGGTAAGGTAAATGATTGCATTTGATGCTTCCGTAGATAAACCCATTGTGAGAGAGTAGGAGATACTGATATTTCAGGGAAAAAGGGGAATGTAGTCTCTATATTCTTCTTGAATTGTGGATTCAGAGGTCAATTTATATGCCTAAATTTTACTTTTAATTAATTGTTGAGCTAATTGAGTTATTTTCAAGTTGGTTGAGTCATATCTCAGATTTGACTCTTTTTCGCTTGTGTCTGGGCCGGGGCTCCTATTTTGTCTGCTAACTGACTTCTTGTCTACTGAATGTCTACAAGATGTGAATGGTGTACGGCTGTTACACAGCCAGCCAGTTCGTTTACTCTCGGCCAATGAAATTATCGAAATCTTAAGACAACTACACTTGAAGACCCACTTAATTATAAAGTGAGCAGGACCGTATCAACCCACCCATTCTCTCGACCATTGCTCCATGTCAAAAAGATCATTTTATTCAGACGAAGAGGATGTCACTGCAACTCCCGGTCTTACTACCAAAATCTCACAAGAATTAGAATCCAAGGAAATTGTTCACTTGGACGACAACACAAAACTCGTGAAAGGTAAATTGATCAAGACCTTTCCAAAGCTTGAAGGCTATTCTAAGCAGGTCAGACAATGGCTTATCTTAAAGACGAACATTATTGGTGATGAGTATAATAATCTGAAGTCCGCTTTAGTCAATGAGTTATCAGGAGTGACTGCAAAATATAATGAGTTAATAACTGAACCAATCTTACCTTCATCCATATACATCTTAACTGTTGCATTATCAGGATCTATTTTAGTCAATAGACGCAATATTGGTCTACGTTTCTTCACCCCAGTAGTGTTTGGTACCGCTGCTTTGAAATACTTTATGCCTCAAAGTTACTCCAACTTAGGTAATTGGATTTACCAATTAGAAGGTACCTATGTTCCAGAAGTTCAAAAGTTCCAAGATGATACCGTCTCATCTACATCTGAGTTTATTGAAGCAAGTAAACAATTCAAGAAAAATTTTGACGATGGTCTTGTGAGCTCAGTTAGAGATACAAGAAATTCCATTATGGAGTGGTCAAGTAAGAAATAACATTATTATTTAAGGATATATAGATGAAAATCATGAAGATTAATATGAACAGCACCCTATTCAGGTAATATTGTTAGGTGATAATACTTTTTTGATATGTTTATAGTTCGTTGTATTCTTTTACTTCTAAAAAAAAGAAATGTGTTCATGAATGTCCATGAAGTAACCCCATAAGTATCAGGGAGGATAATGTAGGAATTCAATAATAGGCATGTATGACATATAAAACAGGATTTCCTCATCTAACATTGACGCTGATCGAAATTAAAACAGTGAAAGCTCTCTAAGGCGGAGAGGATTGACCACAGCTGACTGGTGACACAAATCTTATTGCATTACCTCCACCCCAGTCAAAATCATTTTCTGTATTCTACTTCAATTACACAACAGTTTGATCAGTTACTAAAAGGAATGATTATATGCATGTAAATTAAAGTATAAACAAACTATTAATTAGTAAAATCTTCCAATCGAAATCAATTAAAAGTCTAAAAGTGAAGAAAAAAAAAATTAATTCACGATTTACATGAAAATCGTGTATGCAAAATTAATAGAGTGTCGAAATCGACACTTTAACCGAAAAAAAAAACCCAAAGAAGAAGTCACGAAAACGAAACCATTTTCATAGTAAAATGAAACCAGTAAATGATAATAAAATCAAGCAAAGTCAAATGAAGAATAGGAAAAGTATTTTTTTAAAGCATGAATTAGTAAAATGAACAAAACCAAAATATATGTGAAGTTATGAACGTGTTGAACAAAATGACTATGAGACAAAGAAAAATAAATGAAATGATAATTAGGTTATATTCAGAAATTAAAGCAAAATAATACAAGATAACAATCCAAAAACACCAGAGATGAAGGAAGCTGGCTTTAAGATTGCGCCAGAACCTTCTAGAGTAGAAGCTGCTGCCACGCTTGCTGAGGTACATTGAGAACCAGTACAAGATGTTGCTGTCACAGTATTTGGAACAAATGTTGCAGATGCACATACACTGGATGAACAAGTAATGGAAACAGTGGCTTCAAATGGAACCACGGTAGTGCCTGAATTCGAGTAATTTGTTGGAGCAGCAGTAGAGCAGGTGTCTTCAGTACAGGAAATAGTAATAGTTCCTGAGACTGGTGTAACGGCTTCAGATGGCTTAGAAGTGGTTTGGAGAGTAGTTGGAGCACTGGTAGGGACAGTGGTTGGAACAACTTCAGTAGGAACAGTGGTGGTGATAGAACCAGACTCGCAAACAGTTTCGGAACAAGTTAAAACTTCAGTCTTACTATTGATTTCAGTGGTACAAGTCCAGGTTGCTGGAGCAGTAGTAGGAGCAGTAGTAGGAACAACTTCAGTAGGAACAGTGGTGGTGATAGAACCAGACTCGCAAACAGTTTCGGAACAAGTTAAAACTTCAGTCTTACTATTGATTTCAGTGGTACAAGTCCAGGTTGCTGGAGCAGTAGTAGGAGCAGTAGTAGGAACAACTTCAGTAGGAACAGTGGTGGTGATAGAACCAGACTCGCAAACAGTTTCGGAACAAGTTAAAACTTCAGTCTTACTATTGATTTCAGTGGTACAAGTCCAGGTTGCTGGAGCAGTAGTAGGAGCAGTAGTAGGAACAACTTCAGTAGGAACAGTGGTGGTGATAGAACCAGATTCGCAAACGGTTTCGGAACAAGTTAAGACTTCAGTCTTACTATTGATTTCAGTGGTGCAAGTCCAGGTAGCTGGAGGAGTAGTAGTCGAAACAGTGGTTGGAACAATCTCGGTAGGAACGGTGGTTGTAATAGATTCACAGGAGCAAACTGTCTCTGAACAGGTTAATGTTTCAGTCTTGCTACCGATTTCAGTCGTGCAAGTCCATGCGGTTGGAACAGTAGGAGTTTTCGTAGGAGGAGCAGAGCCATTTGGAGAGGTTGAAACGACCTTACCTGATATGATAGAACCTGTGCTTGAAACAGTAACAACAGTTGAGGGAACAACTTCAGTAGGAACAGTAGTTGTAATGGATTCACAGGAACAAATAGTCTCTGAACAAGTCAATGTCTCAATCTTGGAGTAGATTTGGGTAGTACATAACCATTCAGTAGCACCAGTAGAGATTTCAGTATAACTACCTTTTGGAGTTGCGACAGATGAAGGAATAGTAACAAATGCAGGTAATTTACTAGTTGGGACAATAACAGTAGTAGATGGATTTTTGCAGGTACAAGTATCTATCTCACAAGTTAAAGTTATAGTCTGAGTACCAACAACAGTTATAGTTTGCCATTCTTCAGCAGCAGATGAAGGATAAGAACCTGAATTGGTAACAGCAGTCTTCGAGGCAGAAGAGGCTTCTGTTGATAAAGTGGTAACGAAAGCGCTACAAGCACAAACATTTTCAGAACAAGTTAAAGTTTCAGTTTTATCATTAACAGTAGTAGTTAGGTAAAATGGAGCGGAAGAGGTGATAGATGGAAGTGTGTCATTGGCATAATAGCTTGCTTCTGTAACGAGAGACACAGATAAAGCAAATAACAACTTAGATAGCAGCATGTTTAGTAGTTGAGCGAGTGATATACAGGTTGAAGTAGAGAATGGAGATGATCAGCTTGAACGGGGCTTGTTTCAAACTTAAGCAACTTGAGAGGAAGTGGTGGCTATTTATATTAATTATCTAGACTTTCAGAAGGCACTGGAAGGCACCAGATCAATTCACCATATTTGGAAGGCACCAAGATATCTTGATCTCGTGTAGCTATTTAAAGGAGGTAGTTCATATGAGGAGGATGATAGAATGTTGACATAAATACAGGTTGCTCTAAAAATAAAAAATAAAAATAAACAGACAAAGAAGAATAAATCAGCCAAGTTGGGCTACTCAAATCGAACCGACAGGGGTCATGAGTTCGATGCCTCGATATTCCAGTGTTGAAGCTGGCATACGAAAGGTTGAGTTGACAAAAATAGATCGAGCTAGCCAGGTTCGGAAAACTCATTGCGCGGCGCGCGGCTCGAGAAATGCATCCTGCTCGTGCCTGGACCAGAGAGTTCTGCGGCTTCTCGGCACCACTGGGTTTTTAGATTTGCGTCTAGATCAACAGACGCCAAAATGGAGATCGTCGCAACTTGCAACGATCCGTGTATGCTTTTAGCTCCTTTAATCCTACTATAACAGGAGGCCATGAAGATCAGTTTATACTATTTGGGTTATTCAACTTTCCGAAAGCTATACAGATTGATTAGGCTATAATCAAATGTCTTTTATGAAAGTGGATTGCTCAATTGCTAATTGGCTACTGCACTAGGCTTATAAAATGAGGTTTAAGGTTTAAATAACCAGTTAATTTGTTTCTAACTGTTGGATCAAGGTAGGCTGAAAATTTCTTAAATCAAAATAAGTCAGATATATATAGAACTTTCACAGCGTATATATTGCAGGATCCGGAGAATATGACAATTACTAACTTACGAACTACTCTCAATTTAGCTATTTCACATCCTTCTTGAGAACGCAAATCTTAGAAACGAAAGAATATTTGATTTAATAAATGTATAAAAAACCAGTGTACTGTATAATATTGTCGAATCTTTAAATCTTAATTAAAACTGTAACCCAAACAAAAAGAGGTATCAAAAAGAAAAATATCTAAAGTCTAGTCTAGCCGCATGAAAATAAAAAGAAGGTGAAAGTAAGTAAATCAAAATTCAATCAATATCATACAAATAGAGTAGAAGAAGCAGGTTAAAATTCAAAAGTAAAGTAATATTTAAGTAAAGAGAGTAAAATATGTAGTAAATTCTGTAACAGACAAAGAACAAGCATAAGAAGAAGATATCGACAAATGGCAAATAATAAAGAGAGGGGAGGGAATAATGTTTCATCAAAGTTCTTAGAAGAACAACAATCCAGAAACCAATAACCCAACTAGAGCACTGCTAACTGAAGATCCTAAACTCATACCTTCACCTTCAGAAATTGTAGCTAGAACTGAAGTAGAGCTAGCAGCAGCCTTCGCAACAGCACTATTAGGAGCCTCAATGGCAGCTTTAATTGCACCATCTTGTTTCAAGGCAAGGCTCTCAGTTTCAGAGGAAATTTCAGAGGAAATAGCAGAGCATAATCCCTCAGCACAAGAATAAGTCTTGGTAGTACATTGAGAGCCGGAACAAGAAACTGATGTCGAAATGGAAGCTGATGAAGCAGGTAGGCTCTGTTCTAATTGATACTTACCGGAAATAGAAGGAGTAGTTGTAGTAGCATCAGAACCTGATGAAGTGACTTGCAGATCAGCAGGTAAACTTTCAGTGGCAACAGTAACCGTCAGATCAGAATATGAACAAATGGTTGAAGAGCAAGACAACGTGATACTACTATCACCATTAACGCTAACCATACCCCACTTTGATGATTTTACTCTTTGAGTTTCCGTAGCCATAGCAGTAACAGTAGACATTTGATTAATATTTTCAGTGGAAACAGCAGCATTCTCAGCGACACTTGTCTCGGTTGCAGTATTAGTTGCAGTAGTAGACACAGTTGCAGATCCAACGGCAATCGTTTCTGATAAAGTAGAAGTAGAACGTAAAAATTCTGGTAAACTTTCACTGGCAACAGTGACTGTAGTGTCAGAATAAGAGCAGACACTGGCTGAACAAGATAAGGTAACTGTACCCTCGCCATTAACACTAACCATACCCCACTTTTGAGATTTTAGAATTTCGGTTGCAATAGCAGTAACAGTGGAAATTTGAACTGTGTTATCAGAGCTATCTTCGGAAGAGTCGGAACCTGACGCACCACTGTTACCTGAGGAAGAGTTAGAACCAGAATTCGAAGCGGAGTTAGATGAATCAGAACCTGATGAGCCACTGTTACCTGAGGAAGAGTTAGATGAATCAGAGCCTGATGAACCACTGTTACCTGAGGAAGAGTTAGATGAATCAGAGCCTGATGAACCACTGTTACCTGAAGAAGAGTTGGAACCAGAATTCGAAGCGGAGTTAGATGAATCAGAACCTGATGAGCCACTGTTACCTGAGGAAGAGTTAGAACCAGAATTCGAGGCAGAGTTAGAGGAGCTAGAACTATCAGAAGAGCCAGAACCACTGTTGGAACTGTTTGAACCAGAGTTATTGGAAGAGTTCGACGAGTTCGAAGCAGAGCCAGAGTCTTGAGATGATGAACCATTAGTACTATCTGAAGAATCACTATTAGAACTGTTTGAACCAGAGTTATTCGATGAATTGGAACCAGACGAACCTGAATTAGAACCTGAAGAATTTTCACTTGAAGAGGAAGCAGATGCAGTAGTAGTAGTAGCAACTCCAACACCGTTAACAGATGATGATTCACTCTCACCAGAATTACCTGAAGCGTTTTCATTTGAAGGTGAATAGGATGCAGTAGTGGTATCAACCTCAGCAGTAGCAACAGATGATGCTTCAATTGCAGCACCAGCAGGTGAACTGTAGCCAGTATAGGTGGATTCAAAAACCGTTGTTGGAACTAACGATGATGGAATGGTGAAGGTATCTGAAATAGAATCTGTGCAGAAGGCACCAGAACAAGCAAGAGGTATGGTATTACCACCTGAGACTGTATTAGTAGACCAGTTATCCAAAGTTGAAACAAATCTCGAAACATAGACATATTTGGTTGAGTGGCCTGCTGATTCTGATTGAGTAACAGTAACCACGCCACCACCTGGAGAAGTAATGGTAGAAACACCAGTTGATTCTTCTTCATTACCTGATCCAGATCCTGCAGTAGCTGTAACAGTAACTGGGGTTGTTCCCGTTTCTTCCACAGATTCAGAGCCTGTAGTAACAGTAACAGCTGGTGTTGTTTCCGTACCTTCCACTGAAGATGAAGCACCAGTTGTAACTGTAGAGAAAATAACTGACGTAGGAATTTCACTAGAAGCATAAGTAACAGTCATTAATGTGGACTTAGCAGTACAACGAGCACCTGAACAACCAAGTGTGATAGTCTTAGTACCTTTAGTAGTATGAGTCTTCCAAAATTCTGCAGTGGTAATAATTGTAGAAATGAAAGTAGTATCAGAAACTGGAGATTCACCAGATGCACCATTGTTAGCTTCAGTTGGTGATCCAACATTAGTGGTATCTGTAACAGCGACACCAGAAGTAGTGGATTCAGAAGTAACAGGTGCAGCTGTAACAGTCGATGTAATAATTCTTGTAGGAATTTCACTGGCAGCAACTGTCATCAATGTTGATCTTGCTGTACAAAGTGAACCAGAACATCCAAGAGTAAGTGTAGTTGTACCTGTAGTATGGTGCGTTGACCAAATTGAATCAGTTGTGACAAAAGTAGTAATATAAGTGGTTGAATCCACAGGAGACTCTTGGTTAGTTTCAGCTCCAGCTGTAGTAACAGCTGTATTACCAGCAGAGTCTGTAGTTGTAATGACGGATGGAGTAGTAGAGCCAACAGTTTCAACGGTGGTGACACCAGTATTACCAGCAGAATCAGTGGTAGTAATAACGATACTAGATGGAGTAGTAGAACCAACGGTTTCAACAGTGGTGACACCAGTATTACCAGCCGAATCAGTGGTAGTAATAACGACATTAGATGGAGTAGTAGAAGCTGCAATAGTAGTAACGGCTGCATTACCAGCAGAATCAGTGGTTGTGATAACGACACTAGATGGAGTAGTAGAACCAACGGTTTCAACAGTGGTGACACCAGTATTACCAGCAGAATCAGTGGTTGTGATAACGACACTAGATGGAGTAGTAGAACCAACGGTTTCAACAGTGGTGACACCAGTATTACCAGCAGAATCAGTGGTTGTGATAACGACACTAGATGGAGCAGTAGAACTAACGGTTTCAACAGTGGTGACACCAGTATTACCAGCAGAATCAGTGGTTGTGAGAACAACACTAGATGGAGTAGTAGAACCAATGGTTTCAACAGTGGTGACACCAGTATTACCAGCAGAATCAGTGGTAGTAATAACGATGCTAGATGGAGTAGTTTCGGAAGCTAACACAACAGACGATGATTCTTGAGCAGCGGTAAGACCAGTGACAGTAAGAACTGGAACTTGAGAGGATTCAACAGTAATAGTTAAAGAAGTAGTTGTGGCACTACATGTAACACCAGAACAAGTTAAGCTGACTGAATCAGAACCAATGGCATAAACGGTATCCCAATCTTGTAAAGTAGTAGTGTAAGTAATTGAAGATGATTGTTGAATATAAGAAGTATGCAAGTCAGTATCCGAACCTGAGCCAGTATTGAGAGGAGCGGATGATGATTCTTGAGCAGAAGTGACACCAGTGACAGTAAGAACTGGAACTTGAGAGGATTCAACAGTAATAGTTAAAGAAGTAGTTGTGGCACTACATGTAACACCAGAACAAGTTAAGCTGACTGAATCAGAGCCAATGGCATAAACGGTATCCCAATCTTGTAAAGTAGTAGTGTAAGTAATTGAAGATGATTGTTGAATATAAGAAGTGTGTGAATCGCCGGAAACTATAGTAACCGCAGCATCTGTTGGAATTAGAGAAGTAGGCACAGTGGTTGTGATTGAATCTGATGAATCAAAGCAAACAGCATCGGTACAAGATAAGGTATATGTTTCTCCACTTTCAACCACGGTAGTTGTCCATAAAGTAATTGACCCTGAAGTAGATGAAGGATAACTATAATCAGGGGTTGCAGAAACGGAAGATCCTTGAGCAGATGAAGAAGGAGAAACGCCCGTAACAGTTAAAACCGGGATATCAGACGATGCGACAGTTATAGTTAAAGAAGTAGTTGTGGCACTACATGTAACACCGGAGCAAGTTAGACTGACTGAATCAGAACCAACAGCATAAACGGTATCCCAATCTTGTAAAGTAGTAGTATATGTAATAGAAGAAGATTGCTGGACGTAAGAAATATGTGAACCACTGTTTGAATAACCAGGAGTTGAAACAACAGACGATCCTTGGACAGACGAAGTAGGAGAAACACCAGTGACAGTTAAAACTGGAACATCGGATGATGCAACAGTGATAGTTAAAGAAGTAGTCGTGGCACTACATGTGACACCAGAGCAAGTCAAGCTGATAGTATCTGAAGTATCTGAACCACCGATAACGGTAACGGTATCCCAGTCATCTAAAGTAGTAGTATATGTAATAGAAGAAGATTGCTGGACGTAAGAAATATGTGAACCACTGTTTGAATAACCAGGAGTTGAAACAACAGACGATCCTTGGACAGACGAAGTAGGAGAAACACCAGTGACAGTTAAAACTGGAACATCGGATGATGCAACAGTGATAGTTAAAGAAGTAGTCGTGGCACTACATGTGACACCAGAGCAAGTCAAGCTGATAGTATCTGAAGTATCTGAACCACCAATAACGGTAACGGTATCCCAGTCATCTAAAGTAGTAGTGTAAGTAATCGATGAAGATCCTGTAACATACGAAGAGTGTAAACCAGGTGTGCTAGATCCATAGCCAGATGCATATTTTGAGGCAGCAGAACCACCAGCTGATGGGCTAACGCTATCTGATCCACCTAAAACAAGGACCGTGTCCCAATCCGACAAAGTAGTGTCATGAGTAACAAACGAAGAACCCCTGTAGTATGAAGTATGTAAACCGCCACTAGATCTTGGTCTAGAACTGTAAGATGGTGCAGAATATGATGAAGCTTTAATTGAAGCTGATGGAGCATAGCCGGGTGAATATGGTGAATCAGTGAAAGCACCATTAGATGCAGATGGAGAATAACCAGAAGAATCCGCAGAACCAGAATAAGCTTTAGTAGAGGCTGATGGAGCATATCCAGATGAATATGGTGATGATGAACCAGAGTAAGCTCTGTTAGAAGCTGATGGGGCATATCCAGATGAGTATGGAGAAGACGAACCAGAGTAAGCTCTGTTAGAAGCTGATGGGGCATATCCAGATGAGTATGGTGCAGATGATCCAGAGTAAGCTTTATTAGAAGCTGATGGGGCATATCCAGATGAGTATGGAGAAGACGAACCAGAGTAAGCTCTGTTAGAAGCTGATGGGGCATATCCAGAGGAGTATGGTGCAGTGGATCCAGAGTAAGCTTTATTAGAGGCCGATGGAGCATAGCCAGATGAGTATGGGGAAGATGAACCAGAGTAAGCTCTATTAGAAGCTGATGGTGAGTATCCAGATGAATATCCAGAACCGGAATATGCATTATTTGGAGCCGATAGGGCAGAACCAGATGAATATGGTGCAGTGGATCCAGAGTAAGCTCTATTAGAAGCTGATGGTGAGTATCCAGATGAATATCCAGAACCGGAATATGCATTATTTGGAGCCGATAGGGCAGAACCAGATGAGTATGGTGCAGAGGATCCAGAGTAAGCTTTATTAGAGGCTGATGGGGCATATCCAGAGGAGTATGGAGAAGACGAACCAGAGTAAGCTCTGTTAGAAGCTGATGGGGCATATCCAGAGGAGTATGGTGCAGATGATCCAGAGTAAGCTTTATTAGAGGCTGATGGGGCATATCCAGATGAATATCCAGAACCAGAATATGCATTATTTGGAGCCGATAGGGAAGAACCAGATGAATATGGTGATGATGAACCAGAGTAAGCTCTGTTAGAAGCTGATGGGGCATATCCAGAGGAGTATGGTGCAGATGATCCAGAGTAAGCTTTATTAGAGGCTGATGGGGCATATCCAGATGAATATCCAGAACCAGAATATGCATTATTTGGAGCCGATAGGGCAGAACCAGATGAATATGGTGATGATAAACCAGAGTAAGCTCTGTTAGAAGCTGCTGGAGCATATCCAGATGAGTATGGTGCAGTGGATCCAGAGTAAGCTTTATTAGAGGCCGATGGAGCATAGCCAGATGAGTATGGGGAAGATGAACCAGAGTAAGCTCTATTAGAAGCTGATGGTGAGTATCCAGATGAATATCCAGAACCGGAATATGCATTATTTGGAGCCGATAGGGCAGAACCAGATGAATATGGTGATGATGAACCTGAGTAGGCATTGTTAGAACCAGATGGAATATAATCAGACGAATACGCTGCTAAAGAGCCCGAATAAGCTTTATTAGAGGCAGATGGAACATAAACAGATGAGGACTGTGGTAAACTAGTGTCTAACAACGAAGACTGGGCATATGAAGAGGGTGAAGATTTACTTGAAGGATATGCAATGGATCCAGATGAAGATAATGCTAAACTAGTATCTAACAATGAGGATTGGCCTGACAACTCTTTGTTTAAAGAAGAAGAGTCAATTGCAGTGGCTGATAAAGATCCAGATGAGCCAGCATCGGATAATGAAGATGAAGTTAAATCATATCCAGACACAGGTGTGGAGGAATTACCATAGTAGTAAGCCTCCGAACCAAGTGAGGACACTAACGCAAGTAACACAGTACTTAAAATCATAGAAAGGAATGTAAATAGTTGGTAGTCTAATGAAAATAAGTAATGGGTATGTTATGTTGTCTATTTGTATGTTCGTATATTTTCACAAGAATGACTATATTGGAAAGAGTAAAGTGATGAAGTAAGTATGTTGTATACCTTAACTAAATCTAAATAAACACGGATGATCAGGAAGCTGTCCTATTTATAAGTAATCTTCATCAGCTGTATGTAAATGACAAAGCCAGCGCAGTATGACTGAATGTGTTGAAATATTGTTTCATGCCGATTTGTATCAAAGCACTAGGATATATATGGATGGTAAAGCTAGTACTTATTGTGGTGTTCAGGCTTAAACTGTTCGGGGATACATCAGATCGCCCACCAGGTCATTAGCTTGTGGAAGTAAAGATTGAATAATTGCAACTGTAAGGCTCATGGAACAATGCTAACTCCTTAGTTATAAGTGTGAATTGGGCAGTCTTTCGACTCTATAGGCACACCTCGCCTATGTTGGGAAATGGCTAATAATGAGTACTACGAAATCTCTCATTGGTAAAAGTGAGTTTCGCACTAAACAGAATTAATTAAGGTTAACGCTGGTTAGGACTGTTACAGCTTAATGGACCTCTTTCAAAATAAGCTTATATCAACTTTTCTCTAAGCTGAAGGCCAGTATACCAAACAAGAATGAAATTCATTGATCTATTAACTGAAGTGAGTTCTGTGTCTTCCATTTTTTCTTGTTGGCCTCCTCGAGCGCTATGGGATGAACCCTTTTACCTATAACTGATACAATTCAGTTCTAGAAGGTTTTATTTCGATTCCCCTTGTATGTATAAGTTGTTGTAAGTTTCAAATAGGGATACTAAAATTTTCAAAACAAGAGACACGTTTTCCTTTCCATATATGTATACAACTAGCTAACGGTCATATATTTTGCGTACAAGCAGAGAAGAAAATGAACAAACCTCAAACGTGAATGAACGCTTGGGGAACACACATATATATTCACCATATGCAGCATTTTCGAGGGTCAAGTGTATACTTTTCAAATTTATATAAGCTTCATCTATAAAATGTATTAATTTGAAATCTGTTCTGTATGTTATTATTAACGAGAAAATTATTATATTTTGAAACCCCAAACTTAACGTTTTTTATATGAATATTTTTCTTTCTGGCGCCTGCGTATGCAGATACACCTTAAGCTTTTTTATCTACCCGGTATACATCTCTATACGGAAGATCCAGATTTTTATTAACCGTAATATACAGTAAGAAATTCTTTAAGGGGTTTGGCTTTCAAGACATCGATGGTTGCGTTAAATTCTGGTATGGATGGAATGGCTTCCAAACTGAAACTAACCCCTTCTTTTGAAACGTTTTGAGACTGTCTGGTAGATTTAAATTCTGAATAATTTTTAATAAACCTTCTCTTTAAAATCACTACTACATATGTGTAAATATATATCAACTTATTTTAAAAATATTAGTATAGCTTTCCTGTATATATAGAGAAAGAAGGAACAATCCGATTATCCTCATAGTATGAAAAATCTTCATATCGAAATAATTTAAGTGGACTATAGGAGCCGGATAATATGTTTAATTTTAGTTTAACTTAACCCTGCAAGCATATAAGCTTCTTTGTAACAGATTCCTGAACTGCTGTAGCGGAACTTAATAAAGCGCTGAAGCCAAAATAACCCACTACTAAATTAGGAAACTTTCAAACTTTCAAATTTTCAAATTTCAATGGTAGTGTACTCCGAGATAGAATGAACATATATAATTTTATAATGATGATTCAAGGGTGGCTAGACACACAAATTACATATCTGTAAGTTTTAAATTATAAGAACTTTGATTATATACAGCAAACCAAAACTTCACGGAACAAGAAAAATAAGTAATAAAGACTTAAAACTAACGAGGCAAAAGAAATCAAGTCAAAATTCAATAAAAAAAGAAATAATCAAGTCCCTGGCCTTGGTCCAGAAAATCCCTAAGGGAAGAGGGGGCTGCATAAGTAGCATTTCTCAATGCTGTTTACTGTATTGGATCAACAATTCAATCTAAAATACGGAAACCACATCACCAGCTGCTATATATTCTGAATCAAGAAACTCCTCACCGCTTATAGTTTACCGAGATTTAGAAAGCAGTAACTTTGATAACTGGGAAGAGTAGGCTGGTAAATTTTATAGCAAAAACATATTCTATGTGGTGTTCAGACAGTAAAGAAAAGTGGGTCTAAGTTAAAGGAGCTCAAAAAATGGAAATTTTCAGAAGAAAGAGCTTTGCTCAAGGAATTTCTATGGGTTGAAACATAATTATACCATAGCAACCAGGCTACCCTTTCTAATAAGATGTTGAATAAAAACAATATACGGATTTTGACCAATAGCGAAAAAGGCCACCTGTTAAATACTAAACTTATGCGGTATAAGATCCACATCAAATCCAGTAGTTGTAACTTGCCCAGGCAACTAAAGCTGAATCAAAAGAATTAGAACACTTTGTTTGCTTAGAAAGAGATTTCTATATTAAAAAGGTAACTCGGGTTATAGCTACATCTGTGTAAAAGCCTTCTTGAACACCGAATAGAACCAAGAAAATCTTGCTTTGAATTTGAATAGGCATATCAAAATCTATTTTCAGCTTTCTGAACACACAACTGATACTTAAATCAACAAATCATTTAACAAACACGGACATTACTGAGCCCTATCAACTCCTAACCAAGAGACTTCATTTTCATTTGAGAAAGGCATTGCTGCGATTAGTTAGGTGGTGGCAGTGTAATACCCCCGGTCATTTCACGTTTGTCGTGACCAATCCGAACTATATCCCAATTATCTCCCATATGTATTCCCTAAGCCAATCGAATACGCTGCAAGAAGCAAAGGCTATTATCATTCTAGAGACATGGAAACGAGAAAGAGTTTTTGGGGAGTTTAAGAAAATCCTTGTAGTTAAAGGGTTTTCTTTTGAAGATATCAAAGTTTTTGTTAGCTATAATCCGTGGGGACTAAATTTAGCTTTTGTGTTCAAAGCTCAAAGAACAGGAAACAGATTCAAAAGTGCTGCTATAAGATGTTGATGACAGAATTTAGTTCAATTCATGATTTAAGTATTGTAATTGAAAGTTTCTTATGTGTGTCTCTTAATATTAGGGAGTAGGTATTTACCTTTGACGACAAAGCAAGAACGATCAGCGACAGTTCAAATACAGTTGAACACGTTGCCGAATAGTTGCCGAATAGTGCACAGGGCCTTATATGTCCGCAATAATCAGAATGCATTAAGAATTAAGAGGGTGGCAAACCAACTGTAATGATGCTGTCTTCAGCAGGTTTTGCTTTTCCAAGAAACACACCCCCCCCCCCCAAATGGTTGAACAACGCTTAATAAGAGTCGGAAATGATCCAGATCGTGATGAATTACTGAGACTTGAAATTTCCAATTTGCACTCTCAACTAAGAGACTTAAAGAAGCAGAATAAACGTTTGAATCAAAAGACCCACGACACTCTAGAAAACCAGAAGTACTATCTGAAATACAAATTAACGGAAGTTGAACAGCAATCTACAAGATGTTTGAGAGATGAGAATAATACTTTAAAATACCAAATTACTCAGTTAAATAGACAAAAAGATGATTTACAACAAGAAGTCAGAGATCTCAGTAAGAAAAATGAAGATTTGAAGTTTTTTTTATCCGCTAGAGACCAATCGACAGATAACATAGTTCCAGTGATCTATACTGTTCAGGAACATTCAAGTAGACTGAATGATGCTCTCGAATTTGATAGTTATTGGCACAAACTCAGCTCCAATCTTCTGATATTTGGTTATGAAGAATGTATCAATAATTTTTCCCACTTTAATTCAACACAACCATTAGTTGATCCAGATGAAGAGAAGCTAGTTTTCTGCGTTTTACAAGCTACTGTTGGTCCAAAATATAGTCATGTTTTTAAAAACCATCAGAAAGATGCATCACCGGCTGTCGGTGTTTTAATTGATTTAAACAGTAGATCCAGTTCTGCAAAGGAGGAACTTATCTCTAATTTAAAGTTAAGAATGTCTACATTAAGGATATTCTCAAGTTCAAAAAGCAATAGAGATCGATATTTCAAAGAATATGATGTTATTTTTGATGATATCAACAAATATCAATTGACTGATGCTATACCAGTTGATTCTGTTATGAGAAATGCTTATTTTGGTATTAGATCTTCTGAAGACTTTTTAGAATGGGCAACATCTTACGAAACATCTATTAACTTAGGGCCAGACCAAGCTTATAAAACCTTTGGAAGTTTGAATGATTTAGACCGTTGCCTAAAAGGTGATCCCATCATCGATAAGTCACATATCATTTTAGGAATTATGTTTCTAATTTCTTTGAGCATCTCACTTTTTCTCTTATTTTCATCTATTTAACTCAATGATGCACTCTATAGTTAGCTTTAATGTATAGATGTTTTATGATAAATTGTCCCTATACAACACAAATTAGATCCCGATTCCGGCCAGGCCGTTCTCCTATCTGCTCTATAGAATGTATTACTTTCACCCTAATCCATTTTAATATCCAGTACATTTCAGAATCATCAAATATTAAGACAAGACTAAACTAGGACAATACAAAATATATTTTCCATTAAAAATAACGGGTCTGTAAAGTTCAATAAAAATAAAACACCCAATGTTTCAGAGACGCAACCCCAGAAAACAATAAACCGGACAAAATAAACGTAGAACGCAAAAAGAAATTTGAAGAAAAGCAGTTAGAGATAATGAAAGCCTGGGTGACCAAAGACTGGTGGGATTACCCAACAATTCGTTAACTGCTCCAAGATACTCGGACTAAAGAGAAAAGCATATTATAGTTTCAGTTTAAATATAGATAAACTTCAAGTTTTCTATAATCGCATAAAATTACTCTCTTATTGACCTCACAATTGTGTCTGAGGGTAATAAAAATGGTTTGTACAAAAATCAGAATGTACGTAAGGCAACTTGGGGATCAAGACAAGGGAGAGAAAATAATTGTCTTAAATGAAAATAGTTATCGCTTTTCTTATTTAAAATTCTCAGATTAATAAATAGAACAAGAGTCCAGAATCTAATCTTTTCTTCAAAAACATAAAAGGGAAGACAATAACCAATAAAAATAAAAAAGGTTTAATTCTACCCAACTCAAATTTTTAGGACGTGGAAGTAAAAGGTATTGGTTTAATACAGTAATAGGTAATTTTCAACAATCTAGACATCCTCTATTCTGTTAATCTTTCTAATAACGATAGAAATAATAACTAGTTTATGCTAAAACTAATAGTTCCAAGTCGTGTGCGCACCAACCGCCGCGCGAGAGTTCAGTCTGATTAATATCGAAACAGATAAAACACACTGTTTAACTGTCCGTGCTTCTTTTTGTAAAGTTCTTGTGAAGTTGTCTTGCCCAACAACCCTTAGACCCTTACGCTTTTTTCTTTTCACTATTCAAAGTGGTGGTGTTTCACGTGTTTATCATCAATACTTCTCCTTCTAACAGCCAGGAAGACTTCAATAACAAACTCGTTACTTTGAAACTACGTCTACTCCAAAATGAATCATCTACCCCCGGATGGTCAAATAACTTCTCAACAGTCCTCTCCACAAGTGGCAGCCACTCCAATGAACATGTCTACTCCATCATTGGTTGCCACTCCGCATAATATAGGCACTCCGCAACCTCAGGCAACACCCCAACAACAAAGACCTGGTATACCTCACTTGGCTCCTCATCAGGCACAACAGTTACTTAGACAATTTAATATCGAAAAAGAAGCTGCTGAAAGGGCAGGTTTTCAGTCTCCTGAAGGTAAAGATCATTTCAAAAGAGCTGAAAAAATCAGGGCTATTTTAATGACCTACAACCAAAGACAGAAACGACTGGCTGCTCAAAGACAAGTTGCTCAAGCCCAAGCTCAAGCTTCCGCCAATAATACTAATAATAATAACAGTCCAGCACCAAACATTGTATCTCCTATGGCTCAAGCTTCTCCACCCCAACCTCAGGGTCAATTATCTAGGGTCATGAGCCCTCAAGCTGTCCCAGGCGCTAGACCCGGTATGGGACCCCAGAGAATTGCACCAACTAACAGTCAGTCCCCTGGTACTCCAAATATTGCTATGGCTTCAGCATCTCCTGTGAATCAACATGCTATGCCATCCCAGCAACAAGCAGGTACTCCTATGAATAACATCACTAATTCTAGTTCTGGTCAAGGTCAAGCCCAATTAACTCCTGCTCAACAACACCAATTACATCAAAGACAACAATTTGCTAAATATCAAAATTTAATGAAGTTGGCTGAGCAGTTTAAGAGTCAGCTAAATTTGATTAGAACTAAGAAAAATGACCCGAATACTACTCCTGAAGAAATGGGTATTTTGTTGGAAAAGGAAAAAGATATTAACAATAAAATGGACCAATTCAAGAAGTTTGCCCACCATATTGCAACACAGATGAAACAAAGTAATAAGCCACCAAATAATAATACTAGTCCAGCTCCCCCGGGCTCTGCAGGTCAAAGTCCACTGGTAAACAGAGCAAACATTATTAATTCACAGAGACCTTTATCTCAGAATGGTATTCCTCAACAGCAGCAGCAGCAGCAGCAGCAACAACAACAACAAACTAACCAGTTAATGCCACAACAACAAAATGCTTTACAACAGCAACAACGACAAATTCTGCTGCAACAACAACGATTACAGCTACAACAAGAGCAGCAACAGCAAGAACAATTAAAGCAACACCAAATTCCTCAACCTCAATCAAATCTTGCTAGTAATCAGAATGTCCCCACTCCAAAACCAATTGTGCAGAGAAAATCTACTTCTAGAAAACCAACTAAAGCACAATTAACTGCACAGGCACAGGCACAGGCACAGGCACAAGCCCAAGCACAGACTCAGTTACAAAACCAAGCTCAACAAGTTCAATCCCAACTGAGTCAACAGTCTCAAAGAATGAATATCCCTCCTGGTGTTGGAATGAATATGGCATCACAACAAGCTCATCAACAAATGCAAGCTCATCAACTTCAACAAAGATATCAGCAAGGTATTTCCAGTAACATGCAAAGCCCGATGTCTCAAGCTGGGACTCCATTAACTTTGAACATTCCTATGCAACAGCAACAGCCTTTGAAAAAGCAAAAGACATTACCACAACATGGCCAGTCTGGTTCTAATACCACTATTACTTCAGTGAATGCTTCAGCTTCTAAGCCATCCTCGTCAGGAACTACAGGAACAACCATTTCAGGTGTGGGAACAGGAAGAGGTACTGGTGTTGGTAATGGATCAAATGAACATAAATTTTTGAATATACCGATTTCAGATGATTTGAAAATAGCGCCAGCTCAACCAGTATCGATGAAGCAAAACAACAGGCCATCATTCTTAAATGGTAATGCTATTAATTTTCCAGCTTTAACTAATCCTGTTCTAGTTCGTCCACAGCATTTTGAAATTGAAGGTGAAAGAGTTTTAAACAAAAGAAAGCTGAAAGAATTGGTTAGATCTGTTAGTTTACAAGAAGGAGATGTTGATGTTACGATTGATGGGGATGTTGAAGAATTGTTACTGGATTTAGCTGACGAATTCATCACTTCTGTGACTTCCTTTGCTTGTAGATTGGCCAAACATAGAGATTCTGATAGTATTGAAGCTAAGGATATTCAGTTCCATTTAGAGAGGAATTGGAATGTTAGAATTCCAGGGTATGCAGCTGATGAGATAAGATCCATTAGAAAATTCATTCCTAATAACTTACATAATCAAAAGGTTAATGGTATTTTTATCAATAAGAGTGTTAACAAAAACCAATGATTTTTTTCTCCATTTTATTTTTATTTTCTATTCTACTAGTTCTATTTTATACAGTATTTAGTTTTTTTTGTATTTCTATGATATTTGTGATTTTTGAATTCTAGTTTTTTTAATATATGTTTTGAAAATTAAGTTGTCTAGCGACGGTGCAGACGCGCCTATTTTCGGCACTTTTCGATCTGACTTCTCTGTCTTCTCCGACATCTGCATTCGGCCCGGCCGACCTGTAGACTAGTGTCCTCAAAGTGGCCTGTTAAAACTTGGATTACCGGAGTAAACTGTAAACCAGCTAGTGTTACTAACCCAGTTAGGGTATCAACTAAGGCAGCTAGTCAGCTCTTTGGTGGTGGAGCTCACCCGGTTTGGGCCGTGACCCTGGAGTAGTCCTGGATTCACCGCTAATTTAATACTGAGAGAAGTCAGCCGAATAAGCCAAATGAAAAAAATCAAAACCCACACCAGCTCTCCAGGTTTTTGGTTTTGGTTTTTATAGCTCTCAACATCCTCTTTTCCTATTCCTTCGGATCCAATCAGAATTGTTCCTTCACTATCTCATCAACGTTTACTGCAACTATGTCTAACGACGCTTACGCCACCCCATTATCTTCCAGATATGCCTCTAAGGAGATGTCTCACGTTTTCTCCACCAGAAACAGATTCTCAACCTGGAGAAAGTTATGGTATAACTTAGCCATCGCTGAACAATCCTTAGGTTTAACTATCATCTCTGATGAAGCTATCGAACAAATGTCCAAACATTTAATCATCACGGATGAAGAAATCGAAAAGGCTAAGAAAGAAGAAGCTATCGTTAGACACGATGTCATGGCCCACGTTCACACCTTTGGTGAAACCTGTCCTGCTGCTGCTGGTATCATTCATTTAGGTGCTACTTCTTGTTACGTCACTGATAACGCTGATTTAATCTTCTTGAGAGACGCTTACGATATTTTGATCCCTAAATTAGTCAATGTTATTAACAGACTGTCCAAATTCGCTTTAGAATATAAAGACCTGCCTGTTTTAGGGTGGACCCATTTCCAACCAGCACAATTAACCACTGTTGGTAAAAGAGCTACTTTATGGATCCAAGAATTACTATGGGATTTAAGAAATTTCGAAAGAGCTAGAAACGATTTAGGTTTGAGAGGTGTGAAAGGTACCACTGGTACCCAAGCTTCTTTCTTATCTTTGTTTCATGGTGACCATGATAAAGTTGAAGAATTAGACGAAGAAGTTGTCAAGTTATTAGGCTTTGAGTATGCCTACCCTTGTACTGGGCAAACTTACTCCAGAAAAATTGATATCGACGCTCTACATCCATTATCCTCCTTGGGTGCTTCATGCCACAAGATGGCCACTGATATTAGATTATTAGCCAACTTGAAAGAAATCGAAGAACCATTTGAAAAATCCCAGATCGGTTCGAGTGCCATGGCATACAAGAGAAACCCAATGAGATGTGAAAGAGTCTGCTCTTTGGCTAGACATTTAGGTTCTTTATACCAAGACGCTTTCCAAACATCTGCCGTCCAATGGTTTGAAAGAACATTAGACGATTCAGCAATTAGAAGAATCTCTATCCCTGAAGCTTTCTTAACTGCAGATATCTTGCTATCCACTTTACTGAACATTACTTCTGGTTTAGTTGTCTATCCAAAGGTTATCGAAAGAAGAATTAAATCCGAACTACCATTTATGGCCACTGAAAACATTATCATGGCCATGGTTGAAAAAGGTGGTTCTAGACAAGACTGTCATGAAGAAATCAGAGTTTTATCTCATCAAGCTTCCGCTGTCGTTAAGCAAGAAGGTGGTGATAACGATTTGATTGATAGAGTTAAGAAGACTGAATACTTTAAGCCAATCTGGAATGATTTAGATAAGTTGTTGGACCCAAGTACTTTCATTGGTAGAGCTCCTCAACAAACTGAAAAATTCGTTAATGTTACAGTTAAGAAGGCTTTGGCTAACTTTAAGGATTTAGTTAATGATGAAGAAGTCAAGTTGAGTGTTTAGAATACTCATTTAACTGGATTGATCAGATGAGTGCGTTTTGTTTTGTTTTGTTTTGTTTTGTTTTGTTGTTGATGTTGTTGCTGCTGCTTTTTTTCTTATATCTCTATCTTTGCATTTGTGTTCTATATATTCTACTTGCCAGCCCATTATTTATGTTTCTGTGATTATAAGGTATGATTGTAAAAAAAACATTTCCTTCAATATTAGAGTAACCTAACCGTAATCTTTAAAAAGGTTTAAGCTATAGTCTATTGTCGCTCTATATTATATCACCGTATGCGTAGCCTATAAATCAAGGGTCCATAAAATATCTTGGCTTCGGAACGAAACGCGGCAACCCAGCAAACCCCAGCAAGCCCACTAATTCTTATCTTCGAAGTTAGGGGAATATGTTAGAGACAGAAGTTTAAAGATGGCTATACTAAATTTATATTAGTAGAAATATAAAAGATGAAAGAATATTAAGGGCATTAAGGACATTAATAAAAAAATAAGTTACAAATTGTAAACATCATAACTTTGGTAAATTATAAAACAAAAGAAAAAGGAAAAAGGAAAAGTTAAAACTCAAACACTTTCGGACCCGGAACCACTAACACTTTCTTTAGTCTGGACTCCCTCCTTCTCAACTGAAATCGAACGTTTCAAACTGTTGCTTTTTTCTAACTCATGATCAGCCTTCAATCTCTGGAATTCAGCTTCACATTGCGAAGCCAACGGACTGTTACTAGCAAACAAGAAATCAATCTCTTCCAAAGTTCTATTGGCAGTTTCCGGATAAAACAAATAAACAACAATTAAAGTGAAGAAATTACAAGCACCAAAAACGTATAGTGTCTTCTCAGCAATATTTTCAAACATAACCGGACACAACAACATCAACCAACCATTACCGATGGACCAGCCAACGACACCAGCTGCATTACCCGCAGCTCTCAATTTCAATGGGAAGATTTCAGAAGGCAAGATCCATGGAGTCATTAACAATGTAGCACCAAAAATGGCTGTATATATAAACACAAACGAAGTTGCAGCAGCACCATATGCTTTATTGTCTGGATTGTTTTGTTGCGCTTTGGATAAACCTCCAGCTAAGAACATAGCGATACCCATACCCGCCAGACCCCAGAAATTCACTTTTCTTCTTCCAAATCTATCAACGGTAACCACAGCAACTAATGTGGAAAGCATATAAGATATGTTGTTAACACCGGCAATCCATTGTGACTTTCTAGTACCGTAACCGGCTTGTCTGAAAATATCAGTTTGGTAAACAGTAATACCAGCAATTCCAATCCATTCTTGTAAGATTTGAAACCAAACAACCAGTTGGATTCTTCTAGCAATGTGCAATGTTTTAGCCTTGGCTTTGGCTTCAGGATTACCCTTGTACCAGTCGAACGCCATTCTAATGTAATTAGAAGAAAGAGCAGAATCCTTCTCATATTCAAAGGTCTTAACGATCTCTTCATACTCCATAGTACCTGCTTCGTCGCCTCTCATCTTTGTTAATAAATCCAAAGCTCTCTTATGATGTCCGATCTTAACCAAGTAACGTGGGGACTCGGGGAAAAACCAAACACCAAAGAATAAAACGGCCAAAGGGATAATCTGGAAATAGATTGGGAATCTCCATCTAAAACCATTCATCAGACCAATGAACGAAAGACCGTATTCTAGCCAATAAGCAACAACCACACCAAAAATGTTCAATGTGAACTCGATACAAATATAAGCACCTCTTGACGTAGCCTCAGCCGTTTCAGACGAATAAACAGGAACAACAGCATTCAAAATACCTGTACCTAAACCATTGAAGAAACGCGCGCCGCACATGTAAGACACGCTATTAGCACTACCTTGAAGAGAGGCACCAATGATAGCCAACAGAGCACCGACAGCAACAGATTTGATTCTACCAAAATTATCAGAAAACCAACCACCGAATAGACAACCCCACAAAGTACCAAAGTAATAAATAGCAACAATACCACCTTGTTTAGTGGAATCAGTGACTGTGATGTTAGCATCGTCATCCCAGTAACCAAACTTCATGATCCTGACATAATCTGGAGAGTTATTAACACCACTATATTAAAAATAGAGTTAGTAAACGCTGATCCAAAAGGGCGGAAAACAAAGAATAGCAACAGACATACCTCATCATACCTTGATCGTAACCAAAGAAGAAAATGGCCAAACTGGATAAAGCAACAACACTATAGGTTAACTTCTTACCATGAACGTAGTTTTCTATAAGTAGTTTTTCTGGCAAAGTCCAATCTCTAAACTTATCGTGAGCAGATCTAATAGTCATTTTGATGATTCCTCTTTAAGATCTTTATCGATGAAATCAAACAGAGCATAGAGAAGTAACTTTGCTGCAAGTTGTGGGGGATATCCTGGTATTTATAGCCAGGATACAGAAAACAGGAGTGTATATGATGCCATCTGATTCGGTTCCTCCTGTGGATATAGTACGGACTACAGCTACAACAGTCTTCGTCTTCAAAACAGTATGCAAAAGTTCCAGGTAGAAAATCGAGTGATTGTGGGGTCTATTGTGCGATCAATGGCGAGGCAGAAAAGTGGCGGTGGGGAGGTATGCTATTCCTGTAAAGCCATACGGGGGGAACAGATCGGGCCTCCAGATTCTGTCCGGATGACTGAGTGGAGAAGTCCAGATATGGAACTGTTACTGTTATATCCAGAACAAAGACTTCAGGATTCAATTGAACTCTACCCTGGCTGTTCAAAAAGTCTAAGTTGAGTATCGGAGACAGTTCCCAAGACGGAACAATTGCCAGTTCCTTTTTTAAAGAACGGGGTGCTCTGTGCAAGCTCTTAGCCCAGCCTTGACGCAAGCCCGCAGCCTGCAAATGTGCTGGTTTGTCCGACCTGACTGGTTCGCCGCTCGAAGCACTCTGCTGGGAAATAACTGCTTGATCTTGGAGAACTTTGAACAAGGTCATTGATTCGCTCTAATGGGAACAAGAATGGGAACAAGATTGGAACCAAAAATGAGATAACTACGTCATACCCAGAGCTGAGCTGAGCTTACTGACTAGGTCAATATCTGGTGAACATAGCAGAATTAATTAGATCAATAACCCCTTCCGGCCCACAGCATGCGCTAGTAGCTTCAGGGGGTCCATCATAATTCTGCATGATCACAGCAGATGATAACAGTATTATCTTGCCCACCCACCCACCTTAGGGTGGTACTAACGAAGAACAGAACCAAAATAAAGACATATTATCTTATACTGATCTCGGGAATCGGAAGTAACTCATGTCTAGGATTCCTATATGTCAATGATATCAATTCATCGAACAAGCAGTATATACGACAACGATAGACACAAGGCAAAGAAGAAAAGTATAACTGGTGCAACTTTAAATTTAGGCTTGCAACAGTTGATTTGATTAAAATTGACCTACACATTACTCTCGGCATTAAAAACTTCAAATCAGGAAGTGTATCCTTATATGTCTCATGCACGAATCAAGGTTTTGTAAGGGATCTCTTTCGTGGTCTCTCCTATTACACAGTTCATGGTACTGTTATGGATGGAGAAGTATACATAAATTAAGCGGGGAAACTCAAATGTTCTGTTCGATTCGTGTTTTAAATATTCTTGATTAGCTATTTGAGGGTATACTTCCGAAATTTGACCCAATTTCAGATCCCCGTCATTAGAGGTGGGCATCTAACTAAATGAGCCATTTCAATTTAAATTGGGACCAACGGATTCCTTATAACTCATGATCAAGCAGACTTATTTAATTTCATTTGAAATTTATCAAGATCTCATCGTTGTATTATATATATGTCAGAGTTTGATTCTACTAGTTCTTCTTTATACCCAATTTCTATAGCACTGTCGGCACTGTCGGCGCAGTTTCGGTACATGGTCAAAGTAGACTTTTATTTTTGTTCTTGATTACTACATACAAGGGTTGTTGGTGCAAAGCATGCAAGAAAACACTCTCCATTGACCTTGGTATCATAGTAACTGGAGCCCCGATAACATTCTGATTGAACCCCATTACGTAGAGCAAATCCAAAACTTTAATTTGGTTCCAAACTTTAAAATCTTCTGGGCATGGAAAAATAATTATTAATCCACTATATAATTTTCTTCTCTGATTTCCTGATTCTTGAATCTATGCTACATAACTAAGATCGGATATCGGTATCCGAGAAAAGGTGTGTTAGATCATATAGCTTTGATGTATACTGATAAATCTACACAAAACTAAAATGAACAAAATTAAAAGACAAGAACCACAACCCAACCATATGAAGCAAAAAAGTGGAAGAGAAATAAACTAAATAATACCACACAAAACCACACCATACTACAAACTCAACCTAATCCAAACAACCCACCAGCAATACCACCACCGGCTTGTCCAGAACCACCAAGATTCGCACCTTTTTTGATCTCAGGCAATTCAATCAACACACCATTATCAACGCTAGTTGGAAAAATTGGGAAATACTGGGTAACTTCACTAGTAACCTCCTGCATTACTCCATCATCTCCTGTGGTCCACTCCACAAAACTATCATTAAGTCCAAACCTAAACACCTGTTTGAAAAACGCACCTGCCCCATCAGTGAACTGAGTCATGTGATATGATTTTGAATTGGTCTGTGAGTTCATAAAAGCATAACCGATTCTATCTTGTAGTCGGGTTTTAAACCCAGGAGGGAGTTGAAATATAAAGTTGTAGAAGCCTTGGAGAACTTCTTGAAATGCCGTGGAGTTGAGTAAAATATCTTTGTCTTGATATTTGTCTATTAGTTTGAAATACTCTTCAACAAAGGTATCATTTTTGTTTTGTTTCATGAATGATTCGTAGAATTCAACGTTACTGTTGTAATCATAAATGAATGCTTCTGCTCCAGCTGAGATGATTTGAGCTATGTTTGACGTTATTGTGGCTGTTTCCGTTGCAACTACATTTGTAGCAGTTCCGGTTGTGACCAATGATGTTCTTGTAGCGTAAGTGGTAGTGTTGGTTTGAATAACAGCACTCGTATCTGCTAACGAAACAGTCAAGTTATATTTAATAATGAGAGGATAATAATCTGTAACTGTTATCGGAGAAGCAGTATCAGTAGCAGTGACTGGTGCTGTATTGTATGAAGGAACCTGGGGCATCAATGTTGTCGGTCCCATCATGATTTCACCAGTGAATGGTAAGTAATCAGTATAGTAGTTCTTTTTAGCTTGATCTAAAAGTCTGTCTTCCCAAGGTAAAATTTCAAGAAACTCAACTAATGTATTACAACATTCGTTAGCGTCACTCTGCCACGAGTAGGAGAAATAGTCATTATACTGGCTATAAAATGAGGCAATGGTAGCAATATTGGAGACCATTTGATCATCAAAAAATTGATTATATAAGTAAGCATATTGATTAATATCATTAATTAAGGCATTGCACTTAGCTAAAACATAGTAGTCAGACAAATAGCCCACAGTTCCAGTTACTTTAGTGTCCCAACTTGAGCTTGAGGAGGGTGTAGTTGGTAAAGTTGACCATCCAGTAATAGTAGAGTATAAGCTTGAGTAATATTCAAGTTGAGTAGTATAGGCAGGAGCAAGTTCATCTTTCTTAGATTGAGGAATCTTGATATAATAACCAACTAAAGCAGTTTTGTATCCGGATAGAAGGCCGTCCTCGTAAAAATATCTTGTAGTGATATCTTTCATTCTTGAATTTAATTCAGAGTATAATGAAGAGTCAACACTGGAATAGTATAGTGGATCAACATTAAAGTCTGAGTAGAGAGCCATGACTGAGGCTTGATACTGTTCCTCCGAGATCAACTCAGAGGGCTGGGAAACAGCTTCAGCTAGACCAATGAGTAGGAGTGAAAGCAAAAGGGGGAGTAAATAGACAATCATAGAGTATTACCGGTATACTTTTTGATCTTGATCATTAACCTTAAAATTAACTAATTCTCTTTGGCCAAATCGGAAGGTGGGTTTAATATCCCTTTTATACAGAATTGAGGCCAAGAAATTCAAAAATTCTAATTAACATTTGAGTACATGGTATGTATGGGTGGCCTCGTACCCATACAATTAATACAGGTTCTATATTATTTATTCGATCACTTCTTTCAGCTGGTGGGGTTGCTCAAATTAACTGGAACAAAAGGATTTTGTAGTTATTAAAATATAACAAATCCCAATACTCCATCTAGTAAAACTTTTCTCTACAACGTATAACCATGTCAAATATAGTTAAAGTGAGTAAAGCGTCCGTCTTAGGTTGTTTGTTACATTGGTCCCCGGTCTGCATGGCTTGTGGCCTGGTTTGCGGCGCTTCCTGTTGCCGCCCAGTTTTTTATTCGTTATAAGCATTGGACCCCTTAAAAGCAACAATTGCTGCTTAGCATACTCTCAATCGTTACAAGATATATTAATGAGTTTTTAACAGAAAGTAAAACACTATATAGAAACTTTCATTCTAAAAAAACTCAGCAAGCCTTCTCATCATCATCTTCTTCTTCATAATTATCTTCTAGCAATAAATGATTACCGTATACACAATAATTCTTCGGCTGAGGTGAATAAATCGTATTAAAACTTGAACCACTATAATTCATTGAGACAGAAACGTCATCATTGCCTTCATCCTTTGAGATAACAGATAAAGAATTCCTAGTACTATCCCAACTAGTGTCGGTTTTCTGCAACTTTCTGAAATCGTCAATATGTTCCGATAATTCACTTGATCTCTTCTTGGTAGAGGAGGATGGAGTAGTCCCGAAAGGAATAGATTGTGTGTATAAATCGTCTTGGCTATAGTCCTTGAGTTGTAAAGGGGACAATTCTTCATCGGATATCTTAAAATAGCAATTGCTCTCAATGAAGGAAGCAATTGAATTTGCCGAAGAAGAAAGTTGATATGTGAAATTAGAACCTGCTAAATTAATATCATAATCCCACTCTGAAGGAATGGAGTCTCTGGAAGAAGAAGAAAAATTGATGTTCTCATGCATCAGTAACTGTTTGTTGTTGCTTGGGGTGGTGTTTTCCTCAGATGAACTTGAACTTTCATCAATTTCTTCAACTAACTCTTCGACAAATGAACCAAAGAATTGGTTCTTTGGACAATATATGTTGTTATTAGATATGTACGAAGGAGACTGCATTTTATGTCGATATACTTTATTTAACTGGAAAAAACAATTGGGACAAGTGACACATGAAGATGAGAGAGACTATAAAACGAATGGATGAATCACAAGATCAATAAAGAACACAATCATGATGAACTTTTAGCAATAAGCCAGACACATCAGATTATATAAGGCCGTGACACCATGATGATCTTGATAACCATATAATTTTCATTCCAGAGGTATTGAAGGTATAGCCATAACTGAACTGTAGCGAGAGAAGGAACAACAGAAAGAACCGGATCGCTTTGTTCGGATAGTAACTCTAGGACAGAACAGCTAGAGCGATTACAAGGTATGCCGATCTAATACTCAACTGTTTTTGTTGGGGTGCGACCAGCCACATAAGAGCAACTTGAGAATTCTGTGCATATAGCCAGAATTTCATATTCCTTTCTCAAGTTACTGATTTGAAAAAGTAAAATGTGAGATCTGGTACGATTTTGGAAGTAGAGCAGATATCAGCTAAGAATTAAAATTTACCTATATAAATCTTAACAGAAAGATGTGTATATAATGACGTATATTTTCAAATTATAAGCAAACGAAAAAAGAGCATATAATTTAAGGATCATTTCCAGAGGAAACTCCCAAAGGTAAACTACAAAAAAGAAACAAGGAAAGAGTATCTAAAAATACAATTAAGCAGAAGCAGTAGCTCCAGGAGAAGGTGCAGGAATGGTAGTATATCCAACAACTATATCTGTAGTAATATAATCCTCAATATCATCATACACCGACTTGGCAACCTCGAGAATTCTATTTTTCCAAGGCAATACACTGATATAGGAAGTTAGGGACTCCACGCAAATTTCATTGTATGTGGCAGGCATGGTTTGATTCCAGTATTCAGAATAAGCATTCAAGAACGACGTGATGTATACTTGGTCACTATATGTCGATAGGAAAGAATCATAATCATCGCTGTACCCATTGACATCATCATTTAATGCTGCACATTGTGCCAATGCGTAGTAAGTTTTATAAACGCCAGTTGTACCAGAAACAGCAGTTAGATAATATGAAGAATCTGAAAAAATAGTCGTACTGGAAGCAGCAGTAACAGTTATAGACGAAGAACTACCAGCAGTTCCTTTGGACGAAGGATCATACGCGTAATCAGCATCATATGAAGATCCAGACATTCCAAAAGAAGAAACTGTAGCTGTTGTTCTAGGAGTGGATACTGATTGTGATGGGAATGATGAAGAAAGCCCACCCAGGGCAGAAGTGGAAGAAGGACATCTGTAAACGGTAACGGTAGAAGGTGCTGTAGGATAATGAGATGTGTAAATGGTCACTGTTGTAGCATGAGCTGTATAATAATCATCATCATCGTAGTATTCCGTTTCGTAGTAATCATCATCATCGTATGCAGTTTCATAGTAATCATCATCATCGGGGTATGCAGTTTCATAAGAATCATCATCGTAGTATGCAGTTTCATAGTAATCATCATCATCGGGGTACGCAGTTTCATAAGAATCATCATCGTAGTATGCAGTTTCATCATAATCATCATAATCATCAGCATAAGCATCCGTTTCCCAAACCCCAGTAATGGTTGGCTCCGAGCCATATTGGTCTGAATACAAACTGATATAAGAACTGGTAATTGTTTCTTGGATAGATGTGTAGTCTGCAGAAGGCAATTCTTCGTATAATGATATATAAACATCACTCAAAGTTGATAAAACATCACTTATCTCTGAATCATCGGTAACGTCACATAACTGGTCATTTAAAGAAGAGGCAGAATCGTATAGCGTTGCATTGACGTAAAAACTGTAATAGTCTTGATATTCGGACACATCATCACACATAGCAAAAAAGGTGGCTGAAGTAGCAATATCAGAGTCATAATCTGGTTGATCCGAAAGACCATAGTCAGCCAACGACTCTGAGATGAAGAAAGTTGAGGCTATTAGTAACAAAGTTGACCTCATGATTGTTTTAGTTGTTATAATAGTTGCTGTGTTGTATGTCTTGGACGAGTTTAAGTTTGTCAAAACTGGGCTTCATGAAGAAACATGTTGCCGGGGGGTTTAACATCCTTATATACCACCAAATATTTCTGGCATAGAGCCAGTTTGGTAGTAGCCTTAACAAGTCCCAATTCCTGTGACTGACTTTAGTTCAGTAAATAGTTTGTGACCCAGGTAAAATCAGGCGTGCGCACCGACCGAGCCTCGAGACTCGAAACTGGGACAGGCTTTTCGGGAAGTACCATTTTTATTTAATATTAAAATCTAACCAAAAGTCTGCACAAAAGACGGCATAACAATAATTTTTGATATTAAAAGAGAAGATTAGAGCAACGCATAAAAGAAGCACGGAAAAATTCATAAACGAAAAAAAAAAAGAAAAAAAGGAAGAAGAGCATTATAAAAGCATTATAAAGGACAAAGAAATCTAAGAAACCTAAGAAACCTAAGCAGTAGTAGTGGCTTCGGGAGCACTTGTAATTGTATCATCATCAGTAGCTGTTTCATCATCACTCAGCATAATATCAATATATGAGTAATCAGTGATTGATTCAATCGAATTCGATGCAGTCTTGCCAGGCCAGTAATAACCACCAGTGGATTTAATAGATACGGTTGGCTCAACACCATAGTATTCAGAATAAATATCAACGTAATATGAAGTGACAGCTGTCTCTAATGACAATTTTCTAGTGACTGGCAAGTATTCCCAATATGTGAAGGCGATGTCTGCCAAAGTTGTTAGAACATCGTCTATTTCATCCTCATCAGTCATTGTTTCAAGTTCTGAAGAAACTGAAGTGGCAGAGGTGTACAGAGTTTCATCTAAATTTGAATAATACTCTGTCTTGTTTTCAAAATCATCAACCATTGCAACAAAGGTTGCAATGTCCCCGATTTCACTGTCATAGCCGGCTATTGTGGAAAGGTAAGCGGATGCCGGTTTGATCAAAAAAAATGGTGTAAGCGAGAGTAGTAAAGATGATGCGATGAGTCTCATTTTGTAGATGTTGTTGAGTGTGTACTCATATGGATCCTTGCAGGGTGCAGGAGAGAAAAGTTCAGAGATAGAGCCGGAATCAGAACAAGAACATCTAATCAAAGGAGCTATAAATAGGGAAAGGGTTCGTCTTTATATGAAAAATTGGAAAGGAAAAGCTAAGCGCACTGGGGGTGATCTAGCTGGATACTGGAGCGAGTCTAAAACCAGCTACTTTGTTCGATGCTGGGGACTGGACGGACTTGTTCACCTTGACCAGCTCTACATCTGCAAGTATTGGCCAACCGACACGACCACAACCATAATCACGTCCACTGGTAATTGGATTGGTTTACGCCTAGATATGAATGCAATTATTGGAGCTCTATCCTTCCAACTGAAATCAACCAAACTGAGCCTAGCCAGTTCGGGTGTGGTTTCGGTAAGACCAGACCACTCCCTCGCCTGGCACAGCCTAAATTGGCCATTAGTCCAGGAACCAGATTTGGAACTGGATCCATTCCCTTTTAGAACTTCGTGGACCAACTCAGCTTTATCTTCAGGCCTACCTCAGGACTTATATCATCTTTGGAAGTCCATAGCAAACACACTCTATACTGCATAATAAGAAAGTGAGCAAAAGCTGGTGTGCGTTTGTTGCATACAGACAAGAAAGAGTCTAAATCTAGGTGGTTACCAGACGTTCACGCTGAAACTCTGGTTTTTTCACAAACATTTGGCATTATGCCAATTAAATCCTTTCCAAAAAACTAACGAGTAACTTCATGTAACTATTTAGCTTGGGAAACAAAATATACATTATGCATCTATAACAACAATACAAAAGTTACCGAAAAACATATTTTCACAATAAGCTGAAGAGATATATGCCTATACCTGAATTCCAAATATCTAAGGAGTACACGAAGTTGTTTTCTCTTCTGGTGCGAAATTATCCCAAAAAAATGAAAAGCAAGAGAATAATAGAATAAATGAAAAATCTGGAATAAAAGTAAAATAGATCAAATCAAATATTTGGATAAAGTCAAAGATTCTGGCAAGGCAGTTGCATTTTCTCTAGCACTAATTGGACTACCAGCAGGAGAAGAACCATAAGAACTACCACCAGAAGACGGATTTTCGGTCTTAGCAAGACTTGATTATGCAGTTCTTCAAGGTCTAGCTATATCAACACCATCAAGAAATAGAGATTAGTAAACCATTAACCATTTCAACTTGACTAACAGGTTTTCCATTTTAAAACCGCTCCCGGGACTTCAGGTTTCTGCGCCAAAATCAATCAAATGTGTTTTCGGTCGAGCAATTAGGTGGATGATATCTGTACGCAATTTGTTATGATTTCACCCTTTCAACCCAACCGAGCATGGTGCTTTACCAATCCCAAGTGGTATAAATAGTTTGGGATTTTCCCATTAAAAAATTTAAGAGGAGTGGTACATAGGATTTTCCTTTTTTTTATCTATAACTAATTTTATTTTCCTCAAGTTTATCTACGGATTATTCTCAATTCAAAATGTTACTTTCTTCAGTCAGATACGCTCATATCCTTTTGCTTCTGGGTTTGGCCATTTTGAGCATTTCTTCTGCTTTTCCTATAATTCCAACTACTGCTGTAATTACTGGAGGAAACATTATTTGGAACTATCTTGGTCAAATTTCAGATGTTGGTCTTACTGAGACTGGTTTGATTGGTCAATCTACAAGTTATGTTAATACCAATGCAGAGATATCGAGTGAATCCGTCACTGTTGTTGTTACATCATCATTAATCTACCAAACTTCTTCTAAGAGTGATACTGTATTATCATCAAAGCTAACTAGTCCAAGTAAATGTACGTTTTCTACAACCGTTGCAAATCCATTGCCTTCTAGCTCAATTAGTCCAGGCATTTCTTTTAAAAACACCTTTGATAACGCCATTTTACTAGGAGGTCTTCCCACCACTACAAATACCATTACTCTTTCGTCATCAACATACGTTAATACAATTGTGCATTATCTTAGCTACACCGATGATTTTAGGTTGGTAAACTTTTTTGATAGAGACCCTACTTCAACTGCAGATGATATTGATGTAGTTACAGTTGTAGTAGGCCTATCTTCCAGTTTTTCAGAAGAGCCAACGGAATCTATAGCATCCGAGTCAAGCATTTCGGAGGAAATTGTTACAGAGACAGAATACCTGTATCCTGAATCAAGTCAAACAGAAAAACCTAGTACAACTGCCTATGTGTCATTTGGTATCTCATTCCCTGGCGTCTTCATGACAACTGCATCGTCGGATTCTAGTAAATCCACGGTTTCGTCTACTTCTTCCGTTTCGTCAGTTTCAGAAACTAGTAGTAGTGCAGTATCTGCATCTTCACATATTTTAACTGGTCTGGTGCTTGTTACTAGTACCGTCTCTCAAGCCATAGCTAATGAAATATCTGTAACTTGGATATTCTATTATCTTGGGTTTCTGTTTAGTCTTTTAGTTTGATTTAAGTTGGATGAAATTCATAATAGGTTTGATTCTCTGTCTTTTCTAATTATTACTTTCTATTTCTTCTTTGGTTTTATATAGATAAATTTCCTGCCTATAATACTAATGATATACACAATTGGATAACTGAATAGCCAAAAGAAAAGAATATCGAGCAAAGATAACGGAAACGAAGAAGACTGAAAAGTTTAAGCAAAAAGAGGATGTTTAGATTGATTCAACCTCTAAATTGAGCCAGCAACTACAACAATTAAAATTGACCAAACAAAAACAACAATAACAACAGTATCCCAATTATCAATACAAGCGCCAAGGTGCCGGGTGCCAGAACCGGGTGCCAGAACCGGGTGCCAGAACTAGCGACTCCTTGATAATAATTGGCCTGTGTAAGGATGTGTGCAAAGCTATCCAAGTGAAAATTCAGGTACGGGGAAGAAGAAAAGCTGGGGCCCAGCAATTTCAAATTTCGAATTTACTTCACATTACTTATATAAGAAGAAAAACTAATTAAAATTACGATTAGGCAATATTATTACTTTATTGAAATAAATTTAATCTAGTATAATTGGGGGAGCGAAGAATAACAGCAACAAAAAAGATAAAAAAAAAAACACATTTGTATATAACTTACGAAGAAGGGAAGAATAAAGTAAGAAAATATAACATAATATACTGGGGGAGCCATTGGCAATGGCTCATATTATGATGCAAAAGAAATAATGTCAAGAAATGAAATGAGTGAACTTCCAAGGGAATAAAAATGAGTTCAATCATCATATAAGAAAAATAAGAAAAATTATAGGGAAAAAATGGTAGTAAAAAATACAATTTGAAAAAAAGAAAATGCACAAAAAAGAAAATGAATAAATGGAAGTAACGAAAGAAAAAAAAATCATGTTAACATAATTGGAAGTTTCTTTGTTTTTAAAAGATGCACAAAATTAAACAAAATAGAAAGAAGAAAAAAAGTGAAAGAGAACAGGAATGGACATCAAGACAAATATTATTAAAAATTAATCAAAGAAAAAACAAATGAAAACAACTAAGAAAAGACTCAAACAGAGAAGAAATGACAGGAATAAATAAATTTTTTTGTTTCCAGAATGAAGGGCGATATTAACTTCTTTAACTACCATTCAACAAAGCACCAAAGAAACCGCCACTTCCTTTATTACTACTACGTAAATCGACAACCTCCCCAGAACCAGCAGTATCACCAACTCCGTCCACCGAAGTTGGAAAGACTGGCCAATACGTGTTCTCAGGTGTTAGAATCTCTGTAACGCCACCAGCGGCAGTTACCGATACATCACTGTCTGAAGATATAGTGGTTGACTCAGTAGCAGAAACGAAACTTAGAATTTGGTTTCCTGAACCAAATTTAAACAAGGACGAGAACATCGCTCCATCACCAGTTTGATAGTCTGTTAGTGTTATTTGGTCGAATCCTTCAGTGGCCTGCTTTAAGTAGCAGTATCCCATGACATCTGCCAAGTCTGATTTTTTATCCGAAGGTAATTCGAAAATAAAGTTGTAGAAACTAACCATCACTTTTTGGAACGCATCTGTGTCTTCGATCATGTTCACGTCGGAATAGTTATGTAAAACTCCAATGTAATTGTTAACATAAGATTGTGTCTTTTGTTCATCAATGAAACTATCATACTTTTTAGAATCATCATAGTATTTATAGACTAGAGCTTGAACACCACATGTAATCATAGCTCGAATGTTTGAAGTCAGTGTTGCAGTTGTCACAACGACGTTTTTGATATTACCGGTTGTAACCACAGTTTGTGCATCTGAAATAACAGTGGTTGAAGAAATCTGAGTTGTTTGACCAGAACCAGAACCGGTACTTAAACTATATTTAACGATGAAAGGATAGTAACTTGTAAATGTACCAGTACCAGTGACAGCAAATGGCTGAGTGTTGTAAGATTGAGAGACTGTAGGTTGAGTTAAAGTTTGATCTCCCATATAAATAATACCTGGGTTACCACTAACATATTTTGAATAATAAATACTTTTAGCTAAAGCCAAGATACGGCCTTCCCAAGGGAACATCGTAATGTAAGGAGCTAGAGTTTCACACATTTCATTATAAATGGAAGCTTCAGTTTCAGAACTATAGGAGGAATATTCACTATAGAAGGAAGTCAATTGAGCAGTACTTGAGTAAGTGCCATAAAAATTATTATATTGATTACCATTACTACCGATATCTTCATTTAAAGCATCACATTCAGCCAAAATATAGTATTCTGAATAAACGCCTGTCACACCAGTAACCGCAGTATCATAAGAAGTTGAAACAGAATCTGAAGTTACAGAAGACCCATAACCTAACAAATCAGCATAATTACCATTTTTCAAAAGAGATGAGTATGCAGCAGTAACACTTGGTTCTAGGACATCTTGTTTCGAGTTAGGCAAGTCACTAAAACAAGTAACAAACACATCAACAATACTTGATTCTAACTTTGTATCAGGGAACATAAGAGTTTGATAATTAGTAACTAAAGAGCCCATAGTTTGGTATAAAGCGGAATCCAATCCTGAATAATAAGTTCCTTCGCCTGTCCAGTCTTGATACATAGCAACAAAAGTGGCTAATCTACCTAGAGCGGAATCCATAGAAGTTGTAGTTGAAACAACAGACCAAGTTGAAGAAGAGGAAGATGCTGACGATGATGATGAACGTGAAGAACTCGAAGAAGAGGAAGCTCTTGATGATACGGATGAAGAAGTTGCTGACACCATTGAAGAGCTACTTCCTGGAGCCACAGATGATGATACGGAGGATGAAACAGTACTGGAGTGTGAAGATGACGAAGATGACGAAGACGACGAAGAACTTGAAGAACTAGAAGAGATGGAGGAGCTTGACGAACTAGAACTTGAACTGGAACTAGAGCTTGAACTAGATGATGAACTACTAGTTTCTTCTGAACTTGAAGAAGAGCTCGAGGAAGTTGTAAAAGTGGATGTGGAAGACTCTGTTGAAAATGAAGAAGTTGAAGTACTTGAAGTACTTGAAGTACTCGAAGTGGATGATTCCGTTGGGCTTGCTGTAGGTGTTGTTTCAGTTGAAGACGAATCTGAGTCCGGTGAAGCTGTTGTGAGTGTTTGGGTGCTGTCTGTGTTGAAATTGTCTGTGGTTGTGTCACCATCACCATCTGAGCTATTTGTGGATGTGCCTACGAAAGTGTTAGAATCATCAGTGGAAGGGGATTCATCAGTAGTTGTTGTTGGGTTGTTGAATGTGTTGCTATCAGCAGTCAAAGCCTGTTGTACAAGAGCCAGCACAACTAGCAGCATAGAGTGACAGAATATGAGCTTCATGTTGTATGAGTATTAGGGTATAAGTATGAGCTGCGACGCCTTGGATTGTGAGTGTTGATGTGAGACGTGAGACGTGACCGTGGTGGAACAAGATCAGGATTAGGGTTGAAAACAAGAGTAAGAATAAAAAGAGCAAAGAGTAAAGAGTGAAGAGGGAAAGTAAAAGAGCAGTTCTGACAGAAGGCAACCAAAGATGAAGAAATGGAAACGAAAAGGGATAGCTGATCTGGCAGAGTTCCTGATCAAATTCAAAATTTGTTTTACCACTCTATTTGCTTTCTTTTTCTAGCCTCACTCTCGGCCTATAAATAGATCCTCGTCCTCTGTCCCACGGACCGTAAATTACCCCGACCACACTCCTCTACCAATGAAGGTAATACTTTATATTAGGATCCACGTCCATAGTAACCTTGAGTGGTCCAATCCTACTCATCCCCTGGTACTGTAAAAAGGAAGTCGAAGAGCAGAGGTATTGGTAGAGCACAGTTGTTGTCAGTTCATATCTTCCGCAGCGTTTTACAAGGCGCTTCACATCACATATAAGAGCAGGAACAAGAACAAGCCCCGTTTCCTAACGGCCTTCAACCGATTTTATGTCCTTCAAGCTGCTTATATAAATCTGGTTTGGACTTTTGAAACATTTTTATTACTTGTTTTCACCTGTCTCCAACTTCAATACTCGACCGACCGCACAACCAACCTAACCACAAGTAGTCTCTGGATCACCCGGTGAAACTCAACATACGTAATACGTGATCGCCGGCCTTCCAGCATCACTCCCTCAAACTGAGTTGCAGATGTAGCATCTTCTTGTAAATGATTCGGCAAGTCAGTTTAGTTGCAAAAAAAGAGAATCCTTTCTACATAATTTTTGCTGTGCCCAACTAATACTAAAGAATTTAACTGTAAATCATGTGCTGCTTAAAGGAATATTCATTCAATTGAAGTTATCTAAACCACTCTGCCACTGCTAGACACTAACTATGTAGATCATTATTAACTGATTGAGTAAATCTGAAATTCCGAGTTCGCATCACGGTTATATAAACGAGCTCTTAATTGTGACTAACTTTACATTCAAATCTCAAGAATGGTCTCCTTATTCAAATTAAGGCACGCAAGATGTGCTCAAATATATACATATAATTAAAAACCTCACAGTTGCAATCGCAATTCGATCAAATATAGCGATGATGATGTCTAGGTGTCATGTCCAATTATTTAGTCTGGAGAAACCTAAGCTTCAAGATCCAAGCCCAAGCTCTCTTAGCTCTCTTAGCTATATAGCGAGCTGTTCTAGCTCTGTGTACATCTACTGATTTGCGGGCATATCAGAATTTGCCGAGCGATCCCACATACGGGTAATCATATCTGATGATATCATATTAATCTGACTAATCTTCAACAGAACGGGTGAATCATTTAGGAAAAATGCTACGGAAAAACTGGATAAAAAAGAATCGAAAGTAAATCATAGGTAGGTTGCTTGGATGTTGCCTGTAATCAAAATTGTGGAGAGCTGTTGTTTATCAATGTTCAATAAGAGCCGGAATTTATTTGCCCATATGAATTGGTGGTCATTGTTCTTCAAATATGGCAGAGTGTTCAGGCTGTTTAAATTCTAAATTATAAGCAGGTGAATATTTGATAACGGAATCAGGGGTGGGTTCAAATGAATTATACTTGCGCTAAATATGAATTTGAGTAACTCATTTATCGAAAATTTTTGATGGTTTTTCATTTCCAGTTTTCATTTCCAGTCATTCCATAGTGTTGAAGGTATACTTCCTTTTGGGGATTCTAAGTGAAGAGTAGTACCACAGTTGATCTAGCACGTGTTGAAAAGGTTCATGATCGTACCGCACTCAAAACAAATTTATCTGATCTTTTTTTAATACAAAGGTCCTACGCACTCCAAGCCTAAATCTCTCTGTACTTATATTTTGGTATCATTATCTGTCACCATATATTGAGGGAGATCTCAAATTAATTTTTGATTTCTAAAATACACAAGAAAAGAAGCACATCATAGCAGATCAAGACGAAGTCCTAATATATATATAACGAACAACCAGAACAAGATTAACTAAGTTATAAAGTCAATTAATTTGTTTCAAAAAAGTCCCAAAAAGGGGACTTCTTTAGAGAAATTTGCAATAAAAAATGAGGGCCTCCCAAAAACGGAAAATTAAAGACTGAAATTAAATTTATATTAATAACTTAGTAAAGAGCTCTGGTAAAATAGTATGGGAAGACCAAAACCTGGATCAAATAAATAACATAATAAACTTAAAAACTAAATAATCACCATAATAGTAATAATTAATGACCGCAAATAATTTCCTCTTTTATTAATCAGTAATAATCACGCTTCTGATCGTGATTGAAACTTGACCATAATCTTTCGTTGCTTGGAGTTACCTCATGGGAGACCCTCCCTCTGGGTTTCTCGTAAGAAGAAAACATATCGTGCGACAATACTTAGATTGGATGAAAATTATATTCAGGATGGGTAAATGCATGTGTTCATGATTTATGATATCAATTTGTACCTCTTAGAAAATTAACCATATAAAGACAGCCGCCAAGACGCCAAGTTCAGAAATATTTTAAATCCCAAGGTCTAAACTTGTCGCAACATCAGAGTTCAGGGGTAATTTGGAACCTAGGAAAGTTGTCTAGTACCAAAAGAATTCGAACTAAATGCTGAGGACTTTAGCATATGAATTAGATACTTGATGTATATCTGTTGAAACTTAAAATTGTAGAGATAGAGTTACATACAAAATTTTATTTATTCCCTCTTGAGCCTATGATGTGAGTAATCGATAACGAAGCTCGGACAAGCATGCGATGGGTAAAAACTATTCAAAAATTCCGTTCCTGGCTATCTATAACTGATTGAAACCATCAAAGGTTGTTCATCCTCACTAGTTAACTTTCAGACGACTTTGAGATTTTCCAAGTAGGTAACATTGCTATATAAATTCATTAATAGTTGCAAATTGATTAACAAATCAGCCGTACAATCGCAACAACAATTGGACGAAATGTTTCATGTGTTCCTGCTTTGTGCACAAGTCAGTATTAGCATTATCTTTGTAATTAAAGAACTCTAAAAGATTTCCTTCAAATTTTCTGAATCTTACACCACCATTAGTGAAATTGGGAATCCTATATGACTCTCTGATATACCCCTTGCTTTTTCTTACTTAATCTGCTTCATGAAAACAATTAAGCTAGAACCTACATGTTACATCTATGGATGATATTACATTGTGCAGAATGATTGATAGTCTAGAAGAAGAATAAGTGAGTGAAGAACAAAAAGCAAAAGCCAGACGCTAAAAAATAAATAAATCTATCTATCTATCTGATCCTGGGATCACAGGTATCATCAAACTAGGTAAATTTGCAGGATAAGCGGCTCAGCAGCTTTATGACAGGATAAAGAGATCAAACTCCTTTAGAAGGAGACAAGGCTACAGAAGATTAGGCGGCCTGGGCGAACTAAAATGAGGTTGCCGAAATATGACTTCCACCCATGCCTTGTCTGAGAATGGTTGTTGATAGGAGATAACTAGTGAATGACAGTACTTGTATCAAATCGGTTGACCCTCGATTACTGCTATCAGTGTTGCTGATAAGAGCAATCAGTAAGCACTGGTTAAATTCTTTAGTGTTGAAATTTACGAAAACTTCAGCATGATTACAACTTATTTAGATATCACCTCTACTACAGATAAATGACAGTTGAAGCACAACCTTATATCCAGTTTCCTTAAATAAAACAATACAAATCATAAACTTACAGAACTACGTGAATATTTAGAATTGAAACCAAAATTCAATCCAAATTTAGAACTCGATGTTAAAAAGCATATAATCTTCAAATATGAATACTACGACACAATTGAACAATTCACACTAAAAGAGTTAAAAATCACAACGCTTCGGAGCATTTCATTCTCTTCAACTCCAAATAAAGAATCATGAATAATTATCAAACAATTAAATGGCCATCGAACAATCAAATGGCTGTCGATTAAATCAAGCATTGACTAATTATAAAAAGGATTATCAGGTAATTAAACAATGAACTGATAAAAGAATAATTATCAAGTATTTCAATAATAAACTAGTAAAAAGCACCAACTCTAATATAATAGAAAGCATCTAACTAATGAAATTGCATTATATAATTTCATAAACATCTAGGTGCTTGCTTGGTCACTCTTAGATGCGTACGCCATAAAATATCAGGTTGCAGATGATTTTATGAAGGAGTCTTAAATGCAATGAAAATTACCATCAACTCAGGTAACTTTTTTTGCAGATAGCCAGATTTCAAAAATGGTCTCCTTATTCAAATTAAGGCATGCAATATGTGCTCAAACATATGCATGTAGGTAAACACTTCATAATTGCAATCGCAATTCGATCACCCATAGTGAATCTGATGATATCATATTAATCTGACTAATCTTCAACAGAACGGGTGAATCATTTAGGAAAAATGCTGCGGAAAAACTGGATAAAAGAATCGAAAGTAAATCATAGGTAGGTTGCTTGGACGTTGCCTGTATTCAAAATTGTGGAGAGCTGTTGTTTATCAATGTTCAATAAGAGCCGGAATTTATTTGCCCATATGAATTGGTGGTCATTGTTCTTCAAATATGGCAGAGTGTTCAGGCTGTTTAAATTCTAAATTATAAGCAGGTGAATATTTGATAACGGAATCAGGGGTGGGTTCAAATGAATTATACTTGCGCTAAATATGATTTTGAGTAACTCATTTATCAAAATTTTTTGATAGTTTTTCATTTCCAGTTTTCATTTCCAGTCATTCCATAGTGTTGAAGGTATTTCCTTTTGGAGATTCTAAGTGAAGAGTAGTTGATCTAGCACGCTTTGAAAAGGTTCATGATCGTGCCGCACTCAAAAAAAATTTATCTGATCTTTTTTTAATACAAAGGTACCACACACTCCAAGCCTAAGTTTCTCTGTACTTATATCTACTGCATACTACACCTTTGGTATCATTATCTGCCGCCATATATCCAGGGAGATCTCAAATTAATTTTTGATTTCTAAAATACACAAGAAAAGAGGCCCATCATGACAGATCAAGACGAAGTCCTAATATTTAACGAACAACCAGAACAAGATGAATTAGATTACGAATTCAGAATAATATTAATACAACAGAAGTTCAACCAAGCTGTTGACTCTTCCAGCTTATCAATTGACCAATCCCAAATGTCTGAAAGAATATTAAGTGGTATTGCGAGTTTCACTTTGATTAATGAATTCTTTGATAAGTTTGATGAAAAAGTGGCATATCCAAATGAAGGTCATATTAAGTACGAGTTAGGCTCGGATGGTGTTATTGTTATTGTGGTGGAGACAGAGCTTTTAAGAGATTCTGTTTTGAAATTTGTTGATGAATATTTGGAAGAGTTTAAAAAATCCACAGAGACTGAGGATGGAAGTGGGCAGGAAGAACAACAACAAGATAACGAAGATGAAGATAGAGGAAGCATCAAGAAGCAAAAGAAGAACTAATCGTCTTTGATTGGCGTGTTACGTATCGTGCATTGTATAATAAGAACTAATTAACTTACTGAACATATTGTAAAAGCAGTGTTCGAACCCTTGTGGGCGCGCCTATTTAAAGCCCACTAAGCGAGCCTTAGAAACTAAAATTTTTACACTTTTCAAGAAAAAGGGTGGTCGTTGTTATCATACTCAAAAAACAAAAAAAAAAAAGAAGTGTTGATTTTGTCTGTTAAGCTTTAACGCAGTACTTGCACCACTATTACTACCCCCTTTTCCCCCATATTGACGTTATAATAGAAGACCACCATGAACGTTCAAGCATTGCATGAGTACTTCCTGGGTACGGTCCAAGCCGATCAGGCCATTCGACAAGAGGCTGAATTACAATTACAGAAGGCCAGTCATTTAGTTGGCTTTTTGGGTGCTTGTTTAGATATATTGGAATCCGATGGTGTTAATCCAATTGTTAAGAAAGCCTGTTCTATTTATTTCAAAAATAAAATCGAAAGGTATTGGAGATTGGAGGCTGATGAAGAAGGATGTGTTGATCCTGATGAAAAACCTGTTATCAGAGATCGTATTGTTCCTGTGTTGGCTAAATTGCATGATAGAACTTTAAGAAATCAATTAGTTCCTGTGTTATCATTATTAATCTCTTATGATTATCCTAAAAGTTGGCCAAACTATTTGGATATCACGGTTGGGCTGTTTCAGGATATGACCAATATGAATAATTTGTACACTGGTGTTTTGTGTTTTTCTGAACTAGCAAGAAGTTTCAGATGGCAGTCTAATGAGAAAAGAACTGAGTCTTTAGATCCTATAATTGTTCAATATTTCCCTAGTTTGTTACAAATCGCTACTCAGATCGTGTCTAGTCATGATGATAGTTATGAAGGCGGGGATATTTTAAAGATGATTATTAAAACTTTTAAATTTGTTACTTATTCAGATTTACCCATTCCTTTACAACAAAAAGATAATATGTTAGCGTGGGTTACATTGCATGTTCAAGTCATGGATATGAAGTTACCAAATAATGTGATGGAGTTAGATGAAGATGATAGAACCTTATCTCCTTGGGTTAAATCACAAAAATGGTCATATGCCAATGTTCAAAGAATTTTCTCAAGATATGGGTCAAGAAGTCTTTCTGGTAGATTTGATTATCCTGAATTTAGACAGTTGTTTGTTTCAACTTTTATTCCTGAATTATTAAGCGTTTTCTTTAAGAAGACTCAGTCATGGAGAAGTGGTGAGGTTTGGTTAAGTAAGGCTTCATTATATCATTTGATTTCATTCCTGGAACAGTGTACAACAGTTAAACAAACATGGCAGTTAGTTAAACCTCATGTTAATTATATGATTAGTGAAGTTGCTTTTCCTGCTTTAATTCAAACTGATGAACATTTAGAAATGTTTGAAGATGATCCACATGAATATATTCATATGATTTTAGATGTTTATGATGAAACTAATTCTCCGGAAATGGCTGTTATTTCTTTGCTTTTCACGTTATCTGAAAAGAGAACAAAGACAACAATTGAACCAATTTTACAATTCTCTTATGGTAAATTAAATTCCTTCACAAATCAAGAAGAAACTTTACAAATAGCTAAAGAGAAAGAATCAATTTTCAGAATAATTGGATCTATTTCAACTAAATTGATTTCAGACCAATCGCCATTTAAATCACAAATGGAACAATTCTTATCTTCGTTTGTTTTACCTGAATTCAAATCTAAGTTTGCATTCCTTAGAGCAAGAACTTGTGAAACATTATCTAAATTTGATGCTTTACCATTAACAAATGAGCAAAATATGAATTTATTATATCATGGTATTCTAGACTGTTTCAATGATGTTGATAATTTGCCAGTTCAATTAGAAGGTGCTTTGGCAATCCAGGCTTTTATTGAAGTTCCACAGTTTAAAGAAGTTTTAGGTAGTATCATTTTACCGACAATGGAGAAATTATTGGAGCTATCAAATAAAGTTGATAGCGATTCTGTTTCTGCTGTTATTCAAGAATGTATTGAAACATATTCTTCTCAATTACAGCCATTTGCAGTCAATTTGATGAGCAAATTAAGTGAGCAGTTAATGAGACTACTGAATGAAATTTATGATGCTTCACAAATCGATGCAGATAATTATGATGAAGATTCATCCAATGAAATAAGTGATAAAACAACTGCTGCGTTAGGTATATTCAATACATTGATTACAATTTTACTTTATTTTGAAAATTCAACAGAAATTGTTTCACAATTAGAGCAATGTTATTTACCTATAGTTCAATTTGTCCTAGTTCAAAGAATTGACGATTTTTACACAGAGGCGTTTGAATTAATTGAAAACACCACATTTTTAACAAGAGCCGTTTCAGCGCCATTATGGAAGATTTTCGAAGTTGTCATGATCCAATTAATCGAAGATCCAGATGTTTTGATGATGTTTGATGAAATGTTGCCTGCTTTAAAGAATTATTTAATATATGGGGTGGATATGATTAGATCAAATAAAGAATATCAATTGTCGATTATGACTTTTATTAATAAGTTTTTCGAAATTGAAGCCAATCAAGAAGAATTAGAAGAAGATGTTGGTCTTAAGGATATTTATTATGTTTGTGATTTAGCTACTAACTTCGTGTTATCGTTAAATTCTGAGTTGTTAACGGAGGATATTTCAAGTAATTTGATTGTATTAATGACAAGGTTGAACGAAAGATATTCTACAGAATTAAAGAAAAACAAGCAAATGGTTCAATTTAAGATTTCTATTCTTAATGTTGTGTTGTCAATATTAGTTATTAATCCGTTATTGTTTTTCAAAGGATTAAATGAAGCTCAATCATTGGAACTATTCTTGAGTATGTGGTTAGATATCGCACCTTGTTTGAAGAAAGTTTTTGAATTGAAATTATCAATCTTAGGTTATTTAGCAGTCATTAATATCAGTTTAGAAACATTAAAAGAGATGAATTTGATTGACTTATTAAAACATGTTGGATCGAAATTTGCTATTTTATTTGGAGAATTACCAAGAGCCATCAAAACATTAGAAATGCAAAGAGAAGACTTCGATCCAAGTCAAATGAACGAGGCCGATCAATTATTATTGAATCAACAAGCTGCCCAGGGTGGTAATAGATTTGATGATGATGATGATGATGATGAGAATGAGAACGCCGCCACTCATGATTTCATCCAATTTGTGAACCAAGAGACAAGATTAGGTGGATTAGTGAATGAAGACGAATTCGAAGATATCATGTTTGGTAGAAGTGGATTTGATGGCTTTGAAGACGACTACGATGATAATGCATTCGCTAATACTTCATTGGATAACATTAATGTTTTCAAAGGGTTTAAAGAGACATTTGATAATCTGCAAGCTAACGATACAGATAAGTATGGGTTGGTCGTTAGTGGGTTAACACAGGAGGAGCAAGAGGTTCTTACTCATATTATGACTGTTGCCAGTGCTACTGGTGATGCTTGATTGGTTCTCTTTGCCATTTATTTGTCTTTTTTGTTTGTTCCACTTGGCTTTCGAACCAATTTAAAAGACTTTTAATTTTTCTCTTTCTCTTTTCAAAATTTGTAGTAGTGTTATATATATCACAACGTTTACCTTATATAACTATTTAATTTTTTTAATATCATGCATACATTATATATTTATAAATACTGTAATTGGTAGTTAGCTCGGGTTTGTAAAATTTGATTATTTTAACTCACTCTAATCTCCGATCGACGCGACTCCGACCGTTTTTACATCGGCAATCGGCAACTTAAATTGTTAGGATAATATATAGAACTGGCTTTCTATGTAAATATTTTAAGCTTATTCTTTGATTAATAACCCATTATGAATCCTGTCTAGGTAATAAAAAAAAGCTCGGGAGCACCGGGAGCATCGGAATCGAGAGGTTGAACAGCCGCACCGCCTAACCCAGCTCATCAGGTGCCAAATCAATAAATCTGAAGAATGAGGAGTTGGCTTACCATACTGGTCCCTTTTGATTGCCTAGTTTGGCAATTATTCACAACTCTGATGGGGTCTCAAAAAAGGGGAGATAGGTAGCTATTCAGTCGCATAATCACGGAGAAGTTTCTAGTCCATATAGTGCCCATTTTGCTCACTTTTCTCATATAGAGAATCTGTAAATTAAAAGAATGTGTAGATTGAGTTCATTTGTATTTATATTCTATATTTTCCTGGAATTTCTCTTTTTATTTGTCCCAGATCTCATCGTGTCACAATAACCAACAACTGACAAACAACAGCATGTCTATCGCATCTCAAACAAAATCAGCATTCCAAAGAACTTTTGGTCTGGTTTATTATTCCACTCCTTTTTACTTGATGACTTATCCAGAAGCAGTTTGCACTTACTTGACTTTACTGTTATTGTTGGTTCTTTCATTCATAGGTGTTTCAAGATACGTTGTTCCATTTCTAGTTAGGATTCTCGATCTGGTCTTTTATGTTCTATGTTCTGAATCTACTAAAAGATTACAGGCTCTGGCTACTGCTCCTGTTGGACATGTTGCTGGTAAGCTCATTTAGATATCATTGCCACTCTTTTTATTGGTTTCTTTCAGGTTCATACATACTTTTAATTAAATCAACTGGTTTTCTAACGAGATAGATTTTTTTACCATATAATGCCATTTTTATGTCTTAATGCCCCCCTTTTGTTTCCTCGGTTTTATAATGCTTTCTGATAATTTTACTGCCTATATTGCTAATATTCTTTTACTTTTACCCCCTTTTTTTAACATAAATTCGATTTGAGTGTTCTATCTGCCTCCCAAGTATTACGTAAGCGTGCGCGTAGCATCTCAGCCGACTGCGAAACCGAAACTGAAATAGACGTGGGGTTAAAGTTGACCGAACCGACCTGAAAGTATTCCTAAAATCGTGAGTTGGTCAAAACTTACACACAAAGAAACAGCCATGGGAAACTCCTCTTCGAAACAAGTGCGTAAGCTAAACAAAGAAATCAAAGCAATACCCAAGTTGGATCCAGCCTCTGGTGGTGTAAAACAAGCAGTTGAAATAGAAACTAAACAAAAAATATACACTTCAAGACCAACACCAGCTCAAGATAATGCTTTTTCAGGCGGCGAGTATTCAGGTGAAGTTTCCAAAACAAGAGAATCATTTGTTAATAAGGTGAAGAATATGAGTAATTCTTCTGAATTTATAGTTAGAGAGGACAAATTCCAAAAATATGATCCTCATCATTCTTCATTAGATTTCATTAATAATAGAGAGAAAATCGAAAATGAAGATTCTACAAAATTTATTCAAGCCAATGAATTATCAAATTTAATTATATCATTTAAGAAGCAGCAAGATCAAAAAGAACAAGAACATCTGCAACAAACGGGAAACGTTCAAATTTTGAAAGAGTTAGTTGATTCGGGTTTTATAAACTTACCCTCGTATAAAGTGTCTATTAATTCAACCGCATTAAATCAAGGTCCAGTTAAAGAAATGAGTACAAATAAAGATTTGAAAGCAAATAGAATCCAAATCATAAAAAATAGCGATGACTCTTTATCTCTTGAAGATCAAGATAAACAGTCTAAACAAACCATTGAAGAGTTTAAAGATTTAGAAGAAATAGTTAAAAACCATGTTAAGCAGCAACACCCTTCAAGAAGAGATAATGAGCCAATACATAGGAAAAGAAAAACTGGTGAAGATGTGAAAGTCTTCTTATAAGCTCTTTTTTATTTATTTATTATTTATTATATAAACGTCTCTGTATATATTGTATACTACCTACTAATTAATGAAAGCTAACAGTAGTTAAATCGTTAAACCATTCATCTATAGTATCTCTAGGAATGACCTCGTTATCTTTTGATTTCTTAATTTCAAATAAATATTTATCCACTTTGATATACCTCAATGGATGGTTTGGGCCGGTACTATTGCTATTGATTAAGGTCTTGGGTAGATGTTGAATTCGAAGCCAATTATCAAATATACCAGGATATACATTACCTAACCCCCAATGATGATCAACTGATGTTGAATTTAACACCCATAGTTGTTCCAATTTTGGAAAATTGTTAAACAATGAATCTGATAATTCAATTAGATTGTTGAATTTTGTTTCAAATCGAAAGCTTCTTAGACTTTTATACGATGTTGACATTAAATCCTGTAATTGATCTATCGTTAATTGTTTACTCAATTCAATTAAATTCTTTTCAATTTTAACTTCAAAAGATAGTTTAATAAGACTATTTGATTGTAATTTGATTTCATTAATATATAGTTGAATTAATTCGTTTATGTTTTCTATTAGTTTCATGCTATTGTACCTCAACACCAATTCTAGCTCTTCAAGTTGATTTACATAAAGTTTACTTAAAAATAAGGGAATCGAATCAATTAATGCCTGACGAATATTTAATTTCAATCTTTTTAAATTTGGAAAGTTTTCATTTCTTTCAAGTAGGTAACTTAACAAATTTTCATGATCTCCATTCGAGTCGCTGAATTCATTAATATTATTTAATTCTAAAAATTCCAATTTGATTAAATTAACATTCAATAACTCTGAATTAGCCAGATTCACATTGTTTAAACTTAACTTTTTTAAATTTAAAAATCGGCTTAAATCAATTTGACTTGAATGTGGTGGTGGAAAGTTGATTAAATCGTTTAATTGAATTTTCTTAAATGTTTTGAACAATTTCAAATCTGTAGTTAATTCACGATCAGTCAACTTATCTAGTATATCGGTTAACGTAGACACCTCATTAACTGGGCCGATACTTAATGATGCTAATTTAAATTCAACAACAGCTGGTTTATTCAATTTACTTAGTTTATTCAACCTAATGGATAACTTAACCAATTTTCCAGTGTTTAAACTATTTAACAATTCATAAAACTTATAGATTTCACAACATTGTTCAATTATCACTTCTTGTAAGTTTTCGAATTTATTTAAATTGCAAATCAATTGTTTTTCAAAATCAATAAATTCTGGGGGTAATTTAATAACTTTAAATCTCTTGACTAATTTCAAATCAACAGACTTTAGAAACTGGTTTATCTTAGGAGTCTTGGTTATGTACGTTGTGTTGGCGTTTGGGGAGTTATATTCTTTGTCGAATCTTGTGTAATTGGAATTAATTGTAATTCGATTAAACAATCTTGGTTTTGTTAATTGGTAGAATCTATGTGAAACTAATGATAAGTTAAGTAGATCAATTTGGTTTAGATTTAATGTCACATTATTGAAAATTTCAGGTAGCTCTAGTATCATGGTTATGATGATACTGCAAGTCAAGCTGGCTCTCTTATCTTATCAGTGAAAGACTCAAAGGTGACTCTTGTGCGAGCGACGCAGTTTTGAACCTCAGTTGTTGAACTTTTTCGAACAACAAACAGACTTTTATATAGTGAACTAACTACTCTACAAAATTTGCAACACGGACAACGGCGATAGGAAATCAGAGAAAGATGTCACAACTGGATTTACAAGATCTGCACAATCAACTTCAAAGAAACAACGACCTAGACACAGCATCGACGATTTCATCAACATTGGAAGAATTCCTAGAAGAAGAAGAAGATGATGATTCATTAAATTTTTCAACTGAATTAACAAGGGAATCGTTCCAACTAAACTCATTCAACGACCCCACATCATTTTTACTAAAGCATTATAAATTCTGGTCATTAGACGATTTAATTTCGTCCTTGAGTAATTTACTTAGTGATATAGATAATGAATTGATTGAATTGGTTAATTTTAATTACTTGAATTTCATTAAATTAGGTAATTCGATCGACGGGTCATTTGATTTAATTCATAATTTGAAAGTTGACTTAATGGGCTATATTTCAAGTTTGAATAAATTGAACGATAATAAGATCGATCAGGATTTGAAACAAGTTGAAATGTTAATCAATTATAAATTGAAATTATTAAATTATAAAAAGTTGATTAAATTAATCATATCATTGAATCAACAAGTTGAAACTTTTACTAGAAGTTGTGATTTGAAAAATGGTGGTGGCTTGAATGAGTTGAAAGAATTATTGAGCATTTATTTAAATATTTTAAAAAACTATCAATTTTTACTTACGAAATTTAAAGAATTGGATTATACAAAATATGAAATCCTAATTGGATTGGTCAAAAAATTCAATTATTTGAAATTGGAATTCAAATCTATTTTGAATGAATATTTAAAAGATCATAGAGATACTATATCCACAAATGAGAAGTTCGAATTATTGAAGATGAATTCAATTCTATAAATTATATCCAAAAAAAAATAAACAAATGTATATATAATAATAAAAGATAATAAATGTACACTATATAATCTCTTTGTATGTGTAGCACCAGCTTTAGAAAGTCTTATTAAAGCATTTTGAAACGAAAGATAAATTACAAAAATAAGAAAAAAAACACGTAACAAGTGTCTGTAAATGAAGTAAAAATAAATAACAAAAATGGATAGGAAATGCAGAAAAGCAAACGAAAAAGCGAAAGGGAGGTAAAGTAAAGGAAAAGAACCATAGAAAAGCAAATAAATAAGGAATAAAAAATAAAAGAAAACCCCAGTTGTAGCCTGTTACTTTTTTCCAACAAAAAAACGAAAGGAAGAAATGGAAAACATAAACATGAAATGCAGTAAATAATGTATTGAACAATAGTTTTATGGTATATTAGATGGTAAAAAAATATTTCCATTCATACTTCAATATTTTCATAAACAAACTTTTGAACATCGACCCAAATTTTTTGCTTTAATTCATTATTAATTTCAAATTTATCCTTGATTAAAACTTTTTTATATAAATCATCACTTTGACGTCTTCCGTTAGTTTTATTTAATTTTTCTAATTTATTAATTCTAGTTTTGAATTCAATACGGCATTGATTTTCAATACCTAAATTCAATAAATAATTTTCAATAACATTTCTCCATTCAGTTTTATCGAAGCAATCATACTGGAAATTACCTAATAAATTAAATTCGTTAAATACATCATCTTTTATTCCATAAGTTGAAATCAATGAAGTCTTATGCCTTATTCTGGCTTGTTGAACTATGTAGCAAGCGGTATTATATTTAAAAGAATAGTCAAACTTGGATTCTTTATAAATATCTGAATTTGCCAGGCATTCTGCATATTGTCCATCACTTGATTCCATGGGCAATATTTGAATTTGGAAGTTTAAATTTGGGTAAGGCGATACTATTTCGGGGATACAATTATCCCATTCCTGTTTTGGGCATGGAAAAATTAATAGTGATCTTATATCATTAATTTCCCAATTTTTTAGATTTCTTCTAGTGAAGGTAGGTCTGTTGTTAGAAAATCTAGGAACATCTAAATCCGGAGAGTAATAATCAGTAAAATCTTTTGGTAATGCATCGCTTAAACTGATTTGAATACGATCATTATTATTGAAATTGTTGTTATTCAAGAAAGTTGCAGGTATTGAGGATGGAACTGTTGTATTTGTGTATATCGCAGAGAGTTGATTTGTAAAAATTGAGGATTCAAAAGTGGAAGAAGAGTTCAATCTACTCAGGTTGTTGTTACTTAAAATAGTCATATTTGAATTATTGATAGAATGCCCACTATGATCAGAGCTTATCGAAGAAGCATCAGATAAAGAATCATTTGAAGAGACCGTGATAGTTTTACGCAAAGGAGAAGAGCCGTGAGTGAGATGAGATTGTTGGGCCCGTATCTGCTGTTGCAGCACTGAGTTATTATTACTGCTACTTGCCTTGTTGTTGTGCTTGAAAAGGGAGGTCGATGCATTGGGAAGAGTGTTTTTGTTGTACTTTTTAAGCTTGTTGAACCTTGAGTCGTCTGGCTTTATCTGTTGTATATGCTTCTTGATATCTTGTCGGGCCTTTATCTGGAACTCCTTGGGGGTATTGAAGTTTTCGTCACCAGAGTTCTGGAAGAACTTGTATCCAAACATGGTGAGGGAAAGGTCCGATGAAAAGGTGGTGTTTTTTTTTTGATAGTTAGGAGTGCTTGCCGAGTGGGATTTCGTTGTGGGAGAACCAGGACAGGGAAGTGGTTCGGAGAAGTGCCTATGATGAGGTCTAAAGTATGAGTGGCCAGATGAGTGTAGTTGAGGTGACTTGGAGGGTGATGCTGAGTCGTTGTCAGGAGGAGCAGGAAGAGGTCGAAGCAGGTTACGGGAAAACCTCAACAGAAGAAGTCGAATGGGAAATGATCGGGAAAACTCAAATGGTACTGCGCCGCGCTGCGGGTAAAATACCGGCTGCACCACCACCACATTAGCCATACACAGCCATGGCAAATTTTAAAACTATTTTCCTAAGACACAGATTTAGATTTAAGTTTGGATTGTACTGATAACTGGTTTGGTTTGCTTTACTCCACAATTCATCAGATAGGCATGTCAGAGTCCAACTGGAAGAGACTCCAGAAAAAGTCCACGAAAAATCCAAAATCCACAGCAACCAAATTACATAAATCTACATCCATCTCATCTCCCATAATAAAGCAAGATGGTCACACAAAAAAAGAGAAATTCATATCAAATAGGCAGAAAGAAGTTGGTAAATATTTAGCGATAGATTGTGAATTTGTAGGTGTTGGTCCAGATGGAACTGCATCTGAGTTAGCTAGAGTTTCTATAGTGAATTTCTACGGTGTTACGATTTACGATACCTTTGTTAGACCGACTGAAAAAGTCACTGATTGGAGAACTTGGGTTTCCGGTGTAACTTCTAAAGATATGAAAAAAGCAATAACCTTTAAGGAAGCTCAAAACTACGTTTCTAACTTAATTAAAGGAAAAATACTGGTTGGTCATGCAATTGATCATGATTTAGATTCTTTGTTTTTATCTCATCCTAGAGCAATGATAAGAGATACTGCTAAACATGGTCCTTTTAGAAAGAAGTACGCTAATGGTAAAACTCCTTCTTTAAAGAAATTATCTCAGGAAATACTCAAGTTGGATATCCAAGGTGGGCAGCATTCCTCCGTCGAAGATGCTAAAGCTACTATGATGATTTACAAAAGTGATAAAGCTGAATTCGAGAGGTTGCACGATCTTAAGTTTAATAAAGGTAAGAACCGACGTGCCGAATAAAATAAAATCAAAACGATTAAAGTACATTAAATAGAGAAAACAAAAATTATAGAAATAAAACTGTATAATTTATAAAAAAAATTAAAAAAATAAAAATTAATAAAAAAAATTCAGAAAATCAGAAACACAAACAAAAACAAAACAAGATTTAGAAACAGTGAACACGTAAAACAACACAAAGTAACACAGCAAAGCAAAAAAAAATGAGAAACAAGAAAACAAAAAACAAAAAATAAAACAAAAAATTAAATATAATCCTTAATGAAAGTGTGTAGTAAACAAAATTGAAAGATCTGAGCAATAGTAATGAGAATAAAAATGCAATTGAAACAAAAATCAAACTAAGAAAAATAAATGGTGGAAAATGTAAATCATAAGTCATCTTCAATATAAGTAGACTGGATTCTTTGCAGAATTCGTTTCAAGTAACCAATCTTTGTTGCCGAATTGGCTGATAATTGAGCCTTTTGAGCTGTGGTTCCTGCAGAATCACGAGTATTAGAAAAATCATAAGTTAGAACACCTTCCATTTTTCCCTCCTTCAATTTACTCATCATTGATGATCGTAGTTGCTCTCTGGACTTGTATTCAGTAGCCAAGGCTGATTCCGTCATTAAATCCAGCACAATATGTAACAACTGGGGACTTGAACCATTCTCAAGTATTTCATTCATCGGGTTAGCTAATAAAGCATAGAAGCTCCAAGCTAGCTCCTTATTGTTACGGTAAATCTCACTGAATAACACCAGAACTCTAGCAGCAGCCTGATCGTTAGCTTTTTGGGAACCGAAAAATTTGCAAATCATATAACAGCAAGCCAAATGATCGGCATCGTTACCATCGAAGAAATCAACTAAAATCTTAGGAACAGAAATTTTGGATTTAGTTTTAACATATTCTAAGTTTGTCAAACCGCATTCTCTTAAAGTGGAGACCATATCAGCATCACTAGAAACAGTAGCATAAATAAAGAATAAATAGCATCCTATATTAGTATTGAATGGTGCATTCTTTGTTTTCATGAACTTCACCGATTCCTTATATCTAATTCTTAAAACGGATTTCATTCCATCATAACAAGTTTGTCTAGTAAATGGAACTTCAATACCTTTTGCAAGAAGAATTAACAAAGTAATATCAAAATTTTCTTTTGTCATGTGTAACCCAACCAAATCTTGGTATTCATCAATAAGTCCACCAAAAATAGCTCTGGATTGGAATAAGTAATCAACTAATGGAATATCTTTATCTTCCAAATAATCAGCTGCTTTATTTAAGGTAGCAATCAGTGTACTGATACCATATCTATAGAAGGTCAAATGATCTAACAAAGTTAAACCACAGGCATAAGCAAAGAAATGAGTAACAAATGGAGAATATTCTGGCAAACCTTCGCACATCTTACTCAAAGCATGGAAACCACAAACACAAGTAGACATATATCTAAGATCATGAACACCTTGATCATATTCATCATACATCTGAATCACAAATCCTAAAAATTTGTAAACTAAATGATTGTTAACACCTTTCATAGATAAAGTACCCAGCACAGTCAGAGCACGTCCTTGCAGCTTAGAATTACGATCAAATGCAATACTTAAACAGTAAGAGTTCCACTTAATGTTATGTAGCTCCCAATCTGGAGAGCAAATTTCCAGAAACTCGACTAAGATTTCAGTGACTGTACCAACATCATTAGATTTACTAACCATATCAGCACCAAGTAAATCTTGGGTTTTCAATGTGTCATTTCTAGTTAAACCAAATAATAATCTATATCTAGCACCGTTGAATAATTCAATCTTGTTCTTGATGTATGAGCGTTGACGAAGGGTTAAAGTATCCTTGGATAAGAATGTATGGAATGTTCTAATTAATAGTTTCAGTAAACAATTTCTGAAATCTAAAGGACCATCATCCATATAAATTGAGATTAAATAAAAGATATCACTAATATGTTTCTCAACAAATAAAACTGAATCAAAAACCAAATAAGATAAAAATCTGGCCAATATAGAAGTTTCAATCCATCTTGTATGTTGTTCAATTTCAGTTTCATCATATGGAATTTTAAAACTTCTTTCACGTAACTTTCTAACTAAAGTAGCACAAACTTCAACAGTAGGAGTCATTGGCCAGTATCTTGTAATCTCTTCCCAGTCGTGACCCTCAGCTTCATGATCAATTGCAGCTGCAACAATTTCATCTAGAATTATATCAACCAGCCTATCATCTAATGACAGTTTAGACCAAATATATAATGAAAATGGTCTAGATGTAGTCTTTGAATTTCTACTTGCTCTAACAAATTTCTTAACTATTTCTCTAGTCTTTGTTGCGCCATTAACTGGGTCAGATAAAAACACATAAGTGAAAATATTCTTAATCCAAGGAGAAGCATACATAATCACAGAACTTCTATCAAGCGGTTCAACATGATCAAGAGCATTAAAGAAACCACGTAAAAAGTCATAAGTGGCTGTAGGGAAAGCTCTGGCCAAATCACCAGAAAATGCAAAAATATAGTCAAAACTACCATATGGGAAAGCGATACCTTCAACTGGTTCAATTTTCTTACCAGGCATGTTTAGCAGTTCAGAAAGAGAAGCCAATAATGAATAGGAAGAGTTTCTGATATCATCTTCTGTAGATAAAAGACCAGTCAGTGTGATGTTTAATAATTGACCAATAAATGTTTGCAGTGGAATCTCTTCATAGTTATCATCTAACTCAATAGCTGCATCCGTATTCCTAGCTCTTGAGAAGTACAATGTTCTCAAAATTTCAATTTTCTTTGGAGAAACAAAAATCAATCTAGTATTACTTCTAGAATCAACCATTGAGATTTCATTGCTAACACCAGTGAAAGTTGATGAACTCAATTCTTCCAAATCTTCAATTCTGAAACTATCCATCAAATTAACCATTTTCATCTTACCATAAATCTTCAATCTTTGAGCCTGAGAAATGTAAACTTGCAAAAACTTGTTACCAACCTTCAATTTAACAGGGATAAACCTCTTTAATTGTTCTTGATATAAGCTGACATCATGGAAAGTAACTCTTGAATCTTTAATGAGAGGATTGTTTATATTAATCAAGCCACTTCTAGCAACTGTTTTAGAATCATCATTTGAGTTTAAGAAAACAACTTCTCTGAGTTTTCCTTCTTGCATCTCCTGAGAATAATGTTTATGTTGTCTAATCAGATTCCATAACACTGGTGATAAATTATAATAATATGATTTCTTTAAATATGATTTACCCTGAGGTGGAGCTAATTGTTCAGCCTGTGATATAGTTTCAATAAACACTTTCTCATCTCTGAAACCTGTGCAATCGATAAATGCAGCATAAGGAGAATTCCAATATTTACTTGCAACCTGGAATAACTGATAAAGAATAATATCATGGGACATGCCCGGTTCAATTTCAGAAAATGAAATAATAACTAACGGGGTACCATCTTTAGTAATGGATTCAGAAACCACTTGTTTACAATCTTGATCTTTTAATGAAATTTGAGACATGAAATCATATAATAAAACACCTCTTTCGGATTTATCATTCCTGATTGATTCCGGAATTTCGTAACCTTTGATTCTATTTGGTAAGCCCATCGCAGCCAAATTATCATCTTGTTCTCTAATTAACAAGAACTTTTCATCTAAACCTAATTCATATAAGGCAGAAGGTTGAGAGAATATCTGTCTAATCTTCAGCCAATTATCATAAAAGAAAGCATGGAAATAAGCATACCCAGTATTATAATTTCTAATTTGATCATCAACTTCAAAACTAACAACTAAATCACTAGCTTCAGGAACTGTTTCAATATTAATAACTTCAAGCATAAATTTATTTAACTTAATTTTCAACTCTTCAAGTTCATCTAGTTTCGATTCCAATAAAACAGATTTACCGGTAGCAACAGACTCATTGGCCATCGTTTGTAACACTCTAGCAATCTGCAATAATGACTTTTTGAATGGGAAGGATTGCAGACTAACAATACCAGCTCTCTCGGGTGAGATGATTGCGGGATTATATAGACGTAAAAATAAGAAAGCACCCAAAGCAGCAAATTTAGATTCTGGGAAATTAATCGCAGCCGTTGAAAATATAGTTTTCGAAATAGCTCTTAAACCAAATGGCATAATGTTAACAGAAGAGCAAATTGCATCAATAATCTTATTCAGATATTTCATAAATAATGCCAAATCTTTATCGTTCTCACTAGTTGATTTATCTCCAGCATGATGTAAATCAAAAAATTCTTGTTTATCAATCATTTCACTCAACACAGGTCTAAACACTTGAATTAAATAATCCAGTGCTTCAGATTTGGAATACAACGCAACCATTCTAGTAGCAACCGTATTGTATCTTAATATTTGAACTGAATCAGTGGTACCTAAAATATCAGCCTTTAACAACATTAACAAGATCGATAATTCCTTGCTTCTATCTTCAGTCATAGTTAGTAAAGCATTGGCAAACGAATCAACATCGGATGTTGGACAAGCCGATGTAGCAGCCAGCATTAAACCAGGATTATTAGCAAACACATTCATAAAGGAATGATAATGAGACAATCTTTCTTCTTCATCAGAAATCTTTACTTTACGATTAATGCTTTCAACTAATTTAGAGAAAACTTTAATGAATGAGACTCTAATAAGAGCGTCTTCATGATAACCAAGAGCCAAAGAATATTTCAAACCAACTTCAGGATTAGCATCTAACAAATTGATTAAAGATTGAATAATATTTTTGACAATAGTTGAAGAGCGATGTTGTAAAGTTAAATTATGATCATCAACATTAGTAATTGAATTCAGTTTTTCTAAAATTCTAACAAACAACGTGAAATAATTCGAAAAAACAACGCCTGCGGCCAATCTCTCTTCTTTTGTATGATTTGCATTATGATAAGGGGTATCCAAGGGCAACTTAAATAAAATTATTTTCAGCATCATTGATGATTCGGCTTCAATATCGAAATGTAAATCATCTAGTTCTCTTTTGAAAACATCTGTTTTTGGTCTAACTGAAACCGTATCGCTACTTTCACTATTGCTATTACCATTTGCATTGCCATTTGCATTTGAATTAGAATTTGCAATGCCAGAATCATAGGTGAACGAATATTCAAGATACTCAGAAACAACTCTAGCATATTCATTTTTCTTTAAAATATTACCATGCATAGATAACTCTTCAATTTCAGATAAAAATAGCACTTGAAGCTTACAAAATTTCAACTTCAATCTTAAGAATGCAGGATTTTGTGACTCGATATTCAAAGCTTGCAGTATTCTGAAATTAATATTCCATAAATCAACAGCATAGAAAAATAACGATTCATATTCAATTTGAGTGATATTTCTTAAAAGATTAATAAATAATTCACAAACTGGATAATTACTCATTGCCAAAGCCTTTTCAAAACGATTCAATTGTTTGGCAACAAGATCTAACAGTAATCCACATAAGAAAGGATGCAATGAAACGCATAAAACTTCTCTTGATCTATCTCTTCTTTTTGAATTATTGGAGAAAATATTAACCAAATTGTAATTCAAAAATAATGTTAACTTTTCAAGCATTTCAGGCTTTCTTGGATCGTCAGCAAATTCAGGCGCCAGGATGACACCACCCAACGAAGCAAAATATTCACCATAGTTATCAATTTGTTCTTCAGAAACAGAATCCGGATCAAAATCACACATATTTGATGAAATCTTCTTATAATTATGAGCAGTGCTTAATTTATCATACATCAATTCCCAAACATCTAGTAAAGCACTAGTTGGTTCAGTTAATGCACAGAGACGATCTCTTAATTTCTTTCTAGTGGCCATAGTACCAGCAGGAACCTTATCTTCCAAGATAGATTTAGCTAGGCTCAAATTATATTTTTCAAAACAAGTCGGCAAATGTGAGGGAGCTTCCACCAGAGTAACATAATTTTCTAATAATTGACGTGACATTCTAAAAGTATCGATTTTATCGGAAAATAAACCCAAAAATACAGCACGTTCATAATTTCTAACTAATGAACCACATAAACCGCAAGTATGGAATTTATTGTCACTAAAATGAGCCATGAATGTCATATCAGCATATTGAGCACGCAACTCCGTGTATCTAACAAGTAACTTAATTAAATGATCTTTTTCAGAAGTGTTATCAATTAATAAAATTAATTTACATAATAAATCATTCATAATAGCAGAGCCAATGTATGCAACAGCGACTTTACCAGGATCAGTATTTGATAATAAAACAGGGAAACTTAATAAAAATTGTTCAGTAGCCAGGCATAAATCTTTATCAGTGGTACCAATTAAATAAATAATTGGTTGAATAAATGCTTTGTAATCATCATTGAATTCCATGAAATCGGGATCTGCATAATCTAACTTCCCATGATCACAATAACATAAAAACGGATAGACTTTGTAGGCACATAATAAATTTATTAAAACTGCTTTTTCAGCATTACGTGGATCAGAATTTCTCTTAACATACATGGCAGGTTGTAAAGATGATGACGGTTCATCGGAAGAAGGGGAAGATAAATTAGGTTGTATCGGTGATGATTGCATTGGAGAACGAGCAGATGAACGAGATAAAGGTCTCACTGTATCATTGTTGGTGTTGATGTTATTGTGTGATTCGGTAGAACTTAAAGACAAAGAGGTTGTTGCAATTGGAGATGAAGTAGAATGTCTATTTAATGAATTCTTAACATTCTTAACTTTGGCAGTTAAGGATTTAGCTTTAGCCTTAGTACTGGTTGATTTAGGCTCGGGGAGTGTAACTGATCTTGTAAAAGAACCTCTACCAGCAGAAGAAGAAGAAGAAGTTATAGAATGATTTGAAGTTAATGTTGATGCAGTTGGGACAGGCGCGATTGGACTCATTCTAGGTTTTTCAACACCATTTGAATTGGCACTATTAGTATTGGTAGTTGAATTTTGTAAAACATCCATCATATCCATCATTTGGTTATTAGAGCTTTGGCTTATTGTTGAATCTGAATCGGTTTCAAACATTCCGGCAGTAAAATTCAGACTTAATCTATGAAGAACAATCTTCATTTCAGGTGATATGTCATAAATTAAATTGAAAAGGTATTTAGACAAACTTGGAACACCTATAATCTTCCTTATACCACCAGATAAAGGAATTAAATGAGCAGATGGAGTATTAACATTACCAAAAACTGAAGTACAATATTTATTCATTTTATCAGTCTCTAAAACACAAGCAATCGCAAAATAATAAGAACGTAGTTCAGTTGTTGTATTGAAATCAGAGTTATGAGGGAAGAAATCCAGCTTATCAATTAATAGATCTTGTTTACATTGAACAAACAACTCATTAGCAAATTTGGCTAAAGAATGATCAGGACTTATCACTTGAATAGTAGCACCAATAGTTAACACTCGCATTAAAGCTTCACCGGCAACTGGAGTCTTTTGTATAACAGTTACGAGGTCAGAAATAAATTTTTGCTTTGGATTTGCTTTAGAGCCACCAAGTCTTTTTAAAGCTAAAGTTGAAGTTCTTGAATTCTTGTCTTTTAAATATTTTTCAAAATACTTCGGGATTAACAATAATAAAGACGAAAGCCATTTATAAGTTGGTTTGGGGGGCTTAGGTTCTGCTAGTCTTAAAGCCAAATCAAAAAAGCTATCAACTTCATTTGACAACTTTGAATCTTCAGTCGCTTTTAAATAATCCTTTGTTCTGCATAAAGCCCATTCATAAATAGCATCAGATAAGCAATAAATGAAAGAATTCTGATGTAGATGTCTGCCAGTAACTTGGGTAATTCTTTTTGCTAAATCGATGTATTTGGGTATGATATCTGAAGTTAAATAAGCAATTGCAATAAAATCAGTACAAGGCAGAGTCTGAGAATCTGTTGAAGTTTTTAATTTGAATTCAATGAAGTTAAAGAATTCTAAAGGTTCAGAAGCAGATAAGAATTTAGCGATTGAGGATATATGTTGGTCAATCAAGTTCATAAAATGAGCTTTTTCAGGGGGAGGATCGGTGATTGTTCTTTTGACCATTATTTCTTGGCGTGTTATATTTGGGTCATGAGAGAGTTTAAGCAATTCAGAATCAGTTTTCAAGTCAGATAAAACTGATAACAATTTTCTATAAATTCTTGTTGGAATATGTTGAGGTTGAACAACTCTATAAACTTTACCGTTCATTGCAGACTGAGGAAAAGTAAGTCCCATATCTTTATATATATTAATTTCAGCTGTTTTATCCTCTATTTCATCCCAAACGTCATTAAGCAAAGATTCTAATAGCTCCATGATAACAGTCAGCGACTTTAAAGAAGCTGGATTTCTATCTTTTAGTGGAACATTGTTATCATGATCATTTATGTGTTGTATGATGTTAACATTGCATATAAGAATTTCGTTCAACAGATGAGTTCTAGCAAATTTAAATAAAGAATGTTTAGTTTCAAGGTAAAAGTTATCAACTTCTAATTGGGCCACAGAATAACCTGATTTGTAGGGTAACAGGGACTCAATCTTCGAATATATACTAGCCACTGGGGATCTTTCGTTTCTTGACACAGGCATGTCCTCTATCTTATACTGTATCGAAGACGCAGAATTCATTATTGTAGGATGTGTGAGTGTATGTGTATAAGGCGTCTAGGAGGAATGCAGTTGTCGTTGTATCAATCGGGATATTAATTAGAAAAGAAAGGGTGAGAAAGACAAGTCAAGCTGAGGAGAAGAGTATTCCAGTGTGAGAAGGGAGTTTGAGTAGTGATAGTTAGGTTGTGGTATTTGTTGTGGTAGTTGAAGTTGTGGTTGGGGGATGATGGGAAAGGAAAAGAAAAGGGAAAAGTACTGGTAACCTATGTTATCTCTTAGTTGGGACACGGGAGAATATGGAGGGGTAGTGAGAGATGTTCTTTCTGGTCAGCAGTAGCTGTATGAGGTATACGGGGGAGTCAAAGGGTATGTATTTAAGGGAGAAAAAGTGAAAAGGCAAACAAAGTGAATGGATGAGGTAGTTGAATGAAGTGAAGTGAAGTGAAGTGAAGTCCAACAGAAGGGAAATTTGAAAACGTTGCTCGCGCCCCAGCGATACTTGGCAAAAGAAACGACTGGCCTTGAAGCCGGAGAGGCCTGCGGCCTAACTCCAGATCCGGGCTGGTTCCGCCGAAGACGTACGTGAGCTGTAAGTATGTCTCGATCAATTAATTATGGTGTTCAATGTGTTTGGCTTCACTCATAACTTATTGTTGTCCATCATCAATGATAGTCTTCTGAATTGAGAGGGCAACTTCGCAATTTGTCTTGGTACGTATGTCTAGCTTACCTCGCGAGTTTTTCGGCTTTTACAGCTCTACCATAACTTCTAACGTTTATTTTATATCCTCTAAATTATAAGAAAGGCATATATTTTATTGTTTCCAACGTTTTAATTAAAAGGTTCCTATTTTAATTATCTCATTAAGCTCCATCCCCTGCAACTAGTGTTATATACAAATTATGCTCACTTACTTAAGATCCATGTATATAAAAACTCGGAAAGTCCAACCAACAGCCGAGTCCTCAATTTAATTTGTAAGAATAGCTTAATGAATGGCATTACAAAAAACGTTAGCTAACTTTTAGCTTACATGATTTAGACTTGCTAGGTTAAACGTTATACTTGACTGTTAAAAGAAGACAGTAAACTATAACGACAGCACATGTGCTCAACTGCTGTTGTTGCTGTTGCTCAAGATCTAATCTGAACGTTGAATCTCACATCACATTATATCAGTTTATAAAGAAAGGTTATATGAGGCAACCAATCAGGCTAAATCATCACATACCCCATCATTGCTATAACTAGTTTCATGTACAGTGTATGATTTCATCCTTATACCTCTTTTCCTATATTAAATATAGCTACTAATTCTTCGTAACTGGGTTGTATCTATTCTTTTCTCTCTCTTACAATCACATAAAACTGCAGGACACATCCTGTAGATCCCAGGCTCTATGTGTAGGTAGACAGACCCCCCTGGCCATAGAAGTTTTTCGATTAAGCTGAGAAATGCAAATTTACGAAATAAATTACCTAACCTTACGTAATTAAGATATGCAAGAGTGACAGTATATCGCGACTTCCGCTGACGCCGCACCTGCCGATGCGCAAAAGTTCAATTTGGCTGTAGAGCTTTTTTTTTAAAAAAAATCCAACAATTACCTTTGCATGCCTCTTTGCATATACCTTTGGATTACGTTTGGAATCAAGGATCTTGGCTGTCAAGCAAAAACAATTAAAGTTTTGATCGTGCTGTATATCAAGTGGGGAGGATGGTTTCTTTTATTGCTTAATCCAAGCCTTTCCATCTTTATTGTAAATATCATGATTACTTTTCATGATTACTTTTCATGATTACTTTTCATGGATCCAAACCGCCACATATCAAATAATGAGTCGGTTTTAGTTCAACCTCATGCTCTACTTGATTCAATTTTTATATGGTTATTTTAAATGAAGATATTGAAAGAGTTGTTCAAACTATATGGAATGATTTAGATATACATACAAACAAGGAAAGTGCAGCGATGAACAAGGCAGGGTGGATCTCTCTATATAAAAACCAAGAAAATTGTTAATTTTGATATATTTTTCTAAACCAGGGGTGTGGCGTTATGGCATTTTGAATAGATAACGCCGTTCCGCCTTTATCATTAGTTCTCTCGCAATCTGTATTACACTGCCCTAATTTGTACACATACACATACTCTATATAAAATTTCACTCCTCTATAATTAATTGTATAGCAATATTGAACTATCCCAATCGATATCAAGCCCATCTCCAGTATGATAATTCTATTGGTCCAAAGAATTCAAAGGACTCCTAATATAATGACTGAGGCATATTCAATATTTCAATTTTAACGACATTTTCATGTGCATGAGATTCAGATTAGTAATTTACTTCTTTTGGATAATCTGTTAAGAATTAATTAGGGATCGATCTCATTCTTTTTCGTTAGTTCTCCGGCTATGGCCAGCTAATTGTAAATATATCTTATGGTATTTTAAATTAATTTACAGTTAACTTAACTTAATTTTTTTAAGGATATTTAATACAATTTCTATGATTAATTTGTAGCATCTTGATATGGTAAGTCTATAACGTACGTACGTACAGCTTCGATCGATCGCTACATAGCTCGATGACTTTTGTTCTAAAACTTCTATAACCGATTTTGGTTAAGCTTATTCCCCCTGAAACCAGCTTCAGATCTTATACGCAGCCAGTGCTAAAAGAGTGCTAAATTGCACGGTAAATCTCTTAATTCCTTCTGGGATCCGGAGTTAAAAGTATCCTAGTTAGTTATGTACTCGATCGATCGATACATCATATCCACTGCCTTATAGTCAACGCTTGGTTAAGATTGACATCCTAAATTATTCTTTCTATATGGGAACGCTCAAAGCTCTTAATTATAGTTTAGAAGGATTATGAACAATTAAAGCATACTCAATCTAGTGAAGTAACAACGAAAGCAGTTTCGAAGAAACTGCACGATTGACTAGCCGAGTCAAACCAATTGATATTAACTGCATATCCAAATAAATGTTTTCAAGTTTTATTATATGCACATGTATAGAAACAAAGTGTACTTAGGTAATTGGTGAATTTGAATAATACAATTAGCCTAATCGAATGATATCTGGTAGCACGATATGGGTTGCAGTACAGTATGGCATGTATGTAAATCTACCCCTTTAGAAAGATTTCACCCATATTCAAAGCGATATCTATCAATTGCGAAACCATCCTCTATATATAGCTAAACACAAATCTATATATAATCCGAGCGGTATATTGTCATTGTCTCCGGAACAACTAGTTGATGCTTAAATGTAACTACATATAATCCATGCTTCAGTTATCAATCAATTACAAGCGCTTTAGATAGCTTATATTTGATTCTAAAAACAAAAATGTAAACATCCAAACAAATCGGCAATCACATAATTAAAGAACTTGCCCAAATAATGCTTAATGACCAGGAGCATATTAGCTGATTGATATCCACACACATGATCCATGATTCCAGGCCTACTACCTGGCCAGATATCTAAACGAATCGTCGAATAAGATTGGGTTCTCAAATCCTCAACGGCTCAACCTCCCCACATTCCAATCAAACAAGCATATCAGTCCTAAATTCTTAATTTCATATACACATACCCTAAAGCGTATCATTATCGGTAATCCTCAGGTATAGATATAGGCTATTTCGGCATTAGTTTGTAACCTGGTGCACAGGGCGTATATGTGTATCTGTAGATGGATTAAATAATTAGCCATCGAAATCCTGCGAAGTAAATTATTCTTGTTCGATATATAGTACTAGACCTATATATCCAAGATTAATCTTATAATTCTTAATTGGGTTATATTTTAGCTTCAGATAAGACCAAGGCAAAAGTCATATACAGCTATAGGTAAACATATACTGCATCACTCAAGTTATGATCTGGAGTTACATATTTATCTTCGAGAAAGAAGGATATCTTAATTAGTCTACACATATATCTCTAGGTTGTTTGGTACCCATATAGAGGTCCGAGGATGTATATACATATCGAGCTTAATCATGGAAGCCATATAGATTGATCATATAGTGACCCATTATTTGATGAATCACTTTAACCTTAATATTTGAAGGCTGGACCGTTCGATATCTTAGATAAAATCAGGAGATGTAAATAGTTAATGTACTATATACCTCCCCTACTTCAAGATTACTTATTCTATCATTTCAATTAACTGAGATAGCTCATTAATACAGTTCAAGATTTTAAGAAATATTACCTATTACCAAATTATTACATAAAAAATATTGAATTCAAGCCATTTTATTGACAGAAGGATCATAGATAAAATATGTCATATTGAACCAGCGGTCCTAAAGTTATTATATACAATCTCGATGAACGGTGTACACTCAAACATATAGGAGTTTGGGACTCGAAGAAAAAGGGAGAATAAAAAGCAAATTGACGAACGTACGTCACACCAGAACTATACGTGTTCACAATTGACGCCTTCGTATACATCAACCTTCCACGAAAAACAATGGAATTCAACTTTTATTTTTCGTCATTTATTATTAATTAATTAGTTGAATTTGTAAATATTATATTTTATATAAAAAAACCTTTGAAAAAAAGAAAAACGATATTGATTACAATTATAATATTATAATCAAACACGAAGAAAAGAGAGAAAAATAAAACAGAATAAAAGATAAAATAATAAAAATAAAGAAGGAAAAAATCGTATATATAATGTAGTGTAAGTATGTGTAATAATCACTAGTCGTATAAAAATATTATTTTGGGTGAATCAGAGAATCAAAAAAAAAAGTAAAAATGGTGGTGCATCAAGCACCAAAAAATCGTATACCTAAGTAAAATCAATTTACTCGTACAATTCAGGGTTACGTGGACTCTCGAATCTATTACAATAAAATGTCTTTTTTTAATTAATCATGTAAATTTTCTTTAACAGTAGCAAAACTTTTCAATAATTTATTTCTAGCACCAACTGTAGCCACACCAAGATCAGTCAACTGTGCGTCAGTCAACTCAATCATATCTTTCCAATCTAAATATTTCAAATTCTCAGTATATTTATGTAACCTTAAGGCTTTCAACCATGATGGAATATCGGATAATAATTTAATTGAGGAAATATCTTTTGGCATTGGTGATTTAGATAATGGTGTCATTGATCCATGCTGATGTTGCATTGCCAATTGTTGGTGTAACGAACTCGATGAATTGGAATTACGAACAATATTAGAATTCTTAGTTGGAATTGGTGTGAAAATGTTGCTGTTTCCGTTGTTATTGTTACCATTAACACCAGTAACACTAATATTGATATTATGACCATCTGGTTTAGGCAATTGGTTTAAATTAACATGACTATGACTTTGTCTGTTGACTGGGGGCAAAGAAGTCGATTGAGTGTTGTATTGCCTATTATTAAATTGATGTAATCTACCGGCATGTCTACCTCTTTCATAATGAGGAGATTGCTGCTGTTGCTGCTGCTGTTGTTGTTGTTGTTGTTGTTGTTGTTGCTGTAGTTGATCTTGTTTTTTATTATTGTCTAACCTATATCTATTGGTGATAGTGGATAAAGAATGGTTCAACTTAATTGCATTTTGACCAGCAAAATCTGGATTACCATTGTTATTACCATTATTGGTTTGTGGAGTATTTACAGAATTGAAATTATTTGGATTATTAAGGTCAACTTCAGCAGAAAATGCACGAGTTATAGGTTGAGATTGTAAAGAACTATTGAAATAAGGAGTAACCGGAGATGGGGCACTTAAACCTGAAAATCCGAAATCACTATAGAAAGGACCCGCAGATCTTGGCCTAGTTATTGGTTCCATCAAGTTGCTAGGAAATGCCAATCTGTTATTGTTAATAGGCGCAGCAGCAGTGATTGGGGCTAAAGGTTGAGCATTACTAGTTGGGACTGGAGATAATTGATCATTTAAGAATTGGTCCAAAGTAGTTGGCTCATTGTTTAGCGCCACCAAAGGAGAAACCGGTCTAACATGGGATTGATAAATGTTTGAAGCGGACGCAGCAGGAGAAAAAACCAAACAATCATTATTTTCAGATCTAACAATCTCTAAATTATTGATTTTGGATTTCAAATAGTGTAAAACTTCTGAATTCAAATTTTGTAAGAAGATATCCATGGTTGTTTTTTGTTCTTCGACATTTAAATTCTTAATCCAGTTTGTGAACGTTTTTAAATCTTTTGTAAAGTTCTCTAAAACAATTTCAGTCTTTGGTTCAAAAGCAGGGATATCATTTTCTGATGTACCAAACAATCCAGCATTATTGTGATTCAACAGGGGAGAAGAGATGGTGTTACCTGTTGCAGAGGAGCCAATGAAAGGCGAGTTAGCTCTCGGGGAGAGAATGGAGTTGATAGGAGGTATACTATTGGTTCCAATAGCAGGTTCAAAAGCATACCTGGAAGCAGGAGGAGATAGTAGTGCCATTGAAGCTTGGGAAGGAGTGGGAGAATTGAGCAACTGGGACTGGGATTGAAGTTGCTGATTTGAGTTGTCCATGATGAATGAGTAGTTAGCAGGAGTGTGACTATACGTTGCAATTGAGAAGCAGAGGAGTTGTGATTGTGAAAGGTAGCTGGAGAGCCCGTCGTTGAGGATGGCAGCGGAGCAGTGGGACGTGGATGTGAATGGTAGTCAATCAGGCACAGTTCGTTCTTCTTTTCCTTTTCCTTTTCTTACTAGCTGAAGAATAAAAGAGAAGAGTTGAAGCACCGACCTGGATTTGGGCGCGCACTACCCGCTGGCGTGTTATCATGTGTGTATGATTACTTGTTCTGTTATATTACTGGATTTCAGTGATTGTGCAATTGTGCCAATTGCTGCTGTTTCTCAGTTTCACTACGACTCAGCCATGTCGACCCAATCAGGTATCACCGGTACGTCTCTTGTTTTCTGCTTTTCTCTTTGATCGTACACGTTATACTAACCATTCATCGTATGAAACAGCTTCAAACGAACTCATACAATCCTTCAAAGAATTTGTAACTTCCAACTCCAAAGCCCTTTTCATCTCCATAGAAAATGAGATTCTGGTTCCTAAAGAACTAATCAAGGGTAGCAACAATGAAAGCCAGGATATTGCAGAAATACAATCTTATTTATCAGACAGTAAAGTGTCTTACCTAATAGTGAAAAAACCCGCAACTGAAGCAACATCATACTATTTTATCTCTTACGTTCCTGACCCTGCTCCAGTTCGTGAGAAGATGTTATATGCTTCTTCAAAAAATACACTATTACGTGAATTAGGTCTTGAGTATTTCACTTCTGTTTTGTTTATCAACGATTCAGATGAACTGTCAATTGAAGGCTGGGAGAAAATCAAACAAACTGAATCTGCTAGTAAACCATTAAGTGAATCCGAACAAGAGTTACTGAAAGTGAAAGAACTGGAGATCACAGAAGGGGCATCCTCCAAAAGAAGAGGTTTAGTGTCCGTTTCGTCTGGTGCTTCTTCTTCTGGTGGCTTACTTAAATTCAAAATATCCGATGATAGACTATCCTCAATCATCGATGGTGGATCCATCAGTTCTAATGAAATCTGTACAGTTTTAATTGATCCTCAAACAGAGTCGTTTTATTTGGCTTCAACTGCATCCCCTAAATTCTCTAATGTTTCAGAGATTCCTGGTCTGTTATTGACTTCCGAGCCTAATTTTAACATTTTGAATTATAAATCATTGAATTACTTCATTTATTGTTGCCCATCGGGCTCAAAAGTTAAGTCAAGAATGGCTTATGCTGCTAATAAACAAAGTTTGATTAATGAATTCACTTCGAATGGGTTTCAATTTAAGAAGATTATTGAGGTTGGTGATCCGGATGAGATTGAATTATCAGTTTTTGAAGTAGAACCTGGTGCAAGTGACGATGTCTCTACTACTAAATCATCCACAACCGCCAATACTGGGGGTTTGAAGTTTAGTAAGCCTAAAGGTCCAAGACGTAGATAGTTTTCTTGCTCTCACTCTCACACTCCTTCTGTATCTGTTTGTTTAAAGTTACATGCACACATTTCTCTTTATAACTTCTGTTTTTACGGGATTGATTCAATATATATTTAACGCATAACGTGACTTACGATATAATAATAAAATTAATAAAAGTATCATGAAATATCAGAACAAAAAAGGAGATAGTAACCCAAAATAATTTCAGTAAACACTGGGCAAATGGAAGCTTGGGGTGGTGGTATCAAAGAAAGAAAAAGACAAAAAGAATAATAAGTAAATGCAATCTTTAAACAATTTAAAAATGTATTTATATAAGGAACTCAAAAGAAAAATTTAAAGTGTAGAGTAAGTAAGGGTGACGGGATGGTCGGGATATCAGAAGTAATAAAAAACATATAGAAGCTCAAAAATTACTAGTACGTATATACGTACTAGTAAGAAAATAAAGAGAGAATTCAAAAAATTATAATTTAAGACAATGAACCTAAAAGCACAGAAAAGATTAATAATGAAAAGCAAATTAATTCAAAAAAAAAAAAAAACATGAGAAAAAAAATCAGAAAAAGATCAAAGAAAACAAAATCCATAAATATAAAAAAGAATGACGAAAGAGAAGAGAAATAAACAAAACGAAATAATAAAACTCATTGTAATAAAATCTAAAAGATCAAAATGGAAAAAAAGAGACATTTAAACAAGTCTCAACTCATGAAAGAAAACTAAAAAACACACAAGAAAAGGAACAATACACAACAACCAAATGCAATATGCAAAATAGATGGAGAAACGAGAATGCAAAAAAACTAACATAAAATAAAATACAAAGTATAGAGAACGATAATAAACAACATCAACGTCAACAAGTGTTAAAAATAAATTTTTTATAATATAAGTGAGGCTAAGACACATAAAGAGCAAAAAAACAAAAAAACCTTTTGTGCTTGCCTCCTCTATTCAATTAACCAAAACGAAGAGTTTACTTGGGGAAGGGGGAGGGGGTATATCAATCATCATCAAGGAGAGAAAACATAAACTTCAAATAAAAAAGCAATAATGCCAATAAGTGGAGATATTACTGACGTGGCTTCAGTTGTTGATTAAGTTGCTGTTGAATTTGAGTTTGAATCTTTTGCGGTTGACCTTGACGTTGTTGATATAGCTGCTGCTGATTCCACTGCTGCTGGGGGCCTGGAACAACATTTGGAATGCTATTGTTACTATTATCAACGACCGAACCATTTCCTGTAATTGAACGAGGATCAGGCACTATTTGAAAAACTGAAGATTCATTAGGCATTATATTTTGTTGTTGTGGTAGTGGCTGCGATTGAGAATGTTGATGAGATGGAGCATGAGATAATTGAGTTGTATTAGTTAACGGTGAACTTGAAGAACTTGTACCACGATTCATTAAATGACCACCAGAGGATTGAAAAGTATTATTAAAAGTAACCGTCGGTGCAGTAGTTGATTTGCTTAACGTAAGATTAGTATTCTTCTTGTGCTGTTGTTTGTTATTATTTTTAGTAATTTTAGAAGTTCCATCAAGAATTGTAGTATTAGATCTTCCAACTTTTTTACTTTTCTTGGAAGAGCCTGATGAATAATGAGAAGTTAATGTTTTCATGTCAGTGAAAATAATCTGGAATCTATTATTATTATTGGTTCTATTATTGATTCTTGTGGTATTTGTATTACTATTAGACGTTGATAGTAAAGCCTTACTGAAACTTGACAAAGGACGGGATGAATGAATCTTATCACTGAAAATACCGATGGCAGGTTCTAAAGAAGAATTTGATTTGACTAATTTGCAAGGAGGTTTATTAGTTTTGACTGGAACCATCTTAGTAGACGGGGTTGGAGACATTTCAACAGAAGATTTAGCCTGTTCTGCCTTTTGAGCAGATTCGGCTATTATCGTGGAAGGAGAGGACTGAGGTTGAGTAACTCTCATCGGAGTTTTATAAATACTAGCAGAATGTTTTCTGGGTATTGTGGATGCTGAATTTGAAGAACTCGAGGATGACGAAGCTGAAATAGCAGGGGCGGAAGTTTGGGATTCCTCAGATGTTGGGCCAAAAGTATTCAGATTAACTGTACTTAAAACTGAAGGAGTATAACCTGTTGAACGAGATTGCGAATATCTTTTGATTTTTGGAGTAGTTAAATCTGGAGTTTTAAAATACTTATTTAACATTCTTTGAGTCGATGGGGTACCAAAACTATCAAACAGCATGGGATCATTTTCCTTTTCCGTTGTTGTATCACCACCCGTTGCCAGTACATTCATCAATTCTGAATTAACGTTTGGAGTAGTTTCAATAAAATCAGATAATCTAAAGGATTTTTCAGCAGTCGGTGTTCGTAAAAAGAGCTCTTGTTGAAAATTTGAAGAAGAGGAAGACTTTGGTTGTTGTTGTAAAACTTTATTAGCCAAAACTGTTGATTGCAAAGATTGGATTTGTTGCTGTTGATAATATGAAGAAAATTTTTGAGGGGAAGAATTCAAATTTGGCGCTAGAGATAGCTGTTGTTGTAATTGTTGATGTTGCTGGAATTGAGATTGAGTCATTTTAGATTGGGCCAAAGGACTACCTGCCATATAAGAAGGGTTTGGCTGTGGATTCTGGGATTGAGCAAAGACTTTATCAATAAAAGGGGTCCAACCAGTCTCTGTTGGATTCAATTGTTGATTCTTAGACAAGACATTGTCTTCATTGATGATGTCGTCAAACATTTTAGAAGGAGAAGAGCTAAGGTTAAAAAACTTATCTCTATGGGAAGACATGTTTGGCGGGAAAGGAATGGTTCGGATTAAAAATAGGAATAGACAGTATGTGTTGGTGTTTGTTGTTTTCTTTTATTAATAAGCAAGTTAAGTAAAGTGAGAAAGTGAGAGAGTCAGAGACCAAGCAAAGTAGGGAATTAATCGCAGTATGTGAGACCTGGCTGTGAATTGCTGAAATGAGCAGTGTGTTATGGGTGGTAGAAGCAGTAAATCAGTTCTAGGAGTGATGTATACACAGGCAAATGGTTTGTTTACTTTTTTGTTTTTTGTTTTGAAGCGAATTTCAGTGGCCGGCGCGCTCTGTCTGTCTATTTTACAGGGCCAGCCACTCTGGAACTTGGAGGCCGCGTCGTTTCTGTTTCATGTTTTCGATCGAGCGCAGGGAGAAAGATATTTGTATGAGAAAGACAGAATCGCAGCATTTAGTTAGGGCATAGATATAGAGAAGGAAACAGTCCCGTGCATGAAGATCCAGCTATAGAGAGATAGATTAGGAAATCAGGTACCTGAATTAATTACATACAAATGACATGTTTCCCCATATTACACGGTGCAAACGAATTTTCTTTTCTATACCCAGATTTATTCTTCTACACACAAATCACATACTGTTTACTTAATCCTTGATACCGGTAAATATATACCTGTCATATATATAATCTACATATATACATGTCACTTTACCGATTGGTCCGCATATATGGACCGGCAAGTCAGAATTTGATCAACACAATGCAACCGGTGGTTTAGTATGGTTTCTGAAATAGTTCGTAGTAAGTTTAATTTGTAACACCAGGGATTGATCTCCATGTAGCATCGCTACGTTTATATATACAGCCAAACTTATGCATTGGTTTTCGTATACGACTGAATGATTGCAAGGTCATTTAGGTCCCCTGTATTTAAGCATCTTGTCATTGGCCAGTAGGAGCATTTTCTTTCAGGGAAATGGACAGTAGATACCAGTTAAGTATGCATTTAATTTTTATTTTTGAAAAAGAGGGGCAGTCACATACTATTGTGAAGGCTGGTTTGGTCGGGTTGGGCAAGCAAAATCATAGGTATGAGGTTTTAAAGCGGTATAGGCCTAGGTAGCTCGAGCTACTTAGCTATATAGTGAATCAATATCTCTAAATAAGAGAAGTTTCGAAGTCAACGAACCTTCTTTCTTCTAAGAATTTGCTGGCATACTATCTATTATTACGGTGACTTCTGTTGCTAGCTGACTGCGTGTGCGCTTAATTAGAATGACTTGATATGACAATTAACAACGAACCGTTTGATATCAGATCAATGTATTAGAGGCTAACTTTTGTGCTATTAAGCATGATAGACTTTAGTGTTTACGGCATCGGATCTCTTAGTACATGTTGTAAAGTAGAATTGCAAGATTTAATTGGACACACTTTGGGTAGATATTAAAGTGAAAAGATAAGCTGTAGTTGAAGGATGTGCCAATTGAGTTGAGTACAGCAATATCATAGAACTTTTTGCGGATGTAACAATCAAGCAGTTAATGGCCGTGTATCCTTCACCAGTTCACATGATCATGAGTTAAGGTAGTGTTTAAGTATGGTGAGCCAGACTTAGGAGGCCAAACATAAAAGGTAAGAGTTGGAGCTACGTGACGGGATCTACTATTAGTAGATCTCTGTCTCCTTCCAATCTCATCGTCTCATTGGCCTCCTCATCACAACAGCGCCAGCAAGGTACGTTGCTGGCTGCCACCGCTATCTCTGCAATGAGGTCTAGCTGACTTGGGGGGCATTCTTCCCAGCCACAAGGGTAATTCAGCAGCTATAGAGCCTGATTCAAAGCAAAAGCAAAAAAAATGCGACCGCCGCTGCGGTGGCAGTGGCGGGTCGTGCGTACCCCAAGATCCCGAATCGTGCAAAGCCAAAAGCAGTTCTTGTTCATGTTCTTGTTCTTATTCTTATTCTTCATCGACCTGCTTCTTACTTAGTCTAGATTCTCCACTACTTCCATCTTTCTATATCTCCCATACCTTCTTATACCTACGACAGATCAGTTCTCCTATAACCAAAACAAAACAAAACAAATAAAGAACAAAGGCCCCATTCTTCTCTCACCCACTTAAGCATGAACATGATAGCTGAACTCCTGCTTATCGATTCAACTCCTCCTCCAGATGCTGCTCCAGATGCTCTAAATGCTCAAATTGTTCAAAGTGCTCAAAGTGCTCAAAATTCTCAAAATGCTCTACCGGTCATTCCAGATGCCATATCTGCCGCATTTGATCCTCAATCCACTCTCATAACGAAATTCACTAACATTGGAGACTTGACTAAATACCTGCTTACTTTACCTAACTACATTCTAAAACAAACGGACTCAAATACAATTTCAAGAGTGTATAACAAGAATGAAGAAGAACTATACTATCCCATAGGCTTACTATTCAATAGTGAGATGCCTCCTCTAGATTTATCACATGTAAACAATAAGCAAACTTTGTCTCATGAGATTCTAAAACTCTTGTTGGAAAAAAGATTTCACCATTTAAATTTAATCATTGATATAATACCATTCTCTTGTCCTTCTTTATCTAAGTTCAAATCAAATTTACAGCTAATATATCCTTTAATTAATCAAAGGTTATTAAGAATAAAAACTTGGGTAGGCTTAAACACTGAGGAGTTATCCTTAGAAAAGCAATCTCAATTGAAAATAAATTCAATGGTTAATTCTTTGACTGATGATGCTGATGGATTTTCCAATCCAAATGATGATGACTTAATACACTCAACTTATAAATTATTCAACAACATAGATTATAAATCCTTGTTAATCATAAACCATGACGATCAATACTATTTGGATAGTGTTAATAAATGGGGGTTCCCTGCCTATCAATTAACTTCAGATGAATTATTATATTCGGCTTTTCTAATGTTAAAACAGGTCTCAGATCAATTGACTACTTCAAAAGAAGAATCTAAAGAACTTAATAACGCTTTAATTGGATTTTTGTTTAATATTAGAGATAACTATAGGTATGGTAATCCTTTCCATAATTTTAGACATGCAATTGACGTTACGCAAGGTACAAATTATTTTATGAATGAATTATCTAAGGACACAAGTTGGAAGATTAATTTTACTCCATTAAATAAATTTGCTTTACTACTAGCTTCTATTGGTCATGATTTAGGTCATCCAGGAATAACAAATGCTTTCTTAACTAATTATAAATCTCCAATTGCTATTAAATTAAACAATAGTTCAGTTTTAGAAAAATATCATCTAAATCAGCTGAAACAGATCATATCAAATTATAATTGTATTATACACACTGATCAAACAATGGAAGAATCAAAAATCTTAATTAGAAAATCAGTTTTAGCAACAGATATGGCAAACCACGATTCATACGTTAAGGAAATTGATCAATTTTTAAATTATAAAGATGATAAACAAAAACTAGAAATGTTATCATGTTTATTGCTAAAATGTGCTGATATATCAAATGTTTGCAGACCCTTAGAAGTTTCTGTTAAATGGGGGTTGTCATTAGGCCAAGAATTTAAAGAAGTTGCATTTTTAGAAAAATTATTAAAAAATGAATCTAATATAACTAGTATAGAGAGACCTAGCTTTAATTTGAAAACTTTAAATCCAAATGATGCAATTAAGTTTGTCCCAACTTTATCTGGTTCTCAAATGTTTTTCATTAATAGATTTGCTTTAGACTTCTTCAATAAGATTGGTGAGAATATTCCAGCACTTTTGTTTCTCAAAGAACAACTGCAATCAAATGCTGAGTACTGGCAACAAGATATTGAAAATCAAAAGAAATCATCTGCATCATCCACTTCAAGTTGATACGTGCTAGCTAATACCACCACCATATTGTTTTTGTTGTTGTTTTTTTGCTATAGAGTTTTTTTTCCTTTTCCTGTTGAATTATTGGCTATTTTATTATGTTTTGTTTATTCAATTAAATCTTGAGAGTATTTTTGTTTTGTTTTGTTTTGTTTTGTTTCATTTTTGTTTTTGTTTTTTTTGTTCTTACAATTAAAGATTAAAAGAGGGTTCAAATTTATATACATCTTTTTTATTCCAGAATTATTATTATGCTATTATACTACTACTTACTACTCTCTTCATTTTTTTTCTCAGTTTTTTCTTTTATTACTATTACTATTATCATTTTTTTTTTCGTTCTATCCCACTACTCCTGTTTCATTAGTCTAGAGAAATTCTTAATAAACTTCTTCTTAAGAATTCTGTTTATATAATACTTATCACTACAATTTTCATAAATTTATTAGTGCTTTCTCCTTCTACTACTACTACTATTACTACTACTACGGTCCGCCATAGTTTTATTTTTTCTTTTATATTTTTATATTTTTTATATTTTTAATAATTTATTTGTAATTTATCAATTTTGGTTTAAGTTTCTGCATTTTCTGAGTATTTTTGTTTGATTTTTGGTTTTGGAATTCCGTTTCCATTTATTGTATTACTAGTTTTGAATGAAATTATACTAGGTATATGTTTCTTTCAACTTTCGGTTTGATCCTCTCCTACTTCTGTCTTTTTCAAGCCCTTTTTCATTTATGTATGAATGGTCGCTAGCCCCCCGCCCAAATGTACTTGAACCATGTACAATAGAACTGAAAAATATAATTTCAATCATAAGCCAAATCACATGTCTAAAACCCTCTACTAGCTACAAAATGTATACTCCAATGGTGAACCCATCGATGTATGAACAAAGTCAGTGTTTCTGACTCCCCAAGAGCAGAGTCAGAGCAAGTCAGGCAGGGTAAGTCAGGCAGAAGTCATTTTGACTCTGCCTTTGCTCCGAGTTTCACTATCCAGTCCTCATTTTCAGGCAGCGGGTAGACTATTCTGGAAGGTAGATGATGCGGTTTTGAATGAGTGTGGTTAATATGTTTGTTTAGTTTCTCATGGAAGAACATGTGTAATTTTCCAAAAGAAAACTTTACAGGCAATTCAATGGAATTATCATACATTAAGAAGTATACAGCAGAATTATCAATCGATCTGTGAATTTATTCCTTGTGTTTACGGTTCACCCATATAATCTGTTCTCTCAAATATGCGCAAACTTTCCCATTTGGACGCGACACGACTTGAGCCAATCGAGGAGTTAACTAGACTATAAAACACACCAGATTTCCACCACCCACTTCCATTTTGCTTAATTTCAACAAACTTTTGCATTATCAGCGTCAATTAATCCTTTTCCTTTGGGTAGTCAATTATATAGGTGTATACCAATCATGTTTACTAGATCATTAAGAACCACTGCTTTTACATCAGCAACCAGAACTTTATTAAGACAACCAACAGCTGTTGTCAGTCGTCCAATTGTCCTATCACTCAGATTCAACTCTTCTGCAAGCAACAAATTAAACCCAGAAGCCCAACCATTCACTTACTCATCATCCCCACTCTTAAAGTACACTGAAGAGCATGAATACGTTGCATTCCATGGTAATGATGGCACAGCATTCATCGGTATAACAAAATACGCAGCTGATGCCTTAGGTGATTGCACTTACATCGAATTGCCTGAAGTTGGCACAGAGGTGGCTCAAGGTGATGTTTTGGGTAGTGTTGAGTCTGTCAAGTCCGCTTCGGAAATTTATTCTCCTGTGAATGGTACCATTGCTGAAGTCAACAACAATTTGGAAAGCGATCCATCATTGATTAATTCGGATCCAATGGGTAACGGTTGGATTGTTATGGTTAAGGCTGCTCCTGATTTTACTGGTGAGGAATTGCTAGATGAAGAATCTTATCAAAAATTGTTAGAAGAACATGATGAATAGGTTTGTTTGCGTGTAACTGCAAGAACAAGAAATATAAGTTTGAATTATTTAATGCTGCGCATAATGTTTTACTGAGTTCTAACTTCATCTTCTTTTCGTTATACTTGTATTTCTTTTATTATTATCTTCTACCATTTTTATTTTCTTTATTTATAGTTTTATATAGCGCCATATATCTGTTATATAATTACGATCAATATCATATTATTCCACTCTTATATGGCACCATCTTGAATGGAATTACTCATATTTGCTACTATGCACTTAAGAAAATTTCAAACTAGGTGCATGTCCACAAATTAATCATTAAATAAAATTTTGAAATGTCATCCATCAATTAAAGTAAAGGATACTATATTATAAATAGGACCTACTCTTTAGAAGCAGCCGATTTTTCTTTTCTAACTCTAGAAGGATCCTTTTCCCACTCAGCGGGAGTCTTAGTCTTCAACTGAATTGCATGAACGCCCAACTCATTAATCTCGTAATCCAACAACTTATAAATCAATCTATGTCTAGAAGGCAACCCTTTAACACTAGCGAACTTATCACTAATAACAATAATATTAAAATGAGACTCAGTCAAATTAGAAGCCCCTTGCAATCCTCGATGTCCTGCGTGTTTCCAAGAATCATTTCTAATTGATAAAAACACCGGGTTTAGTTCATTGGTGATTTTTAGCTTGATTGATTGTTCGATTGGCCCTTCGACTTCAATTTCTGGTTTGGGAATGGCACAGGATGTGGACGTGGACATTGCTCTGAGGATGTGGGTCTTGGTGCTGAAGCTGGTGGTTATTTGTTTGGTGAATAGTAGTCGGGTTAGTGACATATATGTGATGAATTTTTGTCTACTGTGTTAATGTTACCATATGTGGTGCTCTCATAGATCACTTGCCATAGACACTATTACGTACCATAGGACTCCTCGAATTCAAATTCAATTCAATTCAATTCAACAATTTGCTCAAGCCGCACAATTCGCCGGGGTATTTCTGATTTGAAAGTTAAATATCTTACAACGCAATCTGAACAAAAGCAACATAATTAATTGGTATGCATCCATGCCTTATTTTAAGTATGAAACAACGGGCTTAAGAAATGGTAATTGGAAGAATAGATTCTTCTTTTGTGTTATTATCTTAGCAATCTACGGCTTAAACAATACATGTGTAGACCATCTTGTCTCAATTTCAAAATTCAACGAAGTCAACCTGTATAAAGTTCTACAATTTCGTATGTACTTCAGCTGATATTGCCTTCTGTTGTACAAGTCAATCGCTCTCTTGTCTGTCTTGTCTGTTGTTGTTGCAGATAACGTAGTCAATACGAACAGGTGGCGGTGGCCCTATCCACAGCTCAATTGATAGCACGTTCTATATCCTAAATTAATCGATTCACATTGGCATTTACATTTACAACAGGAAAAACTTTAGTATTTTGAAACACAAATATATTTTATAAAAAGAGAACTAGTAGAGAGTATAAAAAAGACATCAAACGTAGAGAACGAAAAGCAAACATATAACTACTTAAAAGAAACTAGCTTAGTAGTCATTGTCTCTGTTAGAAGAACCGTATGAGTTGTCGTTATCGTTTCTGGAAGAACCGTAAGAGTTATCATTATCGTTTCTAGAAGAAGAACCATAAGAAGAAGAACCGTATGAGTTATCATTGTCATCGTTTCTGGAAGAAGAACCATAAGAGTTATCGTTATCGTTTCTGGAAGAAGAACCATAAGAAGAGGAGTTGTTGTCGTTTCTAGAAGAAGAACCGTAAGAGTTATCATTGTCATCATTTCCAGAAGAAGAACCGTAAGAAGAGGAGTTATTGTCGTTTCTAGAAGATGAACCATATGAGTTATCATTGTCATCGTTTCTGGAAGAAGAACCGTAAGAAGAGGAGTTGTTGTCGTTTCTAGAAGAAGAACCGTAAGAGTTATCGTTATCGTTAGAAGAAGAACCGTAAGAAGAGGAGTTGTTGTCGTTTCTAGAAGATGAACCGTAAGAGTTATCGTTATCGTTAGAAGAAGAACCGTAAGAAGAGGAGTTGTTATCGTTTCTTGAGGAAGAACCGTAAGAGTTGTCGTTATCGTTATCGTTAGAAGAACCGTAAGAAGAAGAGTTGTTGTTATCGTTACTGCTGCTGCTGTTCTTGTTCTTGTAACTGTTGTAAGCGTTAGTACCAGCTTCCTTCAGTTGGTTTTGGAAGTCCTTGTCTTGTAACTTTTCCTTAGCAGTGTCGAATAAACCCATTTTTGATATGATTGATGTAATATATGTGAATTGAAATTTGTATTGATTTCTAATGAAGAAAAGAAAGAAGTAGAAAAGCAATTGAGTTAACTGGTTTTTACGAGATACAGGAAATTGAGGTCCTTTTATATTAATTCAGTGAAATTGACTTGGGACGGGATTTCAGATCATTACGGTAGCATGTTATGTAAACACTTAGCACCCCCCGTGGCGGCAGCTGGAATTGTTCCGCGCACACCGCGGAGGCTGTGGCTCTACCGGGAAATCCGGGCTGTGCGCTGTGCCTGTTCCCCCGCGCTCAACTGGCACCACGGGAACTGTGGCTGTGCTCATATATTGCTTTTAAACATCGGACCGATAACTTGACACATTTGTGTTTATGTGATGATCTCATAGCAGCTGAATTTCAATTCAATTGCAATTGTTGTTGCAATTGCAATTAATTCAATCACCTATAACTTCATTTTTATTCACTTATGTATGCGTCTTGAAGAAGTAAATTACAAAGGCGAATTTGGAATTTGGCCCAAATTGATCTCGCTAATATATTGGGCACCCCGGTGGCAAATGTATGTTACTTCTTTCGATTCGTTTACGATTCGAAAACTAAAAACGAACACGAATTTCTACATATTCTTCGATGAAATTTGATATGTGTTAGAATAGAGATTAAATGGTGTTATAATAGTAAAAACATAATTAATTGATTAATTGCATGCTGCCTTGAGCGTGATTCATATAATTAAAAGTACTGAAAGAAAAACAATGTGTTTTGGCAAGTTCTGATTGATTGTTTATAGAGATCAATTTAACTAGCAATTACGTATCTGTCATACTTCGATGAAACCCTCCTGGTAAATCGTGATGATGATGATTAGTAGATCAGGATTAAAGCAGGACCGATGTTATTTCCTCGACATCACCTTATTTCTATATCCGAACTGGCAAAGATTATAGTATGATATGTATGGCAATTGATCCATTAGCTTCGAATGCTATGTTAAGGACCAACTCCTTTCGCAGTTAGATTCTAGAGAAATCTCGTAATTAAATATAGAGTTTCGAGAAACCTGTAATTAAATACGCTTATGAACCTCAGCTCCGTACGTCTGGTTTTATGCCAGCTAGGTAGAATCAATACCCAGAATCACACCATTCCACCCCTTTGAGTCTGATTAAAGCATCTGAGTATTAGCATATAAGTTATCAAACCCCTTTGATCCTTACAGTAAATATCTCGACGACGCGTACGAAATTCAAAGTGCTCAACACATAAGCTTGCTTACCCCTTGCGGCTTTAGTAGCAAACAAAAGGCCGCCAAAAAAAGCGCAGGCTTAAACTCAGCTGTTACATTTATTATAATGTTCTCGAAATTATATAAATACGTTAAATATAATCTTGCTTTTGTATCACATTGAAATGGAAATTATATATAAAATATACATACATATTTGCTAATTGATAAACCCCAATATATGTATAGCAATAGCTTAAGCTTAATAGTTATAGATAAGTAATTCAAGCATATATATGACACTGGCTACAAATATGATATCATTACTCTATATGTTTTCTTGACTTGACCTTCTTATCGCGGGATCTCATGGGATCTCCGCGAACTTTCTGTTCGTTCCTGGTGCCAAGCCAAGCCATTATCAATTTCACCTGATTTCTTATTTCGGTAGTACTGGTGCACAGATGTTACAAGTTTCAATCATGCAGCATATTTGTTTTGAAAAGCCATGGCTTGGGTATGAATTTAAAGCTAAAACGATGATTGCTGTATACTGGAATAGAGGCATGCTTTAGTTCTTTAATAATTCAATATTCTAGAATCCACAGTAAACATATACATGAGTCTACGCCTCTTAAACGTAAAGTAAGAAAAGCAAATAAATTGGGATTAGTCTACAACAATAGACTTGAATCGAAAGTATATCCGCCAGCATAACTTGTAATTCACAACAATGTATAATCCGACAATTATAATTAAACAAGATTCTACTGCCTATTTTGTCACCAAAAAGATCAATTTTTGGAAACTTTTTTTTCCATATTGAATTAAATTCATATATGAAAGGGGATTGCGTGGTACGGCAAGGATCACGATAGTTATAGTCATGTAACTAACATATACACCTACCTAATAATTCATAATTAAGCTTGAAAACAATGTATTCTCTAGAGTATTTGTACGTTCCTATTTAAATCCATTGATTTTAAGAAAAATGACCAGAGATAAGCTAATCAGTTCAAGTGAAGCGATTTACATGGATGCAGGAGGATCGAGCGGTCCTCCTTCTTTGTTCTTATTCGATAACTATCTGACAGCATTGTACATGTATCTATATCAGAAGCTTAAATTTTGGAATTTTCATAACATGAATGTTGAAAGATAACGTTAACAGACAATGAAAAACTGGTGTACGTCCACGCTTATCTATGACTGCGATGATCTTATCAGTAAACCACAGAACACTAGAATTTGTATCTTGTAATATTCTCACAACTATATGAAAAAACCAAGAGATTCCCTAAGATTGTGTCAGATATTGTTAGTATAGTAGTTGATCGATCAAATGGGAGTTCTAATTTGGATCATATTACAATTACATTCGATCTCATTGATTTAAACATTAAGGCAGTTACTTGATTGAGCTAACCTGTCATGCACATCAGTTTTTAACCGTTATCAATCACAGTGTATGGGCGGATTTAAGGAATTAAGGAAATACATTTATCTAAAACTGTGGCTGCAATCCTCCAAAGACACAAAAAATTGGTAATTGCTACAATCCTTAAGGAGATATACCTTGCAAGTGCGTACACGTGCCTCTATATTCATAATGTAATAGTTATTCTTCATAGGCTATACACATAAGCTCAACTTCCAGGTTTAAGTAGTGAGACATAACTACCATCTCACACATGATTGGCAGTAATTCAATTAAGGAGACAAGATGCCTTAGATCAAATGAAAGTGAAGAAAGTAAGGCTCAATAGGATGAAAATGAACGGGCGAGAAAACTGAATTTAGAAGTGAGCACATGTCTCAGCTAATTAAACTTCAAAAGACCGTTACAACGTACGTATTGTTAGTTAGCAGTAACTAGTCACACTACATCCCAGTTCTTTTATATAAAATGTTTACGACTGCCTTCTCTATCCTTTCTATTTTGCCTTTATTCTTATCCTTGGAATTTCCGACTAACTTCAATAATGGAAAGTATAAATTCAGCAGATCAGCCAAGTAGAGAAGAAGTTCAACGTACAAATCCGATTAAGCCTCCTGTTTTTGAAATTGCCTACCAAACGCCAACTTATATATTCACACCCCAGTTTAGATCGATCAAAGGAAAAGTTGCCTTTGAGTTCACCAAATATGCCAGTAATATATCTTCGATAGAACTTGGCTTTAAGGGTACTGTTCAACCTAACCATAGATATGTTCAAATCACTGATAGGGATACCCAACGGAATACCAGAGATACCTTTATGAATATACCATTATTTGAATTCAAACGAGATTTTTTCACAAGTTGTGATCTGAAGAATGGTGATTCATTCGGTCCTGGTAATGATATGATGTTCCCTATTGATTTTGAGTTTCCTGAGGAATTAATATTGAAAGATAAATTACCATCATCATCATTTGAAAGTGGTGCTAAACATAAGGGTTATCATATGAATGTATTTTATTGCCTGTATCTTAGGATCACTTATTATTCATCAACCGATGATAAATTAACCCATTTAGATTATGCTGTTCCTTTGAAATATCAAGATGAATGCGCTTTTGAGATTGCTTTGGATGACGATCTAAATTATGTAGCTTATCAAAGTTTTAGTTATGAAGATAAATTGAAAAAATATGTTCAAAACGAGGAAGGCAAATTTACTAAATGTGAATTAAACCAAACTCATAAAAAGACAAGAGCTTTCAGATCAATTTGGAATAAAAATTATAAGCCTCAATTTTTAAGTACAATTTCAAAGAACATTACACTTAATATAATATGTGAAATACCTAAAACTGTTGACTTATCTTCTACTTTTGATGATTTCGAGGTTAGTTTTGAAGTTCCGAACGTTGAAAACTTTTCAGATTTTTATATTAATGGTCAATCTACTCAATTAGGATTATTTGAAATAGAAATGATTTCCATTTCTTCATTGCAATCAAGGTACGTCAAAGTCCACGAAAGCTACAAAGAAAATGGGAATAATGATTTCATCTTGTATCGTCGAATAAGAGAACCAGGTGCTCCTGATAGAATTATTTTTGATATTGCTGATTTCCAATACAATAAAGACACACAGAGATGTTATTGGAAAACAACATTAGGTAATATAATAAGTAATCATTATCCTTTAACAACGCTTTTAAATGGTGAACAAGTTGTCGGTACTTTGAAATTAGGTGAATTTTTCCAAAATTCAAATACATTTAATGTTGCTTTCAAAGTTGGAAATGGTCAAGAAAGAGAACGTAAATTTCGAGAGTTTAGGTTTAGTCGAGTTGTTGGCTTCACAAATCAGTACGAGGAATCAGATAAGAGATTACGTACAATCAACCCAACACATATGATTAAATGGTTTGACAAAAGGAGAGATTTTGAAGTTTTGGGTATTAGAGGTACTTGGAAAACATTTTTTGATGGACGGAAATTTGGATATCATACAACTAGGGATCCGTTTAGTCCTGACGATGGAGGTGATTGGGGAACCTATCGACCTCCAAGTCCCTAAACGTTACGTGTATCAATTTATGTATTTTATTTCTGATATTTTTTCTAGTCTTATAATTGCAATCTATGAAATATATACCGGCTAATATTGAATTGAGTTCGGCTGAACAAGAACTTTAATTGAAGGCGGTCGGAGCCGTACGGGGCCGGTGGGGCTTCTTATTCTACCTTATATTGTTTAGGTTATTCACTTTTACATCCTATGGTCTGATATCTCTGATCCATCTATAGAACTAATAGAGATCCATCTAGCTAGTCCAAGACCAATCAGAATGTGTCGAATCTGGATTCCCATATATAATCTTGCTCTACCATTCAGATTTTGCATCACCAGATATATCAATTCAGATAGGAGATGAATGCAACGGCCGGCCAAAGTCAAACCGATCTCTCCGGTCACTGCACAACCACATTAATGCCCGCTAATTATCTACTGGATCTAGATTTTTATTACCTAACTTCAGTTAAGTATAATATATGGTTTCCGATTTAATTTAAGGTAAACGAAAAAAGAATGCGTATAAAACAATTAAGGCAGAAATAATCAAATAAAACAATAAAACAAAAGTAAGGAATCAGATAGATCCAATGTAAATAAAAAATTAAGATATCATGGTATGAAATGTAATTAAACTGTAAAAAAAACAAAATCAATACAAGGAAAGAACAAAAAATAATTAAGACAATCACAAGAAAAATGCTGTAGTAAGGTGCTTACAATGATGTAAAATAACAAATGAATGATTATCGGAAAATCGAAATTAAATGGTAAGAATGCAAAGGTAAAAAAAGAACATATTGAAATGATTCACAATTAGAAGAATGTTATCACCACAGGCGGCAACTAATCATGTGAATATTAAACTGAAATAAAAATATTAAAAAATTAAAAAAAAAATTAAATAAAAATGACAGGATTGGGGGAATTGGAAAAAGCGAACGTCGATGGTAAATAATGGGACCCTATAGAAAAATCGGATAATAGGAGAATTATGAACTGGAGATTGGAAGTAAAATAGTATCGAATTATAGAATGTGAGTAATGTATTATTGTTAAAATTAGAACGTTTATTCTCCATCTTCATCATCAGCCTTTGATTTTGTCTTTTTAAAAGGCTTCTTAACAGGCTCATCTTCCTCGTCTTCCTCTTCATCAACTTCTTTTGATTTTGACTTGGATTTCTTAGCTGGCTTAATTTCTTCTTCTTCTTCTTCTTCTTCTTCATCTTCATCCTCTTCTTCATCTTCAACCTTGGATTTGGTTTTCTTGACTGGCTTCTTGACAGGTTCATCACCCTCTTCTTCCTCATCTTCAGCCTTGGGTTTGGTTTTCTTGACTGGTTTTTTGACAGGTTCATCCTCTTCTTCATCATCTTCAACCTTGGTCTTTGTCTTTTTAATTGGCTTCTTTGGCTTTTCCTCTTCTTCTTCTTCCTCATCTTCATCTTCATCTTCATCTTCGTCCTCTTCTTCAGTAGCTTTAGATTTCGATTTTTTAACAACTCTCTTCTTTGGTCTCTCAACTTCCTCTTCCTCCTCTTCTTCACCTTCGTCATCTTCATCCTTGGATTTCGATTTCTTAACGGTCTTTTTTCTAATAGCCTTCGGCTTTTCTTCTTCTTCTTCTTCTTCTTCTACTTCATCATCATTATCTTCGTCCTCTTCATCATCCTCATCCTTAGTTTTCTTAACAACTCTCTTCTTTTTAACGGTCTTTTTGACTGGCTTTTCTTCTTCTTCTTCTTCTTCTTCTTCATCCTCTTCTTCCTCAACTGGCTTTGTCTTCTTTTTAATAACTTTTTTAGCAACAGGAGCAGGAACTGATTCTGGAATTACGGCAGGCATCGATTGTGGAATGACGGCAGCAGCGACAGTATCAATTGAAGCTGGAGCAGGTGGAGCACTTGCAGTTTCAACTTGGACTGGAGCTGGTGCTTCCACAGGGGCAACAGCCTGAGCTGTAACAGGAACAGACACAGGAGCAGGAGCAGGAGCAGGAGCAGAAACAGGAGCAGCTGGTGGAGGTGTTGGAGTAGCAACGACTGGAGCCGGAGTTGCAACAACAGCTGGAGCTGGAGCTGGAGCTGGAGCTGGGGCCACTGGAGCAGCAGGTGGAGGTGTTGGAGTAGCAACGACTGGAGCAGCAACAGCGGCTGGAGCTGGGGCCACTGGAGCAGCAGGATCAGGAGCAGGAGCTGGGGCCACTGGAGCAGGAGCAGGAGCAGGAGTTGGAGCAGGAGCAGGAGCAGGAGTTGGAGTTGGAGCAGTAGCAGGAGTTGGAGTTGGAGCAGGAGCAGGAGTTGGAGCAGCCGGAGTGGCAGCAGCAGGTGGATCCGCCTTCTTAGCAGGGGTAATAGGAGGTAGAAGGTCACTTGGATCGGTAGTAGCTAAGTCATGTTGGTAGTCGGTGTAAGCTTGGGTAGCTTCATTTCTGACGTTCAGAAAAACCTTGTACATTCTTTCGACAAGCATAACGTTGGACACGATTGCCGTACAAATGAAGGATATTGAGACCGGCATGGCTGTATGGTAGAGGACAGGAGGATGTTCGTGGGGTAAGTGTAATTGAGTGAACCTGAGTTGTTGAAGACAAAACAAGGAAGAAATAAGATCTTTGTACTAGGTAAAATTAGCTGACGCCTTCCCTTCTCTGAGCTCTGTCCCAAAACGTAAACAACTGGATCGCTTTCGATCAGCACAGCCTCGAAGGGAGAGAACCTGCATTGGCCAAAGAACAATTAATTTACAATTTCAGGATCATCTTTGATTATTTGGGTTTCGTCAGTTGCGCGGTTACCGATAAGGAACACCCGTGCACCGAAAGATCTTCTTATTGGAAGTTCTATTTTTACTTATGATTACTTCGTTAATATGTCAAAATACTCATGTTCATATACGCACTCAAATATATATTTGAAAAACAAAATATACTGGAAATTAAGTGAAAATAACGTACTTTACTGTTGGATAGTCGATAAAAGTTGTGCTAGACAACTTCTAGTTGCAACATCCTCTCTTAATAATCCAGTAAACGTCTCATCTCTTAAATACTTAGGTAATCTATCTTTTAAAGCAACTCTAGCATCCGCATTATCAGCTAATCTTAAATAACATCTAATCACATGTCTTAACAATCTAGGTGTAGGATTTAAAACTAATTGTTCAATCATTAAATGTAAGACATTACCAACCGCATCAAACCTATCATACGTTTGACAAACATAAGCTAATCCAGCATCATCAATTAGAATCTTTTGAACAATAAAAATTGCAACCGTTTTACTCAATTCACTCGATGATTCCATAATCTTTAAACATAATGGAATAATTTCCGTTGTTAATAAAAATTGAATAACTTCAGGGGTGTCATTCTTGACCAAGGCCCCAATAACACCTAACGAGGTTAATCTTAAATATTCAAATGGTCTTTGTTTAGAATTAGTATTCAAAAATGGATATAAAAATAATGGGATCTGCGCATTCAGAAAAGGAGTTCTAGTATCTGGATGTGAAGCAACACACTGCAATAAAGCTAATGCATTACAAACTCTATTTGACGTTGGTGTAGTTAATGTAGGCGGAGATAACAGAGGATAAACAGCAATAATTTCTTCTAATAAACTGGTCATAACACCAAATGAGTTCCACAAGACTAGAGCCAAATCATCGTAAACCTCTCTTTTTTTACCTAACTCTAATAACGCTTGCTCTTTATTAGGTCCATAAACCAATTCGATGATCCACGAATACACTTTTTCATCATTAAGTGCCTTATTGCCTGTGCCGGTATTATTTGATGTGACACTAGAAGTGTCAACTGTGGTAATATTAACGCCTACAGGAGTCGAAGCATCACTTGTACTTGCTTCTAATAATTGACTATGAGCTTGAGATGGTGTTTGAATTTGAGATTGGCCTGACTGTCCTTGTTGCTGTTGCTGTTGCTGTTGCTGCTGTTGCTGCTGCTGTTGTTGTTGGTTTTGTTGTAAAGCTGCTGCTTGCAGTTGTTGTGCCAGCAATGAAGCATTAGACTGTGGTGGACCTTGATTTAAGTTGAATGATCTTTGCTGGTTCAGCTGACTTTGCAGAAGAGTGGGATCTGGTGTAAAATTTTGTCGTGGATACATTATTATAGCTGTTTTGTTTATGATAAAACGGCCAACAAGGAGTACTCTGTGGGTTCAATTGATATTGTTGAGTACTTCAAAGTGGTCGAAGAAGACGTATAAACTTTGCTTTGAAGTTTGAGAGTGAGTTTTCGGTTTCGTTGAGCGAGCGAACTCAAAATTGTCTCCAAAGCAATTTGGTAAATTCGTCGAGGACTCACTATGTTCACATAAAATCCTTTCTTCTAGTGTCTTTACTAGCTACGTTTTAGTTCATCAAATAAACATGTGATTGTGATGAAGTTATACCTTTAAGAGAAATAATATAGAATAATTTGAAGAATCTTAAGGGAATCGTATAATGAGTATATGCAAAACAACAAAATAAAAGCAAAAAGAAAAACCTAAAATCACTTAATCAACAAAACATCAAGTGAAGAACTAACTAAAAAAAAACAAACCTAATTATAACCACCCCATCAGATAATATTATGCAGTATCTGGAATGATATAACCCCATCTTTCTCTAGTCTCATGCAATAACTTCCACTCAGTACCTTGAGGACCTCGAATCATGACATCCATTCTAGCAAAATCATTTTCAGGATCTTCTCTATCTCCTAACCAAATATCTTTAACTGGCAAAAATCCAAATTTCTTGTATATTGGTATGTTACTTAAAGAGGAACTTTCCAAATATCCAATACCATTTGATGGATCAATGTAATTTTTAAACATAAAATCAAACAACACTCTAACATTACCCTTACCTCTAGCAGCAGGGGTGGAGCCTAAATAAACTAAAGTCCATAAATTAGCAGAGTCCAGTTCATTCTTTAAAATTTCATCGCATTGTTCATGTAAAGTTTTGAATAACTGTCCAAAGACCCTCTTACGACCTTCCGGACCTGTTAACCAAGCAAATTTTGCAAAGCCAGATTTAATCAAAGTCGTATAACTTTCAACATCGTCTGAGTCTGGACCTGTCCATAAAGCAACAGATTCAAAGCTATCACTATTTTCATGATCATCACCTTTAATAGCAACCACATAACCTTCTAAAATATGAGAATAAACAAAGGCTTCAAATAACAGCAAATCACATTTTTCTTTCAATTCAGGATCATTTTCGAGGTGTCTTGTACAATATCTTGCAACATGATCTTTTTGAAACGATTCAAATAAAGTTCTTGCCGCTTTTTTGTAATCTTTTAAAGTTAATAATTCTGGTTTTGGTAATGATTTAGTCATGCTTCTCGGATAACACTATTTGAGCGCGTTTAAAATGGAATGAAATCCAGTAAAACCACTTCCTCGATCCGGTGAGGAAGAGGAAGAAATGTTAAACAGTAAAACTTGTGCCTCATCCCTTTAAGTTCATGACCAGACATGGTGTATGTCGTATAGTTTACTTGTTGAACTTCTTCACAATCGCGGTTAATAGTTCTAGGTCCAGCTAGCTCGCTCTTCCTTAACTACGTAATTTGAAGCTTTCAATTTTTTCTTTAAACTACCATTCCTCCCTAGTGGTATAAGCTATAATATTTGAAATCGATAGTAAGTTTGATATTACTGTCATTAAGAAAAGTAACAGAACCACCGCAATCTCGCTTTAAGATTGCTTCAGAAACTGTAAAACGAATACTATAAATCGAAACGAATACATAGAAAGATATGGACTAGACCCACATAAATAAATAAATTCAAAAGAATCATTTAGCATTTGATAGCTCATGAACGACATACCCACGCTTTTCTCTAACTTGCTTTAAATACTTCCATTCTTCACCTTTAGGACCTCTAATCATCACATCCATTCTGCCACAATCGCCATTTGGATCATTTTGGTCACCTAACCAAATATCAGCAACAGACCTTAGACCAAACTTTTCGTAAATTGGAATATTAATATGAGAAGAACTTTCTAAATATAACAAACTACCATCTGGGTCGACATGATTCGTGATCATATATTCAAACATAGCTCTAACATTACCTTTACCTCTAGCGGCTGGTGTAGAACCTAAATAAACTAATGTCCAAACATTATCTCCATTTTCTTTATCAGTACTTAAAATATCATGAGCTTCGTCATGCAAAACTTTCATTAGTATGTTAAAAATTCTTCTACGGCCTTCAGTACCAGTCATCCAAGCTAATCTAGCAAACCCTGATCTTATCAAGGTTAAATAATCCTCAAAATCACCATTTGGACCTAACCAAACAGCAACAGATTCAAAAGTATCTTTATTTTCATGATCATCACCTTTCACCCCAATAACAAGTCCTTTCAACATATGAGCATATACATAGGCTTCGTATAGTAACAAATCACATCTTTTTTTAAGTTCTGGATCTGTATCTTCTAAATGACGTGAAACAAATCTAGCAACTCCATCATCTGGTCCAAATGATTCATATAAGGTTCTTCCTGCTTTTTTGCAATCTTTGAGTGTTAAGATTTCGATCTTACAGTGGCTTTTGCTTGTTTTGATTGTGGCCATGTTGTATTGTATTTAACTTGTAATTGAGCTTCTGAGTTGTGTTGGGAGCTTAAAGTAAAGAGAAAGGGAATATTAGTTACTGCGGGAAGTTGTGATTATATGATTCGTTATAGGAAACGTTATATGGTAATTCCATTTGTTGGGGAAGTTTTCGTCGAAGTTAGGAACAACTTTCTATTTTCTCTGTGCTAACCGTTAATTTGATCCATTTCTGATGGTGAAGCTTAAAAGTTGGACCTCTAGTTATCGCGTCAGCCTACAAATTCTTAAAAGAGACAGTTGAAGCGATACCTACCGCGGCTACCGCTTGCTTAGAATTTGATCAATTACAGTAGTTTATGCATTCTTAGCTTTCAAGATCTATTTAGTTGAACTTAATAACAAATTTCCATTAGATTGTAATATACAGAAATAAAAAGAGAGATGGGCGAAATCGAAACTAATCCTAAAAAACGAGAGACAATATTAGAATGAAAGAATAAAAAAGACGTACTGAAGGACAGAGTAGAAATAATAGAGTACGTACTAATTGGAGATGAATGAAAGATAGTAGATAAGTGAAAATGCTAGATAAAATGATAAAATCTAAATTAAAGAACAGTAGTAAAGGTATCTTATTTATATTTTTTAACTGATTAGAACCTTTGTATATGAAGAAAAAGAAAGGAAACACAAAACTTGGAACACTATCTAGAGTGCATTTTGGAATGACTCCGAATAATCAAACACAACGTAATGATGAAACAAAGAATTAGATCGATATTTCAAATACAGGCCTGTTTAGAAGATGAAAATTAATAAAATGGGTATGTGCCTGCATTTTGACTAGGGTATATTAGTAATTCATAAAAACTTAAAAGGAAAACAAAAAAAGACAAATTTCAGCGTAAAGTAAGCATCAAATCTTCAACACTTTTAGAACTACCTCTGGCATGACCTGGAATAAAAAAATCATCTTCTTGTTCACGAACATCAAATAATTTCCAGAATTTTAAATTTTCGTCTGCTGCCAGAGTTGCCAAAGTTGTTCCGTCTGGTGATAAGCAACTATTTAAGACTCTCGATTCATGCGCATTCATAATAACGCCTGTCTTCTGTAATGTCGGATAACTGTAAACTGTAATATCATTATTGGGAAAGCCATGGGTTGCAGAGATTTCATTTCCTATTCCTTGAGAATATCCCCATTCTAAAGAAGAAACTTGTGATTCTGTTTCTATGGTATTAACTCTAGCACCAGTTGTAGTATTCCAGAAATGAATTTTACGGCATGATGAACCTCCACCAGTTGCTAATAATGAAGTCTGAGTTGGACACCAGGCTAATGCCTTAACTGCTGCTGTATGTGCTGTTTTAGTAAATTGAGGAATTGATGCCCTAGCATCCCAAATATTAACAATATTATCATTGCCCCCAGATGCAAACTGAGTTCCATCAGCTCTCCATTCAATACCACAAACTTCTGCAACATGATTATTTAAAGTAGATGTTATATGATTTGCAACTCTAACATCATGATGAAACATTTGACCTGATCGTGACCCTGAAGTGATAATGTGATCATTCCAACAGTGTGCGCTAACTCTTGAATCATGCCCTGTCATTGTTCTTAACTTTTCGTTGATTTCATAATTCCAAATTTCAATAGAACCATCATCTAAACCAACTGATAAATAAACACCATCTTGAGACCATCTAATTGAAGTAACAATGGATTCACATTCAGCAGCTAAATTAACTGAACCGGTTGAAGCATTCCAACAATAAACGGCATTTTCTAAAGCGATAGCTAAAACATTCTCAGAGGACCAGCTTAATAGATTCAGGTAGAAATCATCAATCAATCCAGGAGCATCAAGGACTTTTTCAGGGCATGTTGGGATTTTCTTTAATCTTGCTTGGGCAGCAGAAGCTGAGATAATTGGCTTACTTTTAAATTGACTGGACTTCAATTTTGCAATTTTCTTTGATTCCGGAGCCGTAGGTTGAAATTGTAAGATTCTTTCACCAACTTCTAAACCACAAGCTTCGGCAACAGTGTTCTTATAAATTTTAGAAGTTTGAGATTCAATGTGGTCATAAGGCAAATCACAAGTTAATGGAACCTTTTCTTCTAAAGTTAGCTTACCAGAAGTAGTCTGTCTGGATGGAATAAATCTATCCAACATTTCATTTGTATTAGTACGACGTAATTTCTTTGGGGAACCTAGGAAATCTTCTGATTTGTTTCTTGAGTGTGACCTTTCCATATTCATACTGAATCTTTTTGAAGACATCGACCAGTCTGATGAGACAACATTAAAATTTGGGGATATCACTTTTTGAGTATCAATGATTGAGGTTCTACTGTTACTCATTAAATTGGGACTCATGCTGCCAAATACTGTTCTATGTCTTGGGGTTGTGTAAGAAGGTGTTCTTCTAACTGGACTATGGTTGGTCATGTTAAAGTAGTTGTTGAGTTGTTTTAGAATGTTCTGAATTTAAATATTTTATAGTTGTAATGACTAAAAAGGTTCAATATCTATATGTGAATGTCCTATATTGAAATTGTTCGCAGTGTTATACGTTGGTATCTTTTCGTATCAGGGCGCTTATAGGATAAGAGTGTCTTTGTGACGGTTTCCAAACGAGAAATTGACTTTATAAGTTGGTTTCGAAGTGATCAATAGCAGCAGCTTTTAGTACCTTTCTCTAATGTATATGGAGATGTGCTTAAGCTTGAAAACAGTCTAGACACAAAAGCAGGAAGAGGTCTGGCAGGCAGTTAGAAACACAGTGGAACAGGAACAAGAATTCGTTAATTGCATTTGTTTACTCGCTTCCCAAAGAGGTAAATCGCCGCACAGAAACTCGAGATGAGCCGCACGCTATTAGTCGATGAGACGGCATGCATACGTCGATTTTTCAGCTTAAAAAGTGGTGCAAGGGTGACTTATATATGGCTGTTACCCGGCTGGCAGTAAGCAGAAGCGCTATTTCAACAGTGTGTAAAGCAAAACAAGCCAGATCATCAGTTACAGCGTGAACAGTTTCTGGGTTTGCAAGGGTATCGCCATTCTCTAGATTTCATCCATTAAGAATTTATTCAGAACTATATCTAAAGCAATTGATTGTTTTGTTAGTTAACTACTATTTTCTAATACCCATCCACATTACACCAAGAGAGACACGATCCGATCAAGTCTGATTCAACATGTCCACCTTAACTTACAAGAAGTTTGAAGATGTGGAATCATCTGGCCAACTGCCTGACAAGATGACAGTTTTCCAGTCTTGCCAACAAGCTTTCAATGCTAGTCCAATCCAAGCTAAAAGATGTCGTTTATTATTATCGAGATTATTGAGATTATTATACGCTGGTGAAACTTTTCCAAGGGTCGAAGCAACTAAATTGTTTTTCTCTGTGTCCAAGCTATTCCATCATGAGGATGCCTCTTTACGTCAATTGGTTTATTTAGCAATTAAAGAACTATCTCCGATTTCTGATGATATTTTAATGGCCACTGCTTCAATTATGAAAGATATTCAAAATGGTGAAATTGTTTATAAACCAAATGCTGTTAGAACTTTAGCAAGAGTTTTAGATGGTTCTACCATCCCATCTGCTGAAAGATTAATGAAAAATTGTGTTGTTGATAGAAACCAAAGTGTGTCGTCTGCAGCTTTAGTTTCTTCTTATCATTTATTACCAGTCGCCAAAGATGTTGTCAAAAGATGGACCAATGAAACTCACGAAGCTATTAGTGCTACTAAAACAATTCCACAATCACAATATTCGACTCATGAATTCTACGGGAATTATGGCCACTTGCCATCATCTACCTATGCTTATCAATATCATGCTTTAGGTTTGTTATATCAACTGAGAAATCACGATAAAATGGCTTTAATGAAAATGATTCAACAATTGAATGATCAAAAGCCTTTAATGAACTCATTTGCTGTTTTACAATTGATTAGATTTGTTGGTAAATTAATTGAAGAAGATGGTGATTTAATGAACTCTTTATGGCCATTATTCCAAAATTGGTTGGGTAATAAATCTGATATGGTTGAGTTAGAAGCCGCTAAAGCCATTTTATCCTTACCTAGAGCTGCTGCTTCTCATCAAATGGCAGCTATTTCTACTTTGAAATCTTTATTATCTGTTCCAAGAACTGTCACTAGATTCGCTGCCGTCAGACTGTTGAACAAGATTGCAATGAAAGATCCAGAGAAGATTAGAGTTTGTAACGATGAATTGGAAAGTATGATTAATGATTCCAACAGATCAATTGCTACTTACGCTATCACTACTCTATTGAAAACTGGTAGTACTGAAAACGTTGACAGATTAGTTAAAACTATTTCTAACTTTATGGATGATATTTCAGATGAGTTCAAGATCATCGTTATTGAAGCGATCGGCACTTTATCTTTGAAATTCCCAGAAAAATACAAGTCTATGTTAGAATTCTTAAATGGTTTATTAGGTGAAGAAGGTGGTGCTCCAATTAAGACAGCTATTGTTGATGCAATTTTAGATATTGTTAAGTTCATTCCTGATTCAAGAGATTTTGCTTTAAATATGTTATGTGAATTCATTGAAGATTGTGAATACACCAACTTAGCTACCAAAGTGATATTTATTTTGGGTGAACAAGGTCCAAATACTTCGAATCCAAGTTTATATGTTAGACACATTTACAATAGAGTCGTTTTGGAAAACTCAATTGTTAGATGTGCTGCTGTCAGTGCATTATCTAAATTTGCCTTAATTGATGATGAATCGTTGACCAGTAGTATTAAGATTTTATTAAAGAGATGTTTACAAGATGTTGATGATGAAGTTAGAGACAGGGCTGCTTTAGCTTTGAGATTCTTGTCTTCGAAGGATAAAGAACAAGCTAAAACATACGTGGACCCACAATTCGGATACTGGTTAGCTGACTTGGAAAAACAATTGACCATGTATGTTAATAATGAAGAAAAGGCTTCATTCAATACTCCATTTGATATTTCTGTTGTTACAGCCGTTACTTCTGAACAATTAATGAGCGAAGAATATAAACTAAAGAAATCTGCATTTGATGAACCAACTGGAAAGTCCAATTCTGATGATGAAGGTAAGTCTAAGCCTGAAGAAAAAGTTAGCGAAGCCACTAAACAAGCTCTATTACAGCAGAAGTATGCCGACGAATTATCTACTATTCCAGAAATTGCAGCTTATGGCTCATTATTACACTCTTCTGCCCCATCCGAATTAACTGATAAGGATTCTGAATTTATTGTTACTGCTATCAAACATATTTTCCAAGGTTATTTGGTTGTTCAATACAATATTCAAAATACATTACCTGGTGCTCAGTTGGAAGACGTTTCTATTGTTGTTGAGCCAGAAACTGAAGAGTATGCCGAAGAATTTATTGTTCCGATTGAAGTTTTAAAACCTACAACTACTGGTTCAATCTATGTTTCATTTACTAGACCAGATGATATTGAAGTTGGTACATTTGAAAATAACTTAACATTCACAACAAGAGATGTTGATAAGACTACAGGCGAACCATTTGATGACGAAGAAGGTTTCCCAGATGAATACCCAACGGAACCATTAGCTATTGTTCCAGGTGATTTCATTGTTCCTCAATTTACAGCTAACTTTACTAAAGCTTGGGATGAATTAGATAACGAAAGTAGTGCTGTTTATAACTTGGGTGATTCATCATCTGTTGATTTACAGGATGCTGTTAACGGTTTAGTTAAAACATTAAGTATGATGCCTTTAGAATCCACTAATTTAGTTGCATCAAGTGCTAACCATACTTTAAAATTATTTGGTAAGACTATTCAAGGTGATAAAGTTGCAGGCTTGATAAAACTGGCTTCTAGTTCGAGAGGTGTTATGATGAAATGTCAATGTAGATCTACTAACGCTTCATTAAGTGAAATGATTGTTAATAATATAGAGTAATTATGAACTTTTACTTGTATCTATATATGCTAACCTTTTATTTAAATCTTTTCAATATTACTATTTCTCTGTATAATTTGTTATATTCATATTTTTCTTGTTTTTTGTTCTCACTTGTTTCCTCATTCATTAACTAAAATAAACTACATTTAATGTTTTTATATAAAATAAAAGAATTGGCAATAAATAAAATTAGACAAAATAGAATAATAGTGAATAAAAAGAGAAAATGATATACAAATAGAATGGAAAAACTTTTATACAGAGAGAAGTAACAAAAATATCATAGCCCGACTAACCTAGCTTAAGCGACCAGTAAAAATCGGCTATATACAAGAACTGGTCCAACCTAAGCAGATGAAAATCAGTAAATAAATTCCTCTGGTAGATATTAATGTATCAAAAAAATGAGAACAGCATTTAGGTAGAGCACCAACAAGAAAATGAAACCCCGAGTTAATTATATCTTTAATAATCTGATAGTTGCACTTTGTACTTAATCAAATTTCAAAACCGAAACCCTTCATGCAGGCTTTATATGAAGTAATCATATCCTTACACTTTGGAGAGTCAGTACCGTGGATCAACATGCACTCATCTCTTTCTGATTTTTCAGGTTTGCAAACACAGCATGGTTTTGGTTTGGCTATAACACAAGTCGCAAAGAAATTTGCTCATGATTAGTAAAACATATTCAAACTTCCCAGATATGAAAACGATATGGGATCACATGTATCCAGAAACAATACATACAATCATTGTTCTTAGCTTGTTCTGGCATTTTGGAAATTTATAAAGTTGTTTTTGAATTAAAATTAAAGAAGAAGACCTTAATTAGTAGGTGAAAAATAGTTTACCAAGATGCTTATAAATTGATTTCATTTTGAGCGATCGTGTTGGAGTCGGGAGAGTTGTGGCTGGTGTGGCTTAACTAGATATGGCTAGTGAACATTTCCTCTTTAAAAGTTATTTCGACCTGTTCTTTAGCCCTGGTAGTAATAGAAGGTAACTACATAAGTTCATTATAGTGTGACAAATAAGAGCTTCATAAGATCTAACTGGGAAATTGAAGTAGGCGAAGTAAATGGCTAAAAGTTGTATACGTACCCGCCTGCCAGAATCTTTCCGTTAGTTACAAACTTCCATATATATACTACGAAATCAGGACTTTTCATATGAAATGGAGAATCTATACACAGATACTCGATCAATTAGGAACCAAACACATTTCTAACTGTGTTTATAACTGCTATTCCTTATCAGAATTCTCCTTCCTGATTCTTGGCTCCTACAAAAATCCCGCTCGCTCGTTCGCTGGTTCTCCCTTCCACTCGAATTTTAACTTGAATCTGAATTTGGTGAATCGTGATCAAAAATATTGACGGTAACTTCAGCTTAGTGGTCAATTTGACAGCTACAACGCTACACTTACTTAGTTCAAAGACATTCCACTTTACGAGGTTCCACTTATAACCTTCATTGCAAACAGTTATGACTGAATTAGCTACTCCCGATCCAGACAAGTGCCAATTGCTTGGGCCATTTGCCTTATTTATTCAAGGTATCATGGGTTTATTAGCCATCTCTTCATTGGTTTGGAAAAGATCAAAAGAGTATCCACACAGGAGACCGTGGAAAATTTGGTTCTTTGATGTTTCAAAACAAGTGTTGGGTGCTATAGGTATTCATTGTCTTAACGTGTTCCTAAGTATATTAGGTGGCAATTCTGATAAATTTATGGCTGCCTCAGATACTGGAGTCGGTAAGCAAGAGAACGATGATGGTACTTGTGAGAACTGTGATAATCCATGCAATTATTACTTTTTGAACATTTTATTTGATACTACTATTGGTATACCAATATTATGGGGAGCTTTATATTGTATTTTTGGGTTAGCTAGAAAAGCTAGTATCCAAGGTATTGAAAGTGGTCAATATGGTACTCCTCCTAAATACTCTTATTACTTTAAACAATTAGGATTATACTTCCTAGGCTTACTTTCCATGAAAATTATCGTTGCTCTAGTGCTATTCTTATGCCCATTTTTGATTTCATTTGCAAGTTGGGTTTTAAGCTGGTCAGATGGCATTCCTACGGTTCAAGTTTTCTTTGTTGTTTTGATTTTCCCATTGATAATGAACACAATGCAGTATTACGTGATTGATAATATAATTCAAAGCCCTGAATATCACGCTACTAATAAATTAATAAGTAAGCTGGACGAGCAAGTTACTGAAAGTGGAGATGTCGAAGAAGAGCAGAGATTAGTTCACGGTATGCTAGGACAGCACGAGCCAGAGCCTAGTCAAATGGAAGGGGAAGTCGTCACTCCTCCCAAAGTCAATCCTCTTTGAGACCCGTTCTATACCTGTATATTCTCTTTTCTACGTTTACAAGTTTATAACCTCTTTCATCCTCATCTTCTTTTATATATATGGCCTTTACAGTATTTACAGCTTTAACATTAACATCTCTGCACCAGTCAAATAGCCTTGTGCTCGCCGCACGTGTTTTGACTTTGTATGGCCCCGGCTGCACGATAAGAGATAACTCACTTCGGTGGTCGTGTTGAGTAAGACCCTTTCTTTTTGCTTTCTTTCTTTAACCACAGCTTTTTGACTGGTTTCAATTTACGCTACATCTACAGTAGAGATGCCCTTTCCAGCTGAAAACTATTTATTATCAGAGAAACTGGGGGAAACACATGCTTCCCCGCAGCAACAAGCAACATTGTCTACTACAAAACAATCTCACAAGAAATTAAAACTGTTTGCTATTAGTAGTATTCTTTACTTTTTCCTGATCATCTCTACTTTCAAACCATTATCTAACTCATTAGGCACCTCTAATCTTTCAAGAAATGCACAACAGCCAATTATCCCAGCCTCTCCTTCTGGTAAGAAAAATATTATTATGATGGTTACTGATGGTACTGGCCCAGCTTCTATCAACATGGCTAGATACTTTAAGCAATATAGAGATAACTTAGAGTATACAGATGTCTTAGAATTAGATAAACATATGATTGGTAGTTCCAGAACCAGAAGTAATTCATCTCTAATTACCGATTCTGCTGCTGGTGCTACAGTCTTTTCTTGTGGTCTAAAGTCTTATAATGGTGCCATTGCAGTTGACCCATTTAAAAATCCATGCGGTACTATTTTAGAAGCTTTAAAGTTGCAAGGTTATAAAACTGGTTTAGTTGTCACTACTTCTTTAACTGATGCAACTCCAGCTGCTTTCAATTCTCATGTTGATTATAGATATATGCAATCTTTAATTGCCTCTCAACAATTAGGGTTCAATACTAGCTTAGGTTTAGTCACTGACTTAATGATTGGTGGTGGAAGATGCTTTTACCTACCAGGTAGTGACCCACATGGTTGTAGAGAAGATGAATTCAATATGGTCGAAGAGGCCAAGAACTTAGGTTTTAATGTTGCTTTAAACAGAGAAGAATTTGATCAATTCCAATTAGGTAAAAATGTTACACTACCTTTATTATCATTATTAGCCCACTATAATATTCCATATGATTTAGACAGAGATCCAAAACTTTATCCATCTTTGGAAGAGGAAGTTGTCACTGCTCTAACCGTTTTAGCTGGGGCTACCAAGGATTCAGAGGAAGGATTTTTCTTATTGATTGAAGGCTCAAGAATTGATCATGCAGGTCATCAAAATGATCCTGCTGCTCAAGTTAGAGAAGTTTTAGCTTATGATAAAGCATTTAAGGCTGTTATTGATTTTGTTGATTCCACCGATGTTGAAACTTTTGTTATCTCAACTTCGGACCATGAGACTGGTGGATTAGCTGTTGGTAGACAGGTTTCTCCTGATTATCCACAATATTTATGGGAACCAAGCGCTTTATTAAATGCTACTAAATCAGGGGAATACTTAAAACATAAGCTTTCCACTTACAAGGCTGAATCCAAAGAAGACTTATATAAATTTATCGAAACAGAAATCGTTCAAGGTGATTTAGGTATTACAGATGCTACCCCCAAAGAGATCAGAAGAATTATTGCTGCAGGTGATAGCCCTTCAGATGTTTTAAATGATATGGTTTCTATTAGAGCACAAGTTGGTTGGTCCACACATGGTCATACTGCAGTTGATGTTAATATTTATGCACACTCCAATACCGAGCGTGGTATGAACCTGTTGTATAAGCATATGAGTGGTAATCGTGAAAATACTGAAATTGGTAGATTTTGGGAAGCTATCACTGATTCCAACTACAGTGATGTCACTGAACTATTAAAGGGTACTATACATCATTCTGTTAATGCTGCAGCCATTGATAACTCTGCTGCCGGTGAATTACAACAAGGATTCATCACTCATGAACATCAAGATCCCGAATATGAATTGTTTGAAAAGAAACTTGCTGAATTTCGTGAGCATAATAAAAACTTATCATGATGCTATATTTATTTTAGATTAAAATATTCCATTCCCTTCTGCACTTAAATAAATGTATAAATTTTGTACTAGAGATTGCATTTTTTGATTTCACTATTTATTGAATACTAAATAAATCTTTTAACTTTATTGACTTACAACTAGATGCAGTGTAATGTTTCAGATTACATAAATTATTGAAGACTAGCAAAGGCTGAGGTGGCTGTGCACGCGCCACATGAAGACCGTTTCGTGTTTTTGTTTATTTTTATTTGTATTTTGAATTAGGCTTCATATTGTTCGTTGTATGTGTATGAGATAACGATCCGCTTGGAATTCAACCCACTCATAGTACTTGCACCTTAACACCTCTTTGCTTATATAATTACATAGATGTCAGAAGCAGATACTAGTATGGCGAGAAAGACGGGAAAAGAAAACGAGTCACCGCTCACAGGAAAACTGATACCAACACTTGATCAGATGAAACTATCACCAAGCCCAATATCTAGGAGAAAATGCGTTAGAGCCTCTCCACTCAAAGATTCCAAAACTGAGGCAGATATTCATACTGTTAATACTGATGATTGTATTCCTCCTCCAACTACAAATAAAGGTGAAAACAAGTATCTGTTAAATTTAGATTTCAACTCTCCTGCTAAGCCTGAGATAAAAAGGACGGACGAAGAACAGATTAGCAAGCCCGTCGTTCAATCATGGATGCCTGATATTTTACAAGATGAAAGTTGGCCTGAATTATCCACTGATACCGTTCAGCATACTCAACAACAGCCTGGCGCAAGTGATACTCATAATCCATATTTAAGTTTAGGTGCTTCAAATAATACAGGAGGCAATACGATGATTAAAAACGACTATTCAATTGCTAGAGAAGGTGCAGCTTGGAAGAAATATCAATCTGAAAATTTTAGAAATCAACTTAAAAGAAAAGAACTTGATTGGCTGCCTCTGAATGATACCCAAGAATTCATACCTGATACCTTTGCTAATAAAGTAAGACACGTTAATCCAAGTGCAGACTCCTTAGTTCCTAGTTCCCCTTTAAAATTATTTGGTAGTGCGGATACATATACCAAAGATAGAATGAAGAATATATTAAATATAATACATGATGGTTCTGTTGCGTTACAGAATCAATATAGTAGAACTGGAACCCAAAGAACTATTTCATCTGACCACGAAGATGATCAAATTAATAATATTCTCACTAATTCAGATGCTATTTACAATGGCTTAATTAAGAAGACCCCAAGATTGATGTCTAATAGATATGACAGCAACACTTCAATTACATATTCGGCTAGTGATTATACTTCCGATGCAGACGAACTTGGAACATTAAAATCTGCTGGTGTTGCTATGACTGCAGAGTCTGGTAGATCTCGTGAGGCCACAAACACTCCCAATAATAGTACTAATATGTCTACCGCAAATCAATATATGAAAAATGGAGATCATTTATTTAATGATTTGAAAAAGAAATTGGGAAACGCCATACCAAGACCAATTAATGAATATTCAGATTACACTTCTGATGGTGATGAACTGAGTCCTACTTCTGCGCTTGAAAGAACTAGTGAAACTGACCTTGATATGACTCCACAAGATGTGATTAATCCCGAATTAACTGCATCTTTAGATATATTAAGACAAGAATTTAATTTAAGTACTATTAAAAAAGGAGATATAGGAATGGCTGTCTCTGCTCCAAGAATTAGAAGTACAACCAATTTCTCTCCTAGTCATGATATTCCAAACACAAATATAAACTTTTCTAGAGAAAATCAAAACACAAATGATGAATCAGAGATGATGATGAATAGAAAGCCAAGAGGTATCAATTTTATTCCTGCTGATAACTACAAGGACAAGATTTATGATAAGCATCAAAAGAAATTTATAAGTAAAGCAGAGTATCAAAGACGTTACAATAATAAACCATCAGGATCGGAATCTGGTAATGATAATACCATGGATGCATTTTCAAATTTCACTGATACCAATATATTACCTGATAACACTACTAGTATCTTGAAAAAAGGTCAGAGTTCTAATAACAAGAAACAGCAAGAAGTTTCCTTTGCCCTACCTAATGCTACCTCTACGGAAACAGAAGAAGAAAACAGTGATTCATCAAGTTTAATTAGAGATCTAACTAAAGAAATGTCTTTTTCACAATCCAATGGTGCCCTGGTGTCTGCTATAACAGAGTCTTATCCGCTTGAAAATTGGGATAAAACTGAACAATTAGATATACGTGGAAAAAGACTTGATAAATTGCGTGGCTTAGATAGGTTCACCCCTAATGTTTGGGTTATTAATGCCTCAGATAATCAAATAGCACATGTTTCTGGTGTTCCAAAGACCGTTCAAATTTTAAATCTAAATCATAACAAATTTAATTCCTTGTCATTGTTCAAAAAAGTCCCAATTTTACAAGTTTTAGAGTTAGATAATAATAATTTGGAAAACCTCAATTGCTTGGCAGGACTAAAGAATCTAACTAGATTAAGCTTAGCTTCTAATTCTCTTACAAGTCTAACTGGCCTAAAGAATTTAAGAATGTTAAGATATTTAAATGTTTCAAATAATAAATTGAGAGGTAAACTTGATTTTTCTCAATTTGACTTATGGTTACTAGAGGATCTTCTAATTAACGGTAACAGATTAAATTCAATTGTCGGAATAGAGTACTTACCAGATTTGATTTATTTATCTGCTGACCAGAATGCTTTAACAAGATTAAAATGTCAAGAAACTAAACACGCTAATTTAAAAAAGATATCAATAGTTATGAATAATTTCAAAAGTATAGATCTTACAAATTTCCCAAAATTAAAAGAATTGCGTGCTGATAAGAACCAGCTAGAAGAAGTTTTAGGATTAAATGAAGATTTAGAGAAAGTTTCGTTAAAATATCAAACCAAGAGTGATTCTTCCAAATCAATCATTAGGCATAGTTCCAAATCTGCTAAACTCAGGAAGTTGGCACTTACCGGCGGTCTATTAGATTTAAGCTCTCTATATTTGAAATCTTATTCCTTCTCCAGTGTGACTCAACTTGTGTTATGCGCCATGAACCTTGAACTATTACCTTCTAATTTCAGTTCTATTTTTCCAATGCTATTAGACCTCAATTTGAATTTCAACAAATTAACTTCATTGGAAGGCCTGCAAGGATTAAGCTATTTACGCCAATTGAAAGTTCTTAGTAATAACGTTAAGTCAATAGAGTCAATAATTGAATACACAGAAGCAAGTAGAAATTCTTTGAAGCTTTTAGATATGAGAGTGAATCCTTTGACGAAATCGATTTATCCATACGTGTTTTATGATTCCAATAAGAAAGAGGATGGTATTGATGTTGATGAAGATGATGATGAAAATGATGAATTTGATGAAGCAACTACTTTAAATTTGAAGGATTATGAGGATATTGAAGCATTTTCTATTGAATATACCAAACTTTACTCTGAGCAAGGTTTAGATTCCTGGAAGAAGAAGAATGGTACATTACTTCAAGCTAATTCTGGTTCCGAAGAATTTGTTAAAGCTAAGAAGAAGTATGAAATGAAAATGATAGTCTGGTTTAAGAAACTTGTGTATTTAGATGGTTTGAGAATTGATAAAGGAAGAAGAAACCTTGAACAAATATCATTATTGAATAGAAAAGCTTGATGATTCACTCTGAGTCTATTTTGTTTCCATTAGCTAATGTATTTTGTGATTGTTTAATTAATCGTTTTGTGTACTTTACCCCATAATATTTACGTTCCTTTGAATTACTACTTCCCCAGCCAAGGGAGAACCTGTATTAAAGCACAAAAATATATGATTTGTGCATAGGTTTAATCTTTTAAAACATGTATGCGCCAAGTTTTTGACAATTAATGATTATATAATTAAATCGACGCGCCACTATGAGGTCGGTAGGTCTTGGAGAAATTATGAGCCCTGCTCGGGGTTTGATACCTCTCAAATTTTTGATTTGTATGAGTATACAAAACCCTTTGAATTAAATGAAGTGACCTGGTTGCAAAGCAAAGATCAAAATAATTCATCACTATACAACATAAAAATGGCCGGTTATTATCCATGGTACACAAGAGCAACTGATATTGCTCATAGATTAACTGTTTTAGGTTTAATAGGTTTCACCGCTTACATGACTATTGGTGTTGGAAGAACATTATATGTTACTGGTAAAGAAAATGAAGAAAGATTGAAGAGACAAAAGGAATTACAAGCACAACAAGCTGCTTTTGAGGCAGAACAACAACAACAACAATAAAGAATTATCCGTATTTTCAAAATTTATTTACTAAGGGGTTTGATGGTTCAATAGTACTACATGCTTTTTCTTTTTGCTTCATATTAACAGTTTCACTTGTACATATATTAATTATTTATTAGACCAGATGTCATTCTTTTTACATACGTTGTATACTGCACTATTCGTTCTATATATTAGTCAGAATTTAATTTACATGGGTTTCTATTAAATATTTTTCTCATACATAGATTAAAATATTTAGGTGGTTTTATTTTTCTTTGATAAGGGCCTCTTACTTGTACATTCATTATCATCATGAGATCTTTTTTTAGATTTCTTTTTCTTCTTTTGGGGTTTCAAAGAGTGTGTAAGTGCTAAATCTTTTAAGTCTGTTAGTCTCTTATCCTGTAGAGATCTCAACACTTCGTTATTAGAGTTTGGCGCACCACCTATAGTGACAATATCTCTTGAATTAAACGTCTTATTGCAAGCTGGGCATTCGATGTCAATATTCTGTTTGGGTTTATTGCCATTCTTCAACTCTATTAAATCGTCTAATGTATGTTTATCCAGGCAGCATCCACATGGAACTATATAGCATAACTCAAATTTAATCAAATCGTCGGAACCTTCAGTCTTCAAGTTAATAGTAAGACCACTAATTGGACACGTTATCAGTTGTGTCTCCTCATCATAATCTATATGTAGTTCAACAATATCATTCAAAGATTTAATATGTTTGAATTCCTCTTTTTGATTATCTTTATCTAACAGATATTCTAAGGCTGCTTCTTTATTAAATAGTTGTCCTTTGTAATCTGATACTATTGGAGGCGTAAGCTTTTTATCTGAAATTCTGCAGAACTTAAGAGAACTTTTGAATTTGGAGCTGGATAATTCTTTTGAGCTGGTTTCATATGTAGTTTTACTTGGATTTCGTGAATTGAAATTTAAGATTTCTCTTCTAGATGGAATAGTTCCTCCGTCGTTCTTCAAAGCATTAGGTTAGTATTATAACTGGAATATGAGTTTATTTGGTGACCACAATATAATACATACACCCATTTGCTATGATTCAATAAAGAGATCAGTTACTGTTCTGAGTATAGTTGGATTGCAACACTATTATCAAATTTGATAAAGAAATTAAATCCTAACAAAAATGGATAAATGGTCGTGGACCAATCAAACTATGACGAAGTGATAGCAAAAGTAAGAAAATGAAAATGTCTATGTCAGAAAGTATGTGGTAGAAATTAACCAGTTAAATCAAGAAAAACAACCAGAATATCATGTGACAATTACCTAAGCTTTCATTTTCGAGTTATCCAATGGTTCTAATTAGGGGATAAAGTTGACTAAAAACTTTGATCTTCTTACATGAACTGTAAAATAACATTAGCGAGAAAGCGCGAGATGGGCGCTTAAGCGCGGCCTCATGCAACACCCGTTATTAAACTTCATCCATGTTGCATGCGGCTCATAATCAAGAGTTTCAATTTCAATTGGACTTCATATACTCCTACTGAAAATTAAGCAATAAATCTTACCAAAGGCACCAGACAGAGTAATTACAACAAATAAATACCTCAGCTATTGGTTGGGCAACGAAAGATATAATGGACCCCTCCCACGATGAGATCCTTTTCGAAGGTTTTGAAAGCAACTATGGAGCAACCGATAGCGGCACTACTAGTAATGAAATACCAAAACCTCAAGAGGTTCAATGCTCCCCTAGAAGTTATCTGCTAGCATCTAGCAGTTCAAACAGCAAGACTGATTTAAGATTCATGAATGTCATTAGGCCTGGAAGTTTAGAAAGAAGAAGTAGTTCGGTTTTAATGTATCATGATTTGAGCAAGAGAGTTAATTCATTAAGAAGCATGAGACCTTTCAGATTAATTGGTACCGCAATCAGTTTGGTTGATTGGCCAAGATTTTTGAAACCAATAAATGAAATTGAAAAAATGAAAAACAGTGATATGAAGAACTATTATGAGAATCAAAATGAACTTATTGAGAGATATAATGCAGTTGATAATTTATTAGACTCTGGAATTCACATGTCAATGATTGAAAGATATGGAAAAAATGACTCAGTTGATTCAAATGAACTACAAGGTACCCCTGCCGATATTGATATTGAAGGTGGTAGAGCATTGGGTTATTCTGATTCTGAAAATAGTGGAATCGTCGAGACGGCTATCAATATTAATTTCATAATTAACATATTTTTGCTTATTGGTAAGATTGCTGTTACGTTAATGACTGGATCCATGTCCATTATTGCTTCGTTAGTTGATTCTATTCTAGACTTGCTGTCCACTTTCATTATTTACTTTTCTAATAAATACGCTTCTAGGAAATCATGGATGTTTCCGATCGGTAGAAAAAGACTTGAGCCATTGGGTGTTTTGGTTTTCTCAATCATCATCATCATTTCTTTCTCTCAAGTTTTAATTGAATCACTTAACAAATTATTGGATTCTGATCATCAGATTGTGAATTTGACTCAAATGGCTGGGTTAATCATGGTTATTACTATTGTTGCAAAATTTCTCTGTTATATTTTTTGTAAAAAAATAAACAATTCCTCTGTTCAAGCCTTAGCAGAAGATGCAAAAACTGATGTGATTTTCAATTTCTTTTCTATACTATTCCCTGTTATTGGTTCGTTGGCTGGAATTTGGTGGTTAGACACGCTAGGTGCTTCTTCTTTATCCGTTTACGTGATTCTACAGTGGACTGAAGTGGCATTTGAACATATTAATAATCTAAGTGGAGCAAGTGCTTCTAAAGAAGAATATCAAGAAGTGTTATATATGATTGTAAGATTCAGTGATAATATCAACAAAATTAAAAATTTCCGTACTTATCACGTTGGCGATTTGATTAATGTTGAAGTTGATATTGTTCTTGTTAATCCTGAGTTATCAATGAAAGATTGTCATGATCTTGGTGAATCTCTACAATATGCTATTGAGACCCTTCCTTTTGTTGAAAGATGTTTTGTTCATCTTGATTACAAAGTTGTTAACTTTTTAGGTCATATTAACAAGTGAAAAACTCATCTAGTTTAGCGAAGTGTCCCTTTAATTATATTATTCTTAAATCTCTTGCAGATCGATCAAGACAGCTCATAAACTTCACATAGTAGTTATTTTTCTATAATACAAATTATATACAAAAACAATAAAAAAGGTAAACACAATACTTACACACCCACGGGATAATGTAAAGCGAAACAAAGAAAGAAAAACAAAATGTCACAAGATAAAAATATTTAGAAAAATATGCAGTAAAAATATTAAATTATTAAAAAAGTGGAAGAAAATACACTTAAAGTATTGTTTCGTAAGCTAATTAAAACATGACTAGACCTGGATATTCATAAAATCTAACAGCGGCCCAGTTGACCAAATCCCCTTCTCTATTATCCCTTTCCCAAATATTTATCAATAACTTTTCAAATTGGTCTACGTAGGGAAATCTTAAAATTGTTTTAATTGCTCTGACTCTAGATAAAATAAAATCTCTATCTTCCTTTTTAGTTACAACTGAACCAGCCAGCACTAAAGCGAATAGCAACCCCGTTTGAACATTAGAACCTTCAGGTATCAATCTAATGGCTTTCAAAATATTATTAAGACAGAGTTGGGGTTTCATATCTGCTCTATTGTAACCATACCTAACTTGATGTAATCTTAGAAAAGATGCCCATTGTAAGGCTAAAGCATATTGAGTTCTAGTAAAATCATCAACGTTTTCGAACAGGAAAATATTTGGAGCAGACCAATTCTGTAATCTTAATTCAATTTTCTCAGCTAAATCGTTAAATTGTTTCTCATACCTAGAACCTCTTGCTCTGTAATTTCTTATACTAGCTAATGTAGAAATGTTTCCCATAATCTTAAAAATTTCACCGGCTATACCAAATCTAAATCCCAATTCTGCATTCAAGATTTCGGAAATTTCAGTTTGTTGTTGTTTTAATAATGAAGGTTTTAAAAAGTGAGAATTCAATAGATTTTCAATATTAAAGTCTTCGGACTCTATCAATAAGAAAACTTCAGAGTCCATGAAATTTTCGGGGGAATAAGAGAACTGTTCATTGGCAACGGAAGAAGTAGAACTGCCTTCTTCTGCCTCTCTTTCTCTTTTCTCAATGTAAGGGGAAATACATGTACTAATACTAGAAATTAAATCCAGGTAGCAAAATAATTGAACAACAATTAGTTGTAGGTTGTTTTCCTTTTCGTCTTTTAAAATTGCTGATATACCTCCCAATTCCTCAATTATATCATTTGCTTTTTCTAATAGAACAAACCAATCAAGGGAATCTCCAATTAGGACTTCAGATATCACAACTAGTAGTATACTAAGTAAAGTTACAGTTTTAGGTGTTTCCTTAGAATAATTAAATCCAACTAGTTTTGATCTGGATCTAAAAAAATGGTAATCTCTAAAGCTAGAAGCACCAGGCTTCTTTGTAGTATTGTAAACTTCTTTTTCGAGACCTGAAGAATTAAATGATCGATGGGTGGCAGCAATAGCTAAGACTGGATCTCTGATTATGCTATGTGAACATGCTAATGGAATAATACAACGAAGGAAATTATCAGAATTGTCATTGGAAAATAGGATTGGAACCACTTGCCATATGAAATATTTTAAATAAAACTGTTCAACTGATGAGAGTTGGTCTGAAATATAGACTTGTTTTGTTAGTTTGTCACTTATTTCTGTTAAAGCAGCTCTCGACTTCACTAATGCTAATCCATCTTGAGTTGACCTATCACCGAAAGCATTCACTGAAGACTTTTCAATAGCAGTAGAGATTGGGTTTTGGAGTGGACTTGTAAAAGGCTTTGAAGGATAAGGATTCATCAGTGAACCAAAGTTAGGCCTAGATGAAGGTGTAGCTTGAGTTCCTGCTGATAATGATGTTGCAGTTGGAGAGGGCATAACCTGACTTTCAGGCTTAATGAGGTTATTAGTACTAGGTATGGTGGCAGCGGGTGTCTGAATCATTGAATTGGAAGAGGACACAGGCGAATCATTTAATATCACTGTCGTATTGTTATAATGACGATGTTGATACTTAGGAGTTGACACTCTTGAAGAAGGAAGGGACTCTGAAGCTTGGGAAGGTCCGCTGCATGGTATCTCATTCTTCTTGCAAAATCTACAAGGCCATGTTTCATTTTCACATCTTTTCTTTCTTCGTCTACATGCTGTACAACTAGAAACAGGTGTAGCTTTTCTTTGAATCTTAGAAGGTGGTTCACTGTAAGAGGTAACTTGGTTTGAACTGGGAGGACGGGAAATAGCAGTTGGTAAATGAGAGACAAGTGAAGCGGGTGGTTGAGATTGAGAAACATTTGGTGTAGCAGGTAAACTAACAGGGGCCGGCTGGTGATATTGAAACTGGGAAGGTGGTTGTTGTGATTGACTAAACTGAGCTGCATATTGGTGTGAATTTAAAGGAGGGGGAAAGACACCTCTAGAATTTGGAGGCATTTGATAAGGAGCTGGATGGGAGGGACCGGAGTTTGAAATTTGAATTGGAGGACAATGAGATGGTTGTAGGAAAGTGGTTGGAGAAGGAGCCGAAGAGTGAGACATTGGATCAGTATATCCAACATAATGATTCAAAGGTGGTTGAGGAGGAACAGCGTTACCATAGTGTGGAATTGATTGTTCATAATGGCTAGGAATTGGAGGTTGTTGTTGTTGTTGCTGCTGCTGTTGCTGTTGTTGTGGCTGATATGGAGGTTGATAGTAAGCAAGGTGGTTGGGCACTTCACCCTGTTTCCGAACATCAATTGACTGTGCTACTGGAGCAGCTGAAGCAGCGTTTGCTGAGGGGAGTCTTGCTTTACCCTTTGAAGGTCGACCAGTTTTCTTGATAGGTCTGTTGTAGACACAGGGTATGTTTTTAGACTTGCATCTAGTGCAAGGATAGTCACCAGAACAGGTCTGCTTAATCTCGTGGCATCTGTCACAAGCTCTTTTTCTAGCCATTGTGTGTGTGCTGTGGAGAGAACCAGCATAGAACAGTGGAAGTGAAAATGGAAGTGGGAACAGGATTGGAGACTGGAGAACAAGTTAAGCAGCTCCAGAGGAAGTCAAGGTCAGTTGAGCGTCGAACCAACCAGACTAACCATCTAGACCGACTGCTAGAACAAGCTAGCTCGATGAAGAATGGAAACAAATTAATTAGGACTGCAATTACAATTAGAGCACTCTGGGAGAACCTCTTCTTCGCAAGCCTCTCCGGTTCAGCTAGCTTATCGTCTCGTCTCGTTCTTAAGCCCGCCGGCCGCTGGAAATGTGCATCCGCTCTCGTGCACGATCTAGCCTTTAGCGGCTCGCGGCGCTGAAAATCGGCAGACATGTTGAGAGCCGCGAGCCGCTTCATCTATGACCGCCTCCTGTCGGCGTGGATCCCGATAATGGGCCTGTGGTGGATCACGTTCTCCCCGTGAATTAAAGTTTCTGCCATACATATGGGCCATGCCCGTCCTTAGGTCAGACATTCAGCTGTAACATTACTCCTTTTAGTTATTTTGTAGCTTAGTCTACTATTTATAGTTTCGTAGCTGGTTTGCATGAACCTCCTTTATTTGTATTTTTCAATCTTCAAAGTCGATTGCTTTAACCCTACAATCAACATGTATATGAATTGATGTTTTTTCAATGTGTTCAGTGGCTATAAGCACAGTAATTAAAAGCAAGTAATACCACACGTGATTTATGCACATATATATTTGAAAAGATTAAATAAATTAAAAAACCGATCAGAAAAGAAAAGCACTTATAAAATAGCAACTACAAAATAGCTAAATTGATTTTTTTCTAATAGCTAATAGAGGACTATCATTACCTTCAACACTGATTTTATCCCAATTATGCGCATCCAGACATGCTTGTCTACTTAGAAGAACACCACGTTTTGCTCTTTCGTGAAGTTTAGTTTGGTATTCTCTAGTACAATCTTTCCAACTCGTATCACCCTTCATATTTTCTTTCATCAAGCCTTCCAACAACTTAACATCTACTATTCCATGGTTTCCTGCCTCGCCCCTGAACATAACCATTGCGTGTGCAGAATCACCAGCTAACAACACTAATCCACCAAAATCGTTCCATTCGGCATGAGGCCAATCAGCTATTGTAATCACCATTGTGAAATTACTTTTGTTATCTAGCAATCTTTGTCTCAAGATCTCTAAATGTTGATTCAAGCCTCTTGATCTTTTCTTCAAAGCACTCCATTTTTCATCGGGAGTTTCAAATGGTTCTGAGTCTTCCATTTTCCATGAAAAATTAACTTGGCATTGGAACTTAGAAGTCCCATTATTTTGAGGAGTAGACAAAACTGAAAACCAGAAAAATGTGTTAGTGGAAGGAACTGTTCCTTGAAATAGTAGTGGATCAAACCTTTCAGCTAATGATTGATATTCAATTTCACTTAATTCAACAATACCTCCAATAAATCTAATGGGCAACTCATGAACATTATGGTTAATGGGATTTGTTAACTTACGAGTGCATGAACCACGGCCCTCACAATCTATTAATATTCCACCTTTGAAGACTTTTCCATTGGAACAAGTAACGATGATTCTATCGTTAACATCTTTAGCATCTTTGTTTATAACAACAGATTTTGAGCGACTACCCCAATTGATATCAAGGCCCTTAATTAATGTCTTTCTAACTTGTTCTCTTCTAATTCTAAGCCTCTTAGCAGGTGGGATCCTGACCAAAGTTTCACCGGTATCAGCATTAATATATAGAAAGTTTCCGGAATCGTTCAAGTTAAAATCATCTATAACCTGGCATTCGTAAATTTCCTTTTGAAGTGGTGGTGGTAACATTGACAAGAAATCATTTAAAGCCCAGTGTAAAGTTATACCCCAGCCTTGACCTCTTGAAACAACATTTTCATCTTGTTCAAAAACAATGAATGGAATAGATAATTTATTCAACATATGGGCCGTTGTTAGTCCAATTAGTCCAGCTCCAGATATTAACACAATACCATTTTTCCAATTTTGGGACATGTCTATAGTTAAATTCAGATATAAACTGCGATGATTTAATGACAGTTTAAAGAATGCATCGAGGCAGTCCGGTATCAACTAACGCACCTTTTGTTTAGTTGGGAGGAACCGTCTTCTTATATATAGCTAATTAATATATTTTTGATTTGGTGATTTCTGTCTTGGGGGAGATTGGTCTGAAACCGTAATTAATAAAGGACAAATTTGAAGAAGGGATAGAGCTAATCAATGACTCAATTAAGGGGATATCGATATTAACCAAATAGCAAAATATGTTTAGTAATTGTGTTAATCTCTGAAGGCATACAACCAATGAAGAATCGAAGTTTATTTACATATGTTTCTGTGTCAGCCAGTAAATATATATGTACTCAACTACGGAGCTTGTAATAGGCAAACTAACTCGGAAGTTGTAGCGCTCCAGCCTTAGCCCTAGCGCTTAAATACCTATGAGCCCCATGCATGCCAGGCTGGCTACAGGCTTGATGCATGCCATATGCATTATAAATAACCCGGCCAGGGCCGTGCGCACCGTCTTTTAATTTTTGGTAAGATTAAGAGCTGAAAGATAGGATGTGCACAGATAGCAAGGAGATGGGGTGGGGGGTTCCGTGTGCTGCGTCAGGCATATAGCTATAACTTATAGGTACGACAACTATATGGACCAGGATTGCAATGGCTTTTCACATTACTCTAGCAGATGGGCTGAGTTGCAAACTTTGAAAGGGGAGGCTGTATTTCAAGTTCGAGCACAAAGGGTTTAGTTTAGCCGTCGTGGTTGCCAATTTCCGGACGAGTAGACTTTTTCGAACAACTCAGGAGTCGGGACTGATTTTATATGGACTTAAAATCATACGGAAAACTAGGCCAACCTTAGACATCGGCCCATAACAAGCTACAAGTTTGCCGATAAGTCTAATTGCACTAATTTAGAGACGACCAGATCCTAATATATTGAAATGTTAGTTCATCAAACATGGCACCACCTTTGAGTTCAATGCTTAATTATATTGCTAAACTAATGAATGTCTTTCTTCGAGCTTCGACTTTCAACTCATTTTTAATATTGTTTATATAGCACAAATCACATACTATCAAGCCATAAACAATGCAAGAAGGACATGAAGCAGTCAATCCAGTTCATAAGTCAATGGAAGGAAAACTAGATCCGGAATTTGTTGACTTATACAATAAACATCTTTCAAACACACCAAACCGACCAATTGATTTATCCTTACTTCGTAAGAATTATTCAACTGTTTATAGTTATGCCTCAGCACCAGCACCTAATATCAAAAGCATTAAAGACATCACAATCCCATCGTTTGATGGTGCAAAAATTACCGTTAGAATCTATAAGCCTAACGATATTAAAGCATATGAGTTGTTACCTGTTCATATTGATTTCCATGGTGGTGGCTGGGGACTAGGAGATTTAAACACGGAAGCTCATATATTGAAGCACTATGCTCATAGAGCCAGAATTGCGATTGCTGATGTCGATTATAGGTTAGTTCCTGAGACACCTTTCCCAGCTGCTATAAAAGATTGTTTTGAAGCTGTTAAATATATTTATAGAAATGCGAAATCACTTGGATTTAAGAACAGCTCTATTTCAATTGGAGGAGTCTCCGCTGGTGGTAATATATCTTTAGCTATCGATCACCTTTGTAGAGAAATTGGAATCAAGCTTGTGTTAGTTTGTGCAGGTACCCCTCAAATATCAGATATTCATCACCTTTCAAGACCGGAAGAATCACCTTATTTATCAATGCAGGAATTCCAATTTGCTCCTACTTTGAATTGGGCACGTTTAAAGTGGTTTGATAATTTGAAATGTTCCTCTTATGAAGATCTATCAACTGACCAAATGGAAGAAAAATTGGAAGAAATCGGCTGGTTTAACTCAATAATGGAGGCTCCCAATTGGAAAGGCTTGACAAAAACCCTTATATTCACAGCTGGATGCGACCCAATGAGAGATGAAGGTGAGGCTTATGGAAAGATGTTAGAAAACAATGGTAATGAAGTGATTTTCCATAGGTTTCCAGGTGTTCCACATCCCTTTATGCATATGGATAAGAGTCTATCACAGGCTAGGTTGTTCATTGATATGACCTCAAAAGAATTGGCCCTAGCCCATGGGACAATGCTAAATTAATATAGATAGCCGAGTTTATTTTATAACTACATAGTTTACGTCTTCATAATTGTTCTTGTGCAATTGATGCTATTTTCACTGGCACAATTCATCTCTTTTAAATTATCTCAATTTAATCTATCGCACTATATAATAAGTTAAATATATTGATATATATAGGACGTAACCGAGAGGTTTTTAAAATTTCGAAGATTATCCTTGATCTCTCCGAGACTACTTTCTGTTGATCAACGGTCTTTTTTAAAATATTGCTTATGATTACATACCTCTTTGATTATATGACCACAGTTATTATGTAAAACAGATGTAATTAATCAATTTGACGATAAGTATAACGGCTATACTCATAATATTACATCCTGAAGGGGGAATCATGCATATATGAATCGCCTTGTAAGTACAAATTAAACCCCGTGGGCTTGTTTGATACCAACAAACGTATGTGTATACGGTCCTTTTTTTTCGATCATTTGATCAATAGAAAGTATGGTTGTGTATGGTGGTGCAAAGTGAGATCCAGTAACTCGCCGGATGAGATACAATGCGCTACAATTACGGGCACCTGTATCTCTAGAACTTCCTCTTTTGCAAAACAAAGTAAAAAGTATTGAGGCGGGGACTTTTCCAACGCTGTAGATGAGAACCAACACGCAATAGTTTTCAAATAATCTTGTGCTACGGCGTTTTTTTTGAAAGTCTTTGTTTGGCTATGATTTATACCCACATTTAGAAATGGGGTTTGAATTAACTGACCGTTCTGTACGTACGTACGGAGAGTAATTAAAGATATCTGTCAACAAGTACACTAGATTTCACCTCCTTATTATATTGACAAGTGAGCTATATCCTTGAAGTACGGCAAGTTATGCAGAAACCTCCCGGTTTCCCTCCTCATAAAGGGTTGAACTGGAAGCATAAAAGGCAGCCTATTCCCCCTTTATTGTGATTTTGATTTATGAACTGGTCACTTCTGTTCATCAACTCAAATTTGAATACACTAAATTCTCAACCTCTCATTTAATTTATCTTCAATACAATATGACTACAGACTGGGCTATATCTCGCGGATCAACTATTCTCGTTACTGGTGGTACTGGTTTCATTGGTATGCACTGCATCCAGGTTCTACTAAAGCATGGTTATAGAGTCAAAGCTATGGTTAGATCTCAAAAAAAGGGTGAATTATTAAGAAGATGTTTTCCATCAAAATATTCTGCTCGTCTTACTTATGGTCTTATCAGAGATATTACCGATTATAGATCTTTAGTTAGAGAAGTCAAAGGATGTAGTGGAGTTCTTCACTTAGCTTCACCATATACATATGCTGTTAGAGATTTTGTTGCTGAACTGATGGAACCTGCTATAGAAGGTACCAAAGCTATTCTTGAAGCTGCCATGACAGAGCCTTCGGTTAAAAGAGTTGTCATTACCTCTTCATTTGCCGCTGTCTTCGATGCTACCAAAGGCCGTCAACCTGGTGTTGTGTTGAGTGAAAGAGATTTTTCTCCGTTAAATTATGCAGATGGTGCTAACACTACAGAACCTGCCGTTGCTTACCGTGCTTCTAAGATCGTTGCCGAAAAGGCTGCTTGGAGATTTGTCAAGGAAAGAAGACCTCATTTTGATATATCAGTTATTTGTCCTCCTATGGTTTATGGTCCCCTTGTTTCAACCAAATTATTGGACTCTTCAGATGATTTAAATTTTAGTAATTCTACTATATGGAAACTAGCTAATCTTGGGTCAAATGCAGATGTTCCCGTTACTAAAGGTCCAGTTTATGTTGATGTTAGAGATCTAGCTGAAGCTCACTATAAGGCTTTGACTGTTCAAGAAGCGAGTAACCAAAGGTTCATGGTTAGTGCTGGTGATTTCTGCAATCAAGAAATATGTGATGAACCGAGAAGATATCTTCCTCATGAAATGTCTAAAAGAGTCCCAATTGGTAATCCTGGTTCAAGAATCTCAGGTACTCATTTTACCACCGACTCTACCAAAGCTATTTCTGTTCTAGGTGTTTCGTTCAGACCCATCAAGTATTCGGTGGTTGAACTGGTGAAACAAATTTACCAATATGAGTGTGAGTTTTGATTCATATTATTCTATGCGTGTACGTATACATTCTTATATCGTCCTTCCTTGGGTTTTCAATTTATTAGCAGGTGCCGTGTTATATAACTTATTCAAATGCAGATTATCTGGAGTAGGAACATTAGTTTCTAAATAACGGTTCGGCAAGTAGATCAGCAATGAGCATTAAAGCTTCGAACTCAATCAAACGAGCGAGAAGGCAGAAACCGGATCAATCCGGTTGCAGCAACCATCCCGACACCGGGCGATTGCCCAGATGGAATTAAATTAAATTAGAGGAATGGAGACTAGCCAGACAGTCACTTGATTTCGATTTAGTTAATTCCCTGCCTTCTTCTGATCGATTAGACTAGACCAATCATATCCTGTAGGCACGACTACGCGTCATCATGTTCTATTCCAATATCACCCAATCCATGTCCTATTCCAGCCCTTAATTGCCCTAGGGTCGAAACTGAGATTAGTATGACGTTGAGGTAAGTGGTAGTGCCCATGTCTATTTACTAGATTATCTATTAAATCAGAACAAATTGACACTTCGAACTTTCATTTACCACATTATTCTTTAAATTTGAGCGAAAGCTAATTAAAATTAATAATTTAGTGATAATGATTGCATTGAATTGAGTTTAGACCATATTTGTTAAAACTGATTTTGAAGATCGACTATAGTTTACAAATATCGAAGAAGTCCAGCTTATTACTTGAGGGATTCAAATCGGCTGGAATGAATCAATAGTACCGTTTACTAGCTACTAAATGGGTAAATAACCCCTGGAACTACATGAAAAAGAACATACACTTACGAATGCCCAATATAGCCAAGTGTACTGAATCGTATAGAAATGTGGAGCCTTCCAGTCGGTTAATTCCAAAAGGAACAGCTGAGTCCAATAATCAAGCTTTACAGAAGAGAAATGGGCCAACTTTTCTAAAATCATGAAGCCTTCCTTTGCTAACTCAGGTGGAACATACTGTTTTCTTCCATTTTAGATAAAACAATCCATAAGTTATGACTGACGAATTATCTATCCCATCAGTTGTTCAGAAGATCAACCCCCCCGATGCCTCTATAGAGAACGGACTGCAATCACGCATTGATCTATCTGCACACTATGAACTTAGAACATTGAACTTTATTAAACAATATCAAGCCAGAGATGATTTTTCTCCAAGTAATAGCCAAGTCAATATGAAATCGATTGTTAGGAGAATTGATAAGCATATGATGCTGTTAATGTTATTTGCTTATTTTTTACAGTTTTTGGACAAAGTTGTTTTAAACTACTCTAATATCATGGGTTTGGCTAGAGACATTAATCTAACAGGTAATCAATTTTCAGATTTGCCTACTTATTTTTTTGTTGCTTTTTTGATATTTGAACCAGTTCAAGGCTTATTTCTACATCGATTTCCAGCTTCTAGAATTCTTGGAGTTAATATTATTATTTGGGGTATCACTACAGCTTGTTGCTCAGCTGCTCAGAACTTTGCTGGGATGATGGGTCTAAGAGTTCTATTAGGATGTTCCGAATCTGCAATTTCACCGTGCCTAGTTTTATTGACCTCCAGTTGGTTCAACGCTAGAGAGTCTGCTTTTCGAATGGGATTTTGGTATTGTGGTTTAGGTTTAGGTCAGATTTTTGGGGGTGTTATATCGTTTCTATTTCAATTGGTTTCGCCCGATGTTTCGTTTGCAGGTTGGAGAATTATGTTTTTGGTGATTGGTTTGATTAATTTATGCTGTGGAATTTTATGTTATTTCTTTTTGCCTAATGATCCAGTTAGTTGTGACTTTTTAAATGAAGATGAGAAATATGCTTTAGTTATGAAATTGACTGAAACCCAACTTGGTGGTGCTAGTAGAAAGTTAAACTGGAAGCAAATTAGAGAAACATTATCAGATATTACGTTTTATCTTTTTTTTTGTCTAACTGCTAGCATTTCTTTCTCTTCTAATACTATTACCACGTTCTCTTCTACAGATATCCTTTCATTCGGATTTACTTCTAAAGAAGCAGCTTTATTGAACATTCCATCTGGGGCAGTATCCATCATTTCGACTATGGTGTCAGCTTATTTTATCATGAAAGGTTTCTCTAGAGGTATTGCTATAATCATCTTATGTTTACCTGCTGTAACAGGAGGTGCTTTAATGTCATTTTTATCTAAGGACAATAAGGGGGGGCTATTAGTAGGAATTTATATGATTAACACGATTGTTGCACCCCTAGCTATTATATATGCTTGGATTGGGTCTTGCGTTTCTGGACATACGAAGAAAGTTTGCTTTAACATTTCGGTGATGATTGGTTTTGCATTTGGTAACATCACTGGGCCACAGTCTTACAGGGTTAAAGATAAGCCTAGATACTTGCCAGCTAAAATTAGTATGTTGGCAACACAAGCTTGCGCCGTTGTGTTTGCCGTTTTGCTTTTGGTAGTTTACTATCTGAGAAACAAAAAAAAGGGATAGAGCCATGAAGGATGTTGATGTCGATAGCGAAGAGGAGATCGAGAGTGCTTGGACCAACAAGACAGACTTTGAGAACCCTTATTTCAGATACTGCTATTAATAAAAGTAGCTTTTTTTAAATTTATACGCCAATTTTAGTGAAATTGCATGTAATTTATGGTCCCGCTATAATTAGTTTTACTTTGTCCTGTACTGAAGCTGGAAAAGCGCCAGAAGCTGTAAGAGCCTGGCATGCACACCCGTGCACCGCGCCATCTCGTTTCGCTGCCAAATCAGGCAGAAACGCCTTGAACTAGTGAAATAAGCCAAATGAGCCAAAAGAACCAAAAGAGCTGAAATATAGATATCTCTTTTTTATCCCTCTTTCTTCCTGCTCCTTTTCAATTTTACCATCCCAGGATAAGAGACTCACGTTATCCCCATATCACGTCAGCCATGGTCATCGTTTCTCCCCAAAAGCAACGGAACGTCTCTTCCCAGTCTCATTTCAGTAATGGATCCAATTCTCCAAAGAATAAATCCTCCCATCACGCCAACATCAGCAACAGAAACTCCCCAATTGTTTATGAAAGATATAGAAAAGCTATCGATTTTTCAAAAGGCCATTGCAGTAAAGACACTGTGGAATGGTGCTACAATTACAATCCACAAGGTCCTACCAATTCCAACGTTTCTAATGGTGATTGGCAGTTGGCAGCATTGGACATAACGCCAAAAGGTGAGTTATACCTAAATCATTCTGTAGTGCTACTAGATAGCTTACAACATTGCAGATTGCAACTTTTCCAAAATTTGTTATTGATTAAAATTATATCAAATAGTCAGACTACCGTTTATACTAGATTTGGTTCTTTTAAAGATTATGAAGAATTCTTGAGCTGTTTATTAGTGTGGCAAAACTTAAAACCTGCTGGAATCAAGAATAAGTGGACTTTTAATAAATCGATCATTTATGATGATAATATCAAGAAAAATGATTTGTTAGTTTGTCGTTTCAAAGTGTTTGGTCCGTTACCTAACAATAAGAAAGTGAAAACTTTCGCCGAACCCGCAAATCCCTTATACCCAAGTGACCCTTCTGAGACTGGTGCTCCTGAAGGCTGGTTTATTGCAATGGGTTATTTGAAGGCCGATGGTATTTTGGATCTATTGTGTGAAAGTGATGGTTCTAAGCTTTATTCTTTAGATATTACAAAATTGTTTAGCTCCGAAATTAGAGAAGTTCATCATTCAATTTTACAGACCTCAAATGTTTTATATTTAGGTGCTATTCATGAATTAAGAAATTTGCATGTTTTTAAAAATGAGATAGATTCGAAACAAAATGAAACTTTTTTCAAGCCAGTTGAACATACTAAGAAACCTATAAAGTGCAAAAGAATTTTGATTGATTTTGATTTAAGAATAGATTTAGAAGATTGGTTTGTTACTTTAAGTTCTTTTACAAGATTAGAATTTGTTGGGAATACTATAACTCAACAAAGAATGAGAGTCGTTAAAAAGGCCAAATTAGAAATATTAGAAGCTAACTTGAATGATTACGTCGCTGATACAAGTTTAAATTTATATTGTGAAGTTGTTATGTGGAATGCTCCATGGTTTAGAACAGCAATTGCAAAAAACAATTCACAGACTCCATTCTGGAAAGAAATGATGGAAGTTAATTTACCATCCTCCTGTGATTATTTCAAGATTTCGTTGAAAGCTTCCTCTTCCGAAGATTTGTATAATGTTGGTAGAACTCCGGATGTTACTCTAGGAACTGCTTTCATTACTCCTAGTCTATTAACAAAACCTCAATTCATGTCTAAAATTCCAATTTATACAAATTCAAATGATGAACTTGGTCAATTAATTATTAACTTGAATTTAGAAGAGAGACATTTATTGCCTTTCCATTCTTTCAGAATGTTTGAAAAGTTCATTTCATTGTTTGACATTGAAATCTTAATTAAATTTCTCCAACCTTCAATCACTCCAAAGAATTTAGAAGAAATTTCAAGTATGTTATTAAATGTTTATCAAACCCTGTTTAAAGAAACAGAATTTTTTGAAAATCTAATGAAAATAGAACTAAAGCCTATTGATTCGGCTGTTAGAAATAATAGAATGAGCAGAGTGCTTCAAAGTGTTGGAACCAGTACAATATTCAGAAAAAATACGATCCTTTCAAAAACGTTAGAAAAATATGCTATTCGCGTTGGCCAGGAATACCTAGAAAAATTATTAAGTGGCTTTATTTCTCAAATAACAAGAGAAGATTTTGATTGTGAATGTGATCCGAAATATGCACCTGAGGCTCATTTAGTTAATTATGGACACTTATTGAGATATATTGAAATGCTTTGGGATAAAATATATAAAACATCAAATGATTTACCACAGGAATTGAAAGAACAATGGAAGAATTTAAGAAACAAAGTTGACATGGCTGTTGAGCCTGGTGACAGGGATACTCCTTTAAATGCAGTTAACTCGTTTATCTTTTTAAGATTTTTATGCCCTGCATTACTTAACCCAAAACTTTTTAATTTAACAAAAACTCATGTCACAGGAAGAACTGCTAGAACATTGACTTTATTGGCTAAAGTTTTAATGGTGTTTTCAAGTAGATCTCATTTCCAACCCCATAAAGAAGCCTATTTATTGAAACTGAACGATGACTTTATTCAAAAGCATAGAGAAGAAATGATTATTTATTGTGATAAGATTACTGGTAGAAGAATGGATTTCAATGAAAAAGTTTTAGAAATGTCAAATGTTGTTGAAAGGCTGTCATTAAATGCCTCTAATCAAGTTTTGAATGAATTGCCTACTATGCCTTACTTAATTGATAAGTATCTGAATTTTTATAAGTTGGCGGAAATATTAGATTCCAAAAACGAGTCTGAAGAAAAAGAGAATATTCAAGTGAGCAATCGTAATGCAGGACTTTCAGACCTTGAGATCAGCCATCTGGAATTTGAAGAAACTGATTTTGGTTCAGAAGAGTTCCTGAGAAATCTGATGAAAGTATCTAATAGTCAAAAAATACAAGATTTTATGTTTGAAAGTACCCTTGATAAAACCACTCCAAAGTTACTACACCATGCTTCTTTACTTGTTAAGAGAAAAAAGAATTTAGATAGACAGATTCACAGAGCTGAGGTTTCAACCATGTTTGCTCACGAATCTTGGACCGTCTTTGTTGACTCAATTTTGAAGACTTTGAGATTAACTGAAGATAACTATATAGTTTATGACCAAGCTCCTTTTTCAGATCCAACTATGATGGCTAAACCATTATATAATACTGAATTTGAAGTGTTCATTACCTCTTTAAGTAAGAAAAGTGGTGCTAAAGGTGCATTTGGTAGAGCAAATAATGCTGTTGCTGTTGCACAAGGTAATGATACAAACTCATCTTTATCAGGTTCTGGCAATAATAAAAGCGTCTTCAAAAAATTATTTGCTAGAAGAAAAACCTCAGTTTAGTGTGATTTTGTCTTTTTGTCGAGTTGTTTTTTTTAAAGACATTTTTTTTTGTTTTGGTTAAATTTTAGTTTCTGGCAATTGTGATATCTTACAGTTTTAGAGTATTCAGAGTATACTTATTTGGTTTATCTTTTTTTATGCTTCTCTTTTTAGTTCTCCTTTGAGTCCCTTTTAATATGTTTAGTTTTTGTGTTTTGTTTCATTTATTATTTATGTGTTCGCCTGTGTTTTGTTTTTATTGTATTCTATGTATATGTACATATACTTTTTTCATTCAGATAAAAAATAATTTGATTCTTGGTTTAAAAATTTGGCTCAAATTTGTTTTTCTAAACTCTCTTCAGTTCGTAATTATCATTTCTAGTACTAGGGGTTTTATAATTTACTCAACATACGAAAAAGATGCAGTAATTTTTAATAGAAATCAAACAAAAATATTATAGAGGACAGGACTCTCAGAAGCAGTACCTAAGGCTATGTAGGCAAGATTTAAAAGCTATAAAACGGTGATGTAGTATATAGGATAATCAAAGTAAAAATAAAGGTAAGGTATTATTATAGTGCCATTCTATCTGGAACTGCTGGAGCTGTAGTTGAAGCAGCAGCAGGAGCTGTAGTTGGTGTTGCAGAAGAAGCAGGCGCAGGGGCAGATGCAGAAGCAGTTGCAGCAGAGTCCTTAACAGAAGGAGCTGAGGAGGTTGCTGGGGTAGCTTGAGAAGAAGGAGTCTTAACAGCATCGGAAGGATGAGCAGATCTTGGAGCTTCCCCTTCAGGACCAATAAATTGAGGGTCTCTCCATGGACCAACATCACTTAATAATAAACCACCATCCTTTTCACTAACTTCACTTAAACCACCAAATTTGACTGGTAAGTTTTCAGCAGGAATTTGTTTCAATAATTCTTTTTGATAGCTGGCACCTAAAATGAAAATTTTAGAAACAGTAACAGGGTCTAAAAATGGTTTGAACAGTCTGAAAGCAGTAGAGAAACCAAATGGGGCATTAATTAAGTAAAATTTACCCATTCTTTCTGGGTAGTAGTCTTGTCCGATTTTAGAGGCTTCTCTGACATAAGATAGAACTTGAGTAGCAGCGGAGATGGAAATCCCCTTTAAATCTAAAATAGTACATGAGGTTTCAACCAAAACACCAGCTTGTCTTGAACATGCTGGAAGTCTATAATAAGAAAAGGACTCGTATTCCCAAACTAAGTTCTTTAACATTCTTTCTTGAGTGGTGATTTCGTACATCTTTGTAATATTAACCGCACCTAACTCTTCAATATACACAGGTCTTCCATCTTTATCAGTTTTGTGGTAATACTGTGGGTAATATTGTGCAACATCCTTCTTTTCAGTGTAGTGGAAATCTTGTAGGACTGTATTTGTACCAAAAGACTTTCTCCAAGCCTCACAGTTAATGAACATTTCTTTAGCCTTCATAATGTCAAACTTTCTTGCTCTTAAGAATCTTAACATAGTAGCATCATCTAATCTTTCTTCATAACCTTCAGCTGATAAAAGTAATTTCAATTGTTCTAATGCTGATTTCTCATTATCTTTCAGAAAACCCAAGTATCCGGTTTGGTTTAATGGGGGTTTAGCAACAACTTTTGGTAAAGTAGCTAGGATTTCTTCGTCAGTGGCCATGATCGCTCTATAATTATCTAATAAGTGGAATATCTAAAATATGCAGTGGTGAAAGTAACTGAGACACTACTGTTCAGAATTGGGAAGAGTCAAGGTGAAATTTGCAGAGGATGAGCCAATACTGTGTGCTGGGAAGAGTTGAAGATTTAAATGTTTGTTGTTCTTTCTTTTCGAGCCGTCTTAGGCGTGCTTAGAGTTCAGTGTGGCACGCGCCCCCTTACAAGGCGCAGGAGGTGCACGGGTTTATGTGGCTGATATATTGGGCGGTTTAATTTACAGACCCTATTAAACTTAAGATAAAACGTATAATTAAACAGAAGTGGAAATAGAAAGAAATAATTAACAGTCAGACACTTCGATGAAATAATCAAGGTGTGCAGAGGACAAAGCCCCACTCTTCAAATATGTACCAGGATCGGAAAGAACTGATTCAACCAAATCACCCAAAGTCTCTAATTCATATTTAAGCTTAAATTCTCCTCTAATCAAGACATCACTAATTGATTGAGGCAAGTCTTCTTTGGTGATATAGAACTCAGCACCAGGATGTGAGTATCCCATAACAGATAATGGAACACAAGGAACAATATCATCAATATGTGTGACTCTGGTGAAGGTGTTGGAGTTAACACCACTGACGCTACTTGATTCTAAATCTGAAAGATAGTCATCGGTATTGAAAACATCATCAACCCAATCTTTCAAAGTTGGGCCAAAAACCTTTGGTGAGGCATAAGAAACAACGGCGGGATTGTATCCCATTAGATATAGTTCCACGCCAGTTAATGAAGCTAAAGCACCTCCCAAAGAGTGTCCTGTAACAACAAATTCATAATCAGGATATAAAGCTTTTAATCCTTTTAAAACATCAACTGCATTATCTAAAAAGTTATTTGTGGCTGTTTTAAAACCCAAATGAACAGTAGGTAAAAGAACACTAAAACTTTCTGTGTTTAGATCATGAGAAACAGCATATGGCTTATAGAAAACTGGGATAAAAGTAAAATCAATTAACCAATCAATAAATGAAGACGAACCTTGGAAAGCAATGACTATTTTTTCTTTATCAGAATCCCTCAAAATAATTGCATTGGCTAATGAATCAACTACATTAACGACATAAACATCATCGTCAGCGGTAACACAAGCTTCACCCGTACAAGAAGAATTTAAGTAACCGACTTGAACACCAGCAGTGGAATCTATACAATAAGCAGCACCACAATATTCAACATATTGCAACAAATCATCGTATAAACCAGTATTGGTCAAGGTCAATGAACTGAAACTTCTTGGAACTAGAACTGGAGCAGCAAGAGCAACTGTAATTAGATTTAAGACAACACCAAATAACTTCATTTTATATGATTTTGAGAACCAATTGTATATAGTGGTGGTTTCAGAAGCATTTCTATGATCACCTCTTGATTACTGTAAATTACAGAGGGATTCCTGGACTATTTATATCCAATCATAATCATATATAAAATGTGAATAAAATCATGTTTACCAACTGTTTTCCTTCCCTTGTGGTGGGTGGGGCACTACTCACTGGTGAGTCGTGACTAGCCTTGTATAGGCAGGTTTGTATATGCCCTATAGATACATATGATCTCTGGTCAATAGTGCTTGTACATGTATGCGTGTATAGTCTGAATGAAAAATAAACAATTAATCGAAACCCTTAATTAAAAGACTTAAAGTTGGCCTAATATATTCAAGCAATTTGAGGGTGGAATTAATATATTTAGCCCATGTGGTCCATGGTACTATTACAATCTTAATAAATAAGTGTTCTCTTTCCATGCATGTGAAATATAATGGAGGTATTTATCATTTATCACCTTCAGATCAATTGTTTTTCCGTTTTCTTGATATGGGAATTACGACAAGTCTATGGCTTTTAATTTTCCTTCGACTGATTCAGATCCAACTGTATATGCAATTAAACTGACAAATGGCTTAATTATGAAGATGCACTATATACATCGAGTTATATATATGGTGTTAAAAATTAATTGTGAAAGATATACCAATCAATAAGAAACTAAGCGCAATTTGTATAACCAAGGCGCGTTGCCAACGGTTAATGCAGGTATTGTAGAGAGTCGGACATATCTATGATCAAAGAAAGTCAAGCTTTCGCCTATAAATTATTTGAATCTATATCTATAACTTTTGAAATGAATTTTTAATTATCTTTTGAAAATTTAGCATCTTATATGCCACTAACCGCGGGTTCCTGAAGACTCAAAAGAGTACTATTTTTTGAAGCACATAACTACACATAGGTATTCTAAGGTACATGTAAATCGATTAGAAACTGCATCCTTGAGAAATGGTAATTATCTTGGAGTAATATGTATCTGGTTCATGGTCTATGGGTGAATGAAAAATTCCATCGAAAGATTTAAGGACTTATGAAAATGATCCAGAACAATATCTATATAGATCCGTAAACACAATATATCAAAGAGATCTCTATCTGATATTCATTCATCGAATTGGCATTGCGAAATAAGCACTAAATACTGAATATGGTAATGCATGTTCAAATATCTATTTAAAGCTCCAGCGAAATCAGCAATAATGCCTCTCAGATTCTCACTTTCATAACTTTCATAGTATCTACCTCTAATCAAAACGGAACTCATCGGATGAGGTATATCTTCTTTATCAATGTAAAACTCACATCTGGTATCAATATAGCCAAAAAATCCCATTAGGAGTATATGGAACACGGTCACCAATGTGAGTAACTCTAGAGAAAGTATCACCAGGGAAAATTGAAACAGTTTGTGTTTGTAGTTCACCGATGTATTCCGCAGTTCCAAAAGCCTCGTCAACAAAGGAAGATAAACTAGGATTAAATGATCTTGCTCCAGCGTATGAGATAACTGAAACTTCATATCCCATTAAATACAACTCTAACCCTACTATAACAACTACGGCACCCCACATTGAATGGCCAGTCATTCTTATAATGTAATCTGGATATAGTTTATGGAGAGAACATCATGGGAGCGAACTGTTCCAGAGAAAGAAGTGATGATCTTCTCATCTTCGGTGTCTGTCAAGAAGACAACGTTAATAATGTAGACATTATCTTTAGCTGAGACACAGGTCTCATCAGAACACTATGAGTTCAAATAACCAAAGCTAGCACCATCACCTGTGTGAATACAATGTGCAACAGCACTGTAATTTGCATACTCAATTAATTCGTCATATAAATCACTGTTTTGAAGTTGAAATGGTGTCTATTGGTTCTGCTGAGATCTGTAAGGCAAATGAATTAATGAAGTTTGTTCTTAAAAATCTGTACATATCGTTGGAGTGAACCAGGTCATGGTCAAAGGTACTGGCACTTAACTTCAAGCTTTAGCACAAATCTTCTGGATTTACACCCTTCTGATGTATATCTTACTGGTGGAGGCTATATGTGTCTCCCTGGTCTCTGCTTGTGTTTATTTCATTTAGTTTTGGACCTTACTTGTGACTGTGGTTGTCATATATGCGATAGAATTGTATATATCGAATGGATATACATTCATATAACATCTATATATCTATCGGAGTTAATACAAGAAGAATGAAAATATTAGATTCAAAGCAATATTCAGGGTCCGTACGTTAATAGAGAGGCATCGACAGTTCAGCTGATTACTAACTAACTGGTTAAAGTTGGTCCTTTTCGAAAAAATAAAGTTCTTTGTATACGCCTAACTAAAATTTCAATTCATGCTTTTATAAATATAAAAAACAGGTATTTCTAAAATCTAAAGGAAGAAAAAAAATTACTTAAAGACTATGATTCATCTAAATGTTTACACTGTGAAATATTGATGAAATATAATTTATGAGCACTTTTCAACAAATCACCTTTCAAAGCGTCCCCGGGATCAGAAATAACACTTGAAAGAATATCTCCTAGATTCTCATATTCGTAAAGTGTCTGGTATGCACCTCTGATCATCACACTGTCTATTAATTCAGGCAAGTCATCCTTATCAATGTAAAATTCACACCCAGCTCCAACATAATCCAACGCTGAAGGAGGTAAATAAGGAACAACATCACCAGTATGCGTAACTCTTGTAAATGTACCTCCTGGAAGGGAAGAAATGGTTTGGTTTTTCAAATCATCAAAGTATTGATCTGTCCCGAACGCTTCATCCACATAAGTAGCCAAAGATGGATTAAACACTTTTGCCCCAGCGTATGAAACAATAGAAACTTTGTAACCCATCAAATACAATTCCAATCCAGTTAAAGAAGCTAAAGCACCACCTAAAGAATGACCGGTGACTGTGATTGTGTAATCTGGATATAACTTCTGAAGACCTTCTATTACCCCAATTGAATTATTAAAAAAGTTATCAGTGGCTTCTTTGAACCCAGTATGAACTTTAGGATCATCCACAGACATAGTAATCACAGACAGGCCATTAGCAACACCATATGGAACATAATCAGTAGGAGTGAAAGAAAAATCTAAGATCCAGTCACTCAAAGAACTAGAACCCTGGAATGCAATAACAATGTTTTCAGCGCTTTTATCTTTAATAATCAACGCATTAGACAATGAATCAACAACATCCACAACATAAACGTCATCATCAGCACTGACACAGGCCTCTCCCGCACAAGAAGAGTTCAGGTAACCAACTGAAACACCCTCTGAGGGATCTATACAATATGCAGCAGCACTGTAGTTGGCATATTTAACCAAATCATTGTATAAATCTGTATTATTGAGTTGGAAAGATGTTGAATCTGATCTGATGAGTAAATCACTAATATGGAAAGCAGTACAAACAGCTAGTAACGCTAGTGAGCATGCCAGTAATTTGAACATAGTAATTGGGTTGCCTAGTATGCCTTTAAAAGGATTCTTTTTTTTTTCACCTTAATTCATCAGGGTAATTGAGATTCTAATTTATTAAAAAAAGCATTATTTGGGGGAGGGTATATATATATCCTTTTTTTGATAAAGAAATTGTCTATGGCTTTTGAGTTAGGTGTTTGATATAAAGAACCCTTGAGTGTATTTAAGCTTGTTTCAAAGTACGTGGTAATCCAAGCCATTGGGCCTACCACGTATGCAAAATTTGTTAATGCGCTACTAAAGCCTAACACTAAGCAAGGGTACCACGTACCTGAACACGAGCGGCTTAGGATTAAAGTTTCTTAAAAGACTAGTTAAACTAACTCCTAGTTTATACAACTACTAATAATTTAATTCAAAAAAAATATACGTCAAGAATTAAAAACGAAAATAATTAATATAATACCGGAAAGTATCTATATTAACTTCCAATCAATAAGAAAAAAAAATAGGTAAAAAGAAAGATTGTTGGAGAGCTTTTAAAAATATTTCATTTATTTCTTATCATCTGGATTACCATCTAAGCCAAATAAAGCCATAAGACCATTACATTCAGTTATAACGGAGAAGTAGTAGTTGTGAGATGTAAGGACAACGAAATCTTTTAAAACACCAAATGGATCTAAGAGAATTCTGGCAACGTTACTACCTAAAGTTTCCAACTCATATTTTTCTTGGAAGGTACCTCTAACGATAACGCTGTCCATTGGTTGAGGAAGATAAGGGTTTTCAATGTAGAATTCACAACCAGCATGTTCGTAACCCATCGAGACTAATGGAACACAAGGAACAATGTCACGAATATGAGTAATTCTTGTGTAAGTGCCAGGTTCAACGGCCGAAATCGAGTTGGATTCTAAGTTGGAAACATAACTATCAGTATTGAAAACTTGATCAACGTAACTAGCTAAAGAAGGATTGAAAACTTTTGGACCGGCTAATGAAACGATGGCTGGGTTGAATCCCATTAAATATAATTCTAAACCTGCTAAAGAAGCTAAAGCACCACCTAAAGAGTGACCAGTGGTGATAACTTGATAATCTGGGTATTTTTCCTTCAAGTTTAAGTGAGAACATTAATAGCATTCTCAAAGAAATTAGTAGTAGCAATATGGAAACCAGTATGAACCTGAGGATCATCGGCAGTCAATGTATTGACAGACAAGCCATGCTGAGCACCAAAACCTTCAAAATCTGAAGGAATAAAACTGAAATCAAGAATCCAATCAAGTAAAGTTGAAGAACCTTGGAAAGCGATGATGATCTCTTTGGTAGAGTTTTGAGCTAAAACAAGTGCATTAGCAACATCTTCAACAACTTCAACAACAAAAACATCACTATCAGCATTGGTACAGTCAACACCTTGACAAGCAGAATTCAAATAACCTGGGGTAACACCATCAAGAGTACTAATACAGTATGCAGCACCAGCATATTGAGAGTAAAGAACTAAATCATTGTATAAATCTTCGTTATCCAAAGTGAATGGAACTTCATCTCTTTTGAATAATGGAAAGGGATTAACTAACGAAGCAATTAAAAAGAGCAAGGTTAATGAGAAGGATTTATTGAGCATCATATTTCTTGGTTTTTCTTGGGTTTTTACTACTCGATGGATTTTGTTGGGGTCGAGAAGAAAAGAATGACTTAATTTGAAACGTTAAAAACCTTGGAAATGATGGGGTTTTTATAATGCTTCTTTAGAGTATGAATATAATTCAGTTCAAATTTCGAGTGACCTTAAAGGAAATATTGATATTCGGATATATTTCAAGTCACGGGGCCTTCAGGCAAATATAGCTGTTGGAGGGGGTAAGTAAAGTAAATGGAGAAGATCGAGGAGATATTCGCCTTTAACAATTTAAAAGTTTAGCAAAAGTGCATAAAATAATGTATTCAAGTAAGAACGGTTCATCCGGTTCCACCTGAGTGATTGAAAAACAGAAGGTAGTAGCAAGAAGATCATCAGGTATACCAATTGCATGTACCTACTTGAAATTTCACAACAAATTTGTGTACACACCGCTTGAGCCGCACAGAACCCTCCCTACTTCAGGGCTACCGCTACCGCCGGTTGAATAATCGAAATCCTGCATCGCCCGATCTATCCTCGGCCAAGGTGGCCAAGCCTCGAAGTAAAAGGGGAAATCGATGGGAACATTTATTTTTTGGTAATTAGAACCGAAATTGTAAATTGCAGAGATCAATTTGAGAATTACTTATTTTGAGGTATCCGAGATGCCTTTTTTCTGTATACAAGATCTATTTATTCCCTATTTGGGTTATTACACACATACATGTCTTACCATTAAGGCAATTGTAGTGGTCAAGATGGTTATACCGAATTGCTCATGTCTCGGTTGTAAAGTTCACTTACTGCATTAAATTGTTTATCTTTTTTCTGCATGAAGCAAATTATGTGGGGTATAACTGCTCCCTCTCTCTTTCTCCCTTATTATTTCTTCATTTTCGTTCACATTGTAACATTTATACTTTGACTACAAATCTGGTATTGTGTAGCGAGATTTCCAGATTTCTGGCAATATATGAAAAAGCAAAAGTAAGTAAATAAACTTTAGTAATTTGGGTATATAGGTAAAAATAGTCGCTTTTCTGCATCATCACTTAAAATTGAGCTGTAAGTATGTATGCAAAATAAAACCCTGCCTATTATGTTAAAATGAAGGTCGTACCTATCCTATCGGCATCATGGTGAACTAATAATAGCATGTGATTTAAGAATTAGAGACGCCAGAGGACTTAAGTACTCTTTAAGAAATCCGATAATTAATTAAATAAATATAGATTTTTTACTACAACTTGAGTATACTCTGAAAAAGGCAAATAAATTAAAAAAAATAGACTATAAACAAGTATGAGAACTAAAATATATAAATCAGTCAAAAGCATATACACCCAGAATTAACAAAAAAAAAATAAATAAACACGCACACATTTTTCATTACACTAATCCTTCATTCTATCAGTAATGTATTTATGAGAAGGAAGAGTCTTGACAGTACCCAGAGCAGCCATACCGATGGATTTATCATGTAGGTACTTCTCACACCATTGAATGACATCTTCTTTAGTTATGTCATTAACCAGCTTGAATATCTCTTCTGGAGATAGTCTACGACCAGTGGTGACTAACTGTCTACCAATATCTTCGGCAATAGCAGTGGTACCATCCAATGACATCAACAACGAACCTTTCAATTGAGACTTGGCAGTCTCGATTTCTTCATCTGTAATCTCACCCTTTCTTAATCTTCTCCACTCGGTCAGAATACTGTCCACGACCTCTTTACAATCGGCATTTTTATCAATGACCACATAAATACCCCACAAACCGGTATCTGAATAAGAAGTGGAGAATGACATATAAGAGTTACATTGAGGTTCATTATTTGATGTTTTGGTGACTAATCTAGCTAATGGAGTAGCAGAGTTATTAGTGGCTCTGTCCCAGTTACCAACAATAGCTTGAACAGTCAAAGCTTTGAAATAATCTTCAGAAGACCAAGAACAACCTTCAACGCATAAGGCCAAATAAGTGTTTGGTAATGATTCATCAGCAATTTTAACTTCATCACCATAAAAGACAGGTAATGGGCCTCTTGGTGTACCTAAAGTCAAAGGTGTCTTGGAGATTGGGACATGACCAAAGCTTTTTTGAGCTAGTTCAACTAATTCATCATGGATAACAGAACCAGTACCAACAAGGACCATTCTGTCACCTTTATAATTAGTCTTAATGTAATTCTTTAAATCACTTTGAGTGATGGATTTAATATTATCGATTGGGCCTAAAATGGTTCTACCTAAAGGCTGACCTTTGAAAACAACTTCATGTAATCTATCAAAGATAACTTCATCATACATTTTATCAACTTCTTCAGATTCTCTGATGATAACAGGACGTTCTTTTTCAATAGCCATTTTTTCTAATTTAGATCTAGTTAAAATGTCGGATAAAATGTCAACAGCTCTTGGAATATCTTCTTTTAAAGACTTTGCGTAATAAACAGTATTTTCCCTTGATGTGTACGCATTTAAATGAGAACCACAGTTTTCAACTTCCAATTCTAAATTTAATTGAGTTCTATTATTTGTACCTTTGAAAGCCAAATGTTCTAAGAAATGAGCAGTTCCTGAAGTAGAATCAGTGACATCAGCTCTTGAACCAGCATCGATCCAAACACCAATGGTTGCAGTTAAAGAGTTTGGGATTTCTTCAGTTGCCACCGTTAAACCATTATTCAGAACAGTTGTTCTAGTGGTTGGTATACTGGAAGCTAAATGACGACGAGCTTGTGTTAACACCGTGCTTTGAGGAAATTGTTTTGTAAGTAGACGTAACATCGTTGAGGTATATGTGTTGAGTAAAGGTTTGGGTTGATATAGAGATTTAAACAGGTTCTAAGTTTCTTCAGTCAAAGATTCCTGGAGACCGGCCAAAAATTAATAACGATGGATCCGAATCTCGAATTTTTTTTTGGATTATATCAGGTGCACGGGTGTACATCAACGGATGAGTTTTTACGTCCCTCTTCTTTTTTTTCCCAAGCAATCGTTCAAGCGCTTATAAGCAATTTAACTATTATTAATGATGCTTTAGCTCGAAAATAAGAGCTTAAGCTTTAACTTGATATGGAATTGGCGGTCGATCGATCGCTATCTACTACTAAATATAGGGGTCAACTACCTGAATTTCAAGTTTAGACGTGTCGATTGTATAAACAAAGGGGATCAATTAAATCAGAATTGGAAATTTTTTTGAATCCCCTTTAGAATTTAGTTAAGATCAGCTATTTCATTACCCAGCTACCATGTCGATTGGGCGTGTATATTGAAATGAAAGGAATTAGTGAGCTACACTAACTATTACTGGACAATAACATGAACAGAATGAGAACTGGTGGTGACGGTTTAGTTATGGGGCCAACAGTTTCCATGCCCAAAAGAGTAACCTTGGGGTTTAAAGGGGTAAGTGAAGGTTCTAATTGGCTGGCCTCAACCCGATCCATGCCCCAATATTCTGCTTTCCTATTCTACCAGTTGGCCAGTGTAACGCGAGATACTATTTGCAAGACGTGTTTACATTCCCTTCTTGTATATCTTCGTCACATACAATAGTATTCGGTAAGTGAACAGGGACAGTGGTCAGATATGGAGACACACCCTCTGAAAAGGGGAGCCAAACACATCCAATTAAGCCAAAAATAGCACAGAATATTCTGCGCAGAACCTGCAAAAGGGGAAGAAGAGGAGCCCCGGGCTGTGCCGGCGGCGTAGCGAGTAGCCAGACCGTGTCTGTCGGGCTGGACTCCCTCTTGCTATATAAGTTCCTGTTTTCCCACTTTGCATTTTTTTCTGCAAACAATGAGTTCAAGGACAGCAACTGGAACTGCTCTATCTTCTTGGCCTTACTACTCGTCAGTGTTTACAGCTACAGACACTTTCTTCCGAAATTCCTGACTCTCGGATCACTGCGATACCCCCACTAAGTTACAGTTATAGCCCCTTCCTGCATAACACAATCCTGTTCAACTGAAAAACTTTCTGATTCCAAATCACTATCAACTTCAACGTATCTCAAAAAATATGCAACATAACATTCAAAGTCCATCCTCTTCAATCCATTCGACTTCTTCAACTTCTTCTCCTTCAAAACCTCATTTCAGAAGTTCTATCTCTTACACAGATGATGACTCTTCGCTATGCAGAGACTTGGAAAAGCTAGACGATGGATTCATGCTTGATCTAGAATTAAATAAGAAGGATGGTAAAAAATCGAATACCCATGTTTTATTGAATAACATTCTAATGTCTGTTTTAGTGATATTGGCTGTTTTCTGTTTAGGTTTAGGAATAAGTGGTTATATTGGAAGTCTAAACTTTAATCCATCTGCTCCAAATGTTGGCTTACATACTGATAACTATGCTCCACATCTAGTTATGGCGGATTACTTTAGAGAAAACCAACAACAGCAAGTCATGACTACCGAAATTAGAAATGAAATTGATCATGAATTGAAGAATGGTGTTGAGCAAGGCAAACAATTAACTAACATGAATAACGTTATTGATGCCAAATTATCCAAATTAAAAGCTAATTCCGAAGCTGATGAGCCAGCCTCTTCATTAACTGAGGGTGAATCAATCAAAAGCAAGCAAGAACTATTATCAATTTTTAAAGTTTCAAAAATAACATTAGTTGTCGATGATTATGTTTCTGATGTGTATGAAAAGCTATTAAAGACGATCTCGGAAGAACCAATTATGTTTAATTTAAAGAAACATCCAGATTATGAGCTGTTGAGATCATATCTTATTTCAAACTTCGATCTAGAAGACCCCCAATCTGATTTCCCATTATTATTTGTCAATTCAAAGCTGGTCTTGAAAGGCGACAAAATGAAAGCATTAACAACTTCCGAAATCAATGAAGCTGTTCAACAATATTTATGATAATTATACCTTAATGAAAAAAATAAACATTCTTTTATTTTCCAATTTATTTTTCTTGCTATTATTACTACTGCCATTATAGAACACAAAAATTCCTTAATATTTCATTTTCCTTTAAAAATTGAATATATTTTTTCATGCATTATTACTTTCTTTGTCTGGTTTACTGTTTTTTCTTGTTACTGTTATTCTTGGATTTTTTTGTTTTCTATTCTCAAGTGTTTTTTTTTTTTCTGTCTTATGTTACTTTAGGTTTAGGTGACGTTTATGTCCCTGTGTTATATACTACGTTTTCGTGCTTGTTTTCCTTGTTGGATTTCAAATTGATGTTTATAATTTGTTCTTTTTTTGTATTATACCCCCTCTTCTGGTTTTGTTATTACATGAATAATTTGCTTGTTTGCATTTTATCTTAAATCGGTCTCTTATTTACGTTCTTTAATTTCAAAAAACAAAAACAATTAATAAAAAGTTTTTTCTCTATCTACTTCACTCTCCCCTATAGCATTTTTGAAATAGTATTATACTAGTAACTAATATTTAGAGAGAAAGATAGTCATCCACAAAATAAAACGTGGAAATATACTCGGTAGTTGCTTTACTGAAGCTAGCCTCACTTTTATAAGGTTCAAAAACAAGTAGAGTAAATGTACATGGAGAGTTGTTGACTCAAACTGTAACTACTAGTAGAGATGGATCTTACTGGAAATCTCTAACACGGGGTGGCCAACTTCATTATCGAGAACGTTTGAGGTAACTAAAAGAAAATCCAGATAGGCAGCTTATTGCTCAACCAGTATATCATTGTGATTGTACCAGTACTATAATAATAATTCTTCTGTTCTTTCTTCTCGTATGGTACAGCATATTATATATGCGTATTCTCTATGAGACTATTGATCATCATTAGTAGTTATATATGTGGTCCTTAGACTAAATCCCTGAAGTTGTAAAATGCAGAAAACTCCTATTTTATCCATCCACTTCTTCCATCTTGAGCTCAAGAACTAGCAGGTGCCTATCCACTTTCAATTCACAAACTGTTTACAATTTTTAAACATGTTTTCAAATTCTAACGGAAAATCCTGAACCAAGTGAAGTGACCGCTATGATCTTTTAGCTGACATCAATACACTTGCATCCTAAGTTCCAACTATACCTTGTATTACCATCTAGGCAACGGCTCTCCACACTTTTTGAGCTTTTTTATCATTTAAAGCATGACTCCGACAGCCTTCATTTAATGGACTATATATATTGTGGCATGACTTATTCATCACCATTGACGTAAACATTGGAAGTTCTAAGTAGATAAGAGATACACGCTTGTTATCTATCGATTTGTGGAGTGAGGAGCTGTTAGTGTTTGTGTGTTTGTGTGTGGTGTGGGCAAGCCTAGCCACTGTTTCCATTTCCTTTTGTTTGTTGCGTTTTCGTTTCCACATGTCTACCCTAGCTGAACACAATATATTTCCTTCTGATATATAGAGGTCAATTCAACAATTTTTGTTAATAACACAGAATCACATGCTTCTGTTGTATTTGTTGAGCTTTTCATACCTTACTACTAACACAGCAACAGCAATTTCGGCTTTCCTGAGTGCTCAAGTTAACTATCAGATCGTTGTGTGATCTTGTGAATATAGTTCAAAACATAGTATATAGGTTAAACAAGTCAATGACAACGATGAACTTTCCTAAGTCCACCAATACGGTTCCAATGTTCAATGAGCAATGCCAGTTCATCATAATCTAAGTCTTAGCGGATCGAGTGTACCTTCTCTGTCTGCTAGAATTATACCTGAAACAAAAATGTGCGATTTGAACTTCCTATTCCATTCAAACATTCTACGTACGTATCATTTAAAGGCAAGTTATAGCTTATGGTTGCCTATTTTCTTCTCGTACATTCATGTTACTTCAGAATGCATCTAATTGAATAAAACATTTCGAAGAAGAGTATGGATTTTCATTCGGCGCTCCATATTAATCGCATTCTCCGTTACCCCTTATAATATATACAACAGACTACAATATGTTCTATAAAATCTTTAAGTGTCTCTCCCTTCTTAATTTCGCTTTTACTTTCACTTTGGATTCTTTCTACAAATTTTGGAAACCAATTGCTTACTTATAAGTTCGGATTTAACAGTTCTTAAATAGATCATATATCATATAATAACCATAGGTTTCTGTAGTCAGCCAATGTTACTAGTCTTGAATCTTTGTTGAAGCTTTACTATAATTGAATTGGTTCCATTTTTTTTAGATATCAAACAGGGTTACAGGGCTGTTTCTCTTCCGCTTGTATTACTTACTTCGGAACCAAATTATAAGCAAAGAGGCACGGACAAAACCCCGAAAGCTAGTTTATCGATTGCTACCATAGTGAAAGTATACCCCCCCCACTTGCTTTGACGGCTGCTCTGCCAGATGATCTTTAAGCTATACTTGAATTCGATTCGATTCGATTCGATTGATTTAATTACGAACAAATCTACTCATAAGATAAGGACGTGTGTATACGGGATGTTAAGTAGTAGAAACATAACAATGAAGTAAGTTTTCGTCTTGTTAGTTATGGCCTATTTATTGTGATTGATCCTAATTGCGCGCCCCGTTATCGGCTAGAAATTTAATTGTAGTTTATAGTATAGATATCCTTTAATTAATGCTTTGATTCCTTTAATTCTTGCACAAATGTATATGGTCAAGTAGTAGATACTTCTTGGGTAAGCTCGGTTATTAAAGGGATCAATTTATAATGATAGACTCAGTGTCCACCCACCTAGCTTTGTGCGGGTACAAGGAGATATATGATGTTTTAGCCTGTATAGTTGTTGTTTTGTGGTTCCAAGAGAGACCTATATATAGAGGATATGATAGATAATAGATATGCATGTTTATGAATACAACCAAGTAGTATTCTGCGTTTATATGGTGACCGGTGGTGGCTGGATGATAAGGAGCCATAGTAGCGTGCGTGGTATGGTGTATATTCCTGATCGTACACAATTAGAAAACTTTGCTAATTAGTGTGTAAGGCTTGAGATTATGGTGGAGTAGTACTGAGTCATGATGATTCAATTCTCCGACTTTTGCCAACTGGCGTCAGATATAAATACGACTCTGTTCACATTCCCGCCTTACTAAGTTACTAGTCTTGCTTTAGGAACCTATATAAACAGGAAATAGAATCCCGCTTATAGGCTCTCTTTTGACTCAAACTCTTTATGACTTTACCAAACTATTATATAACTGAATAAGGTTAAGTTCGTTTATATTAACCACCTACCTATCATCAGTACCAAGAAATAGAAGATACAAGATGTTTGTGCTCACCAACGAGGAAAGAAAAAATGAACGTGAAGTAGTGAAGGATGTTTTAAAAACATATGAGGTGTTCATTAATGAAGATATTGAGGATGTTGCAATACGAATTGAAAATGAAGCATTCCGGGAAGCTGATGATAAAAGTGATTATTCTTATTTAGTGACTATGAAAGCTTTAAGTCTTAAAGATCAAATACAGGCTTATCGTCGCTCCACATATTAATTTAATTGTATATTTTTACCCCTTATAATAAATTTATATTTTATTGAATCCATCTGTCACATATAATTTGTGCTAATGTAGAATGAACCATGATAAGTAAGAGAGTGTTCAAATCTAAGCGAAGTTAGAGCCGTTGCACTCCCCAAGACCCGGCGGATCGCGAAAATCTGATTGGCAGTGCTAAAATTTAGAGTTGAGGTGACTCATTTTCAGGCGATATACTTAATATTTTAGGTATTTCATTTGACGTGCACGGAGTGAGTCAGATTCAGGAACATCCTTTCCCAGATAAGCAGATATCAAACTCAATATGGCTGAAACTAGGTTATTTGCAATGAGTCAGAAATTAAATCAATCACAACAAAAGTTTTCCTTATTAACTCGCCGCCAATAACCAGGTAAGTTTCTTAAATCTTGATGAGATCCTTGATCGACCCTTAATGTATTCAATTTGCTTACCGTGTATATTTGTTTACTTAAAATGTTTTAAAATGACTCTTTAAAATAATCGGTGGCTGTTATTGTTGTCGAAGCTGGTGTTATCTGGGTTATCTCGATTTTCGCTATCTCTAAACCCTGCAAACTTCCGGTAACGGACCACTCCAAAATATCAAGAAAACGGTTAATCTTAAAACTGAATTATATATAGTAATTATAATGCGACAATATATACTTTACTTCCCGGGGGCATTGTAAACAGGCTAAAAAGAATGCAGCTTCAAATCAGATCAGACTTATTATAGCCAAAGATCCGATGTTCGGGAGTCGACGTACCAGTTTAAAAATTGCGATAAGGATATGAAGATAAAATAAAATCTAAGTTGTTCCGTTTTGGCTTAAAATCACGATTCGAGTTAAAAATTTTTGCGTTAAAACAATAAGATATAGTTTTTAATAGTTGCAGTTAAAGTGCTTTTATAACCGATTCAGCCATCAAACCTGAACCTAAATTGGTAAGTGAAAATTTTGCAATAGCTAGAGTGCCGAAGCAACAAGAAGAAGAGATCAGGCCCTTAGAATTTTACCAATCAATTTCGAAATCGATCCGCTAACAAGTGGATACCTATGGTAATCCGTTTCCGTCCTGGTTGGCTTATCGCTAGATCCGTAGAGATCGAGGAATCCTTGAGCAAAGAAGGAATCCTAAAGTTCCTCGAAAGCGCTCGCTCGCTGTGCTCGCCTGAACCCGAATACGTCATCGGCTATATGTGAGGGGGCCGCCGTCGCCGCGAGCGAGTCTGAGTCATTGGATCTGTGGTGGCATCCGGTGGCTATCTCCTTTTTTTTTGTTACGAGTTTTTACGTGTACTGGTTTTACAGACTGTCCACTTGCTACCCTTGCACATATAAATACCCTCCTGTTTCCCCCCACTTCTAGGTCCTGACCTTTTACCACCACACTTCCCAACTTCCATTCACAATAGCCAGTACTGAACTAACAGATCCTTTCTTTTGTTAATCGTCTTCAAATATACATAATGATAACTACTGATACTGCCGACGAAATCAAAGAGAGACTTAAGGGTAGAAAGACCCTAGATGACTACTTCTACAAATGGATCAACTACTTTGACGACGGTAACAACCGTAACATGAAGAGCCCCTTTGGTAGAGCTGTTAGATACGAAGACCATATTTACAAGAACTCTACATCTTGGGCCGACTATTACTCAAAGATTGAAGCTTTAGCTCAGGAAATAGAAAGAAACGGTATCGAACACATGGAAGAACAGGACCATCAGTATTATTGCAGAACCTGATCACATACTAGCTCCTACTATGTTTAGCTGCTATCATATTCGAGCTAGTACTAATTCCGAACTAACTATTCTATTCTTTACTTTGAAATCAATTATTTGCATCTTGTTACACCATCATATATTTACCCATATTATAATGTTGAATTGGTAAATTACCTCTTATTTATTCATGTATGTTCATTTATTTTCATATTCACATTCATTTCTTACATATATCTTGTTCAACAATATGCAAGTTTTACCTTACCGTTGTTAGATTAGCCTTTTCTTTGTATTATATATCGCTTTATTCTTTTCCATGTTACGTGTTCCGCCATTATCAATATATCATTTTACGAGACCTCTCTATCCTTATAAAAAGTAGATACGTACGTACGTGTTCGTAGTGAAATCAGGGTACCAGGAACAGAGGAAATTATAACAGTGATGGGCAGACAAAGCGAGCCTATGACATAATCACTGTCGTCTTACATTCGGTATTTAGCTATGTGCACACATAATCAGAATCATCATCGTCAACAGCTTTATAATTGATCATTACACTAGACATCATCATTATTATCATCATTATCATCATTATCATCATCATCATCATTCATAACCAGACCTTACCACACCCTTAAAACGGCTGTTCCTACTCATTACGCAGCCATCATTAGGCTAGTTTGCTAGGTAGATAGACAGGTGTTAGTTTGTTTAAGTGAGTTAATTCATCTTTAATTACATACCGAGACAACGTAACAACAATCCACATGCTTCAAATTCCAATTCACCACAATTACACTGTCATTATTTTTATTAACTGCTCCGTTATGTACCTACACACACACATGGGATGATGCTTAATTATTGATATTCTATAGATTGAGCTGTTTACGAGAGAATATTAAAGAACACACTCATCTCCTGTCGTTGTTTGTTGGTTAAAGTTAAGAATTATCACAGCTATTGATTTGATTTGATACCTGTATGTATACTTTTGATCTATTCGATCTATATTGACCATGATCCAATCATACTGGTTCTGAGATAATAAAATTAGAGATATGATCTGATCCTTAGTAAAGGTATGCGGTTGCTGGCCTGTTTGATTCAAGTTCAGTTTCAATTGGTTAAAGTTATGTTTAATTTAACCAAGTTTCAGTTTTTTAGAATTGTATACGAATTAATGCCCCTTACGTATACACCATCCAAAAGAATGAAGTAACTTGTCTGGAGTTTTAAAATTCATCAAATTTCAGAAATTTAAGTTAAGTTGGATCACAGGGTACGTACAACTTTGTTTCAAGCTATACCTGTCCAAACTAATAGTGCGAAATAAGGTGATTATTACTGGTTTGAAGCATATATGAATTGAGGAATCTCAAAGGATTGAAAGCTTTAACATGACCGTAATGATGATCGATATTCCCGGTGAACTTGGTCTGGTAGTGACCACCAATAACGAACGAAGGAATACTAGTGGTTACTGCTTCTGCGTCGGTGTTCGTTCTATATATACTTTCTCTAGGTAGTTCGTATAAGCTCTAACTGTGACACCTTTTGGCAAGGTATATGTGTTCTTTAACGGTGATGGGCAAGGAGACATAAGGAGAGGAGGCGAATTAATATAGGCTTGACCTGTCAACTCGGGAACTGGTCAATCGGACGCCTCCAGCTCTGAGCTCTCGCCGGATTTAATGGACCAGCCGCCGCCGTTGCGCAAGGCTGGCGATTGCCCTGATCCGATCCCGCTCACACCCGTCGAGTTGAAACTTTTCACTATAAAACTGAAACTCCAGCATATCGTTTACGCGTACCTGCTAACTCTATTACATTCTATTCCACGAGAACCACAAAAGATAGAGGTTACGATTGTTGTTGTTTACTGTTATGACTCATTACACAATGACACCCTGGAGGCTACCATAAATCTTGTGGCATCTCTAGGTTACGCGTCGTGTTCCAAGTTTTTCTCCACACAATTTCGATGGCAGATAAGCCTTTTCTTACACATATAGTCTATATCTATCAGTACACCTGGAAAATTTCAATATATGGCCCGATCGGAATGTGATTTGATTTGATTGCTGTCTGGTCGGGGTCAAACCTAGACCATGGCTGGAGCCCTGGGTACATAACCATTTCACTTCACATTACATAGTCCCAGTTTTAGTTATTTATCTCCCATGTGTTGCTTTCTGACTCTTCGTTCATCCTTCAAAGGTGATTCTGCCTTCTTTCTCTTGTCGTCCATATTTCTACACTACTAGCTTATAAATACTGCTGCTATTTCCTCATTTTTCACTCTAGAGTTGGTTAACCTATTATTTCACTTGTGTTCTATCCTGTTCCAATACCAACCATATTCTACATATACTATTACTAGTCAGCTCCAACGCTTACAATGAACGTCAGAATCCAATTTGCAGTTGCTAATGTTGATAGACAGAACTCTATTGCACGTTTGTCCTCTGAATATTTGAAATTTCAATCTGAAAAATACAAATCAAAGGAGGATGCTCTGGCTGCTGCCTTGAAACGTGAAAAGAGAGTTTTAGATAGTGCTTACAGTGAAGCTGAATACTTTGCTGGTATTGAAATCAGTGTTTTCAAGATCGAACAGAAGGTTATATAGGCTAATGCATCCGTCTGACTAGATAGGCCATTTCACTTCTTCTTTCAGTTTCCCAAGTTCCTTTTATTAACTTGCTTCCAATTTGCCTTCCCAGTCTCTAGTCCCCTTCGATGATCAATTTGAAGTGATTTAAGCTGGTCTGTATATATAAATTTGCTTCATTGGGTCTTATTTTTGGTTTAAAATTAAATTTAGAATCGTCATATTCATTTTCTTGTATCGCTTTCCGTTATCTTCTTTTATATACATTGTTTTAATAAATATATCACTTGATTATAGTTTTCATGGCAGTACTTGAGTCCAAAGCTATTTTTTTAAAAAAATTTCGGTTGGAAAAGCCCAAGCTAATTATATTGTGGATTATATGTATGACTGAAAACGTGGTATATTTATTACGCGTAAGTGTCCTACATTCCTGTAACGCCCCGGGCTGTAATCACCATAAAATTCTAGATCAACTGTGTATATGTCACATACTTGTAACCTTTTGTAGTCATGGCGTTCTTTTATAAATCCACTGAAGGATATTAAGAAGGATCTAGCTCTGGTAGTTAATTCGTGCACGGGAGAATCTGACACTTCTGCTCGCGCACGACTGCCAACCTCGCTACTGGGAATTTTGCCACACACGAATTAACCAGCATGTCCATTATTAAGCAGGCTGTTTCCTTTGTGAAAAAAATCTATCCTATTATAGCATTTACATAGTTTCAATTCAAGTACTCTAAGGATGTCTGTAAGTGCCAATTTCGTTTTACCTTGTTCATATCTCAATTCTTTTACTAACAAATCTTTAAACTCTTACGTTGGCCTTTCTTATTCAACAGGACTCCAAGATGCAAATTGATTCCCCAGAAGAACAAACTAACATTGATGAAGGCCTATATTCACGTCAATTGTACGTGTTGGGTAAAGAAGCAATGCTGAAGATGGCTGCCTCGAATGTTTTAATTATTGGTTTGAAAGGTTTAGGTATCGAAATAGCCAAAAATGTTGCTTTAGCTGGTGTTAAATCTTTATCTATTTATGATCCTACCTCAGTTACCTTACAAGACTTGTCTACTCAATTTTTCTTATCTGAATCTGATATTGGTAAACCTAGAGCAGATGCCTCATTGGAAAAATTATCTGAGTTGAATCAATACGTTCCTATTTCGGTCGTCAAAGAATTAGATGAAGCTACGATCACTAAATTTCAAGTTGTTGTTACTACAGAAATCCCATTGACTAAACAATTGGAAATCAATGGCTTGACACACGCTAATGATATTAAATATATAAATGCAGACTTGAAGGGTTTATTCAGTCAAATCTTTGTTGATTTCGGTGATAAGTTCACTGTTTTTGATACAAATGGTGAAGAACCATTAACTGGTATTGTCTCTGATATCGAAAAAGATGGTACTGTTACTATGTTAGATGATAATAGACATGGTTTAGAAGATGGTGATTATGTTAAGTTTTCTGAAGTTAAAGGTATCGAGAAATTGAATGATGGTTCCGTTTTCAAGATTAAAGTTTTAGGCCCATACGCTTATCAATTGTTGGACTATGATCCATTATGGGGTACTTATCAAAAAGGTGGTATTTATACCCAAGCTAAGGTTCCAGTTGATTTTAAGTTTGAACCATTGAGAAAGCAATTAGCCGAACCTGAATATTTATTTTCTGATTTTGCTAAGTTCGATAGACCAGCTCAATTACATTTAGGTTTCCAAGCCTTAAGTAAATTCCAAGAGGAATTTGGCGATTTACCAAGACCACATAATGAAGAAGATGCCGAAAAAATTGTCACAATTGTTGAACAATTGGCTAAAGCTAGCCCTTCAATATTGGGTGAAGAAAAAGTTAACTCTGAATTAATTAAAGAATTGTCTTATGGATCTAGAGGTGATTTACCAGCCATGACAGCCTTTTTTGGTGGTTTTGTTGCTCAAGAAGTTTTGAAAGCTTGTTCTGGTAAGTTTACCCCATTGAAACAATTCTTGTATTTTGATTCATTAGAATCATTACCCGAGACCAAGGGTTTCGAAAGAACTACTGAAACATGTAAGCCAATTAACTCAAGATACGATAACCAAATTGCTGTTTTTGGTTTAGAGTACCAAAAGAAGATTGCTAACTTGAAAGTCTTCTTAGTTGGTTCTGGTGCCATTGGTTGTGAAATGTTAAAGAATTGGGCTATGATGGGTTTAGGTTCTGGACCAGAAGGTAAAATTTTCATCACTGATAATGATTCCATTGAGAAATCCAATTTGAACAGACAATTTTTATTCAGATCTAAAGATGTCGGTAAGAACAAATCCGAAGTTGCTGCTAATGCTGTGTCTGTGATGAACCCACAACTGAAGGGTAAGATTGAAACTAGAGTTGATAAGGTTGGTAAGGAAACTGAACATATTTTTAATAATCAATTCTGGGAAAGCTTGGATTTCGTTACTAATGCCTTAGATAACGTTGAAGCTAGAACTTATGTTGATACAAGATGTGTCTTCTTTAAGAAGGCTTTATTAGAATCTGGTACTTTAGGTACTAAAGGTAACACTCAAGTTGTTATTCCAAGATTAACTGAATCGTACTCTTCATCTAGAGATCCACCTGAAAAATCAATTCCATTATGTACTTTAAGATCTTTCCCTAACAAAATCGATCATACTATTGCTTGGGCTAAATCATTATTCCAAGGTTATTTCTGTGAAGCACCTGAAAATGTCAACTTGTACTTATCTCAACCTAATTTTGTTGAGAGTGTTCTGAAACAAAGTGGTGATGTCAAGAGTATCTTAGAAACTGTTAATGATTATTTAGGTGCCAAGAGACCATATACTTTTGATGATTGTATCAAATGGGCCAGATTACAATTTGAAGATAAATACAACTATGATATTCAACAATTATTATATAATTTCCCTAAAGATGCCGTTACTTCAAGAGGTGAACCATTCTGGACTTCTCCAAAGAGAGCCCCAGATGCTTTAACTTTTGATATTAATGATGAAGATCACTTCCATTTTGTTGTGGCGGGTGCTAACTTATTAGCCTATGTTTATGGCTTGAAGGGTGATTCTGGCGAACCAGATAAGAACAAGTACCAAAAAGTCATGTCTGAACTTCAAATTGCCCCATTCAGTCCAAAGACTGACTTAAAGATCCAAGTTGAAGATTCTGATCCAGATCCAAATGCAGGTTTCGTGCCTGATAAAGACATTATTGAAAAATTGGCTGCCAGCTTACCATCCCCTTCATCTCTGGCTGGATACAGATTAAGTGATGTTGAATTTGAAAAAGATGATGATTCAAACCATCATATTGAGTTCATTGCTGCTGCATCCAACTGTAGAGCTAAAAACTATGCTATTGAGCCAGCTGATAGATCTAAGACTAAATTCATTGCCGGTAGAATCATTCCAGCTATTGCTACTACGACTGCTTTAGTTACTGGTCTGGTTTGTTTAGAATTGTACAAGGTTGTTGATGGTAAAGATGATATCGAAAAGTATAAGAATGGTTTTGTTAACTTGGCTTTACCATTTTTTGGTTTCTCTGAACCGATTGGAAGTCCTAAAGGTAAATATAATGGTAAAGAGTTTGATAAAATTTGGGATAGATTTGAAATCCAGGGTGATATCACGTTACAAGAGCTATTAGATTACTTTGAAAAAGAGGAAGGTTTGACTATTACAATGTTGGCATACGATGTTTCTTTACTATATGCCTCGTTCCACCCACCAAAGAAAGTTAAGGAGAGATTACCAATGACTATTACTAAATTGGTTGAAAGCGTTAGTAAGAAGCAAGTTGGTGATTTTGAAAAGACTTTGATTTTAGAAGTTTGTTGTGATGATCAGAACGACGATGATGTCGAAGTTCCATTTGTTTGTATTCATTTGTAATATAGAACTGTAATGAATGAGTACTCTATTTTTTTTTTGTCTGATGAAACTGCTTTTTTATTATTTATCTATTACGTTTGGCTGGTTAATAACGATCTTTTTACACTGTATTCTTTGCCCTAATTATATCCTTCTTTATGTTTCCATTTCTTGGTTTCCTTTAACTATGTAGATCAGCATCTACCTATTCCCGCCTCGAGGCTACGTGGTGGAATTGCGTGCCCACCTATGTACGCTCGATTGGTCTTTAAAGACAGCTACAGCACAAAGTTACCTTAAAGCTGCTATCATATGTATAAACCCACTTATAATTGCAATATACACTAACTCATGATGACTACAAACAGATGTGCCTCCACCATAATTCCCGACTGCTAGAAATTATTTAAGACGTGTGAATGAAACACGTCAGATATCAGCTAGTACGTTGTTCAAAACTAAATTATTTCATTTAAATAGAGGTCATAATGCCTACTTTAATTCCAAACATCGATCAATATAATTCAGTTCAATGAAAACTTCACAATATGATCAAGCAATAACATAAGCGGACGACTACATACTATGAAAGATTACTTTATTGTGGTTGATGGAAAACAAGCTGATAAGGAAAGAGCTAAAGGAATGTCCCAGCTTCAGAATGAAATGAAAAAATGGAGAAAGTACCATATGAGTTCTTCAATTAATATTATGAAATACGAATCGATAGCTTTTCAAGAAGCTAAAGATTGGAATGGTTATTATGTGCTTATATGGCAGGCTTGTACTGAGATTGCTGATATCTGTTCCCCATAGAATTGTACTCCAGGAAAGAAACAGATAGTAGTATACACAAAATGGAGAGTTTTGACTTGCTGTTATATTCTTTCAATGTTAAGTCTCTGTTTAGTTTGTTGTGCAGCGGTTTTTCTATATATGCCCAATTCGTGCTTCCAAGACCTTTTCAGACAAGTTTCATTTTCAATAATAGATTATTTAATTAAAAGCTATATAAACATATTTCTGCCAGATGTGATTTAATAGAATGCTATCTATTTGATTTATTTACTCACATATGGATACTGCTATAAGGGTACACTCCGCAGGTACACTGCGCAGGTACACGTCAATGCGATAAATCACATCACGTTGATTCGTGTTTCGACAGCAGCATGGAGTATTTAAATAAAAGCTCATCTCCTTGTTTTGTTTCCTTTAGAACCCTAGAAATGTTTTATAACCATATGCTCATCAGCCTAAGTAAGCTAACTAAGCATGAAGTTACAACTTTATATAGAAGGAAAACAAGTTGATCAAGAAAGAGCCAGAGGTTTAGCCTTGTTACAAGATGAACTGAAGTATCATGAATTCCCACCCCAGATGAACATTTTGAATTATGAAGAAATAGCGTTTACTGAGGCTGATGATTGGAATAGTTATTTTGCTCTTATAAAAGATACCTGTGTTGATCTTTACGAAGCCCGATGGTGTCATGAGTTAGCTAAACGATTGCTGTAGGTGGGGATGTGGGTGTTTAGGCTTCCTGCTCGAGCCATGACGTATATTTTGTATAACCTTAATAAATATTTACATACCGTTGAACCGTTTCGAGTCAGGTAGTAAGGCAAAATTTGACAACCGTTTTTTTCTTTATCGGTGGTGTTGTCACTTTGTCCTGGCGTTTAGTGCCAATTTACCGTTAATTCTTTTAAATTGGATTAACACGAGAATGTGGCCAAAAACGATTCGAATCTAAGCATGGACAGCTGGTATAAATACCTAGGGTGCCCACCCCAGCAGCAGTTCCTTCTACGGCATAGGTATGTTCTCTTCTCTAATACGAATACATATTCAAAGCTTTATATCGAATGCTAGACGATCAAACTGAAATTGATGGAAGAGTTGTCGCTGAAGAAAGAAGAAAAGGTCTGAATCGATTACAAGAAGAATTGCAATTCTGGGGCACCAGAGCTCCTTCAGAATACGGGAAGTTCAATATCGTGGCTTACGAGAGAAACGGCTTTAGGGATGCTAATAATTGGGATGAATACTTTGGATTGATCGAGACCGTTTGTAGTAGAATGAGAGAACTTTGCTTGCCTGCTTATCGAGAATGGAAAAGACGAGGCCTTTAACTGCCTTTAATTGCCTTTAATTGTGATGTATACGTATCTTCTGTAGAGTGTTACGATATTAATTGCACTTTTTGTCTTCTATCTTACATATATTTTAAGATGATATTAAAATTAAACAGATGAAATGCATCACACAGAAGCTGTTGCAATACGTAATCAAAGAAAGAACTAAATAAACAAAAGAGAAACATTAAAAACAATTAAAAAAAGCACGAAATAAAGAACCCAAAATATAACTCATAGATTAACCAATCTCCAAAAATCACCCTTTAGTCTTAACAATTCATTAAAAGTACCTTCCTCAGCGATTTGACCATTTTTCAAAAAGACCACATTATCAGAAATGGCCATTAATTCCTCTTTATGTGTAACTAAAATCACAGCAGCCTCCTCTTTCAACTTAACAATTAAGTCTTTAACATTATCTGCATTTTCAGGATCCAAAGAAGAAGTACACTCATCTAATATATAAACTCTAGCTGAACGTAATAATCCGCGGGCAATTGAAAATCTTTGAGATTGACCACCTGAGATTAACGAAGATTGAGTTGAACCTAGTTTAGTATCTAAACCATCTGGTAATAAACGAACAAATTCTCTTAAGTTGACCTTATCTAAAACTTCAAAAATATCGTTATCCGTTAAATCCTTTCTAAATGGGTTGCTGTAAAGTAAGTTTTCACGTAATGTGTTTTCAGTAAAATAATGATCCTGAGTAATAACTGCAATATTAGAAGTTAAATATTTCGGATCAACAAAATTAATGCCTCGACCAAAGAAAGACATATAGCCTGAAGTAACTGGATAATAACGTAGAAGTAATGAAGCCAAAGTTGATTTACCACATCCTGATTCACCAACAAAGCAAGTAATACTATTGTTTGGAATTGTTAAATTAATTGAATCCAAAATCTTTTTTTCTTTCAAAGATGGGTAAGCAAATTTAACATGCGTAAGTTCATATGCATTTTCATTATGCGCGGTGAACAGTGGTTTGGCAAAACCTTTAGTCAAATTTGGATCATCTTCTAATGCTAATAAGTCCCTGATTTTAGCGGCTGTTCTTAAACCTCTACTTAAATTAGGAACGGAATTTAACAAAGATGTAATAGAACTAGCAGAGAATAACATCAATGTAACAACTTCCATTAACTGAACCAGTGTATATTCTGAATAAGCAACCAATTTCAAGCCATAAAAGAACAAAACTGCTTGTAATAAATTAATTAATAAAGCACTGAAATCAAAGCCAAAACCTAAAACAAAAGACCTTCTCAACCCAATCCTTTCAAGCCAACTTAAATTAGCCGTAAATTTCATTCTAAAATAGTCCTTTAAATTTAGGCAAATAACAGTCTTGATGCATAAAACAGCTTCATGAAGAACATCTTCTAATGCAACAACCTCATCTTTGTATAAATTTTCAACCTTTTGTGATAAAGTACTGTAGAATAAAGTAAGACCAAGGAATAAAGGTATAAAACTCAAACCAACCAAAGCTAACTTCCAACCGGATGCAATAGCCCAAGTGACACCAGTAATTAACACAGCAATAAGGGAAAATACCGACCCAATAAAATCAGAACAGACAGTTCTTAGTTCTCTCGAATCATTAATTAATAAAGATGATAATTCATTTGGATTGCAATTTTCAAACCACTGCACATCTTGATGTAATAATTTTTCAAAAGTAGTCGATCTTAAATTATTTGTGAAATTTTCAGCGGCCCAACACAACATAGATTTAGATATAAATGTGAATAATCCACTTCCCATAGCAACACCAGTAAGAATCAAAGACCATTTTAAAATGTAAGAAGATGATGCTAACCCAGTTGATGTTGGAACAATACCAATGATTAGCTTGGAGAAACAATAACTGAAAACAGGAGTTAAAACAGTACCACAAATACCAAGTATAATACCAACCACAGCAACAACTTTGAATGATGTGTCCATATATTTGCTAATCAGTTTAATTGTATCTTTCAAACTTAAAGAATGTTCATCTTTGGAGGAATCACCTTTACTTTCAATATCATCTTTTTTGGAATATTTCTGATCTATTTTTTCATCAAGCCAATATTCAGAAGGACTTTTAGTACTAACTAGAGTCTCTATACTATTCCGATATAAATCCAGTGCATCATATTCCTTAGGGAAATTAATACCATTAACTCTTTGCAATTCATAATCATTCAATGAATTAAACTTACCATCTTTAAAATTTAACAATTGAATTTTTTCACCACATTCAACAACTCTACCAGATTCCAGAACATAAACTAGATCATTATCTTCAATTTGACCTAAGTCATGAGTGATTAGGATTGTCGTTTTATTCTTTCTCCAATTTCTAACGGAGTTTAATAAAGAATTTCTTTGAGCGATATCAAGAGCAGAAAATGATTCATCAAGAACTAATATTGGAGAATCTCTAATTTTAGCTCTAGCTAAAGCAATTCTTTGTTTTTGACCACCACTTAATTTAATTGCACTATCATCATTACCAACTTGAGTATCTATACCATCTGGCAAAGTTTTAACTAATTCTTTTAAATTTGAAAATTCAACCGCGTCTTCAATCATCCATTTAGGAACCTCTGATAAGTCCTCATATTTATAAGCTAAGCCAAGAGCGATATTATCTCTAATAGAGCCATTAATTAAAGTACAAGTTTGTTGAAGTAGGGTGATTTGTGTATTTAACCATTCACTATTAATTTTAACGATATCATAATCATTAATTGTGATCTTACCTGACTTCAACTCATATAAGTTTAATAGTAAAGACCCTAAGGTTGACTTACCAGAACCAGATTTGCCAACTAGAAAGGTTGTTTTATTTGCTGGGATAGAAATCGAAACATCTTTAATTATATCTTCAGCTGTATCTCTAGCTTTGTATTTAAATGAAATATTTTGAAATCGAATGACACCATCTAGTTGATGATGAGGACGAAATTGAGCAACATTGGAAACTTCCTTAGATGTTATATCAACAAATGATATCGCCTTAGATAAGTTAATAAATGTTTTTTGAATGAAGACTAATAAAACTGAAATAGCATTAAAAGAATTGGCAACACTAAGTAAAGCATAGAAACAAGACAAAATATCACCAGAAGAATTATAATTGTTTCTAACTAACCAAGAACCAAACCAAAAGCTTTGAACAAACATCATTAGAGATAGAGCAGTAATCATACCAACATTTAAACTTGAATAAAGTCTGTATCTAACAAAACCCTTGGAACAATCATTCAAAATTTTTCCCAAGTTATCGCTTTCAATTCTAGTAGAAGCCATAGTTTTAACCCATTTGAAGTTTAATAAATTCCAATCAACAAGTTTAATAGCTTCTGCAGACAAATCATCTTCAACTTTGATCCATTTGGAAATTAAAATACTCATAGCAGTACTAAAGATAAAGATCACTGGGAAAGAAGCCATAACAACTAAACTTAACTTCCAAGAATAAATAAAGCTGGTAACTAACAAAGCAATAATCATACCAATGTTTCTGGTTAATAAAGACATAGGCTCGGCCAAACCAGATCTATATTCTTCAATACAACGATTCACTTGAATTAAATCACCTGCTAATTCGGGTTTATTTTCAAACCAATTGAAGTTCTTCTCAAATAAAGAATTAAATAAAGATAGTCTTAATCTTTCTTGTTGTCTTTCAGCTAATAGAACATATGTAGAAACTTGCATCCAACCAAATATAGTTTGGCCTAAACCTAGTAAGGCAATACTAAAGGAAGCCCATTTTAAATCTTGAATAAATGAACCAACTGATGAATATTTACCCAACATGAAGTCAGAAAGTTTATCAAAAAGTCGATTGACCATGATTGTAACTGCAACAGGAACAACTGAAACAAGACATGAAGATATAAGTGCCAGTATAATTAGCGGAGTATCTTTTATTTCTAAAAAATAAAATAATCCAATAGTAGGGACCTTTTGCTCTATTTCTTCTTCTTCCCTCTTCAATATCTTACCTTCAAATTCATTATTTGACTGTTTCTTAACCGGGGGAGGATCTCTGAAATCATTTTTTGATCTTGAATTTCTGTAGAAATATTCTGAAGTTGGCGTGGTCTCTCCTGAATTGCAGAAACATTCTGAAGTTGGTGTGATCATCCCTGACTTACAGAAATATTCTGATATTGGGGTGGTCTCTCCTGAGTCTGTGAGTTCATATTCCTCTTTGTTCATTATTGAAATATTACCAGTAGTTGTAAAACGGTCTCCAAATGACTTTGAAGTTTATACTTAACAAGCTGTTAAATTCAGGATTGTTTGGGCTAGATATAGAGGATTGATAGTTTAATTAAGAAAAACTCTGAAACATCCTACATCAGTAATACAAGTTATGCAGATGCATGATATAGCTCATATATAGTCAGGTGAGCGTGAATATGATTTGATTAGGATCTGAATTTCCTATTTGGGATGGTTCAATGAGATGAAGAGATCAAGCCCCCTGTGCTTGAAGCTTAGAACTTCAAAAATAAAAAAAAAACGTGGAAGGATTTGATTGGCATATTGATGGTTTAACCTATTTAGAATTTCGTCATTTCATAAGTGCAATAAGGAAACAAGGAATCCAATCATCTAGAAAATTAAAGCACGAACGGATAGTATCAACAGAAGCTTGATTAGAGGAACATATAAGGGATAAGTCTGAATCTAAAAGGGAGAAAAATCTGAAAAGCTTTGGCCATTAATGCTGGTCCAGCAAGTGATTGGATAGAATAAATGTCTCTGATATGTAAGAAGGGATGTAGTAATTGAACATTGGTTCGATAAGAAAGAAACCCTCAACGACAGACCACCATAATAGACTATCGGCGCGTCTGCGCCGCACCCTGCCACATTAAAGTTTTGTTGAAATCTCCAAATCTCCAAATAGAAAAATTCTTCTCTTCTGAAAAAAGGAAAAGTTATCTACTTCCATTCCTGTCTGTATATTTTCCACATCTGATCCGTCCCCTTGTCTGTTTGCAGCCTGCTGTATAACTAGCCTGGAGATTTGGTTGATGATTCATATAGCGGACTAACTGTATACTTGTTTTTACTAATCAAGGATGATTATGAGAACAACAGTGTTTAGTATTTACCACTAATTAACGGACTAATATTAACCTCTCCAATGTGATGAATACCTAGATAGGGACAACTAATTCATTTAATTTATGAATGTGAAGATAATGTTGTTTCATTTTTAGTAGAATAAGAAACTTGTTCTGACAGGAGATTTAAAGGTTATATGGTTAGTTTGTTATTTGGTTGGTGGAGCAACACACCTTACCGTACTGCTACAGCTACTAGTTCTTTGATCTGGACTTTTCTTTGAAACTCCGTTAACCAGCTATATGCTCTTGCTGGAGTTGTAGCTTGTGTTTATGATCGTATAATTAACGCCTATGTATATATTATGGAGTTTGTAGTTGAAATTCCAGAATACTCGCTCCGAAATTCTAATCCAGGATCTCTAACCTACATGGTTAAAACGATTTCCTCTAAAGCAGCTGGTTAACAACACAGGCATACAGCCAAACAACACCAAGTTTGATCCGATATATATCTCCTTGCTCTTCTTCCTTGTCCAAAGGCATATCCCTCTCCTTGATACCCACAGCAACAACCATCCCATCATGCAACAAGGCTGGTTACTAGTCATCTTGACTTCAATAACAACTATCTTGGGTTGCTGTGTCATCTACACAGATCAAGTCTACAAGCTCTTGTTTCCTAAACGATATGCCAAACATCCTTTCTCCATAGCCCATGATACAAACTTTTTGATTTGTTCCTTGTCTCTGAGTGCTGGCTGTCTAACTTTGACGTCTTTCTACAAATTGCTACCCAACTCATGGAAATATTTACATAAAGCTTCAAATTTACAAGAGAATGGACACTTAGCAAAGGCTACTTTGTTCACCTTTTTCTTTCTTGGGGTATTATGTTGCAATTTGTTGAATTATATTATTCACTTCATGACTAACGAATCTGTTGTTCATTGTGTTCATGAAGGTGCTGATAGCGATGAACATAATCATGATGAACCTCATACTCATGTTCACACTCACAGCCACGGAGAACATGAACATATTGGCAATCACGATGATGAATCATATTCTCATAAGAACAAGAAGTCTCCAGAGACAAACGGTTCTGTTACTTTAAATGAAGTTGCTTCTGATCGATCATCGGCTCTTTCAGTTCCTGTTGTCAACCCTCATGAACATACCCCATTACTGTTAGATTCAAATAATAATCATTCTCATCATTCCTTGCTTCCTAAAAAGAGAGTCTCATTGGTTGATATTTCATTGAAGGCTATTAGGGGTGAAACTCCGGAAGGGGATTGTTTAGGCGATATGAATGATTGTAATCCAGTTATAGTTTGTCAGCACCAATTACAATCTCCGAATGAACTACACTATTGCTCTATCCCCAGCACAGAAAATTTATTGTTTATTGATAATGATAAGAGACAATTAATTACCAAGAAATCTCAAATCTGTAAAAGATTTCCTGAATTAGAAGTTTCATCACCGCTAATTCATAATTCTCCGAAAGAGCCAAAGAGTTCAACCGCCGTTCAATTCAATCAAATAGAATATAACAGTACCACAGATGAAGATGGTTCTACAAACTCGTCACAACAAAGAGTTCAAATGAATGAACTGCCTCCCGTTCTGCTCTTAGATAAATCTAATTCAAGTCATAGTCATTTACATGGACCAAGTCCAACTGATTTAGAAGCAAATGGCTATTCACCTCACGAACATCACCATCATCATATCCAAACACCATTGTCGAGACTCTTATCAATAGGTTTACAAACTATTCTAGCTATTACACTACATAAATTCCCAGAAGGTTTTATAATGTATTCGACATCTCAAGCTGATCCATCATTAGGATTGAGCATCTTCCTTTCTATGTTTATTCATAATTTTGTTGAAGGTTTTACTATGACTTTACCATTATATGTCGCATTGGACTCAAGATGGAAAGCTATTTTAATTTCAGGAAGTTTGGGTGCCTTAGCTCAACCTGTTGGTGCGTTAATTGGGTGGGTGTTTTTCAAAGGTTCATTTGATTTAACACTAGATTCTAATTTAATTTTAATTGGTGCCCTAATTGCTTTAACTTCTGGATTTTTAAGTTATATTTCATTCCAGATGTTTGCTAGTGCTATTGGTTTTGGTGGAAAGCAAGAAAAAGTTATGAAATGGATGTTTTTTGGTGTTTTCTTGATTGGATTGAGTGAGGTTTTAGTTGGAAAGAAATAAAGTTTAGACAACAATAAGTAGTATATGGTAAGTGAAAATAAAATTGTGTTTTTTCGGCTTGTCTTTTATTGATAAATTTGGTGTCTTTTTTTATTTGGTTTTTGCATTCTTTTTTTATCCCAGTATGTACTTACGATACAGTTTTCCTATACCATACATCTGATGTTTCTGTTTTTCCGCAATTCTATTATTTTTTTATTCTACTTCCATATTTTAATGTTCTTTTTATTAATAGTTTTGCACAAATAATGTATACAATAAAACTTACAAATCTACACAGTGCACAGCTAGACTCTAGAGTGGTTACAGGGTTTGATAGAGGTCAAGCTGTACTCATTCTGAGTTAAACTGATATGTTGATTTTATGCGTTTTTAATCTTCTAAAATAAATAAAGTCTATAAATTTACAGGTCACACTAAAGAGCTCTTTTCTTGGTAATGAGAACCGTTTTATAGAGGATGGACTGTTTCAATAGGGTGGTGTTACTAGGGCAATAGAACAATGGACTGTTTCGTTCAAAATTAGAGATGCTAATGTTCATATCTGTTTTACTGGGAAACTAAACCTAAGACTCTGGGTCAAAATAGATACACGAATCATTGTGTAAAGGTTATGAGATTTGCCATTGGATTTGGAGAAAACTTAGCCAAACTGGAAGTCCTCATGATCACAACTTCATCTTTTGAATCACAAGTTTCATGTATGAAACGCCCTCTCATATGGATACTTAATGCAGTAGATGTAGAATTTCCGGAGTAGTGATCAGATTATAGTCCTCAAATCAAAAGATGCTTGGATACCAGCCCAGAAATTTAGCTAGCTTTAGATCCACCTTCTTCTGGACAGTAAACTTCAACTATCTCCAATTTCATTAATTTCTTAAAACGATATAAGATTGGGAGGTGGTCAAGCAGAACAATATTTGCTTCAAAAGACTGCACTAATCAGCAAATTGAGCTTCACCCAACATATTAATAGTAATCTAGTTCTCTCCAGCTGGTAAATATTTAACAAACAAACAGTAAGCATCTGCTTCATCTTGGTGAAACTGTTGACATCCGAAAAGTGTATCTAATATCATTTGCTTTATTTGAAATGGTAATAGTAATCAGAAGAAAATTAAAAAGGTTAACCGCCCCCTGCCTTTAAATTTCACAAAAAGCGAAGCTCGAGTGCATAACATATAGGACAAAGCATTATATGGAGCTAAGCTCTCCTTATCTTTTTACATGAAAACTTGAAAGCTGTTCACTCTCAATAATTGATCCTACGACGTCAAGAACTTCAAATTGGTGAAACTACCCAATTCATACCCTCTTGATTAACTTAAAACAATCCGATTTTCATTTGGTACGGAATCATAAACAACTGTTTCCACGTCACTCACTCTTTTGTATTTATTTCCAGCCTATCATTTTAACTTTAAAAAAGTCACATACCCAATACACACCTACTTAATTTATTAATCATCATAATCTAGTTTGAAAGATTCCGAAAATGGGTCAAAAGACAAGTAAATTGAATAAAGAAGATTTATCGAAATTAAAAAACGAAACACAATTTTCAGCAAGAGAATTACAACAATGGTACAAGGGTTTTAAAAGAGATGCCCCAGAAGGCCATTTAACTAAGGATGCATTTATTAAGATCCATAAACAATTCTATCCGTTTGGTGACCCAGTTGAATTTTCAAATTATGCCTTCAAAGCGTTTAATCTAGATGATAAAGATTCTTATAATAATGGTGTTTTGCAATTCAAAAGTTTTATTATCAGTTTAAGTATTGCTTCCAGAGGTACCATCCAAGATAGATTAAAATGGTCTTTCAAGATGTATGATAGAGAAGATACTGGCGTTGTGAAGTATGACGATTTATTGAAAGTTATTAAAAGTATATACAAAATGGTTGGTTATAATGCTGTTAAGTTCGATGAAGATGAAGTTACGCCTGAAATGAGAGCTGACAAGTTATGGACTGCGTACGGTAAGAGTTTGAATAATAAAAGTAATGATGAGATTACGTTGGCCGAATTTTTGGATATCAAAAAATTAGACGAAGAAACTCTCAATAGCTTGAATATTTATAATAATTTAATATGATTGTGTGTATGTGCTTTTCTTTGCTCTTTCTTTCTGTTTGCTTCTTTCTCTGTGTATGCTTTGTTTAAACTTTACTCTATGTCATGTTTTATGTTAATATTTAGGTGATTTGTGCTAATTTAGTGGAATTTTTAAAAGTCAGATGCATCGTTAAAAAATAATATAAAATGAAAATACACTATATATACTGAAAGACTATATATGAATTAAATTCTTTCGGCAGTCCAAACTGCAACTCTACAAGTCATTTTAATAGTTTCAGTTAAAAGCCAATAAGGTCTAGCTTCATGAGAATCATGTTCAACAGCAGTATTTAAATGTTCTAATTCTTCGTCTCTAAATTGACTTATTGTCTTGGTTAAAGAAGTAAGCTCTTCAGAAATTGAACATTTATTAGAATCAATTTCCTCGATATCTCCGTAATTGTTAGTTAAAGTTCTTAACTGTTGATTATAATGGCCACCAATAACAGTTTCAACAGCTTCAGTACAGGCCATTGCACCTTCTTTTCCTAGCATGCCGGTAGCCACACCCAAACCATAAGCGCCAACTTTCCACAAAGGAGTCAACAAAGAAGGTCTAACACGTCTTGTAACTTGTAAGTGGTTGAACGTATTATGATGATGAATTTCTTCTTCCCACATATGCTTTAGAAGTGGTTTTAACTCTGGTTTATGAGATAAGGCCATGTACTGACCAGCATAAATTAAATTGGCACCCAATTCACCAGCCTGATCAACTCTGATGGCTCTTTGTAAATATGCAGATTGGGCAGGGGATAATGCTTTATGAGTTGGTTTATAGATGGCTTCGGCTGCAGTTGATTGGAATCTTTTTAGTATCAAAGGCATTGTGAAAAGTGATTAAATGTGAAAAACAGGAATTGAAACGTATTAACGAGTGGAATATTATGGAAAGACAGAGATGAAGAAATAAATAAACAGTTAAACAATAATTGAATAAATGGATCGTATGGAGTTGATGGTACTTACCGGTGAAAGAGCCACTGGCCAGCCAGTTAGAAATTGCGAAATAATTATGAGGCCACTTTTTCCTGTGCACGGGTGCTTATGGGATCTCGGAATCGGAATCGGAATTGGGATCTACCAAATTCGAAATTCGAAACTCACCTAATTCACTACAGACGAAGTTTGGGGAGTTATGAGATCTAGAGAGTAAGAGGGAGTAAAGGATTAGAGAATTAAGAGTAAGAAATAGCCAGAGAAATATATTGATAACATTGTTAGTGATATGAATCTATCATCTCAGGAACTGGTTCAAGTTGACAGTCGACCCCAAGACTGGGGACGCCGACCTAAGAAAGTACCTTTTTCGGAGCTGGAAAGCGATGCGATGCATGTGACTAATCTATGCGGTCAAAATTAGTGTTCTCCTCTTTGAACTTTTAAATGAATTTCCACTTGGATTACTCTTTTTTCTTATCCAATACATATCTCAGAACACTCCAAATACTATAGAACTCAGTATGGTCAAAGTCACGGTTTTAGGCGCTGCAGGCGGTATTGGTCAACCTTTATCTTTACTTTTAAGATTAAATCCAAAAATCACAGAACTTGCTCTTTACGATATAGTTAATGCTAAGGGTATTTCAACTGATTTATCTCATATCCCAAATTCCACTCAGGTCATTAAGGGTTATGTTCCTAAAGACAAGAAAGATACAACTGAATTATCAAAGGCTTTAAATAACTCAAATATTGTGATCATCCCAGCTGGTATTCCAAGAAAACCTGGCATGACTAGAGATGATTTATTTAAAATTAATGCTAACATTGTTAAAGGTTTGGTTCATCAAGCTGGATTATCTTGTCCTGATGCTTTTATTTGCATTATTTCGAATCCTGTGAATTCAACTGTTCCAATTGCCGTTGAAGAATTAAAGGGTTTGGGTGTTTACAATCCTAAGAAGCTGTTTGGTATTACTACATTGGATAATTTAAGATTGGAACAATTCTTAAGTGAGCAACTAGGTAAAGTTACTTCAAATGATTTACTGGGTGATGTGATCACAATCGGTGGACATTCAGGTGAAACTATTGTACCAATTCTAAATAGTTGGATTAAAAATCTTTCTCAGGAACAATATAAAACCTTGATTCATAGAGTCCAATTTGGTGGGGATGAAGTGGTTAAAGCAAAAAATGGTGCTGGATCAGCAACTTTATCTATGGCTACTGCTGCTTATAGATTTACTTCTAATTTGTTAAATGTTTTGGTTGACGGAACTGAAGTTAATGAAGTTGCCTTTATTAAATTGGATAAATCATTAATTGGCTATTCTAATTTGCCTGTTTCTTTATTAGCTCAAGTGGATTATTTCAGCTTACCAATAAGATTAAGTAAGAATGGTGTTGCTTCTGTTTCTTATCCTCAATCTGTCTCTAAGCATGAGCAGAAAATGATTGATATAGCCATTCCTAAATTACAAGGTAACATTTCCAAAGGAGTTAAGTTTGTTACAGGTCCTAAGATATAGGCATATATGTGCACATATATAGCTTTTCAATAAATTATAAATTAGAATTATTGCTATATACCATGCTGTGCAGATACGTACGCCATAACACGCACGTAATACGTATAGAAAAAAAGCTACTCATGAATTTCATAGCTGCTATACGTAAGTTTGCTGTATAGCTTTTCACACTCTGCAAATTAGTTGCAGACATCTAGACTTAGGTTGGGTTATATAATTTCTTAATTAATTTCCTCCCTGTGTAACTTAAATAAGTGTTTGTGCTTACGAATGCCTCTATGTTTGTGGTTCATGCAAGAAAAGTTAAATGCTGCCTCCATCGCACATAATATTACCGAGTAAACCTATGTTACAAAAAAATATTACTTCCACTTATAATCCCCCTTAATTTCTATTGATCTCTATCTCAGTTTTTTTTTCAAGAACTGCCTGCAGCGTTAATTAAGCTTTTTCTGTTTTTTTTTTTTTTGATTGCAATATATAAATAGTCGATATTGTAGGCAATTCTCTATATCATAATAACCGGATGGAAGGTAACTACCATTACTCGAAAGTACAGTAAGAAGGTGACCGTAATTACCTTCCATCCATGTTTATAAGTTAAAAATTGAACTTCACTTTTATTATTATATATTGATCCATCTACACAGACTCTGTATCTTAGAATTCCAAAATTGACCGCGCCTCACAATTTCCATGGGTTAAAAGTTAAAATAATGCTGGTGTGATGATCGAATCCACATATGCATGGCAATTAAGGACATGCTGCATATATATATATCGATCGATTGAGTGCATAGTTGCTAAGTAGAGCCTAGCATAAGCTGATGCTGGATGTGCCAATTAATCTTTACAGGAAAAGGCAGATTTTCAGAAATTACGTATACCACTAAAATAACCGAAGAGAAAGCAAATATATTCTGATTTATTGGATTGATATAGAAAAGAGCTAAAAAAGTATACAAGCTATACAAGAAAAGAGGGAGGAGAGCCTAAAAATTAAATGAGTGACTTATTGTAAGCAAATTGGAAATAAAATATTTGTAGGAAAAAAAAAGAAAGCGAACATACAAAATTTGTACGTGTAAGCAGAAAATCATTTTAAGGATGAGAAATAAATTAAAGTAACTAACATTTAAATTAATAATATCCATATGGATTTCCAGGAACGGAAATAGCAGGTTGGGATGGTGGGGGAGGAGGAGGCAGTTGATGCATCATTGATGGAGGAGCACCAGATTGAGGACCCTGTTGGTAAGCAAATTGCTGAGATTGGTAAGACATTTGTTGTTGTTGAGGAAGACCATAAGGACCCGGAGGAGGGGGACCAGCAGGAACAGGTGCCATCATACGACGTTGCTCCTCATGCATCGTCATATAATCAGGTGGTGGACCCATAATAGATTGTTGAGGGACTTGAGGTGGCGGACGATTAGGTATCATCGAATGTTGAGATTGGGGAGTTAATGGCTGAGAAACATGCTGCATTGGTGAGTGCATCATAGGTATACGCTGTTGTTGAGGTGGCGGACCAACTTCAGAAGGAGGTAAGGGTTGATACTGATTCATAGGAGGATAGGAAGGCATTGGGGGTTGTGAACGTGGAAATTCTTGTTTGTAGTAGTAAGAATTTGTTGGGCTTGGTAAAACTGGAGAATTATTTTGAACAAGTGGTGATGGTCTATGAGGTGGAATATTCTGTTGTAGTGGCTGTTGTGGGAGCTGTTGTGGGAGTTGTTGATGTGGTAAAGATTGTTGAGGTTGATAAGAAGGTGATCTAGTAACAGGTGGTTCGGTGTATTGGCCAGCAGCGATAGAAAGAATATCTCTGAAAGTGAGAGTAGAAATACTATTTGCCGCTTGACTTAACTTCTTAGTGAAGCTTTGAATGTTAGCTATAAGTTCAGGCATTTCTCTTGATTTAGGTGTATTTTCTAATCTTGTAATTAACATTCCAACAGTCGATTGAAAAATTTCTGATGTAGCTTTAGCTAAGCATAATTCGGAATACTGTAAACATCTATCAAATGCACCGGTAACCAAGAAATTTTGAGCTAACAGAAAATAAACAATAAATTGATCGGCTGGCTCTTGCTCATTGAATGATGGGTTATCGACTAATTTCTGTAAAGTAGCAATAGCAAGATTTCCGTTAAAGATTGGCGAATTTTCAATTGATAGAAAAGCAGAGCGCAGTAGCAATAATCTGAAATTATCACTAATAGCAGCAATGACATTTTCACAAACTCTAATAGCTCTATTAATATCGCCAAGTCTTTCGAAAGCCATAATCAAGAAACACCAAATGTTCACGTAAGCCTTTAAATCGTCATCCTTAGAAGGTAAGGGAAGAGACAGCGTAGAAGCTAGTTCACTATGAGCCATGTCAAGGTTTCCTTCATTTAGCCCGATGGAAGCTAACTCAAGACGTGCCATCCTAGCTATATCAAACTTCTCAGTAGTGGCAATCTGAGGGGGTAATAATGACAAACAATTTCTAAATGAATCAACAGCCTCTCTAGTTAATCCCAGTCTAGCAGTTGATTTACCTAACATTAACCACGATAAAGAATCATCCTTTGTAATCTCAAATGCTGTTGTAATCACACTATGAGCCTTGGGGTAATCTTCTAATAATAGATAAGCTTCACTTAATCTGGTCCATAATCTGATTTCCATCTTTGCTTGTTGGGAAACATTGATTGAACCATTAATAACATCCACTAGACGATGTAACAATCTTGGTTTGTCGGCATTATTTGGGGAATCGATGATTGCAGTAGCTAAACCTGTAATAGCCTGAATATTATATGAGTCGTATTTTAAAGCATTTTCGAATGAGTTAATTGCAGTTGTAGGAATGGAACCTAGTGATAGTGCGAAGTTGCCACAAGCTAACCAAGTAATTAAGAAGCTGTTTCTTTCTGATTCTCCCAGCAAAGAGCTAGTTGAGAGTGATCCTTTCTTTCCAGGCTGTTTTGGCGAGAACGTTGGGCTTCTGCGTCTTTTAGGGATAGAGGCAGGCATGCTAGAGGCTTAAAATAGAAATTTCAGTTATAAGGCTGGCTGATGATCGTAGATGTGTGTGGGAGAGGTCGGTGAGAGAAAGGGGTGGAAGTGAGAAAGCAAGCAATAAGAGCAATGAAGAGTCAGAGAAACAAGAAAAAGAGCAAAAGTGGAAATGTGCCTAGTTATATACTTAGAATTCTAGAGGATCCATGGGGAGAGAGAGAAATTAAATTAGAAAAGCAGGACAAAACAATTCATATTAATTGGCTGATCATGCAACTGTAATTCGACACGAAACAGAAGGAACAATAGAAGAATAGTTTAAACTTCTGCACTCCGTACGCAAGCTATTGTTTCGCTCATTAATAATTTCAAAATTATATTTCGCCGTCATGCAGGACACCCCTCGCGATCTCGATACGATCTTCTTTGTTTAAAACAATTTTGTAATTGATTATTTTTTCTATAACAATATAGATCTCTAAATTAACTGGAAATTACATATATAATTTCCCAATTGATCATGCACTAGGCCGTGCAGTTCTATATATCTATACTATTTCTGAGAAACTCGGTGGCGTCTATATTTATATAAGTGATCATCATAGATAGGTATAGATAGATATAATCTAAGAAAAAATCACACGACAACGCAGCATATTTTCTCCTAGGTATATAAGATTTAACATATAAGCTTTCTAGGCCGGCCAATTTTGTCCTGCATATCTAGTGCATGATGAGGGATTGTACTTGAGTCACGTAGCTGCATATATACAGTTTATATGCGCATCTGTGCATCTAATTGTTAAGGTTATTTTCCATGCGGCGTGCCCCCTTTGGGAAATCAAGTTCCGCAGAAATAGAAGATATTACATGTCAACAATGTGCACATATGATGCATCAGTATCAACATTAAATGAATTCTTCACTGCATATGCACATATGCATTTAATCTGTTCGCTCGTTATATATGCACATGCACGCTTTGCTTCGCGATATCAATAATTACCTACTATATATATATCGTTGAATCTCTATATAAATTTTTCTAGTTAAATTTATTATTTATATCGTACCTATTGCCAGCTAAGTAAGGTGATGTGGCTTGATTTGACAATTTGATCCCTTTAATTCATTCATGACCATATATACAGACAAAGTTGTGCGCTCTTCTGTAAGATAATACCCGAGTTGGATGACATTCAACATCCCCTCTCTGTATATATCATACCCTCAGAATTAGGGTAACCGTAACGTGGGAGTAGTTGTCCAGGCTGATTAAATTCTAATACAGAGGATAGCGCACAATTTCGATTATACATATATAGCTTGTATAGAAATTTATTTCAATTTTATAAAACTGATGATAGATCGCGGGCCAGTTATGAATTGTGCACAATCCACTGTATCATAATCGCCGGAAAGACGATAATTATCCTCACCCGATAAAAATGCGGTAGAAAGATGGTGGTAGTTATTGTCCATTCACTTATTATCGTACAGAGGATTGTGCAGAATTTCAATTAGACAAAAATATTATTGCAATTATTAATATATCTTCATATGTAATAGTATATACGTTATAATTATAATAAGCTATAGTAAATATATAGACGAAATTGTGCACAGTTCTCTTTATAATCTAATGACCGGAAGGAGAATAATGACCGTCACTGTTTTAAACTGTACTTTTTGGGTGACGGTATATATAGCTAGATCGTCCATCCGGTTATCACACGGGGGATTGTGCACGATTTCGTCTATATATGAGATCTCGAGCCGTGGTAAAAGGTTAAAGGCTCTTTATATTTTTAAGGTTCTGCGAGCTGCCCAATTTACCTACATATAAACTTTGAATTAGATCGCGCTATCTGTAAACGTATACGCCGATCCCCCTTTCCATATATAGTGCATGATTGATTGCATGCATATATTTACATAAATGATATAATGTTGGATTTTACCCGCGGAGACTGCAGCCCTGGGCCGGCCCAACTAAAAGCAATTTTTATATGAATGTGCTAAATTAAATTTATAAACGATCAATGTTGTACGATCATGTATAAAATTAATATAGGAAAACCGAAATTTTAAAATTTAGGGTATATTCAGATTTAATCTAATTAGCATATGTATATGTAGTGCTCCGGTTAATTTTGGAGAAGAATGGATATAATTATTGATAAATGGTTGTATTTAATAGCCGATTTGGTTAAAGAAGGGAAAAATGGAAATGATTTAACTTATACATGCGTTTTAATTGGTTGAGTTCTTTGAGTTTAACCCTTTAATCTAACTTCAGTGTTAATTTTAATAATATTTTACAAGTATTGGCATACTCTTGATGTTCTAGGCTTCTTGAACTTTGCTATATGTATATACAGATCTTTGCATATAAGCCTCTGTAAGTTTTTTCGTATAAGATTTGCTGGGGATTAACTATTGAGACTTTATATATCAGCAATTTTAACCCTTTAAATCTAGTTACACATAAGATGGTTGGCTTAATTCCTATATGTACGTATATATAATTTATGAAATATTATATAACTTTAATGTATATATATTTTAAGCTTTCTTCGATATATATATAGATCCGTTCAAGTGTAATATCGACGTTATATATAATATTCGATCGATCTAAGTTAAAATAGAATTATAAAATTGTTTGTCAATGTCAGTTTTGATCCGTCGTATCTACATGTACAGAATATATATATCCATCAATTTTAAATTGGAAGGGGATTTATATATTAAATGATCAAAATTGCATGAATTCTAAATGCGTGGGCCATATAGGTATATGTAGCTATGTAGCATGTAGGTGTACCATATATATAAAAACGTTCTATTTATAAAATTATGATTGCCTTATGTATATAACGCCTATAAAAGGCAACAATGTACTAGCTTATATTTAAGCTTTCATTTTAAACGTACTTAAATTCAATATTGTTAACTATATAAACTAAATAGACGATATACAGATCACATATGTATCACGTTAACGTTAAGAGCCTTAATTAAAAGAAATTTACTTACTCGTCAATCGTACTTAGGTTATATAGCGAACGTAGTTAGTACTACATTTGAATACAACAACTACATATACGTAGAGAATGTCGTAGCTTCTAGATTGATTAAATTAAAATAAGTAATAATATAGAGTTTGTGTGGGTTCCAACTAAATATATATATGATCTAGACACTATATATATACCATATACACCTGAACACTATATACTTCTAAATACAGGAAGATAATATAGAGTTCAAAAGAAAGGAAATTAATATCAAAGGCATTTAAAATTTACCATTCAATAAATTCTTGATCATATCTTTACCTGTGAAGTATATAGTTCTAGACAAAGTGATAAAATCTAAAGTTGAAGAGAGCGTATCTAGGAAACCAAAAGGAAGCATTGCCGGGATCCAACCTTGAGCTAATTCCAAAGCGAAAGAACCTGGTGACATGGTGTATTGTCTAAATTTACCGTAAGGCATCCAATTTTGATCACCTGGTAGGTAAACACTTCTCTCAATTTGGTTTGGGTAAGCTGCAGCTTGTTCACCAGCTAAGATGGTGAAGTAATCATCTGCAAAATGTATTCCGGTATGACCTTCTGAACCAACAGCGGTACCGAAGATAATAACATATTCGGAAATTGATGCATGGAGTATAAACATTTGACCCATAGCACCACCAGCGTTATTGAAGACCCAATCATCAAAGTTCAGCTCATTAACAACATCAGACCCATATTCTTTAATTAAACCGTTAGTTAAATCATAGAATAACGCAGTTGTGTTATCTGAATTTCTTGCAATCGCTTCTTGACTAATTTTTTGCAGAGTTTCTTTGTCGAAAATGTAGTTCTTAGGTAACCAAGTATAGAACAAAGAATCTAAAACATAGTAGATAGAGAAAAGGACAACTGGCAGTAAGGCCCAAGTAAGTAACTTCATTGTGGGAAAGTTAGCTAATTTTATAATTGGGAAAAAAAGAGAGTGATTGAAGCTGTTTGAAAGACTTGGGCCTTTATAGAAATCAAGGAAATATTCAGTGTAAGCATGTAAGTACGAGATGTTAAACGAGTATACGAGCATTTGGACTGCACCGCCATCTTTTGGGTTGGAAAAATTGTAAAACCTTCACAAAGGTTACACTTTGAAAACTTTATATAGCAGATCATATGTTGGGAGAGTCAACCAACCAGAACTTCTTAAATCATGTGATTATGATGTAATGATTTACGTTAATCTCAATTTCGAGCAAAGTTAACATTTCCATGTTTATTAACATCTCTGCACCAGGAGTTAGCTAGTCTGATAGATCAAATTACATAAGTTGATTTGGTGTATAGTCCAAGAAGTAACAAGAATGGCATGAAAGTCACTCCTTTTATTACTTCATTCACTCAAATACTAAACTTAACTCAAAATGCCGGAATTAGATCAATTGCTACAATTGTCAGATCTCAATGTAGCATTATCCCAAATTGCTGACTATTGTAAGCCAAAAGATTCATTTGAAATCCTGGGTATCATAGAAAGCAACCTGGGAGCACCTGATAAGAAGACTCCAACTTCACAAGCAGTCTATTCATTTATCGAAAATTATGCATCAAAATGTTCAGAGATAGATGATTTGGATTTGATGGTTGTTTCGTTACAAGAAAATGGTGAAGTTACAAGCGTGTATCAATTACAATGTTACGTGAAGATGGCAAAAATTGCATTAGATCAAGGCGATACAAGTGAAGCTTCAAAGTATTTAAGTAAAGTTAATCCTTTAAAACTTGATAGTTTGCCACTCACAGCAACTCAATATTACATCTTGAGCTCTCAATTGACAAGAGATGCAACACAAAAGGAAAGATCACTAACTAAAGCTTTAGAAATTATGACTTCAAACTTCGGTGGGAATTTAAATAAATTATCGTCTGTGATTCTACATTTATTATTTGATGCTAGATATCGTTTTGCTTGTTTTTTAATTGAAACCAAAACTAAATTAGGGGTTGCATTACAGCTAACATTTGAAAATTTTGAAATGGGTATAAAGTCAAACTCAAGTTTATTAAATTCGTCAATTTTCAAGGACAATTTTGATAGTTTTGTTATATTACTAATAATCATTCCATATTCTCATGCAAAGTTACAATACTTATCAAGGTTTTCTAAATATTTTACTACTGAAAATCAATGGCTTTCTCAAAACTTAAACCCGTCAATAAAGTCATTGCTATTAAGTTTTATTAATTTTGTTATTATTAAATTCGATAATAAAAAATTATTTGAACTTTTACAACAGAAATTCGGAAGTGATTCGGAGGAGGTTTATAATCAGTTGATTGAATTTGATTTAATTTGCATTTCTAAAGTGTTCACATCTATTCAAATTAAAGATGTTATGAAATCATTGGCATTACCAAGCTCCTATACACAAGAACAAATCCTGGATTTAATATTTAAATTGATTTTGGATAAGAAGATTGAAGCTGAATTAGATGATGTTATAGGATACGTTTATTTTAAAGATGATGATAAATATCAGAATTGGAATGCTAAGATTGCTGACGTGTTGGATAAAGTGGATTACATTTCTGATAAGATCCAAGCATTTTGAATAATCATAATTAAAAATTAGATCATGCTCCATTCTTTGCTTTTAAAAATATGCTTTCGATGTTATATTTTATAATTTTTTTAGTTTAATTTACATACATACGTCAATGTCTTGAAACCTTGTAGGTTCATCGATGTAAAGGAAAAATCGTCATGAAGCATAAATTAACTAAATATCAAGAAAAAAAGACAAAAAAAAGGCAAAGCAAGTCCGAATAAGTAAATATAATAATAAAGAAAAGAAAAGTGGTTAAAGGAAGCTACGTAAGAAAAGAAGTAAAGAAAATATACTAAACTAGACAGGAAGAAAGAACTCATTGAAAAAGAATGACATCAAAAATCATAAAATCAAAATTCCGTTTCAATTAGCTTTAACTCTACCAGCCAACATATCAGCAATATCTCTAATATCCTGCCAAAAGACAGTTTTTCTGACTCTCTTACCTTCTTCAGTTTCATAATCAAACAAAGTTCTAATACTGTTAAAAGTTAAATGTGATCTCGCGATACCTAGAACACAAGCAGTTTCAGCAACTTCAGCAGAATGGACAAAATCACCGAATTCATTAACACTCTTAGTAACTAAATCATAATTGTTTTCCATGAAACCAACAGCCTTAATAGCAAATCTAGCAGCTCTGGTTCTATCAATTGCTGATGGGATACCACCTTGTTGAACATGACCTGGAATTGCAGTTTTAGCATCGAATAATCCTTCAGATTCAGAATTAATAATATCCGCAATGATTTTTGATGTTAAGACTTTAGAAGCATTGGCGGATTTCAAAATTAATCTACCTGACTTGTTCTTACCCTTATCATTAGAGAAAGAAACTTTCAATGTTTCAAGGTCTTGTTCTAGTTGATGTAATGGTAACCCCTCTTCTGGAACATAGGAAGCAGTAGCACCTGCAACTAATTGAGTGTATGAAGCAATATAACCAGAATTACCACCTTGACATTCAACGATAAAAGCTCTCTTTCTAGTTGCAGCAGCCGATTGCTTAATAGCATCACAATAGTCAACTAAAGAGTTTAAGCAAGTATCCGAACCCAATGAATATTCAGTACCTGGAACATTATTTGAAATAGTAGCAGGGATTAAAACCATTGGAATTCTAAAAGCTGGGTAAGTACTTCTAGCTCTTTCTAATTGATTTAATGAAACAAAAGCCTCAAATCCACCGACTAAAATCAAACCATCAAACTTGTATTTATCGAAATAATAAGCAATCAAACCAATATCGGAATCTTCTGGGGTTGATCTATTAGTACCAATTTCAGAACCACCTAAACTAGTCCAACCTTCAATATCTAACCATTCAATTGATCTAACTGATTCATGTCTTGCTAAACCTGTAAACCCATTATTAATAGCATATGGCGTATGACCTCTAGACAAGCAAAAGTTGGCAAATGAATAAACTGCTGAATTCATACCACCAGCTGGAGCACCAACGTTAACGATAGCAAATCTTTTTCTTTTTTCAGGAGGTAAGCTTGGTTCACCGAAATCTGCAGAATTCATGGCAATAAAATTTTTCAAATGCTCATTGAATTCTGAATCTCTTAATGAAATGGCTTTCTTGAAATCTTTATTTTCGATAGCTTTAGCAACTTCTTTGGTCAGCCTGACTGCTTCGACTAATGGCTTTCTAACAACTTTATTTTCAACAATTGAAATCATTGGAGATGGAGTTTCTGGAGTACCTTCTAAAATAGCATCAACAGCAGCAACACCTTGTAAAGTTGCTAGCATTCTATCATAAGCGACTGCAGTACCACCTCTTTGAACATGGCCTAAAGTAGTAATTCTAGTATCTAGGCCTAATCTATCAACTAAAACTTTCAAAACATCGTTACAAGTAACTGGTGTTAAATCGGACGCAATAGCACCTTCAGCAACAATAACAATAGTTTTTCTTTTACCTCTGGCTCTATGCTCCGAAACAATTTTACACATATGATCAGACCATTCTCTTTTTGGGGATGGGAACTCTGGAATGAAAATATAATCAGCACTTGTAGCAATACCAGCCATTAAAGCTAACCAACCACAATGTCTACCCATAACTTCGATGACGAAAGCTCTTTGATGGGAATTGGCAGTAGCATCAATATAATCAATGGCTTGACAAATTCTGGCCAAAGAAGAATAAGCACCAATTGTAGCATCAGTGGAAGACATGTCATTATCAATTGAGCCAACAGTACCACAAATATTTAAATGTTTGTGCTTCTCATATTGTTCTTTAGAGATTTTTCCAGTATCTAATAGTTCTGAAATCAAAGAAGGCCACTCGGATCTAAATAAATCAGCACCAGTTAAAGATCCATCACCACCACAAACTATTAGAGCATCGATACCTGCATCAATCATATTTTTACAAGCAGCAACTCTGCCCCATCTTTCTTTAAATTCCATACATCTAGCAGTACCAATGTTAGTACCACCTTCAGCTAACCAACCTCTAACGTCATGCCATGACATTTCTCTGATGAATTCAGGACCCCCTTTAACTAAACCTGAATAACCTTCATAGATGGCAAAAGCTTTACATCCTTTGTAAATTGCGGCTCTAATGATTGCTCTAACATTGGCATTCATACCAGGAGCGTCACCACCAGAAGTCATAACAGCAATATTTCTTCTCTGTTCACCAGATTCTAAATCCGGTAAGCAACCAGAAACTGGAGTAGGCTGTTCCATATCAGCGTGTTTTTCAGTGAATCTTGTCTTTGGGTTGACACCAAATGAGTTTTTTAAAGAAGAGAATCCTAACACGGAACCTAAAGGATCAACAACATAAACTTCAAAAGGATCTAATTCTTCCGGTCTGACTTGGTAATCACATTTTTTGGCCTCTAATTTATCAATTAAAGACTGTATTTTATGAGTCGTAAAGACTATACCGCCTTGTAAAGTTCTCCAATCTCTTTTGACTTTATGAGAAAATAAGTTTTCGATACCCAGTTTGATATCCTCAACCGAAGCTGCCTTTGATGGATCATAGACCAATTTAATTGTAGCAGTATCAGGAGAATAAATATTTGGGTTTGTAGTCAACCACACTGAATTGTCTTCCTTTGATTCCTCTTGATCGAAAGAAAGAACATCTGTGTAGAATCTCAAAGTATCTTGGTAGAGATCTTTCGTAGGAGCATAGAAAGTGACGAAAGAAGTTCCATTAAACAACGCTTTCACAGATACAGGCATTTTTTCTGTTGTGATATCTGATTTCTAAAAGGCAATTGTAAATGAATCAAGTTGATATTGAAGAATTGAAGAGACGTCGAGATCAATTGCTGGAGATAAGGCTCAGGCGTCCAAGGGAATGTTTTTATAGGGGTCTTGGGATAGTGTTGCTTAATTACTTAACTGACTTTCCTGTTGCTAAGAGCATCATCAGCTCACCACGCTGGGACGACCTCCGAGCGTCATCGGATTCTCGGATTCTCGGGGGTCGGCGACGCAGCGACGCCAGTACTGTCACCCGAAGATTACAAGGCTGGTGGTACTCGATTGCTCTTGGATTGGAGACATGTCTACGCTTGTGCTGTTAGAAAGGAAAATCCAGGTAAAAGCAGATTTTTGTGACCAATGGCCCTTTCTTTTATACAAGATTATCTGGGTTTTGCAGATAAAACTTTATTGAATTAAATGGAAAATAAAGTACGTCAACACTCGAGAGAAACGCACAAACGAAATAGAAGAAATAAAATAAGGACTTGATGATATGTGAAATGTCACAGCAGATAAAACAAAAAATTCTGGGGGACCAGAACTTAAGCTTAAACTTAAACTTAAACCACCTCATACACAATGTGATCAAGAGGGAGGTTCGGTGATCAACGAATGAGAAGCAGTCATCACTGTGATATATAAAAATTCGGCATCTTGGGTGGTGGTGGCAGACAAATCAAGCTTCAAAGCAGTAGGGAGGATCAATGCTGTTTGTTCTCCAGCTTCCGAGGCATCAATATTAACTTTAACTGATGTGACCGTACCATTAATTGTAGTCAACTCAGTACTTATGAAAACAAATGATCCAGCCGAGTCCTTTCCACCAAAATCAAATAGATCGTTGAACAATTGTCCTGAGCCATTATAATAATTAGACAAAGCAAAGGTCTTTGTCGTCTGTGTAAGTGAATCCAAGTAGATATATCCCATAATATCATTAACCCTGGATCCAAAATCAATTGGCAAAGAGGAGACAAAACTATATAATGTATTCAAGGCATCAGTGTAAATAGTGTTATTATTAAAAATATTAGTGACTGAGTATTTTGAAATTGCACTCAAATAACCATCGACAGCAGGCGCAGCACTATTAGAGCTAATATACTGAGCATAAGCATCTGAGTGATCTTGAAAATCTAAGATTAAAGCGTCCACTCCACAATACATTACACTAATATCATCTCTAGTAACTTTAAGTGTTTCATGAGCACCTTGAGTGAATATACCACTTTCAGCTGTTTCAACTAAGGTAATTGTTGTTTGGGCAAGCGATTTTTCAATCACCGTTGTAGAATTATCAGCGCCAGTACTAGTCTCAAAAGAAACCACAGAAACTGGAAATGTGTTAGTAAATTCAGTATATGCAGTCGCTGTAGCTGTAATAAGAGAAGTTGTGTATCCAGGCGAAGCGGAAGGAGCAATAGTTGAGGTGGCAGTGGAGGTTGTTTGAACAGATACTAATGACGTTGACAATGAGGATGATAATATTGAAGACGAACTATACGCACTTGTATAACTTTCGTAGACTCCTTTGGCAACATATAATAATCTATCCGACCATGTAAATAATGGATAAACACTTTGAATATCGTCATAAATACTTGAATAAACGGTTACATCCAATCCAGAAGTTTGATTTAGCATCAGAATGGCTTGTGCAAAATTATCAATTTGTGAAGTAGAACTTTGTTGATCCAAATATGAACTCATTAATGAAGTATATTGATCAACATTATTGGCATAATCAGCCAAAACGGCATACCATTTAGCTAAATCATAAGCTGATGACTCAAACGAATTAGTAACTGTAACTGAAGTATCAGTGAAAGTAGTAGTTGAATAACTTGGATTTGAAGATGTGAGAACGGTAATATACTTTGTTCTATAATCTTGGAATAAATCCTTAGCTGAGGCCAAAATTCTTGCACTCCATGGTATGTCACCCATAAAATTGATCATTGAAGTACATGCAGCATCAAAAGCAGTAGCATCAGAACTATTTATATAAATTGAATATTGGGTCATAAAAGAGGACATGGCTTGTGTATTAGTGTAGGTATCAAAAAAACTATTATAAATACTACCATAATCGTGAATATCAAAATACATAGCATCACATTTAGCATAATTATAAACATTAGAATAAACACCAGTCGTAGTAACTTGAGGAACTACTGTGTCCCAAGAAGAGGAAGATACAGTTGTTATTGGTGGTGATTCCCATGTAGTATAAGTAGAATCCTCAGATATGACAACCCTGTATATACTTGAAATGCTTGCTATTAAAGCGGAACGTTTGGTTGCAGGTAATTGAGAGAACATGGACAATTCAACATCAACCAAAGTTGTTTGAATCCAACGGTTCCAAAAAAGCACAGTTTCTTGCTCATTAACAAGTGAAGTATAGCTATCATATAAACCATCACTGCTAAAATATGATTGATAATACTCACTATCATCATTTATATCCCAAATAATAACTTGGCCATAGGCAAACCTATTATCTTCAGCAGCCACTTGCGATGCTATTTCAGCTTGTGATATTTGTTGTATCAATAATAATGATAGTAAGTAAGCCAGCTTGTTCAATAAAATCATTGTAAAATTTTAAATTTGGAAGCGTTTATTTATGGAAAGTACGACCAGCACAAAACTTAATCTGAGTCTCGAGTCTATTGGAAAGAGTGGTTAAAGAGGGACTGGGTAAGGGAACTCAATCAGGTTTAGTGGCAGATGTGACTCTTGAAAGGAAAAAGGATCTTAGCAGAGGAAAAGGGATAAAAGGAAAAACTATAGTATTTGAATATATTTGACAATCCCAGATTTTTAAGTAAACTAAAGTGGACCATGCCGGGGATTTAATTTGGGAGGGAACAATTATTTATTCAGTAATCTTGGATTTTTGTATTGCCCACTTTTTTGGTTTTCCTACTTAGTTGCCATTTCAACTCCAGATTACTGCAGATTAATTGCAATTGAAATGTATCAGGGGGAGAGTAGCTATATCTCAGTGAGTGCTGTTTGAGGGGAAAATTCATATAGGTTAATCTTAGCTTATTTAACTAAAGGAGTGGTCAACGTAAAGAAACTGCTGATGGTAGTGTTACATCCATCCCTTTGGAGAGAAAATGATCTATGCGGCGGACTATAAATGCGGCCCAGCTTCACTACTCTTCTTGTCGATGCGAATTCTATTACAAACCTTCTAGTCAGGTGAAAATCAAAGCACTCTTTGGAAACAAGGTTTACTATCTCTCTTGTGAATAGTTTTATTTGTAGCTGTTTGCCTTGGTAGCGGTTGCATCACATCATATGATAGCTCTTAATCGAATAAAATGGGACTGCACCAACCGCTCCCACTTCGGCTTGCCATGGGTTAAATAACTGGGTAAATAACTGGGCTTGCATCTCCAGACTTACAAGGAAAAACGCCTGGCATCTCCTAATTATACCAATGACTTCTATAATGAAGAGGTATTTTGCTAGATATTTCGGGTACCTAGATAAATTGGCAATCTTCAGCTACAAGTTCAGGCAATCCAATGAGAATCATAAAGCGCTGTGAATAAATAAGTTTATATTAAACAAAGAAAACAACAAAAACTAACTAATAAAAAAACGGCAAGGACCAGTATCGTGAATAAATAAGTGTTAAATTGAATTTCATGAAATCGAAGAGAGATTGTTTCAAATGACCCTAGTTCTTCTTTTTTCTTATAATCTAACTGTAGCAAAAAAAAAGCATCATGAAAACAGAATAATAAATAAATAGAGAAGAAAATCATTTTGAAGGGTCATTTCTTTGGTAACCCAAATACCCTTGAGCTCTTGAACTAGGCAATAAATCCAAATATTTATCAGCTAAATTTCTACATTCTTCAAAACCATTTGGGCCATTCACTTTGAAACAGTTTTCTAAAGCTTTTCTTACAACTTTCAACACTTCGATTCTAATGAATTGTTCTCTTAGCATGGATTCCTGTGCCTTTCTTAAATCTGCCGTGTTTCTGTAGTCAATCTCATCAAAAGAGACTTCTGGAGAGTGATGGAATTCTGATTCTGTGGAGAAGTTGATAACGTTTGTTTGGTTAGTACTAATTGTAGCTTGTTACAATTTTTTTAATGATACCTTATTGAAAACAAGACATACCAGTCATTGTTATGTGTTTGTCCCTGATGAGTGGTATATTAGGCAGTCTCAGTGTTTTGTTCATCTAATCCCTAATACTTGAACAAGTTGTTCCCCTCACTTTAACTCTTCGATTGGGATTTAAGTGGTGGCGCAGTAGGGCGCAATAGGGAGCAGTATTAGGTGCACGGGTGTATATCCTTAATTCGCCCGATCCGCTGAAGAGCCGCGCCGCACACTTCTGCCTGTTGTTTGAACGTTTTGAATTCATCAAGCTATAATGTGAATCTTCAAATATGGACAACACTATTTATTTTCAAACGCCCAACTCTTTTCCTTATATCAGGTCACTCATTATACCTTTTATAGCTTTATAGCAAGCATCACTTTACCAATCTTATACCTTTCCTTCAATTGATGTGCTTCAAAACGCATCTTTGACTAATTGATTCCACCTCATTTCACATTTATACAAGAAAAATAAAAAAAAACACGTTAACTTTGATAGACATGTCTGAAAACAACAACACACTTCAGCCCTTGAGAAAACCTTTGTTAAAATTCAATGCTCAAATAGTTGCTATAGCCCATACTATATGTGCGTTGAGTGCTTTCTTAGTTGCCCTTGCAGTTGGTGTCTCTTTACATTATAATAAAATCGTGCAGAATGAATTTTATGGATACCCAGATGAGTGGTTCCCAAGTGTCAGTGCTACCATTGGGGACAGATATCCTGAAAGATCAATTTTTCAAATCTTAATTGCTTTAACGTCAGGTCCCAGATTTTTACTTTTGTTATTGAATTATGTCAGATTATACAAGTCCAATTCAATCTTACCTAAATTTGGTCTAATTTCTGGTATTGTTAGAACTGTCACTTGTGGTGGTTGGGTTTATATTACTTCTACCGATGACCATGATATTCATGATATCTTCATGATCTCCTATATTGTTTTAACTATCCCTTGGGATTTGGCTATCACTAAATTATCTCCTCCGAGATCTTCATTAAGAAGAAATAGAAAATACACTTCTTTAACTTTCTTCTTCATGCTGATTCCTTTAATTTATTTATTTATTCAACATAAAGTTCATAGAGTTGCAGGTGCCTATTCTCATTATGCTTATTGTGAATGGTCACTAATTCTGTTGGATATCGGTTTTGATGCTTGGTCAATTGTTGATTTCAAGGATTTAACAGTGGAGTTAAGAGCTTCTAATAATCAAGATGAATATTTCAATGCAAATTTCAATGTTCAATTAATCGATGATCATCAATCCAAATCTTCCACTTCTTTAAACACTATGAGTTTCTCCAAGGAAAGTAAACTATTACCTAAATTAACTGATATAAATAACTCATATTTTGAATTAACCGTCAACACTATCAATTCTTTTATCTTCTGGTCTGTTTACACTGCTTTATTCTTGTGCGTTTGGTATTTCCCATTATGGTATATGGGTATTTCAGGTTATGAAGCTTGTATCGTTTCCATGTTTTCACCTTTCTTATTAGTTATTCCAGGTCTAAAACCATTACTCTCTAAATATCCACAAATTACTAGGGTGTTAACCGTTGCTTTAGGTATTGGTTCTTATTTAGTTCCTGATCCTGAACAAAGATTCTTTGTTATTAGTGCAGGCTCATTCTTTGCTGCGCTGTCATTGGCCATTGAAATCTGGACTATTGGTAAATTAAACGATCCTATTGTTATCAAAAGTTATGCTACCTCCTTCACCATGGGTTTAATTTTATCCTCTATTTCTAAGTTCGCCTTTTGGACTAATAATCCAATCTGGCCAATTATGAATAAAGAAACTGGTGGTTGGAACTTAACTGGTTTATTAGTTGGTTTAACTGCCGCTTTATTGACTAAACTACCATCCAAGAAAGTTGAAAAAGATGTTACTGAAACTAAGGAAGAAAATGAAAAGACTCCATCTATTCTATTAACCGCTTTAGGTTTTGGTTCTATAATATATTCCGCCCATGCTCTACTTACAGACTCTTCAACTATGATTTTGTGGACATGGCAAGGTTATCCAATCAGGGGTCCAATTCCTGTTCCTCATGGTGCTATTACATTAACTGTTATGTGCATTGCTACCTATGTTGCTTTCTTAAAATCCGATGCCTATAAGACCGTTTCCATCGCTGGTGTTATTGGTGCAATTATCTTATATAGTTTTGAAGGATGGATCGGTTTTATTGGTGGTTTAGTTTACGTTTTTTGGTTATGTTTCATTATTCCAATTTGCTTCCACCAAATTTCAAAGATTCCTCAAGTTTCATTGGTCTTTGGTTTATCTTTTGTTTTCACAATTTTATTGTCATTAGGTCACGTTTGGGTTGTTGCCTATGCATTTGTTCCTGGTGGACCATTATTAAGAGAGAGAACTGATATTATTCTGTTCTCTTCAGTTGCTATGATCATCGCATTAGTTTTCAATTATAACAAACCATCTCAAGTTAATATCAATAAGATTTCCTCTAGCATCAAAAGAATAATCAATTTCTTATTATTGCTCATTACTTTATCCTGTTTCATCGCGTTCAATAGATTCCAATTTGAGAAACCAAAGCCTTATCATCCAGATTCTAGATTATTAACGGCTGGTATCTGGACCATTCATTTTGGTTTAGACAATGATATGTGGGCTTCCGAGCACAGAATGAGAGATTTAATTAAAGATTTGGAATTAGATGTGGTTGGTTTATTAGAATCCGATACTGAAAGAATCATTATGGGTAATAGAGATTTAACTGAGAGAATCGCTGAAGAATTAGGTATGTATGCTGACTTCGGCCCTGGTCCAAATAAACATACTTGGGGTGCTGCCTTATTATCTAAATTCCCAATTGTTAACTCCACTCATCATTTGTTGCCTTCACCGGTTGGTGAGTTGGCCCCAGCTATTCATGCAACTTTAGACTGTTATGGTGAATTAATTGATGTTGTTGTTTTCCATTCTGGTCAAGAAGAAGATGTTGAAGACCGTAGATTGCAGAGTTTAGGTGTTCGTGATATCATGGGATCTAGTGATAGACCTATGATTTTGTTAAGTTATTTAGTGACTAAACCACATGAAGGTAACTACAACACCTATGTTAGTGAGGAGTCTGGTATGCATGATATTGATCCAAATGATATTGGTGATAGATGGTGTGAATATGTCTTATACAAGAAGCTGCGTAGATCAGGTTATGCTAGAATCAGCAGAGGTACTATTACAGATACTGAAGTTCAAGTTGGTAAGTTTGTGATTCCAGAAAATGGACAGATCGATGAAACCTATTCACAACAAAGAATATATGAAAGTGAAGTTGACGAAGACATGAGATTCCCAGATAAGTTCTATGGAGACGGTGTTAGAGGACATAGATTCCATGTGTTTGATGAGCCTAGATACTTTGATTAGTTTTGATTTTAATTTTAATTTTGATATACCTACGTTTCTATACTTAGTGTATAGTTTGTCCCCTTCCTTAATTTAACGTACCTCCTATTATGTGGAAACAAATACCACGCAATTGTAAGGTGCATCCACGATTGGAGAGACTTTCGCCTCTTCATGATATTTACCTTATGTTTTGTTCATCAAAGAAAAGTAATGTTTACTTACACGCCGCATTCACGTTATTTACAGCTCTACTATTGGTGAAGCTCTACCACAAATGCTTCGGTACAATAGTTTTGTAAAGTCCGTTTTGTAAACGCTCTGAAATTCTGGCTCAGGTAACAGCCAGAAATCTTGGGCTTATGTTACGATTAATGCTGTCAACTATTGGTAAAGTTCTACCACAAATGTTTCGGTACAATAGTTTTGTAAAGGCACCTTTGTAAACGTTTTGGAATTCTGGCTAAGGAGCCTGCTCAGGCTGTGTATGTACAAGGCCATTGATTATCGAATTACTGGGAAAGTGGGAAATGACGTTTTCTCCAGAGCCAGTGGATTCAGATAATTTAAATACAGCCGAATCTCCCTCAAAATGATTTGGAGTTTACTTCTTCTTGGTTAGGAAGACACAAATATATAAATTACATTACTATGTGGAATCGTTTGAAATCATCTGCAAAGTCCAAGAGTAGTTCACATAGTGAAAGTTCTTCAAATACTACAATATCCAATGCCGATCCAATATCATATGATAAATTAATAAAGGCTAAAACGGCTGTTTCCCACATTTACCAGGAAGGCTTTATAAATGGAAATTTTTCCGATCTAACAATCAAGATATTTGGCAAAAAGTACGAACTTCATAAGATCATTTTATCGCAGTGCTATTTTTTCAAAGACTTATTAACTCCTCCAGATTATGATTTGTTTTCAGATACAAGAACTGAGTTACCGCATTATACAGGAGATATTGTTAATATTGTCCCAATCGATGAAAATGATTACCAAATGAAAACTGATGATTCTCATATTACCCAGGCTAGTTTTGAATTGATGTTGAAAAGATTGTATGGTTCTCCTGATATCGAAAATGAAAAGAAGATTCCTTTCGATATGATGGTTACCGGTGAATATTTTGGTTATGATGATTCCATCAATGTCTCTTTAGATTCCATGAGTATGGAAATGGTTGTTTCACTCTTCACATATACCGATAGAAATACTTGGAAAAATAATGATGCTATTTTAAAGGCCAAATTGTATCTTTTGAATAATGGCTGGGAGAATGGCCCCGAAAGTTGGGATGGTCTTCCTTCAGGAATAATTGTCTCAACTATTACTAGCAATTGTTTCTTTGTTCCTAATGAATACGATAGGGCTATGTTCATTATAAAGCTAATAGAGAGAATGCTTGAAAGAAAGGAACCAACCACTTCCATTCAAAATCTGAGAAATGTTCTTAATTATCAAATCACTTATTGTTATATCTCAGGTGATAGATTAGTTGAATTACGAACATATGCGGATAAAAATGGTGAGCCTTACATCAAAGCAGATTCCATTAATAAAGCCATGACTGACTTTTTCTCATTGCAAAGTGAAATCATAAAATGTAAAGAGGAAAAAATCGGTAGTACATCAGTTTCTGGTTCTAAATCATATTCTTATTTCACTAAATGTGTTTCTCATGAACTTAAATTATCTGAATTTGATGCTGGTATATCAAATTCTAGTCCAACAGAAACATCAGAAACACCAATTCCTCCTATTAGGCTTTCTTTCAAGTTTACTGAAGTTTCTTCATTTTACTCTAAAGTTAGTAAGACTGAAAGATTTTTCCATGGAGGTGCTTATTGGAACGTTGTTATGGGAAGAAGATTTAGAGATGATAAAACAGGATATAGTATCTTTATTGCTATTGATAAATTTAAAGAATTTTCTGACAAGAATCAGAATTATACTGTGAACTCCATAAATATTCCATCTAAGAAAATTGAAGATAGCTATAAAGATAACATGAACTATTCACGTCTTCCTAAGGATCACTTTTCGTCCGGTCCTCGAAGTGAGAAGTATAATAGATATGACCTAAATCCTTCCGTTAAATTTATAGATGAGCGGGAGAAACCTTGGGCTTATGCTATGTTTAATGCCGTCAATCAAAAGAACGAAACTATTAAAATTCAAACAATAGGTGGTCAAGGGTTTTCGGGTAGTTCCTATGTTTATGTCCAATGGGAAGACATTGGTAAACTAGGTGTTATTGATCCTGAAATGGATTCTATTAAGATTAATTTAGTGTTGGGTTTGATTTAAGGATATTTCATTATCTTTAAACCGCAATCCAAAGACTATGCAACTGAGGCGAACACTGACCTAGATAGCCGCAAACAATTAGATTACTTCAATGAGGGCACTAACAAAAATTCTGTCAAGCTGAGTCATTGATGGTGTTATTTGCAGAATCAGTGGAATTACTTTTACAGATACCGAAGTTGGTAAGTTTGTGATTCTAGAAAATGGAGAGATCGATGAAGCTTACTCGCCTGTTCGATGAGCCTATATACTTTGGCTAGTTTTAGTTTTTGTATTACTTTTGATATATATATACCTATATATATATCTATATTTAGTTTATAATTTGTCTCCTTCCTTGATTTAACGTACTCCTTGTTAAACCCAGATTCTCATCTCGATATAACGTTCGAGATACTTCCCACCGCATAGGCCAAACCAGCCCCCTGAGCCGCGCGAGCTAGACGCCAGCCATTTTCATTCCAAATCACTACCAGTTTTCGATCGAACAACGAGTTGGCTCATCAGCTGGTCCATCAATTGCCCCTTCCGGTCTAGCTCCAATAAAACCATGCTTCTTTCCCAGTCTTCAGTTTTCAGACTAACCTCTTTAGTCGATTCGCCTCCTTACCAGACCCATATCCAATATACCAGCACCCACCTTCTCTCCCATCTTATATAATGCTTAAAGCTAGCTCTCCAGCTCAAACTCACAGAAAGACTCACACAGAGTCCTTCTTAGGAGAACAACTACAATTCAGGTTTCCCAGACCACTCATACCTTTACAGCAATTGCATATTATCAGTCAACCTGAACAAACAACCCCAGAATTAGATTTAGACGATTCAGACTCAGATTTAAACTCAAACTCAAACTCAACCTCAAAGGATACAACCAATAGCAGTCTCTACGATTTTACAAATTCGAATACAAACTTAAAGTTCCCATCTTTCCAAAAAATATCATTTGTTTCTGAAAACTCCTCTACTTTTAACTCAGTCAAATCACACCCTACAATCACTTCAATAACTAGTGTATCAGATAACGAAAGCGATAACGATAATCAGAGTATGTCCAGTTCTGTCTATATCAACACCAATTATGCTAAAAACAGCCAAATGAGAAAAAATAGCAACACTCAACCTCAATTCAAAGTGACTAAAGTGTCATCCTCAGCCTACGAAATTCCCCCTCCTTCTAGAGATACCTCATCCGCTTATCGTGGTCTAGGTTTAGGTTTGACAACCAGTAATACTGGTGCTACTAGTGCTGCTTCGGCTGCGGCTATTAAGTCTGTTTCTTTAAATTCACATAGAAAAGCTAAAAGCATGTCTTCATCCTACGGTTCTATCTCATACTCAAATCCTTATAATGCTCATTCTTCAATGAGCTCTAGAACCAACAGACCTCTTTCTCAGCAAGAGGCCCCATTACCTAATATACCTAAATCACCGCAACAAGAAAGACCATATGGTGCTGCTCCTGTTCCTAGTAGAAGAGTCTCAAGTACTGGTACTACAGATATCTTTTTGAATAATACTGGTACAGTTAGAAGAAGATCTTACAGAAATAGCTCTGATCTTGGAGTTAGACGTACTAGTTTTAGAGAAGCTATTGAGAACATTAATAACAACACAATCTTCCGAGAATCACCAACTTCACCGGTTACTCATAATCCATTTACTGCTAGTTCTAGAAATGGTGCTCGTTCGAATTCTTATTCTCCACATGATGGTTCTTTAGACTCTCTTTCAGATTTACCTTTAGTTGATTTAGAGGCTCCTTTAAAGAAGAGAAACAGTGATGAAGTTGTTATTGGTCATGATGACCATATTTCTTTGAATAGTGAATTGTTATTCCGTGAACCTTCAATTGTCATTCCTTTTGATGAAAATGTTTCTAGATCTGGTACTTTGAGAAGAAGATTAACTAATGCTTCTAAATCACTTAAGAAAATGGCTGCTGAACAAAAACAAGAGTTAGAAGAAGAAAAGGAGTATGTACCATCACTCTTAAATCCATCAAAATCAAAGTTGTTAAAATCTAAAAAGTCTAAAAAGCAAATTAAACAAGTCAAACAGTCTATATCAAATTCTGATTTAAAAAGATCTAATGCAACTAGAAGAAAACACGGTTGGTTATCTAATCTGGCTATTTTCTTTAAGACTGCCAGAAAGACAATCAACAGAAGATGGAGAAACTTGACCACTAAAAACAAGAAGAAAGATTTCAAGAGAAAACATAAAAAGGATATAATTATTAGTGCTCCTTTCAATGCTCAACATATTACGAATACTGATCCAAACGCTCCCTTGGCCGATATAATGAATCCTAGTCAGCCTGCTCCTCCTACTAAAGAAAAGGCTATACGCTTGGCTTCCGATTCTGCTGCCGCTATTGCAAAGAAGAAAAGTTCCAAGAGTATTAACTCCATGAAAAGTATTAGAAGAATGTCCAAGTTTAGAAATGTTAAACCAATCATACCTGAACAAGAGAACAACATTGATCCTGAAACTTTAATTAGATTTCTAAGTGCTGAGCCTGATGATGAAAGAGATGTTCAATTAGAAAGAGCTTTAAGTGCGGAACAGAATACCCCAAAGCTGGTTCAATATCAATTACAATCTTCAAGAAAATCTTCCAAACAAAGTTTGAAAGATGTTCACAGACCATCAATGAGAAAGATTAGTGTTGACAGTAATGATAGTGAATTAATGAAGAAATTAAGTGTTAAAGTTGAAAGTCCGTTGTTTCAGAAATCAGCAGTCATCGGTGAAGACATTGAAAAAGGTGATGTGCTACAACGGTCTTCTACTTTTTCTGCTCCAGTTAATTCTCCACTTGTTGAACCAATAAAAAGATCTACTACATTTGCCGCTAGAAAGAAGCCAACCGCTGCGGATCAAGAAAGAAGTAGTCAACTTAAGAGATTATTATCACTTTCTAAAAGAAGTATCAGTCAACCTCTACAACCACAACAACAGCCATCTGGTAGTCCGACTGATGATATTTATGGTATTACTTTAGATAAGACTCCACAACAACAGCATTCACAAGTTGATCAACATGGTTACTCTCCTCAAACTAGGGATATGGTTAATGCTTGGGCTCACTATCTGAAGATGGTTATTAACAATAGAATTGAAATGAAATTAGAAATTGATGAAAATTTAGCTTCATTATATAATGCAACTGGCGCTGAAAAGAGAAAAAGTATTGGTGACGATGATGGTAAGCATAGTAAGAGAGAAAGTATATTTGATTCAATTCTATCAGATTATACCACTGATTCCTTATCAGATTATTCCGATGAGGGTGATGATTCCAGTCCAAGTGATGAAAAACATTCTTCTGCATCTTCGATGTCTGATTTTGACGTTAAATTTATTACTAGACAGAAATCTGTTTTGAAAGATTATGGTGAAAGAAAAGTGACAGTTACTTCAACCGCAACTTTTGTTCCTGGTGCTATTTCAAATAAAACTTTGACTCCATCCATGTCATCTACACAATCTGCTGAGAGTAGTCTAGCTCCTGTTAATCCATCTAGATCAATCAATAGAATGAGTGTGGATGATAAACATTTGAATTCCATTTATGAAAACAAAGCATTGCCTACATCACCAGCTCAAATCCATATGAATAAAAGATTTAGTTTACCAGCCATGAGCCCAAATCAGCTTCAAGGTTTTGCAGAATCAACTAGTGCTACTCAATCAAGAAGACATAGTTATATTACTGGCGGTGTTGCTAATAGAGATTCTATCTTCAGCGATAATAACAATTTACTTGTGCTATCAGTTGAAAACACTAGAAATTCCAGCAACAACAAAAACAATAGCAATGCTCCTTCTCCTTCTCCATTAAAACAAGAAATTACACAGTCTACTCTTGCTCCTAATTCCAAGTACAGCCAATTAATGAACACTTTCTACAATAAACATATTTCAGAAGACAAAATCATTGCCCCAACCCCAGTCAGGGCCATTTCAGGAGATTCTGTTCCGGGTAGTTCAAGAAAGGCCAGTATTGCCACTACAATGTCCTTCGAAGTTGGAGATGATCAAGAAGATAGAGAGGTTAGATCATTTTCGTATCAACAATCAATGATCAACGAAGATGATGAATCATATGATGAACAAGATGATATTGCTGAACATTTATTAAAGAATTATTCTCAACACAAGTTGAAAGATTATAATAGTTCTTCGAGTGTTGTTTTATCTGATTCTGCTATTAAACGTCAACCAACTAAGCAATTTGTTGATTCAGGTGTTAATGACCGTGTTATTGTTAATGGTAGTCCAGTCCCAATAGGTAAGAAGAGAGCTGGTATGTTTAAGCACTTCTTTAAGAATTCAGTTGCTGCTAATTAGACTTATTAAACTTTGGTGATGTACTCTTTGTGTTTTATATTTTTTTTTTTCCATGATTTTATTTTATTTATTTTTTTATTTTTCTTTAGTGTTTGTTTGGTGTTTGCTTAATGTTTTCTGAGACCCTTTTTTCTATAATTTTATTTCTTATTCGTTTACTCATATGTTTTGTTATATCTATATTTTGCTTATTCTTTCTGCTTTTCAGTCCTTTATAATTATTCTTGACTGTTTTTTGTTTTATGTCTCCCTCCCCGACTTTTTCATTCTCCTTTGCTTGTATTTCACTGTTTAAAATTACATATTTAATAAATTTTTTTCAAATTATAATCATACTTCTTAAATGAAGTAGAGTATAGATATCGATCGTATAAGAAAAATGTATCTAGATTCACCACTCAGGGAAACGAATCAACTCAAAAGGAACAAAATCAATTACAAAAGTCATGAGATAAAGATGTTTGGCCAGAATTTAGAACAATTCGGCTTCTTCAAGGGGTATAAGAAGAAGGCCTACAGCAAATTAAAGGGTAGTAGCCCAATTAGTTAAGGGTGCGCATAACTTAAACCTTAAACGAATCGCACGTAGCAGCATCTTCGTACGCTGTTCAGTATACGAACTTACTAAACGATTAGGGGAAGAACAACCTCCAAGAGATAAAACTAGAAGAAGAAACAACGTGGTTATTTTAGTACAGTCAATAGTAATCGTATAGATCAATGGAAGGGGTAAGAAGCTGCTTCTGATCAATTCACGATTGCTAATTAACAGCTACCCATATAACATTAGCGATGATAGAAACTCAGCGGCAATTCTTATCCCGAATTTGCCAACCCCAATACAAATACATTGATAGATACAGACTCAGAGCAAACGATAACAATTTGCTCCCAGGATGAAAGGAAATTCTGATTTTATCACCGTATACCCCGTGGGCTATAAGCGAAATTGAGTCACTTGAGTTCAAAAGAAAGCTCGGTCGGACAATAACTGCCTCCTAGATCCGAGACATGTTAAATTTTAATAGCCGGACAGGCGCTATCTGCGGCGCAGATTTACGCCGCAGATTGTGGCCAAAGAATTCTCGGCCGGAAGATGGAACGAGAACTGAAATATATCCGAGAAGTCTTCAGCACTAAATCCGGTCGCTGTCTTTGATATTCGCTCCGGATTTAGGCTCTTTGGATTTTGGCCGACGTCACCCGCATGATCAGTTGGTTCTTCAAGAAGGATATATTAATTGGTGACAGTTTCTTATTTCTAGCGATTGGGTGTATTTGTCAAAAGAATATCATGTAAAGTTATTTTATTGGCGTATGGAACTGAATTTGTAAGCTATTGTGCTGGAGCGATGCAAGAACTTTGGCTGACTAACAGACTAACGTAATCCGTTTTCTCGGCCGCTGTCCGGATGCGAGGTGAACCCTCGCACTAATTCGAAAAGAAATTTCTCCTTTGTTACACGTACAACAAACACGATGCAAGCCTGGTTATACGACTAGGCCAACCAATTGCTGAATCCGAATCTATATAAGTATCCTTGTTTTCCCTGATTCCAATCAGTTTATCTCTCTCTCTCTGAGCACTATTGGTTTTGTTGATCTAACATTTGATAATTGTTCAATTTCTTCGAATTCCACACGCGTTACAGCTTCAACTTACAACCCACAGCTCTCTGTTATTTGTTTTACACCAAATTTCCCCAGTACAAATTTTCAACTTCCCATTTGGTTTCTATTCATGAGTACCATAAACTTATACGTGGCTTCCGAAATGAATGACTTTGTGGATATTATATCGTTTGGTTTATTCACTAAACTAAGGAAGAGAATAGCTTACCATCAATCCGGCGGCTTACAATTAGATGGTGATGATGAAGATAAGTGTCCAAACGCTGCCAATTTATATAAAAAGACTATACATGCTGGTTCTCTAATAAGTAGAAAATTATCTCCAACTACTAATTCCAGAAGGCAAAGTCATGATTTTGCGGTCGCCTCTGCTACTCCAAGAACCTCGACTTGTGCTGCTCCTTTAACAAGCACGCTTTCTCTTTATGGCCCATCATCACCGCCTTTAAAGAGCAACTGTCCAACTAGTGATCATTTACAATACTTAGCTAATGAAAGAGCCTTTTCTACTGTTCCTTCGCAACGTGTGAGAAGAGCTTCTTCAAGTCCTATTCCGAATATGAAGAGATCTGCTTCTTCAACTGAGGCAAACCTTGCGCAGCCAATGAAAAGATCACATTCACTAAAGATGAAAAATATGGTTAAGAAAATGGGAAGTCTCCGGAGATCTCATACATTAAACAACATTTCAGAAGAAAAATATAAGAAAGGTCCAAAGATTTCCCTATCATTTGACCCTGATTCAACACGAGAAGAAAATGATGATGATTCCCCAGTTCGTTATAATTTTGCTGAAAATTCCCCAAAACCTTATAGACCTAACTCTTATCATGCTGTTAATGGATACCACAATGTTTTGGAACCGCCAGTTATTAGGACCGCCTCCAGGGGTTCTCAATGTTCAAGTATATCCACTTCAACTGATGCTAACACTTTAAATTTCAAGTTAGTGTATGACACTACTTTAATGCCAGGAATGCCAACTGAAAAGCCAAAGAAGTCTGTCCGTTAAAGAAATTATTTACAATTTTACTTCACTATATATAATTTTTGCATTTTACGTTTTATGGCTCAGGTGTTGATGATTTATGTTCTTTTCAAGCTCATTTCAACTTACAAGCTAACAACTTTATTCATACTTATTTTCTACGCATGCTTTTTGACTTTACTTCTTATACAGAGTTTTATGTTGCTCTTTTATTTCATACTTTCTTTATCTGCATATACTTTCAACTTTCGGTTATTTACAGGCTTTTGACCCTATTTTTTGATATTCTTCTCCCGTATTTTTATTTGTCATTTCATACGTATAAGTATATATATATATATATATATTATTTTAAATTATATAAACGATTTTGTGATTATTAGGTAAAAATCTCCCCTTTAACGGATCTCTTGGTCACAGGAGCTTCTGAAATCAAAATCAGCGTTAAGTAGTGCTGCCGGTAGATAGCGCATCTCGTGGGAACTCAAGGAACCCTTCGGCAACTTGACTTATAACCGAGAAACATTTCTCACTAACTTTCCTTTTGTTACCTTGAGTGGGTTTAGGATCCCTTAAATCCAAGGTAAAGTGTCATCATTGATAGTGTATGTTCATTAACAAAAAAAGTAATAACTGCCGTTAGGAAAAGGAAAGCACCACACATGCTTTTCTTCTTTTCAGTACAGTGAGAGCTCGGTCGGTGTTTGGGTTTAACAGACCCTTGTTCGGTGTAAATAGTTAAAGCCGGTTGCTAGGAGCTCGGGGTGTTGTCAGCTTGAACCGAACTATGCCGATATAATTTAAACTCGGATTGAGGCTCGGATTAGGAATCGTAGCTTGCACTCCATAGCGAACTAATAAAAACATGTATATATACCAGCATTGTGAAGATCACGAAAAGGTGTCTCCCTATCCGTTTTGCTAATTATTTTCATGGCCTGCAACACAAAATATTGCCTGCTCAGATTTAGTTAATGAATTCTCATTTGTCGTTAAAATAACGAACGATAGTGTCATCTGGAACATCTCCATTCTTAAACTCACATTGATGGAAATAAACCTTAATATAGTTCTTCTGAAATTCTATTAGCATCTCGCAATACCTTTGGTGTATTAGCTAAACCACTGATGAAGAATTAATGCTAGATTAAGTTATTTGAAATAGCATTCAACAAGTTTTGATGATTGAACAGGCATCACCTTGTGCAATCAAGTCGGCTTCGGAAGCATAAAATAGAGTTACAGGTGGGGCTATACCAATTTTGTAATACATAATTAGACTTGAGAAAGCCTTTAAAAACTGTAAGTCCAAAATAATACAATATACTTTGCAGGATGATATTAATATAAGACAATTGTGCTTAACAGATTTATATAGTTAGGAAATAATAAAACAATTAAACGGTTGGAGGCCTAGAAACAACAGCAACAGAAAAACAAACCCCTATAAGGGAGAATGATGTGAGAAACATTACTATTTCCTCACATAAAATGAATAAAGAAAACAAAGAGAAGAATCCAAGCCATATACTAGCCCCAACAGCAAGAAGTGTGCATGCACCTAACATAAAAACAACAAAAACAGCCAATCCTAATCCAATTTTGTTCGAAAAAGTTCTCAACGTGGACTTTTTGTAAAACCAACTTTTGACCTTTTTTGAAAATTTCAGTTTACCAGACCATTCTCCAGATTTGTTTGTATAATATCCTAATTTCATTTTCTCTTTTTCTTCTAATCCTTGATAAATTTCTTCAAGATATGGTGCAAATGTGTCCCCAAAAATGGCAGATTTCTTGTTCATTTTAGTTTTTCTTTTCATAACTTGTAATACAAACATAGCCTTCTCAAAGTTAGATAATGATCTTTCATTTTTAATTAGAGTAATAATAGTTGCATCTGGGACATCCTTCCAAGCTTTTGCTCCATTTTTGAACCCATATTGATGAACATAGGCCTTAACAGACTTAATTAGTTTTGTTTTCAATTCAGGAGGAACCTGGCCACCCTTCGTAATTTCTAAGATATCAGTTGCATCATTAACACTCATCATACGCTCTGTTAATCTTTTGGTAACAGTAACTAATAAGTCCTGGTACTCGAAGGAAATAGCAGTAGCAAGCATATTAACTAGCATTTTGTTTTCTGTATTAACATCAGGAGAACCATAAATTCTGGAAAGCATCAATTCAAAACTCTCCTGAGTGACAAATAGTATATCATCAATATCTTCGAGTTCAACATAATTATCAGGTGAATTACCTTTTTTGATACTGCTGTAGATGTTTGAGTTCTGTTCGTCGTTTGAGAACTCTCTTTCAAAAAACCCACATGACATTGAAAGATGAGATTTGTTCAACTTATATTCTCTATCAAAGGCTCTGATTGTGACATCTGAAAAAATACCTGTTCTGAATCTTTCGAGTATGTTGGTATTTTTATTGGCTGCCATTTTGAATAATATTGAAAACGAAATGGTTGTTTATGTAGCTCTCCTTTAAGGTACATCATATTCTCAATTAACATCGGGGTGTGTTAATTGAGCCCTGTTTATATACAAATTGCCAACAATGAAATGAAATGTTTGAGATCTGAAGATTAAATCTAACTTGGTTTGCTGTTTAGCTGTTGCAACAGTACAGATTATTTTCTGCTTCGTTTTTACACCACCATTGGCCAATTAGAAATGTGGCTAATTCTGAGACTGAAGTGCCGGCACCAAATTCGCTAATATTATTACCAACCCTTCTGAACTCTCTTGTATCATGCATTCTTCAATGATAACTACTCAAATGAAGATAGAGAAGATGAAGGTGACGAAAATTCATAAAAACAAGCACGTAGCTGTTGGATAAATCTGTTCTTATTCTAGTTTCTCTTGTTTTTGTATTCCTACTCTTATTCTTGATTTCTTGATTTCCTGTTTTCTTATGCCTGCTTTCAATGTTTGTTCCATAATTAACTTTATTCTTTTACCTCTCATTTTTTTCACAATTCTATTTTTAAATATTATTTTCTTTTAGTTCCTCAGACCCCTATATATCGTGAACTGTAGGTTAACAATTAATATAGTGTTTACATAATATTACAACGTCCATAATAAAGAAAAGTTTACACAATAACATAATAGTAATAGTAATAGTAATAGTAATAGTAATAGTAATAGTAATAGTAATAGTAATAGTAATAGTAATAGTAATAGTAATAGTAATAGTAATAGTAATAGTAATAGTAATAGTAATAATAATAATAATAATAATAAAAGAAAAGAAAAGAAGTAAAACAAATATTAAATGATTTATATATATATAGCTTAAACAAAACAGTAAATAATTTAATAAAAAAAAAAGGCAAACCAATGCAATTGTTTTTACGAAAAAAAAATCAACTAAATGAGATGAAAGAAAATACTTTAAGAAAAAAATTTTAAAAATGTCAATTATTGAGTAAAATTAATTTAGAAAAAGCAATTTCCAATATGCCTGTTTATCAATCCAAATCCAATTTAACTGCTTGAACCTTCCTACCAGAATTGACGGCAACCCAATCACCATCAGGACTCCAACATGTATTATTAACTTCATTATCTTCAAAATATCCAAAACTAGCCAAATCAGGACTGTCATTAGTTGTAGAAGTAGACGAAGAATCCATACTATCTGGCCCATTACTCTGAGGAGTCGTAGGCGAACTATCTAAATCACTTAAATCATGAATCAAAACCTGGCAATCATCACCACCACTTAATAATAGGTTTTTCGTTGGATGCCATTGAATCGAGTTCACTGTTCCCGAATGTGACTGTAATATCTTAATTGGTGTTCCAGGCATTCTTAAATCTAAGATTAGAATCTTATTGGAATTGTGTTCGATTGCAGCTAAATGATTAGCATTATAGTTTGAAGTAGCAAGTCGAAGTAACCCACTCACATTGGAATCCGAGCCAGTTAACGATGTAATTGATAATCTTGGTTTCAGTTGTGGTTCATAAATGATAGTCGAATGCTCCAAATATCGGAGGTCAAATACTCTAATGGAGCCATCATTAGAGCAACTTGCGAACACATGTTTATCACCATAAACAAATTTCACGTCAAACACTTCGGAATCATGAGCAATTAGCTGAGTCTTAGCAACGCCTTGTCGTCTTGATAAGTCCCATAATGTACAAGTAGTATCAATAGAACATGATATGATGTTCTTAGGTTCAGCGAAATTCCAATCAAATGAAGTAACTGGAGGCAGTTGATTGAAATCTTTGGTTTTAGCATTTGTCAGTGCTGCTCGTTCTATTAGTTTAGGGGTATTTGCGTTATATGTTCTCGAAGTTATGTTATTGTTCGCAATTAATGGATCTTTATTTATATCCGAAACTTCATATATTCTTAAACATTCAGAAGTAGTTGCGAATCTATCAACGTTGCTATAACTCAAAGACATTGAAGGGTCCCATTGTAGTCTAGTAACGGGATAACTAACGACAGCTTCGTTAACTCTTTCAAAATTATAATTGATAACGCTTAAATCATCAGAAGTTTCATCTTCATGAGGAGTACCATAAATGACTTTAACTCGATTAGTTATATCTTCTCTGTATGAACTAATGGCAATTTTAGCAAAATTCGAATCTGAAGTATTTGACCAATCTAAACCATAGACCGGAAATCTTGAATTGTAAACGGACGAGTAAACGGAAGATTGTGTTGAATTGTTTGTGTTCTGTGGATTTAATGGAGATTCAGTGGCCTGCATTTGTTGAAGGTATTGAAGTCTATTATTCGACTCATAAGAGGAATCAAGCATAGAAGTGAAACCTAATTAAAGATCAAAAGGGGACTAAGGTTAGTATAGAGTGCTAAAATATAAATATGCTTACTGGCTGGCTGAAAAAATAAAGGATCAGGTGGATGTACGGATGGATGCCAGTGTCAACAGTGATCTCGAAGGACCGTGACCCAAAAGAGTAAGCAGGTGTTTGAACTTTGCACGTACCATAATTCTGCTGGGAAAAAGGCGATTCACTTGCTATAGATGATCTCTTTGATATATTGGGCCAGTTCTGATGATTCATGACCCGGTGAAGCAAGGAGTGAAGTTTGTGGATTGGAGTTAGCTGTTAGGCTTATCGAAATTTGAAGAAATGTTTTTTGTCCATTTTTAATCTACAATTTAAAGTTCCAACAGAGAAGAGAAATCGCAGAGAGCAATATAGCGGGTGCGACATTTTATTTGTTGCTCAATGAGTCACCAATTATATGAGAATATTAAACGTGACATTCTTATCGCAAAGATATTCACGACTGTTAATTTGTAATTTCTAATGACCAACCACAGATCTAGAACTCATGTGAATTCAGAATTAACTGGGCACTGTCTGGTAAACTAGACTGGAGAAAGAGGCTAAGAGGCCAAGACACCGCGTGGTTATCTTGTTTCACCTCTCTCAGCCTTCATTCAAGTAACCTTAACGTGTATGGGAACATGCCAAAGAGTATAACTGAAAACTGTAAGTTCTAAACTACATACCACCAACTCGCCTCTGTAGCAAGTGGCTAGTGACAACAGCTAGCCGACTGCCGACTCCTCATCTGTTCACCGCTCTATTAAAACGATTACAACGAGAGCACAATTTCATCCGAAGTTTAATCAACAAACAGATTAGTAAATCACTTACGGCTTCACATTTCCTCTTCTTCTCTCTTTACCTAGTCTTAGTACTGTGCCCACTTCATAAGGTTATTAATTTCTCTCAACTTGAAGTTATAAGGCAGGCCCAAATTCACCTCTCCAGCCAGAAACAGAAATAGAATTAGCCAGCTCACTACTCTCCCAAGTCCCAACAACTGCAACTGCAACTTTCTCCAAATTCAGATCCTCTTTCATTCTGCAAGTTTATTCATCTCTCCAGTTCTCCAGTGACCTAAACAAGCCTACCTTGCTTCCATTATTACTGATCTTATATATCAACTTCCCTCTTTCTCTTTCTTAACACTGTTGATCTTCCTCATCTCTCCGAATTTCAACTTTCGTATCGCGTACACCAACAACACATCACTATCGACACATCAAAATTTCAACAATGATGTTAAGAGTCCTAGGTTTTGGCTCTGGTCCAACTATAGATCAAAAGGCAAAAACTTCCAAAGTTATAGAAGAAGCAATTCAAATTGAAAATGCATTCAAAGCGATGGACTTTGTTTTGGATGATCGTGCAACTGAAGGTTTCGATTTATTAAAAGATCGTAATGAAGTTCCAATTTCTCAACTAGCTTATGGTGTCATGGAGTTCTTGGAGGCTACGTTAGGTTTTGAACAACAAGCCATGAAAAAAGCCCATGATACCTTGTCGTTGGCCGAAAATCAAACTTCAAAAGCAAGGGCCTTTGCTGAAAGAAATAAATTGAAAACTTCTTACATTTATCCTCCTGGTACGGAGTTTGCTGTTGCTTATGCTGAAGCCAATTTACTAAATGCTTTATTGATGTTGATGAGTGAATCTGTCGTTGAGAGTGCTAAAGCTTTGTTAAAATTAAGACGTGCTTATCATACTCTAGACACAATCAGTACAAACATGGAAAAACAGCATGGGTTATCGAATGGGTTGTCTAATGGACTATCTAGTTTATCATTATCTTTAGATAATTCAACCGTCAGTTTGGCTTCTTCTTCAACAAGCAATCCGTCAAGTGAGAAATTCGTTTCAATTCCAATCCCATTAAATGAACAAGAAAAGAAAGATGCTTTAATTGTTAAAAAATTAGAGAAACTATATAAATTAAGAAAAGCAAGAATCGGTGGTGAACACATTGGAAATCCTCCAATTGCAGAAAATTTAAGAAAAAATCTAGGTTTCCCTAATGCTAATGAAAAAGATCAAGATTGTGATACTCTAGGTTTTGAAGTTGAACCAAGTGCTCTAGATAGAGCCACTGTTGATGAATATATCCATTCTGGTGTTAATTTATGTTTTGGTATTTTGCAAGTTGTCTTATCTTTGATTCCTTCTGGTATTGGTAAAGTGTTATCAATTGTTGGTTTTAAAGGTTCAAGAGAAGGTGGTTTGAAGATGGTTTGGGATGCTGCCAAAGAAAGAAACATTCATGGTGGTATTGCCCTTTTAGCTTTATTAGTCTTTTATGATGGTCCTTTCCAGTTCACTGATGTTGATTTCGATATTCCTTCAACTTTGGAAATGAAGGACCCCGATGCAATTAAAAGAGTTCAATCAAATACAACTACTGCCACTTTTGCTACTGCTGCTACTTCTAGATCTAAATCCAAAAAAGATTTAAGTAGAGATAAAATGACATTAGAAAGAGTTGCTACTGTGGGTGAAGGTGAACCCACTTTACTACATCCAGGTCCAAAATTAGTTGCTACTTTATTACACGCAAGAGCTTTATTTCCTCATAGTAACTTATGGCTATTACAAGAAGCTAGAATGTTAGCAAGCCGAGGAAGATTAGATGAGGCTGTTGAACTAATGGATACAGCAAAGAGATCACAAATGAAACAAGTTGATGCATTGCTATGGTTTGATAGATGTATGATTCTAGTTTATATGCATAATTATGAAAGAGCAGCCAAAGAATTTGTGGAACTCTGCGGAATCAATTCGTATTCACATGCTCTATATACTTGGTTTGCTGGTGCTTGTTATCTTGAATCTTATAGAATCTGTTTAGCAGGCTTATCAGCAAAAGGCGTCGACAATTCAAAACAAAATTGGTATAAAGAACAAGCTGAGAAATATTTACATAAGTCTCCAACTCTCATAGGTAGGAAGAAGTTCTTCTCGAAAATCCCACCATTTGAGAAATTTATCGAAAGAAAGTACAAAGAAATTATATCAACTTCTGAAGCTCGTGGTGTTTCATTCATAGATGCAATTGGCACTTCGTTAGCCCATGAACTAGCATATTTCTGGAACGGTTATAACAGAATGTCTGAAAAGGATTTAGAATTGGCCATCAAATTGTTAGGATTCAGTGCCTCTGAAATCAAAGATCCAGAGTTAGATTTAGTAAACAAAGAAACTGGCAAACCATTCGCCAAAATCCCAGAAACAAAAGAACAATCAATGATTAGACACACACTACAATCCATCTCATTAAGAAGACTAGGTCAAGTTGAAAAAGGGCTGGATATAATACAATCAAAAGTCATCGACAACATAATGGACTCAAGCATGCCTGGTAAGATGGTCAAGTTGACTGAGAACCCATGGGTTTATCCAACAGCATTATATGAGCGTGCTTTGTTTAGTTGGAAATCTCAAGGTATTAATGGGTTGGAGGAGAGCATGAAGTGGTTGAACTTGTCACAGAGCTTCAATACGGAGGACTATGAGTTGAGTACTAGGGTGTCAATGAAAACGAAGGCCGCTATTGATAGATTGGAAGATTTGACTTACTGATTGATAACGATCTGGATTCACTTTATTTCATTTTATTTATAAACATTATTTATAATAGAGTTTTTAATTCTACTATTTTTTTTTTCATTGATGTTGTTTCTTTATGTTTTTTGTCTTTTGTCCACTATATTTATTTTTTTATGCCTATTATATTATAATTACTGTTGACTTACCTTTGCTTTTCTCGTTTTTGCCTTCTCATATATTTTTACTATTGCCTTTACATTTATTTACGTTTTTATATTTTATAAAGATATTTACTTGAGCTTCTCACGCATTATTCAGCTTAATTCAGTAATAGACACACCATGGTCTGAGCTTAAATTCTATGAATGGAGTCCCGGAGTTGGACTGGTGGCGGCGACTTGCCCTGAATCTAAGACGCAGACCACATGAAAGAGCTACCCTAAATAAAGAGTACAAGCCTACATCGTGAGAATATATAAACCATAATTCATATTTAAACTCATTATTATTAAAGTCGTAAACTGAGAAGTAAAGAAAAAAAGAGTAACCGTTAAAGCAAGTAGCAGTGAGAATTGTACAAGTGATAAATAAAGAATAAAATTGAATAATTTATGTGTTGTGTTGTTTGTCTCTGCACTATTCGTTAATAACCCAATATCAATAAATTTAACAGCCAAAACCAAATCCGAAGAGACAATCTAGTATTGAGTAATCAAGTGCAGTTTTCCAGTTATACTTACACGTACCATTGACCTTTTTGGTTAGACTTAGCAATCATTGATGGCCAAAGAACAAAACCAGCTAAACTACCAGCCCAAAGACCAACTCTGACAGCATGACCACCTAATTCTTTAAAGATTGGATGAGGACCAATTCTTCCAGCTGCTCTGATGACTGTAGGGTTCATTGTGTGTAATGTATACGAATGTGTGGGTTTAAAAGAGGGATAAAGATCTTTTTGTAGTGAAAACAAGGATTCAAGAGAGAAAAAGAGGAAAGTGAAGCTAAAACCTAAATTTCTGGCATACTGGCGAATAGCTAGGTATTTATAGGATTCTGAGAAAGCATCTGGAATGGGAAACTGGATGGGAAGCTAGTCTGATCCTCACAAAGTGAGCAGGGCAGGCCAGCTGGCAAATCAGATGGCGTGATTATAAAATCGTCTGATTTTTTTTAACGAAAAACAGCTGTTTTTGGCAATTTTCTAGGTTTACAGTTTCATCTCTCAACAAATAGCAGAGAGCCGTTTTAGTTTAGTGTAATATGGTCTCTATTTCTACTTCTCTTTTCTTCGATTTATCTCTGATCTTTGGTCTTCATGAGTGTCTTCTGCTGCTACCACCAACATATATGCGTACTGTAAGATAAGCTGAGTAACGCTTTTCTTCCATGTGCTGTAGCGCACCGACGTCACTGGCTCTGCCGCCTGCCGGGGACCTGCGGAGCACAACTATTTTGGGAAATATGGGTAAAGTATTGCTGCGGAGAAGGAGAATTTGCTGTCGCACTTTGACGGAGTTGCAATAAACAGAGCACTTTAGGAAGGAGACTGGGTTGGGTTTGAGTGGGACCTCGGGACCTGTTCTGTTGTTTCTGGATGGTTTTGGTTGTACTTCCGGTAGTTTCAAGATTCTGTATATGGTTTTGGTTGTACTTCCGGTAGTTTCAAAATTCTGTATATGGTTGCTCTCAGTGATATTGTTGATTTGATGTTAATAAAGACAAGAAACGTTTAGCACCAGATATCTTATTTGGAATCAAGAGAGAATAGTTTTGAAATTAAACACAGACTGATGAGAGTGAGATTATAGCGAATACTTCATAAAAGAAAAGATAAGTGAATTCTTTCCTCTACTAGACGTTTAACATGGATATGATATGCTTCAGTTAATATATGTATTGATTCATGATATCATTAAAATAAATATATAAGTTTCAGATATAAGAATGGCCCAGGTGAAATTTACTAGAAGAAAAGACAATTTTGGGAGCAACCAACTTTAACTTCAAACGGAGTTGAAACTATTAAAGAATATAATGTTATTTTTGCAAAGCCATAAGTAAATATATCTATAAACCATGAAATTAAACTCACAGATAAAATTTACCTTTCTTATTTAAATAACCAACAAATGATGGCCAAAGTAAGAAAGCACCTAAAGCACCGGTCCAAAGACCAATTCTAACTGCATGTCCACCCAACTCTTTAACAATTGGATAAGGACCTATTCTTTGAGCTGTTCTGATGACTGTAGCCTGCATAATGTGGTGGTTAATTTATGTTTGTAAGTATTAAGGTAACTCCGAAGGAAAGGGGGTGGCGGATTTCACAAGTTCGAAGTTTGAAAGAAAGGCTGGCTTACAAGGGAATTGAAAGTTAATTTGGAAATAAAACCATATTTATATCTGAATAAAATTCATAACCCGAACCTAGAAGAAGTGGCCTGATAAATGGAAAAACCAAATAGATATACCAGCTAGGGTGGCAACTCGGAACAGTTTAGGGGAAGTGGCTACGTCCCACCAAATCCCTAAAGTCGGGATCTTTTGGGATTTTCTATCTCTTGAGAGTGTACATTTACTCTGCAAACTCTTCGACAAATTCAGGAATAATGTAACAAAAAGTCATAATTATGATATTGTAATTAATTATTCCAATATGAATAAAAAATTTGAACAGATTAGGCCGTTGCACCTAGTTTTGGAGAAATCTTTAACTCTAACAAACCCCGAAGCGGGTTTATATATCCCTCTTTCCTTTCCCGGATCACGATATGTTACCAATACTAGTATACTAATCAACACTGGGAACTACATATCAACATAGGCTAGAAATGTGCTGTTTAATAAAAACTATCTATATTTAACTAACAAAAAACAATCAAGTTATGTACGAATTATAAGTGATGAAAATATACAAAAAATCAAATTTACTGCTTCTTTTCTTCAGCAATGTCAACAGGCTTTTCTTCTTCCTTTTCTTCTTCCTTTGGTGCTTCCGTAGATGGTTCTTCATTTGTAGCGTCAGTAGATGGTTCCTCCTTTGTAGTCTCAGTAGCAGCTGGCTTTTCCTTGGCTGATCCTAAATAGTTGGCAATAGTTAAACCACCATTACTATCTTCAACATCTCTATTGATACTATCAATAAAACCAAAGAAACCATAGAAAACATTTTCTCTCATCTCTTCTTCATAAATTTTATCATAAATATATTTCATCTTGAATGCATCCATTTCCTTTTCATACTTGGCAAATGATAAGGCCTCATGACCAAAATCAATTAATCTATCATTGTATCCATCAAAAACTGGCTTTTCTAATAATAAACCTAAAGCTGGTGCTTTTGGAATATTGATCTTTTGGGCGTCAAAAGCATCGGTAATTTTGGAAATTGGAGAACCGGTACGGATGATCAAAGTAGTTAAACCAATCATTTTTCTGATTTGATGTAACATAAAAGATTGACCATGAATCTTAATTGAAACCCATTCCATACCTTCAATTAAAAATGGTTCCGAAACTTTGAAATCTAACATGTATCTGTTCGCAGATCTATCTTTGAAAGGTTTACCAAGAGTGAAATTGTGGAAGTTATGGTGACCTTTGAATAGATTCAAAGCTTCTTGAACTTGCTCTAATTTACCTTTAGAAATTCTGTAATTATTTCTCTTTTGCTTCAGAGCCTTCTTAATATTATCAGCGGCAATTTGCGCTTGGATGGATGGCTGAAGACCTTGTTTGGTAAATTCTTCAATTTCCTCCATTAATTCTTCAGTAACACCTTGTTTAGCAACTTCTTCATAAACCTCAGTCCAGAATTCCTTATCCTCTAAATCATCTCTTGTGACCAACTGACCTAAACTAGAACTTGGTTTAGGTGGGACAAAAGAATAAGTTGGCATTAAATATTCATAAACTCTTGAAGAACACATTTTTCTACAATCGAACGAATTATTAACACGACTATAACCCCATAATCTAATTTGATCTGGTAGGTGAGAATTAATTTTTTCAACAATATCCTTATCTTCGATAATCATCTTTAACGAAATGGCATTACCGGCAGCATGAACACCCTTATCAGTTCTTGCAGCTCTCATGAAATCGGACTTCTTAAGATCATTAGAATTATTCTTAGATATGGCACCAGCCTCAACCATAGCTTTGAATATATCACCTTCAATAGTCTTTTCATTGTTGTTCTGTATTTGCATACCACGATAACCTGTACCACAATAACCAATCAAACATGTAACCTTACGTTTTGGTCTTCTCTTTTCATTAGCAAAAGTTGGAACTCCTGATTCATCTAAAATACGTCTATAGAATAAATTAAAGTTTATTGGTGTTAGTATTACCCTTCAATTGAAGAAGAACAAAATATATGAATGTAGTTTAATTCAATCGAATAAAACTATGCTCAATTCCACTCTGATTAACGCATACCCACGAGTCCGGGTTTCTCTCCAGTATTCTTTGTCTTTTAGCGGTGTTGCCAACATAATCTCCTTTTCTTGCTCTAAGCCATGTGTTTTGTTGTCCCCTTTTATTGGCTTGCGCCCTTTCTTCATCGTTGACTTCCCTCTTTTGGTACTTTTTGTCGGCCCTGCTATAAGAACCCTTTTCATTTGTGGAAACGGAAGAGCCTTCACTGGTGATTTGCTCAGCAATAGCATCTTTCACTGGAGTTGGAACTGGCTCTTGGTTGGTGTCTGACATGTTTTGGTTGTGGGAAATGAAAAACTCATCCAGTACCGTTCTTGTTGTTAAAAATTGGTCTCCGTTCGCCAAAATTGAAATAAAAAAAATTCCAAAAAGTTTAACTCTGCGGCTGTGCAGCGCGTTTTTTTTTTCAATTGGAAAATTTTATTTTACTAAACAAGAGCTGAGATCCTAATTCGTACTGGATGATTGGTTAGGTGATTCAAGACCATAATAAAGAAGATAAACAACTACAATGAGATCATTAACAGAAGAAGAAACTAAAGTTGTCTTTGAAAAATTAGCTAACTACATAGGAAGAAATATTGCTTTATTAATAGATAACAAAGAAAATCCACATGTTTTTAGACTTCAAAAAGATAGAGTGTATTATGTTCCATTAAAAATAGCCAAATTGGCAACTTGTATAGCAAGACCAAACCTAATGTCACTAGGTACTTGTTTTGGTAAATTCACGAAGACTGGTAAATTCAAATTACACATTACTTCACTACAGTATCTATCAACCTATGCTAAGTACAAAGTTTGGATTAAAACAAATGGTGAAATGCCATTTTTATATGGTAATCATGTTTTAAAAGCTCATATTGGTAAGATGAGTGAAGATATACCTGAACATGCCGGTGTTATAATATATTCTATGAAAGATGTGCCTTTAGGTTTTGGTGTTAGTGCTAAATCAACTATAGAAGCAAGAAACTTACAACCAACTGGTATTGTTTGCTTTAGACAAGGTGATGTGGGTGAATACTTAAGAGATGAAGATACTCTATTTACTTAGACTCTTATTTTCTGTTTTAACTCATATATTTTTCCTTTACTTTCTTTTCGTTTGCATGATGTATACTATAATAAAGATATTAATTTGTTTTTCAAGAGCAATAAAAAGTATGTTTTTATTTATTACACAGGGGGTTACAATTATAAAATAAATTTAGTTATGTGGTAGTTATTTATTTTCTACCTTTCTTCTTATTCTTCTTCTTGTTTTTAGAAGATGATGTATGTGCAGCATGAGAGGTAGGAGCTGGAGTTGACTCTTTAGCAGACATATTCAAGGATTGTTCGGTAACGGCATCAATAGCGCCACCTTGAGTATCTTTAGCATTTTTCTTACTTTTCTTTTGTCTGTAATAAGATCTATCCTTTAATGGAATCCATCTTTCTTCATCAATCTTAGAAGTTAAATCTTTAGGTAATCTCTTTTTCTTTGGTCTCAAATTTTTAACTTGTTTCTTTGTCACCTTAGATGAAGTCGTAGATTTCTTAATCTTAGAAGACAATAATGGTTGGATATCCTTACCTATTAATTCATCAACGTTAACATCCTGGATAAGTTCATCAACTGGAGTTAAAACGGTTGTTAAATTCTTGTTTAAAATAGTTGAAACTAATTCATCACTGAATTTAGTTAACTTTTGGAAAATATTATTGGCCTTTTCTTCATCAAACGAAAGTAATTCAAACCCAATAAACTTATAATATTTCAAATCAATGTCAGTTTGATTTATCAAAAGGGAATAAATTTGATTCAATAATTCGACTTTTGCATTCTTTCTATCTAGTGTATCGTAAACAGTTATTAATAAACGTGCAATAGAAGGTATTTTCAAATTATCCTCATTAAATTTAACCAAATTTTCTAAAATTATACTAGCATTGTTTAAATTACCTTCATCTATACTTAATTGAACTGCTAGTAAATTGATAGGCAAGTCAGATGGATTGGCAATAGAATATTTGTAAATGTTTTGATCTCCTATTTGAGATAAAGTAGATAATGCTAATGGCAAACATGAGCCAGGGAAAAGTTTGTTATGAGATTTAGCAGATTTTCTAACAGTTTTACCTGATTTATAAGCTAACAAAATTTCATTTCTTTGTAACGTCTTAATCTGTGGTAAAGTTAATCTGTCCAAAAGTTTAGAACTTAATGAATCTGGGAAATTTAAGTGACGATATAATAAAGTCGAATTTAAATCTTTGGTATTCTTCAATGATAATAAATTGTTGGTGATCAGCAATTTGAAAATTTGATCTTTCAAAGAAGTTAATTTGGAAAGCACAGCTGCTGATTCATCTGGTCTATTTAGAAGTTGATTAACATATGCAATTTGAATTTCAATTGGAGTTAATTCACTGACTTTTTCATCCTCATCGGAGTCTGATAATTGAGCACCAGCTTTTTGATGAGCCTCATTCAATAACTTTAAAGCTTCTTCAAATTGGTATTCTCTAATCTTAATTAATGCTTCATTGAAAATCAAATCGTAAGAGGAAGAATTCCCTTTGGAAACAGGAACAATTGAACTACCATTTTGTGAGTGGAATTTTAATTGAGAGATAACAGCTCTTTCGTTAACACTTATATCCAACTCTTCAGATTTTATTTTGCTTTCAGAAACCAATTGCTGATATAATTCTAAAGCTTCTTCACTCTTGCCAATACGATAGTAATGTTGGGCCAAAATGTGATGGAAACCAATGTTTGAAGAAGTAGCTCCGTGAGAATTTAGCTTCTGTAATTGTTCTGCATCATTCAACTTATAGTAAACATATGCTTTTTCTAGTAGTAAAGATGGGTCATTTGCCAAATTTTCATGAGATTTTAGTAATTGCGAGGCAGTAGAGTAATTATCTAAGTTAATTAGTGCAACTAAACATTGCTTCAGTGCTTTAACACTGGTAGGGTCTTTCTTTAAAACGACAAATCCAGTATCATAGACTTGTTTATGAGAGTCTGAGTTTGTGTAAATTTCCAGTTTGGAAATTAAGTCAACAAGGGACATTATTAAACCGACGAAATATTATGCAGTTAGCGCAGGGTTATAATCTGGTTTTGGTTTGATTCGACACTTCCACCACTTCAACACTTCAACACCACACTTCAACGTTGGAAAACGCACACCAGAATCCCTGATACCGGCCGGGTAATTGTACACGTGAAGTAATCACGTGAATGCCCATATTTTTTTTATATTACCGATCCTCGAAATCCCTTAGCCGATCCAACCAACGAGCTTATCACATTTTACCCTCTGACACTTTAGTCGATCAGGCGGCGTTTCCATAACTGGGCACAAGGAAGCTAGCCAGTATATTTAAGACATAAGAATATGATATATTCTAGTTGAAACTGTTTTGATAGGTATAAACGCCAAACTTTAGAATATGCCTGAGTTTCAAAACGAAACAATATTATTACAAAATCCTCCTGTTCAGGAGCTAGATTTGGATTATAACTCCCCATCATCTACATTTAAAGTAGAAAAATCAACTTTTTCAACCGATTCTTTGAAACCTAATGAAATTGCTATTAAAACCATTTATGTTTCTCACGATCCAACTCAAAGAGGTTGGATGCAAAAAAATCAAGATCCTGCAAAATCTTATATAAAACCAATTTTACAAAATGATCCAGTTGTTTCTTCGGGTTTAGCTAAAGTTATTGCGACTGGTTCGGAAGTGACTAAAGTCAAGAAAGGTGATATGATCACTTCTATGATTACATGGACAAAGTATTCCACAATCACTGAGAAATCAGCAATCACTGTAATTGATGTTTCCAAGAAACTACCTTTGTATTATTATTTGACAATCTTTGGTATGACTTCATTAACTGCTTGGTCTGGCCTCGCAAAAGTTGGTAAAATCCGGTCGACTGACATTGTTATTGTTAATGCCGCTTCAGGTGCTACTGGTAATCTTGTTGTTCAATTAGCTAAGAAAGTCTATGGCGCTAAAAAAGTTATTGGCGTTACTTCTTCTTCTGATAAATGTAAATTTGTTGAAAATTTAGGTGCTGACATTTGCTTAAATTATAAAGACTCCGATTTCTCAGAAAGATTGCATAAAGCAACAGGAAAATCTGGTGCATCATTATTCTGGGATAATGTTGGTGGTATGTTATTAGACCAAATGTTAACTGCTATGGCTAAAAACGGTAGGGTTGTTGCTTGTGGTGCAATTTCTGGTTATAATGATAAATCTAAATACATAATGACCAACTGGCCAATTGTAATCACTAAAAGACTAAGAGTTGAAGGTTTTATTGTATTGGATTATAGAAATGAGTTTGCTGAAGGTGTTCAAATTTTAGCAGGTGGTTTGCTTGCTGGAAAAATTGATTTCGGGGAAGGTAAGGGCTGCTCTATCGAAGATGCTAAACACCATTCTTGATATGTTGTCAAAATTCAAGGAGTTTTGAAGCAGTGCAAGGGAAGTGCCAACCATGCGTGGCACAGCTAGTACCAGCCTCGAGTATTCACAAAAACAAGCCACTCCTCTCACAAAAATCCACGATAACTCCAGCTGTTTTAAATTGATGTATACGAAGATGATCTTGTGGCAAATAACTGAAAGTTTCTTGGTTTATACACATATCATACCCAAATACAATTGACAATGGCTAAAAAAGGAGGTAAAAAAGGTAAAGAACAACCGGTTGAAGTTCAATCTGACGAATCTGACTGGGATGAAGGTGCAAAGAAACCAAACAAGAAGCAACAAGAAAAAGACGCTAAAAGACAAAAAGAATTAGACAAGAAGAAAGAAAGAGAAGAAGCTCTTAAGATGGAAGAAGAAGCCAACTCTGCTTCATCTAAAAAAGGTGGTAAGGGTGGTAAGAAAGGTAAGAAAGGTGGTCCTTCCTCCGGCCTTGATGACGCTTTAAATGCCTTTGGCCCTAAAGGTTCCATTAACGCTGATGGTTTGGATGATTCCTTAGCTGCTCTGACTTTATTGAATAAAGATGCTGTTGGAGATAAAGATATGGATAGACATCCTGAAAGAAGATTTAAGGCTGCCTTGGCTGCTTACTCTGACCGTAGATTACCTGAATTAAAGAAGGAACATGCTGGCTTAAGAAAGCAACAACTGGAACAGTTGATCTATAAAGAATTCCAAAAGTCTGAAGAAAATCCATTCAATAAAGATACTAATGTTAAATTCAATTCTAATGCAGACGAGGTTAGTGGGGTTAAGAAGTCTGTTAAAGATAAGAGAACCAAGAGGTTCGAACGTTAAATTTGCAAATATTGTTTTTCTAAATAGTAGGGTTTTTATAGTTACAAATTAATAAATCGTATTACAATCACACGAGATGATTAAAAGGAAGTCATATTTATAATTTAATCAAACAAAAAAATAATAAATACAAAAGTAAAACAAACAAAAAGATTTTTTAAAGTGGATTTAATTATGATAGTTTATAGTAATTGTACATGGGTTAATTTATTGAAACGTATAATACGAGATTTCACTCATCATCTTCATCATCATCAATGATTCTAGCAGGAGTTCTATGAATATGCTCAGATTCTTCGTTATTGGCTTCTTCTCCACCATCCTCACCCTCATCATCGTTGTCATCAATCATCTCATCATCACTTTTTTCGTCTTCACCTTCATCAGCTTCATCAGCTTCATCACCGAATATGTCATCCAAATCCTCATCACTATCTTCAATGGTTTCGTTAGATAATTTACTTTTCTTCTGAGGAACTCTTTTCTTTGGCTCTGATTTTCTTTTTCTCTTAGAACCAGAAGTTTCATCATCACCAAATAAATCAGCATCATCGTCAGAACCAGATTCATCAGACTCATCAGAAGCAACAAACTTAGCCTTCTTTTTTCTACCAGAGCCAGGTTTTCTTCCTCTTTTCTTCTTAGGCTTTGAATCTTCATCTCCATCTAACTCGTCTTTCAAATCCTTTTCTTCCTCTAACCTTAATTGATTCCATTCCTTAGCCTTTTCTTCTAATTCTTTTCTTTGGGCAGCCAATCTTTCTGCTTGTTTCTTGTTTTCTTCGTCTTGCTTCAGTTTCTCTTCTAATTTCTTAGACTCTTCTTCTTCTTTAACTCTCTTAGCTTCTTTCAACTTCTGATCAAATTCAATTTCATATTCTCTTTGATCTTGAATGGACTTTTCCAAGTTTTTCACTAAAGCATTACCTGCATTAACTCTTAATTTCAAATCAGAAGTGGGATATGGAGGGCGCTCAGTTTCTGATAATTCTTCAAGAGATTTAATAGCGTGTTCTAAATCATAAACACACTTTTCCAGACCTTCGACAGTTCTTTTAGAAGATTGCAATTTTCTAATAAAATCAGCAAATTGAAATTGAACAAAAGCAATATTAAATTTATAAGCAGGTGATGGACTTGATTCATTTGCCTTTTTGATCAATTCCAGTGATGTCTTGAAATAATCTAAATTCTTTTCATATAAACCTCTCAACATCCAAGCTCTACTTAAGAAATTCAAAGTTCTTACATCTTCACCATTGGAGAATCTATTAAGAGCAATATCATAACTTTCAATAGCTTTAGCAAATTGTTTCACTTCTAATAAACAATGGCCTAAATTTAAATAAATTGAAACATCATTCAAAGAATCTCTCACTTTTCTGAAAATTTCTAAAGCAACACCAGACTGTTTCTTATCAGCAAAAATAATAGCAATACCTTGAGCAGCAAAAGCATTATGAGGATCCAATGTTAACGATTTTTGATAAAGTTGAGCAGCCCTAACATAATATTGATCTTTCTTTGCTTGATCCTTGACTTCTCTTGCTAAACTACAGTAAACGTTACCTAAAGAAATAAGAGCATAAGTATCATGCGATGTGTATTTAACTAAAGTCTCACGATGGTGTTCAGTTTCAAGATCTTTAGATGTTTCACTTGCTATATGATGTTTCTTACCAAACTTCTTAACATACCAACCATAAAACGACCTAACTTCCAAATCATCGGATGCTTTATCCAATAATTCAGTAACATCTTCTTTAACGTTTTTGTTCTCAGCTACACACGCTAATAATAACCATCTTAGTTTAGCTGATATATAGTTTGGAGATTGCGTTAGAATGTCATTATATAACTTCATTGCATCTTTAATGTCTTCTGGTTTGTTTGTGGATTCTTTGTACCTTGCAATATTGTATTTCAAGGTAACTTCTAAAGCTTCTTCAGTTTCACCACTTTCTTGTTCCTTCAATGAACTCAACGCATCTTCAAATAAAGTGGAGGACTCACCATTGCTCTTTAGTAAAGCAAAAACACCAATATTGTTTAATAGAGCATAAGAAATTTCAGATTGGGATTTACCAGAAGCCAGCTCTTGATCCTTTGCCATTTGTAAATATTTCAACGATTGAGATAAATCCTTTTCTTCATAAACTTTAGATAAAGCTAATAATGCAGACAGACTCACTGTTTCATGTTGATCAGCAGCAAGTTTGACATATTTTTCTAAGAAAGCGATTGATTTGTTATAGGTTTTGGGAGTTTTTGAATAAAGCATACCTAATGCATAAGTAACTTCTAAAATTCTTGAGTTTGATTCTTGAATTTTTTCAAATGTTCTAATAGCATCTTGAAATTCCTTTCTAACAACTAAACATTGACCGTAACCAACTCTAGATAACATATTCTTTTCATTCAACTTGATTGAGTCAGAAAATAGTTTTTGAGCCTGAATAATATCACCATTAACAAATTTACATCTAGCTAGCCAGAAATTAGCATCACTTTTAACATTAGCTGAGGCCTTTGAACTTTTGACAACAGTTTTACAAATACGTTCAGTGACACCATAATCTCCTTTTGAAAAAAAGTAGGAGGATAAAATAACTTGAATAACCTCATTATTTGGATCATCATTATGGGAAGCCTTAATAAAATCTAATGCTTCTTGGTATTTGGTCATGAAATCATCATCTGATTGAGAATTGGTGAAACAGTCATCAAATTTAGCCAGAGAAATTAATATTTTAGCCTCTAAATTATCTTCTGGATTAACTTGAATAGAATTTTGCCATGCTTGACTTGCCAACTCTTTTCTTTCCATTAACCAGTAACATAAACCAATACCAATTCTAGGATCAGGTCTTAACAGTGGGTTTAAACTTAAACATTTTTGAAATAACTTTAAAGCAGATAGATAATTTTCTCTATAGAAGAAGATTTTAGCTTTACCCATTAGAGCATAACAATTCTTTGGTTGTCTATGTAAAAGCGAATCAAAAATTCTGGATTCTTTTTCAAAATTTGAATTCTTTGATTTTCTATTGGAAGAACTTAAAGATAATAGGGCCTGACACAATGTTATAGTTTCATTACTTTGATCCAATGTTAAAGCTGTTTTGTTTTCAGTTAACGCAACATCTAAACTTATAGTATCTCTAACTTTATTTTGCTTAGTCAAATATAACCATGCTATGAAATTATGAAATAAAGCCTGCACTTGCCTTGGTTCACGGCTAATATGTGGGTCGTTTAAAGCTGTTCTGGCAACATTCAGAGCTTCTTCAATTTTACCTTGATTAGCATAAGCCTTACCAACAGCTAACCATTGAACATGAGATGACTGCTCACTTGTTAAAACACCACACATTTCACTAGAATCATCAGGCAAATCACTAACGGTATCAATGACAATTTCTCCTTCACCATCGTTAACAGGAATTGCAATATCAGTAGTTGTGTATTGTTCTCTCTTAGTTTCATTTCCAATTGAACTTAGATAATAGTTGGCTGACAATTCAAAGTCATCGTCTGTAATTTGAGTGTCAGTCATCGATTTTTGATTCTTCTGCTTTTCCGTAGGAATTTGAGCAAGCTGTAATGACTTTTACGTGGCTTCCGAGTTTTAAAAAGTTGTAGTTGCCTCCGGTGGGAACACTGGAAAATGCTTGAAAATGTGTGTTGACGATTCTCGCTGAGTATCGATCGAAGTCGTGCGTCCACCAGGAATAAATTTTTATTATTTTTATTTCTGCGATTCCTGATTTTGATATGATTCTGGTTGCAAAATAGGTCCAACAAAAGACTAACAAATATTGAAAATTCAACTACAAATGAAGAAAGAAAGTACCAGGATATATGTTGGTGCAATTTCCAAGACTTTAGCAGATAATATAAAAGATTTAGAAACCAGATTTGCAAGATTTGGAGAAATTGAAGAACCATTTGAAATTCATTGCAAAGACATTTTAAATTATTATTACGCTTATACTACATTGAAATTGACAAAGGACGAATTTAAAAACTTGAAAAAATCGTTCCATGGTGCTAACTTCAAAGGATCTCAACTAATTGTTGATTTGGCTAAACCTGATTATGAACAAAACTGGGTTAAAGATTCAAAGAGACAAGACGATAAGATTAAGCAAAGAGAGCGCAGACAAAAAATAGCTGATCGTAGACTAGATAGAATTTTCCAAAGAACTGTTAATCCATTTGTTCAAGCCTCCGTGATAAAAGGAAGAGTCAGAAAGAATGCGAGAAAGGCTAATTTGAGTAAACTAACATTAAGAGTTAATTTCAAGGGTACTATTAAAATAATACGATGCAGAAAGACGAAAGTTTGGGGTTATAATAAAAATAAGAAATTAAGAGATTTGGTTTATAGATTCATACATGGTGAATGGAGAGATGGCAATGATCACATTTTAGAAAGATTAACCAAAAAAATAATAATCTTTGATAATGATGGTGTTAAAGTTCTTGAATCATCAGGAGAAGAGGAAGAAGAACAAACCAACGAAGAACAAGAAAAATTAAACGAAGTTTTAGGATCTTTATTAACCAAATACAATTTCGATAAACCTGTTGAATTACAAACTAGAGATGAAGAATACGCCGGGGCTGAGTATGAATTTGAAGGAGGTGATAATAAGTCAGACGATGAAGATCAAGTCATGGATGTTGACTATGATATTGCTAAGAAAGATTGCGTTATTCCATCGTATGATACCATCGTAAAAGAGTACAGACAAGGTAATGATCAATTTAAGATGGTTCATTATGATGAGGAAGACGACGAAGAAGATGTAAATTTCTATAAGAACTTGACTAGAGAATTACCTCAAAATAACGACGAAATAGTTACAGTGAAATCTTCTACAGCTCACGATGCTCAAATTGATGCTGAATTAGACGACGAGTTCATTTCAGCGTTTGCAACTAAGCCTACAGTTCCAGAAGAACAACCACTAGCAACAGTTAACGAAACTGAGAGATTAAGATCTTTGTTAAATCCAGTTGAAGAACAAACATCTTCATTCCATTTCCAACTAGATGAATCTGATATTGATGAATCTCAAAACATCGCACCAGAAACAACAACAACTACTACAACAGAAGAACAAACAGAAGAACAAGCACAAGAACCAACGCCATTACCGGAAATCAAAAGAAAGTTTGGTTTATTTTTCGCAAATTTCGATTCACCTTTCCTAATTGCTCAAACTCAAATAAATAAATTGAACAATTTTAAAATTAATGAGAAGTTAAAATATGATGACTGGTTTTGGGAAAACAGAGGTGAGTTGAATAGAGAATTTAGAGGTCGTAGAAGAGATGTTTTAAGACAAATTAAAAAGAAAAATAAAGGTTCCGCTAGTGGTAGTGGCGGGAATACTTTTATGATTTAGCCGATGTATTATCATTTTCTTGTATATTAATTTTAATAGATTAATTTAAGTTACATAAATTACTGTACTGCAATCCAGTGCCGAAGAACTATATCGAATAATGTCTTTGAATTCGAAGAAAATCGAAAAAAACAGAGAAATAACATATACGGGGGAACTAAACTAAACCTGTAGTAGTGGTATAAGTAAAAACAAGCAAAGAAAAAATGATAAAACCCAAGCAAATAAAAAAGAAACAAAATCCCGCCACTAAAGTAAAACAAAATAAGAAAAAATGATATATTCCTGTGTAGTAAAATAAGACAACCAATGATACCATTTCATGATCCAAGATAAAATTAGAAAAACAAAACAATATTAAAATCCTATATTGTAGAAGAGAATAATAACTAGTTGACTAAATTCTTGATGTCTTCGATGACAGCAACAACATCATTGAATAAAGATTCTGGGACGTCTATCTTTTCTAAAGTTTCTTCTAAAATTTCGGCAGCTCTAGAGCTCTCTTGTTCAGCACCAGAATAGTTCCAGAAATCAGATAAATCCTTACCTGCACCATTGTAAATTAAAACATTAGGAGTCTCTTCGTCTGGAATTGAAGATAACGCATCTTTAGTACCAAATTTAATCAGATTAGCTTTCATTTCATCCGGAGTAATGGCCGAAGAAGAGAACAAAGAATCAGTTTCTGGCTGTAATGATAAGAAGTAAGTCATTAAACCACAAACATGTGGAGAAGCCATAGAAGTACCCGATAAGACAGCAGTAGCAGTATCAGAACCAATATAGGTAGACAAAACGTTTAAACCTGGAGCAAAAATATCAACACACTTACCGTAGTTAGAGAAGTAAGCTCTAGTATCAGATAGCGTGGAAGCACCAACAGTAACCGGCTTTTCAGCAGCAGCTGGAGAAGTGTTACAAGCATCTTGATTCTCATTACCAGCGGCAACAGAAAAGTGAATACCAGCTTTTACAGCGGCATTAACGGCCATATCTAAAGCTGGTGATTTACCACCACCTAAAGACATGTTAGCAGTAGAACCCTTGAAACCTTTCTTGCCAGCTTTGGATTCAGCAATATGCATATTAGCAGCAACTTCAACACCTTTAACAACATCAGCCATAGTACCGGAACCGTTGGATCTTAAAACTTTAATAGCGACCAAACTAGCGTTTTTAGACACACCGTAACTCTTAGAACCAATGGTACCAGCACAATGAGTACCGTGACCATTACCGTCGACATCTTCATCACCATCTGGAATGGTAGCACCCCATTTAGCTCTGCCTTCAAATTCTTGATGTGTAATTGAAACACCAGTGTCAATAATATAAGCCGTGACACCTGTACCCGCAACGTCGTCGTATAAATATTGGTTAAAGTTAGATAAACCTAATTGTTCTCTGTGAGAGACTCTAGACAAACCCCATGGGGCACCAATCTGAGTGGTAGCTTCATTAGAATGAACAGCAGAGTCCATTTCAACAACAGCAATGTCTGGATTTCTTAATAACATCTTGACAACTGAAGGAGTGAACTTACCCGAATAACCCAGCATAACGCCATCTACATCAAAGACGTGCTTGATACCACCTCCGTTCTCGATAGAGAATTCGGACACCTGATCTGGAGTGGATAAAGAAGATAAAGATTGAGAAACCAAGTCTTGAACCCATAATTTATGGAACTCAGAAGCATCTTTAGTCATACCATCTTTGAACATGATGATATAAGAGTTAGGAATGAATGATTCCATACCAATTAGAGGAGCAGCGTCTTCTTCAGACAATAATTCAATGTTACTAGATTGTAAGGCCTTAGGAGCTGCAGCGACCTTATCGGCTTCGACAGGAATAGCGACGTCCTTGACAAGGTTAAACTGGACAGGTAAGTCGTCGAAGTTAGGGATGACCAATGCATTAACGCTGGACAAGGCAATTAGAATTGAGAGGGCGACAGAGTTGGATAACTTCATCACTATAGTTATGGATGTGGTGGGTCAGTAGTTAGTTGTTAGTATGAGTATCGAAGGCTCGATGATTCAAATCTAAGAAGAAGAGGTGATGGATGGGTGGCAAACGAATTGGCTGATAAGGATCTTTTTAAATGCTCAAGCGAGTCGTAAGTGACTCCACACCATTACGTAATCTAGGATTGAGAAGCCCGCTGATAAGGGGCACGTGAATATATCACATGATAGGACAATCTTTTCATACCATGACGATCATGATAACATATGACTTTTATTATTAAATATTGTTTATATCTATATCTATACAGTTACAATACAACAGCAAATCTACCCTCTCTTCTTAATTTCTTTCACCTTTGCTATCACCTCATTATCAGCGTCGTCTTGCTTCTCTGAAGCAGCAATATCCTTCACCTTATCATCGTAGTCATCAATATCACTATACTGTTCTTCAAGTTCAATACCATCCTCAATAGCTTGTTCATCTAACTCTGCTTCAATCTCATCCTCAAGATCATGTTCTTCATCACTTAGTTCCATCATTTCTTCATCTTCATCTTCATCATCTAATAACCCAGCATCATCTAATTCTTCAATATATTCAACATTTTCTTCAATCTCATCTTCTTGAGCTTCATCTTGTTCTTGTAATGCTTTCATCATATCTCTCTTCAATTCTAATCTATCAGTTACCATACCAATCTTACCTCTTAATTCCATTAATCTTTCTAAGTTTCTACTCTTAGCACTTAAAACACTAATTAAATTATTCAAATTGCTATTTTTATTATTAACATGATTAATCAAATAATTTCCATGATAAATTAAAATGTTCTTAATCCAATAATTCAAATTCAATTGCCTATTACCATTTCTACTGATTCTCTCAGAAAGTCTATCCAATAATGTGACAATATAAGCCGAATCCATTTTATAAATTGTATTTCTGATAATACTTTCATCTTTATTATTTAAAACTGTTTCTAATAACGAATGGTCATTAGATTTTAACGCTTGAATTAAAACAACCGTAAGTGTACCAGCTTTAGCTTTCTTTTTTTGTTGTCTAACTGTGCTAGACCCATTAACCATAGTTCCATTCTGTGATTGTAATTGTAATCTTTCAGCCAATGATAAATCTTCTTCTTCGTCTTCTTCGTCTTCATCCTTACCTAAATCCCTTACATTATCACCTGAGGAAACAATAGCATGGCTTTCATTATAATGTTTAGCAGATGCAATATCATGACCATGTTTTAAATTTTGGAATGGTTTCAAATTAGGTTTTTCTTTTAATAATTCAATCGGTTCATTAATTGTATATTCCTTTTCACTGTTACCGTTATTATCCCACCATTGTAAATGATGGAAAAATGGTATGGATGAATCTTCTAACCATGATAATATAACGAACCTATTATTCAACTTAAGATTTTCAAAAATCAAATTTTCAGAAACTTGTCCAGCTGGTCTAGAAATCTTAATTGTTTGATTTGAACTAACCGATTTTTTAACATTCTTTCTTCTGTTGTACTTAGACGAAGCAGTAGCAGCTTGTCTATCATTGGATATGCTAAATGGATCATTGAAAATCTCAACGTTCCCTGAGTCAGTCAGTGCAGCTAATAAATCTATTTTAAATTCTTCATTTTTGAAATAATCAACTCTTAAAATGGCATTCTCTGTAACGTAAATCTTGACTAATTGATTGGCTTTTATATCTAAACAATTTATAAATCTATCATTTTTGGTGTATGTTAAAACGTATTTATCATCATTAATTAATTTAATTTCTTCTATCTCATTAATATGATTGGAATTCAATTGATGGAGCATTTTGTCTTGTAGTAAGTATAAAGAACTTGAACCTAGAATCAATTGTTCATTATTTAGATATTTGAAATTCTTAAAATGGACATTGTCTAAAGAATCATTAACATAATCGTTTAGATTAATTGATTTAATTTGTTCAAGCCCATCATCAAATTCGAACAATTTATTATGTAAATCCAAACCCCAAAATTTGTTTGAATCATATTGAAATGAAATTAAATTGGAACTTAACTTAACGGTTTTCAAAATTTCATTAGCTGAAGGAGAATAGATATACAAAAAATTTGAATTTTCAAATAATAGACAAATTAACTGATCTTCTAAATTTCCAATTAATTTCTTTTGCTTTTTGTTTGGATGCACTGAGCCAGTTATTGTATTTGGAATCCACTGCACTTTAGAGACTTTTAATCCTTTTGATAATGGAAAAACGGTTGAAAATGATTGTAATGAATTTGTGATTTTGTTTGCAGTAGATGAAGAAGTTGAAGATTGGACTCTAACAACATGTGAGTCTAATGATAATATAACACTAGCAAAGAATTGCCCACTCGGATCATACTGGGATGCAACTAATGACATGCTGTTTTATTTATATATATGCTATTATTATAGCGGTATAGAGTGACTGAATAGTGATTTTTTGTAATCTGCTTGTGCCTTAAGCTATGTTAACATTAAGGTGTGATATTTTTCTTCTAAAATTTTTTTTTCACTGGCTGTGCCACTCCTATTGGCTATCATTATGTCGATCGACCACAATAGACGCGCGCCTCCATTTGTTGAAAAATTTTGAGATTTATTGACACAGCTAGTTAATCGAGTCATCGTGTATTACTGTGTATGCTCTTTTTTGAGTCATTGTTACACTTACACATTTCATCCATTTTATCACCATGAGTACTGATGCTAAAGGTGTTGTGTTAGAAAACACAACTCGTAGAGATGCTTTGATTGATATTGAAAAGAAATACAAACAGTTATGGGCTGAAGAAAAACCATTTGAAGTCAATGCTCCAACTAATGAAGAAGTGCCATACGGTACACCATTAGAAGAACTACATGAACAATATGGAAAATACTTCACGTCTATGGCTTACCCTTACATGAATGGTGTCTTACATGCAGGTCATTCTTTTACCTATTCTAAATCTGAATTTGCAACTGGTTTTGAAAGATTAAGAGGTAAGAGAGCTTTATTCCCATTAGGTTTCCACTGTACCGGTATGCCAATTTGTGCCGCTGCTGATAAATTAAAGAGAGAAATTGAATTATTTGGTAAAGATTTCTCTGGCTATTCAGCTGATGGCCAAATTATTGAAGAACCAAAGAAGGAAGCAAAAGTAGTTGAAAAGACCGATCCAACTAAGTTCATTGCTAAGAAAGCTAAGGTTGCTCAAAAAGCGGGTACTTCCAAATACCAGTTCCAAATCATGCAACAATTAGGTATTCCAACTGAAGAAATTCATCAATTTGCTGATCCTTACCACTGGTTGTCTTTCTTCCCTCCATTAACTAAACAGGATGTTACTGCTTTTGGTGGTAGTGTTGATTGGAGAAGATCTATGATTACTACCGATATGAACCCATATTATGACTCATTTATCCAATGGCAAATGAGAGCTTTAAAAGAATCCGGTAAGATTAAGTTTGGTGAAAGATACACTATTTATTCTGTCAAAGATGGTCAACCATGTATGGATCACGATAGACAATCTGGTGAAGGTGTTCTGCCTCAAGAGTACACCGGTATTAAGATTCAAATTACAGGTTTCACCCAGGAAACTTCGGAATTATTCAAGAGTAAAGGTTTCGATGCATCTGATAAGAAGCTTTTCTTAATTGCTGCCACTTTAAGACCGGAGACTATGTTTGGTCAAACTTGTTGTTTCGTTTCCCCAAAGATCAAGTATGGTTTATTTGATGCTGGTAATGGTGATTACTACATTACTACTCACAGAGCTTTCAAAAACATGTCTTATCAAAAATTGACTCCAAAGAGGGGTGAGTTTACCTCCATCTTAGATATCGATGGTAAGGCTTTAATTGGTTCTAAGATTCATGCTCCATTAACTCCTCATAAAGAAATAAGAGTTTTACCTATGGAAACTGTTTTAGAAAATAAGGGTACTGGTGTCGTCAGTTGTGTTCCATCAGATTCTCCGGATGATTTTATTACCACTAGAGATTTATATAACAAGCCAGAATATTACAATATTAAACAAGAATGGGTTATTACAGATATAATTCCTGTTGTGAAAACTTCTAAATATGGTGACAAATGTGCTGAATATTTGGTCAATGAATTAAAGATTAACTCTCCAAAGGATACCAATCAATTAGCCAAGGCCAAAGAATTAGCTTATAAAGAAGGTTATTATAACGGTACTTTAGTCTGGGGTAAGTATGCCGGTGAAAAAGTTGAGGTTGCTAAGGTCAAAGTTAAGGAAGATTTGATTGCATCTGGCGAAGCTTTCGTTTACAATGAACCAGAAAGCTTAATTATGTCTAGATCCGGTGATGAATGTATTGTTTCCTTAGAAGATCAATGGTACTTAGACTATGGTGAGCCAACATGGAGAGCCCAAGTTGAAGAATGTTTACAAAACATGAACACTTTCAACGATGAAACCAAGAATGCCTTTGAAGGTGTTTTGGATTGGTTAAAGAACTGGGCTGTTTCAAGAACCTATGGTTTAGGTACTAGAATCCCATGGGATCCAAAATACTTAGTTGAATCGTTATCTGACTCTACTATTTATCAAGCTTTTTACACAATTGGCCATTTATTACATTCAGATTTCTACGGTAAAGTTGTCGGTCCATTGGGTATCACTGCTGAACAAATGACCGATGAAGTTTGGGATTATATTTTCTTTAGATCTGAAGAAGTTCCAGAAGGAATTTCGAATGATAAATTACAATTATTAAGAAGAGAATTCGAATTCTTTTACCCATTAGATATTTCCACATCTGGTAAAGATTTAATTCCAAATCATTTAACTTTCTTCATTTACTGTAATGTTGCTTTATTCCCTAAGAAATTCTGGCCAGCTGGTATTAGAGCCAATGGTCACTTATTATTGAATAATGCCAAGATGTCTAAATCAACTGGTAACTTCAGAACATTATCTCAATTAATTGAAAAGTTTGGTGCAGATGCGTCTAGAATCGCATTAGCTGATGGTGGTGATACTATTGAAGATGCCAACTTTGACGAAAGTAATGCCAATGCAGCTATTTTGAGATTATACAATTTGAAAGAATGGATTGAAGATATGGTTAAGAACCAATCCACTTTAAGAACTGGCGAATACAATTTATTTGATAAACTGTTTGACAATGAAATGAATTCATTAATTGAACAAACTTACAAAAATTACGATGCTACTTACTACAAGGCTGCTCTAAAGACTGGTTTATTTGATTATCAATATGCTAGAGATTACTACAGAGAAGTTAGTTCAACTGAAGGTGGCATGCACAAAGATATAATTTTAAGATACATTGAAACCCAAGTGATTTTGCTCTCCCCATTTGCTCCTCATTTTACCGATTACGTTTACAGAGAGCAATTAGGACACAAAGACTCCATTTTCGAAGCTTTGTGGCCTAAATTGACCAAACCAGTGTCTCAAGCTGAAACCTCCGCTTTAGAATTTGTTAGATCATTAGCTAGATCCATCAGAGAAACTGAAGGTTTGTTAACTAAGAAGAAGAAAGGTGGTAAGCCAGCTGAATTAGATAAAGCTCAACCTGCCAAATTATCCTTATTCATCTGTACTTCTTTCCCAGAATGGCAAGAAAAGTATGTCGAATTAGTTAGAAGATTATTTGAAGCTTCTAAATTCGACGACATGGGAACCATCAAGAAAGAAATCAGCAAACAAGACATGAAGAAAGCTATGCCTTTCATTAACGATTTAAAGAAGAGATTAGCGACTTCTAAAGCTGAAGAGGTTTTCGATAGAGAATTGGATTTCGATGAAATTGAAGTTGTTAAAGCTGCTTTGAATGTTTTAAAGAAAGCCCCTGCTTTAGTTTCTATTTCTGAACTTGTTGCTTATTCTTTTGATAATGGTGCTAAGAAAGGTAAAAATATCTTAACTGGTGAAGAAGTTGATGTTCCAGGTTCTAAATCTATTGATAGTGCTGTTCCTGGCCAGCCTGCTGTTTTCATTAAGAACTTGTAAATGTTTTCTGGTTTATACATACTTTAATTTATTTACCTTTTTCTAATGTATATGAGTTTTTTCCCTTTCTTGCTTTCCAATAGAAGTAATTTTATAATGTTTCATTTTATTTAATCTATAGTTTTATAAACAACCTGTTTTTCCATAGTACCTACTTCCTTGTTACACTCATAATTGTTTGCATCATTGCTTTAACAGCAACTATTACTCCTTTTGAAAAATACGTAACTATTTCAACAAATGTTTCAAAAAATGAATTTATAATAATGCAAAGTTACACTAGCTATATTAAGAGGGAAATTAAGATATCAAAAAATAAAATATGCAAAAGGGGAATACAGAACAAAAAAAGAGTTAGCAACAACACACAAAAAATAAATAAAACACCAATGGGTTAGCCCAGCAAAGCAAAGAAAACAACAAACAACAAAAAAAATATAAAACATAAAAAAGAGAGAAAAAAGAAGTGAATTAAAAAAAAACTAAAATAAACAAGAAATACAAAAAAAGATACATCCATGGAATAAATTAATTAAATAAAATAAATAAATGCAGCTTCAACTAAATAATAATAAAATAAACAGATCGTGCAAGAGCGACGAGACTGGGCGGGCGATGGTTGAGCCTGAATCAATAAAGTGATTTTAATATCCATGATGTGTTAAAAGAATTAGCAATCTAACTGCAAAAGATCTAGATCGATATTAATGACAAAGGCAATTAATTAAGTACTTGAAATCCACGTTTCTTCAATTCAGTAACCGTCCAAGCCCAATTATTCAAAGCATATTCATCTCTTCTCGATACCCAACTTGGTTCAGTTTCCACACCAAAAGTTGCAAAATATTTTCCATTATCTTTACTTTTATCTAGATCATAACTCATACTGCATTTCAAAGTTGAATACGAACCTTCTTCATTACTGACGCCAAAGAAAAATCCAAATAATTGAAAGAAAATCCAGAACAAAGCACCTATGAAAGGCAATCTTGTGAAATGACTGAATAAATTAGTATTCATGACAAACCCGGGATGAACAGAAACGCATAAAATACTAGGGTGTCTTCTAGCTATAGTTTTGGTCATATGAATTCCTGCGGTTTTGGCGCTACCGTATCTGAAAAATGTAAACAGTATATTAGGCTTATAAGGGAAATCAAAGTTTAAACTGAATGGTAACATTGCAAATCTATGGCCAATTGAAGAAACATAAATTATTCTTGGATCTTTCACTATTGGTTCCTCCATTATTTTTATTAATCTGTCAGTTATCAAAAATGGAGAGATATAATTAGTTTGTAATTGAATTTCAAAATCATCTTTTGTTTTAGAATATGGAACAGCCATTATACCAGCATTATGAACCAATAGATTTAAATATTTTTCTCTAGTTTTGAATTCCACAACAGCATTACACACTGATTTTAAATCAAGTAAATCTAAATGGATAAACTTCAAATCACCAAGATGCTGCAAAGACCGTTGTTGTGCAGTTAATTTTGATCTTCTTATTAAGGCATGGTCTTTGATATCACCAAATGCAGTCTCGGTCCTTTGTTTGCTCCTACCACCAACATAAACGATGAATCCATGCAGATAGAGGTGTAAAACGGTGTAGAACCCTATACCACTATTACCACCAGTAATAAAACATATTCTTCTTTCTTTATCGGGATCACAGTAGGGTAATTCATCCGGATTGAAGTTGGAGGCTGGTCTCGTTTCATTTGTAAAAAACATTGTTCAAAATTGTTATCACTTTGATGGATGCTACAGAGCAAATATACCACCAAGTAATAGTCTAAGGTAATCCAATGGTTACAATCTAGGAGTTTAACAAGTTGAACAAGCCGAAACGGTCCATCCACTCCTTCCAAAGAATCACTCTTAATTAAACTTACAAGAAAATAAACTCTTAGTGATTTTCCTTCCTCTAGGCGGGCATGGCTAGTGTAAGTGGCGCAATAAATACGTGGCGCGGTACAGGGTTTTGCCCTGACTCCTGAACCTATTTAGTTATTACTAGCATTATAACAGTTACAGACTAAAGAATTTTTTAGTAATTAAAAAATCATTAGCTTATCAATCAACATATCAAACTTTAATAGGATGACAAAGTCTAAAAAAGTATGCCCTGATTCCCGGTTGAAGCAGCCTTTGATAAGCAGCTTTACGTTTTCTCAAAACATCTCCACCAGCACTAATTTTGGCACCACCAGAAGAAGGAACATCCAATAACACTAACTGATCTTCAGTTCTATCTAACCATTTTTGAATCTTAGTTCTTATGGTCCATTCCCTAACAGGGACCAAGCAGAAGAGGGCACCAATTGCTAAACAACCTGAATAAATTTGTGAATGCAAAAATGGATTTGAAGTATCTGGGGTTCTTAATTTCAATGCAATAACTTCAGAAAAAATCAAAATACCACCGCACATCACCTGTGCATATGTCCATGATGCCGGAAATAGTTCAGGAGGAGTTGCATCCGCTAGGAGTGCAACCGAAAGACTTGAAGCAACAGGTAAATTAAATGATAAGATAACAGAATAAGCTACAACTACTCCATAAGTTCGAGCATTGGTCCACATTGCAAGAATCAAAACCGCTGTAATTGCTGTTGAGAAAACCGCCATATTCACTCTTCCCAATTTATCAGCCCCATATCCAATGGCTATTCTCCCTAAAATTTGGCAGCCACTAAAGATAGCGGTAGCATTAGAGCCTTGTTTTTGAGTTAAACCAACAAAAGTACAATAGGAGGCTAAAGAAACCAATGCAACATTATAACAACTGGCCATTAATGCAGTCCACAAGCCAATTGAACATACTCTCAACATGCTCAAGACTTTGAAATCAAACAAGATTTTGATTCTAATTTTCACATCTTTCCAAGATTTAGTAAGTGGAACAGGTTTTCTATGTTTACATAGAACAACAACGAGCGTGTTTGTAGCCAGGCAAACAATAGCCACCATTCTCAAAGACCATTTATAAGAACCAGTTCTGTCAATTAGATTTTGAGATCCTAAAGAAAAAACAATACCACCAACACCAGAAGCGCAAACTGCCAATCCCGTACCAGTACCCCTTTTATTATCAAACCATTCTGGAATTAAATTCATTGGAGGATTAAATATAAATGCAAATCCAATCCCAACCAGAACCCCTTGCGTAAGATAAAGCTGCCATAGCTTAGTAGCAAATGAACTGAGAAAATAACCCAAAAAATGAATAACTAATCCAATGGTTATCGTTGGTCTAAGACCGATAGTAGAAGTTAATAGCTGAACGACACAAGAAAACAAAGATCCAAATCCAAGTAATATACCAGCAATCCATGCAAAATCCAAAGATGTTTGTCCAGGAAATGTGTGATGATTAATCCAATAACTTAAATAAACACCAAATCCGGCACTTGAACCAAACGTTGCAAATAGAGACATAAAGCCAGCTAACGAAATCAACCAAGAATATCCTTTATCTACTGGAGGATACTTCATTTCATAATCATAATCATTGTCCTTTTCATTTTCTGTTTTGTGAGCTAAGGATGTATGATCTTGATCAACAGACTTATGAGTGACTATTCTAATAGCATGTTCTAGATTTCCTTCTTCTCCAACTAGCATAGTTTTCTTTCTTTCTTCATCATCTAGCTGGGTTTTTAAATTACTGTCTTTAACTTGCTCATATAGATCAGCAATACTTTTGGTAACCATTCGACTTAATGAATTAATTTTGGACAATCTTGTTGAAGAAACGCTTGCAATTGATTTAACTTCAGTCAAGTTTTTGATGAATTCCTCTTCAATATTGTCAATTCGGTGAATATGAGCATTAGATTGGCGGGTGGTGCTCTTTGCTATTAGAGCAGACTCATGAGATGGATTTTGTGAGAAGTTATCGGTTTCAATATTCATGTTTCTTGAAAGTGTAAGTGAAGTGTCTATAAGGTAGCCAAACCATAACTCGAAAGAAGACGCAGCTTTAAAGTGGACAACAAGGTGAGAAACGCTAATTTATAATAGGCCCAGTCTTTAATTTGAATCTTATACAATTCTTTGAGTCATATAGACCCAGAAATTGAATAGATATATTGGGAGTTCGAGTCATCTTTGTCGTAAATCGGAGAACCCACATTTTGATTGAATAGGAATTAAACTTTTAATTCCGGCGCTGCTTTCAATGAACCACGGCGGAATCAAGATATAAATTTTAATTGTAAATATATCATAATAAAGCTCATGAGAAATGTGAATCATAGAAAAATTTCATGTTTCTTTTGAAAATAATGAATTTTTTTTGGAGGGGATGGTAAGAGGTAAACTTTCTCCTCAACTGAGTTTTGGTTGGTAGAATAATTTCCTCAGTTGCGCCTATTTTTGCTGATTTCAAGGCTGCGTGTGATACCTTCTGTTGACATTTGAACCCATGAATTCATTTCTTTAATCTAGAAAAACTTCGAAAGAGGTAAAATACAACGGCAACGTTAGTTGTGTTGAGATTGAAAAGTATATGCACATACGCGTGGATGAAATAAAAATCCAATCTATGCTAGTCTTTAAAGATGGTAATTGATTTAATTATACTTCCTCCTGCAGTATCCCAATTGGTGTCATCTATTTCTACTTGAACATACTTCCATCTTAACCATATTGGGATTTTGGATCTTCCACCACCACCTTTCTTTAATGGTTCACCAAACCTTTCAACTAGGTCCTTTCCAGTGGAGTCGGAGGTCATATCAAACGGGAGTTCAGATGCTCTTTTATAGCTCTTGTTCTGTAAATAAAAATCTATACTATCTATAATTTCTAAACCCTTCTTTTCTATTGTTCCAAATGATATTCCATGGTTATAATAGTTGTAATTGGTGTAGTTCTTTAAACAGATCTTAGTGGAACTTGATAGTTCGGGTAAGCCTAACTGAGAAGCTTGTATTTCTATTAAAGGCTTTCCCAAACACCGTATCCACTTATCTTGTTCAATATCGGACATTATATATGTTGTAGAATTTAGTAGTGTCCAATTCCAACAGTTCAGTTAAAAGTGCTAAACAATGTTTGTTGAATGAATAAATCCCATTCAGAAGTGCGCGACAGTCAAGAAGACCCCGAGTAAGTTATATTTGTTTTAATATTAGCATTTACAAGCCAAATAACAGTTTAATAAGTAATAAAATAATGCGTAATAATGCGTACACTACCATATTAAGCTTTAATAGGATAACAAAGTCTAAAAAAGTACCCTCCAACACCTGGTTGAAGCATTTTTTGATAAGCGACTCTACGTTTTCTCAGCACATCAGCATCAAGTTCAGCAACTCTAGGATTCTTAGAAGGGGAATTCAGTAAAGCTAGTTGGTCTTCAGTTTTTTCCAACCATTTTTGAATCTTAGTTTTAATCACCCATTGTCTAACAGGAATCAAAAATACCAAGGCACCAATTGCTAAACAACCTGAATAAACCTGTGCATGCAAAAATGGATTTGAAGCATTTGGGGTTCTTAATTTCAAGGCAATGACTTCTGAGAAAATCATAATACCACCACAAATAACCTGTGCATATGTCCATGCTGCCGGAAATAGTTCAGTAGGTGTTGCATCTGCTAATATTGCAACTGAAAGAGTTGAAGCAACAGGTAAATTAAATGATAAGATAACAGCATAAGCAACTACTACTCCATACGTTTGAGCATTGGTCCACATAGCAAGAATCAAAACTGCAGTAATTGCTGTTGAAAAAATTGCCATATTCACTCTTCCCAAGTTATCAGCCCCATATCCAATGACTATTCTACCTATAACCTGACAACCACCGAAGATAGCGGTAGCATTAGAGCCTTGTTTTTGAGTTAAACCAACAAAAGTACAATAGGCGGCTAAAGAGAACAAAGTGACATTATAACAGCCAGCCATCAATGCATTCCAGAATGCTATTAAAAACAGTCTTGATAGACCCAAGACTTTGAAATCAAACAAGATTTTGATTCTACTTTTCACTCCTTTCCAAGATTTAGTAAGTGGAACAGGTTTTCGGTGCTTACTTAGAACTGCAACACACAAATCAGCTGCCAAACAAACAATTGCCACCATTCTTAAAGACCATTTATAAGAACCAGTTCTGTCAATTAGATTTTGAGATGCTAGAGAGAACACAACACCACCAACACCAGAACCACAAACTGCCAACCCTGAACCAGTACCTCTTTTCTTATCAAACCACTCTGGAATTAGATTCATTGGAGGATTAAAAATAAATGCAAATCCAATACCAACTAGAACGCCTTGTGTGAGATAAACTTGCCATAGCTTTGTAGCAAATGAGCAAAGGAAATAACCCGAAAAATGAAAGAGTATTCCAATACTGAAGGTTGATCTAAGACCAATAATGGCTGACAATAACTGTACAAGAGAGGAAAACAAGGCCCCGAATCCAAGTAATATACCCCCAATCCATGCAAAATCTAAAGAAGTTTGTCCGGGAAATGTTTCATGATTAATCCAATAACTTAAATAAACACCAAACCCACCACTTGAACCATAAGTTGCAAACATAGCCATGAAGCCAGCTAATGAAATCAACCAGGAGTATCCTTTATCCACAGGAGGATACTTACTTTCATAATCATTGTCACTGTCTTCTGGTTCTTCTGCTTGGTTAGCTGAGGATGGATGGTCTTGATCAGTTTTAGTTGACTTATGCGTAGCGATTCTAATAGCATGTTCTAGTCCTGGATTTGTCAGTTCTCTTCCTAATTTGGTTTTCTTTCTTTCTTCGTCATCTAGTTGAGCTTGTAAGTTGTCATCTTTAACTTGTCCGTATAAATTAACAATGCTTTTGGTGACTGTTCGGCTTAAGGAATTAACCTTTGAAAACGTTGAAGAAACACTTGCAGTTGATTTGACCTCGGTTAAGTCCTTACTTGCTCCTTCTTCAATCTTTTCGGATGGATGAAAATGAGTTCCAGATTGAGTCTCAGTAGTCCTTGTTATCAGATCAGATTGAAGGGATGAGGCTATTGAATAGTTGTCGTTAGAGTTATGAGTGTTCATCTTTGTTGAAAGTGTAGCTAGATGGAAGTTTATACAGGGACCAAACAAAAATGCGGCGGACAACCGAAAAGAAGAAGTGGCGGTAATTAGGGGAAAGGGGAACTCAATAGTGTAGAATCTCGAAGTTATAATGTTCCTGACTAGTTTTTATAACTTGGTTTCATACAAATCTTTGCCCCATACGGAGCTACCTAGATAGGGAGTTAGTCATCATTGTCCCAAGTCGGAGAATCAGATTTTGAGTGATTAATTTATCGGTATAAGTTAAGCGATCTGGCGGGTACGCCGCACGCCGAGCTACAGCCCCAGCCCCGATTCGGGAGAGTGCCGACAGTGCATATGGTATCGTATCTTCGGCATCTACTGATTGGGAAGATATTAATGGTATAAATATTAATATGCTGAGTAGTTCTATTCGATAATGCAAAATATTAAGGGTATATAAAAATAAGACCAATTAAATATGAAAATGGAAATGAAAATGAAAACTGAAAATGACAATGTGCCTGAATCATTAAATAAATTAAACCTTGATAGGATAAATCAGTCTTGAACAATAGCCTTTAGCCCCAGATCTTAAAAGTTTCTTATAAACTGCTCTACGTTTGTAAAGCAGTTCCTTATTAAAAACAACTTCTTCGAGGTCTTTTTCTTTATCTTCAGAGTCAGATTCAGGACCTACATTGATATGAGATAGCATATCCTCTGTTTTCTCTAATCTACTCTCTACCAATTTTCTAACTTTATACTCTCTAACTGGAATAATGAAAAGCAGTCCACCAACAGCAAAACAACCTGAAAATATTTGTGCTCTAATGAAAGGCTTAGCAGCTTGTGGCGTTTTCAACTTCAATGCAATAACTTCACAGAATAAACAGAAAATACCAACCACAAACTGTTCATAACTCCAAGCTGCAGGGAAAAGTTCTAGTGGAACAGCATCCGCTAGGACGGGCTGATGTAAGGTTGAGGCAACACCAAACGTCAAACCCGCCAAAACAGCATAAGCAACAACAACTCCGTAGGTATGTGTGTTTATAAACATTCCAAAGACCAAAATGAAAACAACCATAGTTAAAATAATACTAATATTCACTCTACCAAATCTGTCCGCACCGAAACCAATCAAAATTCTGCCAAGTGCCTGACAACCATTATAAATAGCGGTGACATGAGAACCATCTCTCTGTGATAATCCAATGAAAGTACAGAAAGCAGATAATGAAAATAATGAAACAAGATAACATGAAATAACTAAACAAAACCACAGTGTAATGCAATGGACTGTCCATATTTTTAGAACTGAAAAATCAAATAAAACTGACAATCTAGCTTTAATTTCTTTCCATTTCAATAATCGACTTCTTGGAATCCTTGGTTTTGTAATAATAGTACAAACGACATTCAGAGCAGTGCTGATAATTGCAATCATTCTAATAGACCATTCATAAGAACCAGTTTGATCAATCAATTTCTGAGCAGACAATGAAAAAACAAACCCGCCTATACCTGAAGCACTAACTATAATACCAGTTGAAAACCCTCTTTTCTTATCAAACCATTCTGGAGTAACAGTCATACAAGGGTTGAAAGAAATTGCAAACCCCATACCAACTAGTAAACCTTGGGTACAATAAAGCTGCCATAACTTGGTAGCATAAGACGATAAAATGAATCCAATCAAATTTAATACAGTTCCAAGTGACATGGCTACTCTAATACCAAATATGGCTGAAATCATTTGAGCAACGGGGGCTAAGGACTGTGCTAAACATAAAACCAGGCCACCAATGAAAGCATAATCTGTTGACGTAGCACCTTCGAAAGTATTGTTATTCATCCAATAACTCAAAAGAACACCATAAGAAGCATTAGCACCCCAAGTTGCAAACAAGGATAAAAATCCAGCTAATGTGATAACCCAAGCATAACCCTTATCAACTGGAGGATATTTCTTCTCCGGTATAGATTCCTCTTCTAGTTGTTTTTTAGCTGCTTGTTCTTGTTCCTTTTTAGGGAGAGTTGATCTATAAGTAGCTATTTTAATTGCTTCTTCCAACCCCAAATTTGTTAGCTCTCTGCCCACTCTAGTTTGTTTTCTCTGTAACTCTTCTTGCTCGGTTTGTAAATTATCATCTTTGATTTGATCGTACAAAGAAGCCACATTTCTTGAGACCGTTTTTTTAATTGAAACAACTCTCGATATTGCAGAAGAAGTTTGAGACGAAATAGTTCTCACTTTATTTAGTGAAGCAACACTCCCCTGTGTTCTTCCCTGCGCTCCTCCAGGTTTGTGATCATTATGTAGGTGGTCGATATTGTGGATAGAGGAATCACCATCGGAGGTAAGCGAGCTGATATCAGAGGTAGCGTCTTCGTTTCTGTAGCTGGGGCGGTTGTAGTCAGACATCTCTAAGTGCAAGGGTGTGCAATGGTGGAGAGAGTGTAGGGTGAAGTAAAGGTAAAGGGATTAAGGGTGAAGGTCATTTGGAAGCACTGGTTTTAGGTAGGTAGGTAGGTAGGTACCATGACAGAAAATCTAGATCACGAAATAAATTCAATATGAAAAAGCGAAGATCGAAACGGGTATAATCCGGAGATTTCACGAAAAAAAAAAACTCAAAACAGTGCAGTGCTAACCGAGAAGTCATTCGATTCATATTTGAAAAATGCATACAATTCAATTTTTCTTTTCAACTTTCAATACTGCTTTCTTTATTCTCTTCAGTAAACTCAATATACATTCTCAAACTATCATAAAATGACTCAAGATATCCCCAAACTAGAAACAGAGAACTTGGAATCCAACAGTGCAAGTATTTCCAATAGTTTCAAAATTAACTCTCAAAACGAAAATGGCTTAACACAAACCCATGCTAACAATGACGAAGATAAAATACACCACATTTTTGAAGGTTTAGCTCCCATGATGGAAAATATGCTTGCAACAAACAACGAAGCCACGGTGTTTCTTTTCATGGATGTGATGTGTGGTAGAATGTCTCTCAAGAGTGCTAATCGTCGCATCCAGGCACACAATAGTGCAAACGAAAGAATAGCACGTCAACATAAGCAACTTATGCTGAGACTTATGAAGAATCCTGAAGATGACGAAGATATCACTTCTGATGAAATAAATTCATTTGAAACGACGATGAAAGCTATAGAAAAGGATGCGAAACCTGAACCACCGATTGAAGTGTTGCTTACAACCTTTCAAGAGACCTGCCAAAAATATGCTGTTGAATACTGTCCTCTTAACCATATGGCATTTATTGATGAATATAAATCTATCAAGGACTATCCTGGATGTTTGCTTTGTGATTATAAAAGAGAAACACCTAAACCAACAAAACTGCGCTCTTGAAGTTTATACTTCCTTCTGGCTCAATATTATTCATTTTTTTCCATTAATTGCATTTCATTTCTAGCTCAACATTATTATTTATCATTCACTATTCATTTTTCATGGCATTTTTAGTTTCAAAAGCAAAACATAAATAGGAAATGATCCGTTAATTCCAATCATTCCTTGCAAAATAAGTTATTACTCTCCTCCTACCAAATAGTTAGGTGAACCCCTCTTTTTACTTGACACATAGTTATAGTTCACTTATATATTTTCTTGTTATATATGTTTAAAATAAAACCTGAGTTGAAAATAGTACAGTAACTTTTGTACGGGTGAGCTACCGACTTTCGCTAATTGTAGTAAATTCAAACTTTTAGAGTTTCAAAAATTCAGCAAAAAGTAATTACATACATTTTTTATACACGTTATTTAATTAGTTTATTAAAATATCACCTATAAAAAAGAGAAGTTCTAATGTTCAGCATGAGGATCTTCTTTAGGTGGTTCAGGGTCAACTGTAATCATAGTATCAATTCTTAAAATTGCAATACAAGCTTCCAAAGCACTCTTTAAAGATTTAATTTTTGAAACAGTTGGTTCTAACACACCATGAGAAATCTCATCAACAACCTTACCTCTGATTAAATCTAAACCGTAATTTTTATAATTTTTTCTCTTTGTATCAGCATTAGAAACTTGTTGTGATGCTGCATGATATGATCTTAATTTAGCTATTAAATCAGAAGCATCTTTGGCTGCATTAACGGCCAAAGTCTTTGGGATGACTAGTAAAGCATTGGCAAATTCTGCAATTGCTAATTGTTCTCTTGATCCAACTGTGGTAGCAAAGTTTTCTAAATAAATATTTAAAGCTGATTCAACTGCACCACCACCTGGAACAACGTTACCACTTTCTAAAGTTCTTTTAACAACAGATAATGAATCGTGAATCGATCTCTCCATTTCATCTAGTGAATAATCATTAGGACCTCTTAGCACAATTGAAGATGAAGAATGAGCTTTAGTACCTTTTATTAAAATACATTCATCATCTGAAAACTTTTCTTGAACAACTTCTTCAGCTTGACCTAAATAACTACTTTCAAAAGTTTCCTCTCCTTCTAAATTAGACATACTACCAATCAAAGTAGCGCCTGTTGCCCTAGCAATTCTTCTTAAATCTTCCTTTTTACAACGTCTGACAGCCATAACTTTAGCTTCAACAAACACTTTCAAACATAAATCATCAATACCTTTAGTGGTTAGAACGACATTCGCACCGGCATCAATGATCTTCTTAACTCTTTCCAAAATGATACCGTATTCTCTTTTTCTAATAGCTTCTAATTGCTCAGGATCATCAATATTAATTTGAACACCCATTGCCATTCTAGCTTTTTGTAGATTAATATCAATAACAGCAATCTTAGCACCAACAATTTTCTTAACCATAGCTTGAGAACCAACAGTACAATTTAAAGCGTAACCATTAACTAAAACTGATTCTAAAGCAGATTTACCATGAGCTTTTAAAATGTTAACAGCTTTAACAGGGTATTTTGTTTCACCTTTTAAATTTGTAGTCTTAACAGCAACCATTGCATCAACAACCATTTTACTGAAAAATTCAGAATCTGGGCCTATAATTTTAGAAGACATTGAAGTTTTTGCAATATTGATTAAAGTTTTCTCTCCTAATGAATCAACTGGTTGAGACAAAACATCCTGAATATATTTTATAGCTTCTCTTAGAGCTAATCTATAACCTGTTATGATAGTAGTTGGATGTATTTTGTTTTTAACTAACTCATTCGCTTTTTTTAATAATTCAGAGGCAAATATAACAACAGATGTGGTACCATCACCAACTTCTCTATCTTGCTGCTGAGCTAACTCAACTAAAATCTTACCAGCTGGATGTTGAACATCTAATAAAGATAAAATAGTGGCACCATCATTGGTTACCACGACATCACCAATATCATCAACCAACATTTTATCCAAACCAACAGGGCCTAAAGATGATTTAACAACGTTGGCAACAGCCTGAGTGGCCAACACATTTTGGTTACGGACATCATCACCGCTTAACTTTTGACCTCCCAAGAAAAGGGTATCAGAACGAGCAGTGGAAAACATGAGGAAGGTGAAATAGAATGGATTCCGAGAGGGAGTGAATCTGGAAAGAACTAAGAGCAGATCAGTTCAACTTCAATTCTTAAGCACAATTAATTCAACGTATCCATCAAAAGTTCAGTACGCGTCGCTGGAAAATTTACTTGAGGAGGGCGGGGCTGCCTAACCGCTGGAGCTTACTCAGAAGACAGTAATTCTTAACTACGGGCGTACTTTGGGATGTGCTGAGAGATAATACTTAAAGGAGAGAAAGAGTATAAAGGAGAGAAATCATAAGTAGAAGAAAAAGCGATTAATACCAACAGTGAAACAAAGACGGTGAAGAAAGACTAGGTAATAGTGGAAATCTATACAAAACAATAAACAAACAAAACAAAAAAACAAAACATAAATGAAAAATGGACGTCTTGATGAAAGGCCCATCAGCATCAGCATCAGCATCTAGCTAATACCCACCAGACGACAAGTAGCTGTAGTTCTTTAAAGCATTGGAAATAAAAAAATGGTTCTCAAATAAATATTAATATAGAGAGGAAATTCTTTTTCTTTTGCCATCAGTTCGATAGTTTGATTGGGATATAATAGATTATAAGATAGTACACTTCTTGCTCTTTTTAATGACAGGAGGTTCTAAAGCGGCAACAATGGCATCATCAAACAAGTTCTTTAAACCAACTTGAGTCAAAGCAGAGCATTCAGAATATTTGACAGCTTTTAATTCTCTAGCTAATCTTTCACCTTGTGTAGGAGAGATTGGCTTTTGATGCTGTCTTGACAAATTGGCCAGAGCTGTAGGATCATCTCTTAAATCGATTTGGGTACCCACTATTATACAAGGGACATGAGGAGCATGATGGGAGATTTCTGGGAACCATTTTTCTCTAACGTTATCAAATGAAGAAGGAACAACGACCGAAAAACAGATTAAAAAGATATCAGTTTGGGGATAAGATAAGGGTCTTAGTCTATCGTAATCTTCTTGACCAGCAGTGTCAAATAGGCCAAATGTGTAAGGTTCGTCACCTATCATGACGGTGACAGCATAGTTATCAAAAACCGTTGGAACATAATCTTCAGGGAACTGGTTGCTTGTGTATGAGATCAAAAGACATGTCTTTCCGACGGCACCATCACCGACGACGACACACTTTATAGTATTATTTGAGGACATTGTATGGGGCAAGCAGGATAGTTGAAAGGAGGTGATATGGATGGGTGTGTGTAGTGTGTGGAGCAGAGAGATTGTGAAGGACGGTTACAACAACACAAGTTTCTTTCAGTAGAGTCGAGTTGAGTTCCAACGCACTCTGGCAGACTGAGATTTCGACAAGTGCAAATGCGTCGCCTCTGTTTCCAACTTCGGCCTACTGAGCACAGGGACTTTACGGGACTGCTCTCTGGCTGATTACAAGAGACAATTGGTGGCGACCACTGCTTGCTGGTAGTTGTTGCAGTCGTCCATGTCGGTCAACAATCAACGCATTTCAGTTGAGGTCGGGAATGCTCCTTCAAATTTGATTGTTTCAAACAGGCTTCTCTCCTTTTTGAGACGGTGTGCCACCCAATACCTATTTTATACTTGCCTCTCAATTTGCCATGGCGATGACACCAACCCCTCTAAATGTGATAAGCTTCTTATATCCTTGACTAATTGGTATAGTCCAGCTCAGTACTTAATCTTGAAGACCAACCATTTCCTTAATCCCTTCCCCAATCCCTATATATTATTAACCCAATTGAGCCAATAATTCTCTCCCAGGGTAAGCGTGGCGGGTGGTCAATTTTGTGGCGCAGGGACGTAACATTCAGATTACAGTTAGTTTACTAATCAGTTGTTTTGTGTCTGTTTATTAAATACAAAAAAATCTATCTTTTATCTACACCTCCTAATCTTCTTCGTCGTCATCATCACTTTCAGCCTGTTGTAACCATTCGATCCATTTTTCAGCTTTATCTCTAACAGAACTCATTTCTTTACTTTTATCACCATCCCACCATTCATAGATGTTATCTTCTTCAATTATTTCTTTATCATAAAGCTCAACCAAAACATGTAAAAACAACATAGATCTGTACTCTTCATTCAACTTACAGCATAATTCTTGTAAAATTAACATTAAATCGACCTGGTCAGCATCTTCAAAAACTTGTCTTTCAAATAATGGTGTCCATTGTCCAAACACTTTATCAACGGCTTCTTTAACACCCAATGTTTGTGTAGCGATGAAATGATCGACTCTTTTAACTAACGCATTCATTGTAGATTGTCTAACTTCATGATAGGTAACATTCATACTCATTCTTAAGGTGTTCAATTCTAATAAGGCTGTATCAATGTCATGATTACTTTCCATGGCTCTTTCCAAAGTAGCAATGGCTTCAGTATTGAAATCTTCCTCTTCTTCTTCTTCTTCTTCTTCTTCGTACATTGATGTAGTTGATTGAGTTCTCTTCTTACGTTTATTAGATAACTGATGTGCTCCAAGTGTAGTTGAAGCAACTGAAATATCGGAAACATTAAGCTTAGCCATTTGATACATGATACCAGAATAGCCTTTATTAGTTTCATCGTCATCTTCTTCATCTTCATACAAGAATCCAACACCATTAGCACCAACAACAGCAGGATCATTGATTCTATTTTCAGCATCTAGTGAAAAACCCATTTCATCACTGCTTGATTCTTCTTCATCTGAAGAAGACAACAACATGGCACTATCGGCCAGTTTTTTAATTGGAGTTTGAACAATCTTAGTTTCATTAGGAATAGCGACGTTCTCATCAATAACGACATTAAATCCAATAACTGAACCCGAATTTAACATAGCATTGGCTTTAACCACAGCATTTGCAGCAACTATGGCATGTCTTACTATACAACCATCTTCAATAGTGGCACCATCCCAAATATACGAGTTGAAAATAGTAACGTTGTTACCGATACGGCAGTTTCTACCAATGACCGAGCCACCAATTATTGTGCCGTCACCAACAAATGTATCGGCACCAATAGCAACACGGGATTGTAACTTACTTGACTGAGACAATCTGATGTTATGTTCTTTGTAAATATGCTGTGATTCATAGGTGTAAGTTTGATCCTTTAATAGATTTCTTTCTGGGACTATTGGGTGGCACCATCTTTCCAACACATCTTGTGAGATACCATCATAGGTTTGCCAACTTTCTACTCTGGCAGCGTAATCTTCAGTGGTAATATACGCGTAAATGTTTTTTTTTAATAAATCACTGGTTAAAACACCCTTAACCCAATCCTTTCTTAAGTACTGATAATCGAAATTCTCTTGGAAAATAGTAGGAACAACAGGAGTACAGATATCGACATGGCAATCAATCAAATCATTCTTAATCACAAACTCACCAACATCTTCTAAAACTTCAGGATCAATGCTAACTGAGCTTTTGACTCCGTCAACGGGTGGTATATCCTGATAATACAAACATCTATTAGTCTCCTTATCCAAAATAAAGCATGATGGCTCAATATACGATCTGGAACGATGGGACTCCGAACCTTGTTTCAACACCATCGTACAAATATAGTCTCTATCATTGGCCTTACGAACCTTATGCAACGCTAAGGCCTTATTCAAGTCCAAATTGGTTATAACATCTCCAGAAACAAGGATGAAATCTCCAGTGACAATGCCTCTAGCATCGATATCTCTCATTGCATCACCCACGGACCTAGACTCATGGGAAGTGATGGTTTGGATCTTCTTGAATGGTGAAGATAAAGAAACCCATTTCGATTCATCAACGTATGTCTGGATCTGTTCAGCGTGCGATGAACACATCAGGTACACTTCCGACACGGAGTTGGACTGGGCTAAGAATTCCAAGGTGTATTCTAGTAATGGGACATTGGCTAGCGGTAGTAAACAACGGGGTTTCACTGAAGTTAGTGGCATGAATCTAGTTTGGTAAGAATCGGTTAACACTATAGCTTGTAGTTTTTGTTCATCTTCTTCTGATTCGTTTACTTTTTTCGATTTTGGCGGCATCTTGTTTTTCTTTTGAGATTTTTCCAATTGTGGGTTTGTATTTGTTTGAGGTTAAATTGAACTTGGTTGAGGGTGAATTAGATAGAGTTTGGGGTTTTTGTGTCTTTATAGCTTTACACTGAATAGTATTTGGAAATTTTTTTGATGAGTCAAATCAACCGTGGTGCACAGGTGCTATGTGCCAACAATCAAACCGATCAGAGCCAGGGGTCCAGGGGCTATAACATTGCAGTTGTTGTCTGTAACCATTACACTAAATTACAATCAGTTATCAAAAATCATTTAAATTGTTTCATAAACACTCATAATAACATTAAAGAGAGAGGCACAGAGAGAGAGGAAAGATAACGAAAAAATAGTTCACAAGAAAGAAAAGCAACTAGCTATGGACAATATTATAAAACAAGAAAAAGAAAACATAAATAAAATCATCAGATAAAATAATAATAATAAAAAGAGAGTAGTAATAATAATAAAGAAGGCTAAGTATATAGTTAATAATAATAATAATAATAATAATAATTCGATCAAGAAAGAAAGAAAAAACGGTACATTGTAGCATCTTCAAGAAAAAAAAAACAAGAGATGTGTATATCAAGAAAATAATAAAGCAATTTAAATTAAAAAGAGAAAGAACAAGAAACAAAACAGCTGGTATTATAGACCCAGTGTAGTAGTTGCGACCACTCACAACTTGTAACATTCAACACCAAAAGCCTGAAAGCAAATAATCATAGTAAAAGTAAATCCAAATAAATCTCAATAACAATAAACTAACAACTCAAAAAAAAACACAACAATGACTCAAACTCAAAACAAAAGCACTATTCAAAAGCAAAGAAAATTGATAAGCATTACTCTTTTTTTTGTAGATTTCCTTCCAATAATAAAAAAGCACCAAACACACGGGCACAGACAAGGTAAGGCACAAATAATCGACTCCCAAGCAACAAAAGCAAAATCAATCAATCAAAACAACCCAAAACTTAATAAAAAAAATAAAAAAAAGCACGTGCTCAAACACTACCAGGATTAGAGCTACTAGCAGAAGCACTACCTAGATTCGATCCACCAGCAGAAGCAGGGCTGAATTTCTGCTGAGTATGATGAATAGCAGTAGCTCTAGCTTTTAATGCCTCTGCAAACACCAAAGCCACAGGCCACACAGGAGCATCTGCTAATATCCTCACACCCAAAGACAAACATCTTGATGATAATCTTCCACTAATTATAATTTCAGCGATTGGTGTTAAGTCACCCGTATCCAAAGCCAATCTCGCTATAGCATCGTCTAGAATATCCACATCCAAAGCACCATTCGCTTGAATTCTTAGAAATTCACTATAGGAAGTGTTGTTTGATCCTTGCGGTAATAGATTCTTCTCCACCTTCTTGAAAATTGTTTCGGTACGGAGCCATAGCACTCGGTCTGCTGTTGTCAGGTTGCTCGATTTCTCTGGGTTTTTCAAAAATCCAATTGCCCATTCCTCAATGTTGTACAAATATTCAGAGATCAATAATGTGGAGGTGAATAAACAGGTCAAGAAGAAAATTGGAGTTCTGACAGAAGTCTTCTCGGCATCTTTTGTAATGCTAATGATTTCAATCCATAAATTGATGATGTCCAATGAATAATTGATAGCGTCACGTAATGCTTCCGGATCTCTGCCCAAATTTTTCATCTCTTCATTCATCCCTTTCCAGTCTCTGAACCAAACTTTACTCAGCACAGGTGATATATAAACACATTTTCTAATCTTTGCAAATGATAACATTGGTAGAATCAACTTCAACGCAGAGTTCTGATTAATCGTATGAACATTCTGTCCTCTTGGCACTAATATACCTCCATTTCTAACAAACCCAGATTCCCACGATTTTAGCAGTGTTTCAATATGAGTCCGTGAATTCATTCTCCAATGTGCAGCTTTTAAACCTTCCGATTTTTCATTTGAATTTTCCAACTCCATTCTTTCTTGATGAATGTAACCATTCAATGACATCAGCAACGAAAGCAGTGATCTAAATCCAATTTCCTTATCTAATGTATGATTGTTCAAATCCCGCCATAAATCTCTGTATGAATTAACACCATTGCTTACTTGAATCAATGTAAATTTGGAATCAATCTTGAGGTTTTTATCCTTTAGTAAACTTAGCCATTCATTGATCGTTCTAGCTTTCCATAAATCCTCAATTGGTGTAGGGGATCCACAATCGATATCTTCTGGGTTCAACTCAATATTAGCACCAATTAAAGCGCCATATAGCACACAAAGGTAGTGTAAACAATGAACCGTTCTGATTCTCGATTGTGCATAAACGAAATAATCATGGCATTTTTTCAATTGATGTTGTTGTTGGGAATTCGATGCCAATTGTCTAATATCAGTGTTAATATCAGGTGGGACGATGAAGTGCTCTAGTGGTCTGTCCAATCTTGTTGTTTTAACCAAAGAAACTAGGGAAGTCAATTGTCTCGTTGTTAATTTGGTGACTTCTATATCATTATGAAACATCCCCAAAAACATATGTAGCAATAAAGCTTGAGTAATATGTAGTGGAACATCAGCGAAACCGTTATGTCTTAATTGATTTTCCATAAAATTGTGAATTAAAAATCTTGAGAAATTAAATAAAGTGGACGAGTTTCGAGCATGGAATGAATATAATGCACCAATTGCAGACATTGACATTAATAACGGAACTTGATCTAGATTATTTTCAACATCCAGTGATGGGATATGAATAAAGGGGAAGTACTTATTGAATTCAATTTCATATAATGCCAAATAATGGTTTAAATCATCCAATTGTGGGAATTGAGAAGCCTTTAAGTTGTAAGTGTTCATAATATGAGTTCTAACCTTTTCAGAGCATCTACCTGGAATGGTTGGCTGTTGTTGTTGTTGAGAAACAGAGATGTGTTTAAACAGATCGAGTTGTCTTGATCTAAAAAGTTGGGATAAATCATTAATCGGGGAGTCATTTGAAGCAGGAGACGGATCGGAATTGTTTGGCGAATCTGTAAAACCAATGTGGTTGGACATAATTGGAATTTCTTTTTCAATTGGAGCATTAATAAATTCTGAAAGCCAATCATCATTGATTTCTTTACCTGGAATATAGGCTTCAGGGGTATGAGATGCAGATATGTTGTTAAGTCCTACACTGTGTAGTCCACCGCCAGAGGAATCAGTAGATGGAATAGAAGACGAGTTGTTGTCATTACTATGAGAGTCTTTTCTTGCAAATAGAGAAGGCGTCTCGGGCACTTTATGTTGTTTCATGTAACTTAACATTGAAGGATCCAGATTCATACCCAGCTCAGAAAAGTCTAGATTATCCAAGTTTTCAAAATCAACATATGAGAAATTATTATTACTTTGAGGGTGAGGCATCAGCTGAGGAGAAGAGAAACTAACTTGTTGAGGAGCGTCATGCTGTATATCATGTTTATCATCTTCATGTAGATTACCAGTGTAAGAGTTAGCAGTGGCGGCACTGAAAGAATTGTGTCTTTGATCTCTGAACTGATGTTTACTGGAGTCATCGAACAGACTGATGGGTTGCTGCTTTGAATGTTCCATTTCGTCGTCACTATCTTCTTCCACCTGGTCTATCAGACTAGCTTGTCTTGATAAATGTGTATCAGTGACCGGAGACAGGTTAGAGCATGGTGACACCTTCTTCTGTTGTTTAACTGGCCTTGTATATGAGACTTGTACTGAAGCCTGGGACTGTGTCGAGTTGGCAGGAGATATAGAATGGGTTGGTGAGTAGAAGTTTGTGTATGGGGTTTGCTGGATCTGTTGCTGAAGCTGCTGCAGAGGCTGTTGAGGGTGCTGAGGAAGTGGCACTTGTTGATGAGCGAGCGGACTGTGAGAAAGAGAGTGGGAGTGAGACATACTGAAGTTTGGGATGCTGTGAGGTTGGAGAGATGGTTGTTGCTGCTGTTGCTGTTGTTGTTGCTGTTGCTGTTGCTGTGACTGGGCGACAGGAGTAGGCACAGGGGTGGGAGTAGAGGTAGATGTAGATGAGCTCAAGATGTAGTGGGTCGAGCTGGACATAGGAAGAGGGAGTTGATTGCTGGTATTGTTACTCACAATGTTGATGTTGTCGTTGAGATAATCACTGACAATTTGGCCATCCTTGGGCTCTACTTTGGGGCCTTTGCCTCTTCTTGGAGCGTTTGCTCTGTTATTTGTTGGCAAGGAGGAATGCAATTTCTGTTGATGTCTTAAAACCAAGTCACGTCTTGCAAAGCAACGACCACAGGCTGCACATTGGAAAGGCTTTTCATTTGTATGTGATCTTTCGTGTCTTTTCAAGTGCTCTAGTCTTGCAAATGCTCTTGTACAAGTTGGGCAGACATGAGGTCTTGGTTTATCAGTTTTCACTAGAGCGGATTTCTTAGGAATAGGTACACTTCCAGTGTTGGTACCCGCAGCAGAAGTTGGAGAACCTTGATCCATTGACATGATGCTTAGTGTGTAACGAGTAGGTGGCAGCTAGTCGTATGAGGATAGGAGGAGTTTAGACAGAGAATAGGAAGAAGTAGTAGTCTCAACACTGACTTAAATTGATTTTTTAAATTTTCTTCTTTTCAGGAAACAGGTCGTGGGCGACACGGAAGAGCAGTAGAACGGGGACAAAGCTGTAACAAGTATGTTAGTGGGCCTTGTAGAAGCGGAACTCGTGGAGTGATGGACGGGACCAGAAGAAGAGGAAGAAGAAGGGTATCTAAAACTTGTACACTCCGAATGGTGAACACTCTACAACTGAGCAGAGACCACTGGCACGGCTGGCTCGGGCTCCTGCTGCTGCTACTAACGCGGCCGGTCCACGGGGCCTCTCACTCACTCACTCACTCAATCTCACTCTCTGCCCTCCAGGTCGTTGGCCCACTGTATTCCTTCCTTATTAATAATATTCTTCTTCACTTTACAGCATCGAGGATGCGATCGACTGCGACGTACGTCACACCGCTGGGTTGTACTTTTGCCAGAACAGGTGCTTTTGGGAGATTTCATTAATTGGGATTGTGTTCTCCTTCTATTTCTCCAACTTTCTTAGTTTTGGAACTAATCTACTACAAGTAACAAGATGACGTACTAACGCAGATGCTTTTTAAACTTAAGCTTTAACTCGATACACGGATCAAACTTGTAAATTAACGGCCTATTTGCAAGCTGCAATTTCCATTGCTTCATGATCAGGTACCTACTGCAACCATTCCGTAACGGGTAATAACAATAGAAGCTATATATTAAACCACTACTCATGATTCTCTGTCTGTCTGTCTGTCTGTTCTATCTGTTTCTCTATGTCTCCGACGATTCAGATTCTCAGAAGAAATGCCTCAATCATTATCCTTCTGCTGTACTCCATCCCACCCACCAGAAGGCCCTCTCCGTTGAGACCAGTTTAATCTGACCAACAGCTTTCCAACGCCCTCGTCGCTGGAATACTCCGATGCCGAGTCCAGCAAATGAAACAAAACAAAACCTGGGGTATATCTTACGTAAGACCTCTTCCCTTCTCTGAAAAAATTGTTATTTTTCTGTTAGAGTTGTCTTCCGGTCTCAAGTTCAAGTTCAGGCACTCACGCTATTATCTATTGTCTCGGATAACATGTTATACAACTACAGTTACTTATCAGTTCTACTTGCGTTCCTGTAGTTGTATAATAGAACGTGGTGAGGTCCAAGTATGCTTCCACTATTCAAAGGGAAACGGAGTCCTGTGCCCTCCCTCGTCGGCTCTAGTCGCGGTACAGCAGCCGGCTTTCTTTTCTCAGACCTACGTCAGCCCCAGCCTTCCAATCACGGACTTGGGTATACATAGGATTAAGGGAACAGGAACAAGCTGAGATCACCAACAAATCATTCTGCGTGGTGTGGTGTGGCATGGCCTTAGACAGCCCATCTTTGCAATTGGGATCAATCAAGGGAAGGGGTGTGGGTTTAAGCTGAAAGAATCATATCTTATATTGAATATCTTTTATTGAGGTGTGTAATCTATTCATCCATGGCTTGCTTGATTGAATCGTATGTTGGCTTATGTTTAGTGTATTTGTGTTTTTTAGCTCCGGGTTCATTCGATCAATCGGTCACTGATATTCATCAAAACTCATTAAAATTATCTAGGAAATACTTGCGAAATAAGGTCCATCGATCACATCCTATGCAATTTGGTGATCATGCTCTGTATTCGATTTCCTAATTTAACTGGAAATTGTAGCTCGCTCACTCGCTCGCTCCCTTGAATCTCCGGGACCAGCACAGATATTTTCCTCCCATATATAGTGGAAGAATGTAGATTTACGGACAATAATTTTAATTGCGTTATTCCCACGGATATCGAAGTTTGGTACCTATGACACATATACGTCTTAAGTATCAACACAGATTAATTGTATAGGAAATGAAAGGGTACACGTAATGCAATCAAAACAAAAAAGATTTGATCGCTCCGATCGAGATCGATCTCAAAAAAAAAAAAAAAAAAAAAAAAAAAAATTAACCCCCCCAAAAGAAAAGAAAACAAAAAAAAAAAAAAAAAAAAAAAAAAAGGGGGCAGCAACAGCCCGCAACAGAGGAATTGTGATGGTAGCAACAACAGTTCAAGCCGGCGATCAGAGTGAAGGTAGATTAATTTTTTATTGTATATACAAATAGATTTTTACAAATCGTTCTCTATCTAAATTAAATACACCCTCCAACTTAACGTTTTTTCTGCACTTTACCACCTTCAAAGTTTTCTCTAATGGTCAAGTAATGGTCCAATTCATCAGCTGAAACAGAAGGTATCAACTCACGTCTAGCCTTTTCAAAATCTTCAGTGGCCACCAACACTTCAATATCCTTGTCAGTTGCAACATTATCGAACCAGTACCTGGAATTAATCTGCTGATCTTCAGATTTGCCTTCATTGTACCTCTTAATCTTTTGATCAACTTCACCAGCTGTTCTAGTCATAGCATTAAGCATAGCATCTGAACTTAATGCGTAAAAATCGGCGCCTGTGAATGTATAAGGGCATGACTTGGATATTTTTGGAATATCAACTTCTGAAGATAATTTGAACTTTCTAGTCAATGCCTGAATAATCTTAGCTTGTTTATCGTGTGTATCGGATATACCTAAATATAACATCTTATCAAATCTACCAGGTCTTAGCAATGCTTCGTCAAGCAAGTCGGGTCTATTAGTGGCACCAACGACAAACACCCCATCACTTCCATTTTCACCACCACTCATTCCATCTAATTCAGCCAACAACTGTGACACGATTCTATCCATGACACCACCAGAATCTCCCTGGTTGCCTCTTTTAGGCGCAACCGAGTCCAACTCATCGAAGAAAATAACACATGGTTTTGCATCTCTTGCTTTTTGGAACACTCTACGCACGTTGGCTTCTGATTCACCAATGTACATATTCAACAATTCAGGCCCTTTAACTGAAAAAAAGTTCAAAGCAAAATTAGTAGCTATGGCTTTGGCCAATAAAGTCTTGCCTGTACCTGGGGGGCCATAAAACAAAATACCACTTCTTTTCTTCATACCACTACTGAATAATTCTGGATGTTTTAGTGGCATGTCGATCGTATCGAGAATCTCATCCTTAACCATGTCTAACCCTCCAACATCTTCCCATTTCACATTAGGGATTTTAGGTGCACCGATGGAATCACTGAATTTGCTTCTAGCTTCATTAATCGACTGTTCGAAATCTCCAGGAATCAATTTAATCATACCGCCACTTAAAGCGACAAGCTCATCAAGTGTTAACTCGTGGTCTTCAGCTTTGTCTTCTAATCTATCAATAGCTATATTTTTAGCATTGTTGACTATAGACACTAAATCATTTGGAGTTAAACCAGCACTCTGTAGAGCTAGTGTGTTTAATGATACGTCCTCTCTGGCTGCATATGTGAAACTATCTTTGCTCGATTGACTTGAACTAGTAATACCGTTATTGAAATCAATCAAGTATCTGAAAATTGATTTTCTTTCATCTTCACTAGGAACACTGATCGAAATCTCGAATTTTAGCCTAGATCTAATTATCTCAGATAAACTGTCCGGATCATTTGACGAAGTAATCAATATCACATCTTGGTTGGTGTATTCGTCTATTAACTCGGCTAATTTTAAAGATAAAGTGTCTTTTTGTTGTTGTTGCGGGTCCCCTTTTTTAGCTAGTGCTTCAATATGTTTGATGTATATGATTAAATTAGAGCATTGTTGAACTGCATTGTCAACTTTACCTCGAAGTGTGCCTATGGTTTTACTAGTTGACGACTGATTTAGTAATTCATACCCGTCTAGTTCCAGTAAGTTGATACAGAATTCTTTGGCTAGGCTTCTAACCAATGTCGTCTTACCAATACATCTCGATAAACTAGTTAGTAAAACGGTGGTTGGTAGCTTAACCTTCCCTTTGACTTTTAATGCAGTATAAATAATCATTCTTAGTTGTTTGGAGTATGGGAAGGTGATATCACCTGAAGCCGTGCTTGTGTTATCAAATTGGAACAGATCAGTTAATCCAAGGTATGATTCAACATCTAATAATGAGATGTTATTTCTCTTAAATGGAAGACTCTCAGAAACAGCGCCTGATTGTATCATCCTAGTTTTAGAAGAATCGATGATATACTGCTGGCCTGGAACTAATTCAACTTCAGCACCACCATTGTCTGAATCAATCAAGCCACCTGTGATTTTAAACCAAGCTATTTCGTCAGGTTGTCCTTGCGGAATAACAGAAGGGAAACCACCACTACCACCAGCACTGTTACTTTTCCCGGATGATTCGTACGTGTCATATAACGATCTGGCTAAATACGTATCTATCGGTATTGGAATAAATTGATTCACCATGATTATCCGATGCTTGGTTTCAAAATGCGATTTCAAATTAGACAAGAACAATTGCTGTAATGTACGATCTAATGTAATTGGCGATGCAACTCTAGCTATGACCACTTCTTTTGCGGTAGGAATAAATTTTTCAAGTTTGAATCTAGCTAATTCAGGTCGTTGACTCGTATCTAATCTTGATATTGCAACCGTTCCTGGATTTCGTATACTGTTTACGAATACTAAAGACATGTAAATGGTCCCTTGATCAAATTGATTTGGATCTATGAATGGGAATAGTCGAATGAATAAATCAGAGCCAGGAATGGTGCATTTAACGATGTCACCTGCTAGACAACCCAACTTTTGTAAATCTGAGGATGTAACACATGCAAATAATTGATCATCGTCAAATTTGAATTCTGAACTGCTGAAGGTTTGTTGAGTGAACGATCTTAATGTATTTGATTTTAGAAACCCTGTTTTGAATTCATATGATTTTTGAACTGTGTTATTGTTTAATACAGAATCGGAACTTAAGCCAAATGGATCAAATAGTAATTCGAGATGATTACTATCCTCAGTTTTAGAATGATATTCTGAAAAATGTGACGCTTCTTCGTCTAATTTTGAAACAACAATCTCAGTATCTGTGCTGATGTAACCTTGATCAAACGGTTCACAATGTATAATTCTTCCGTTTAAAGAATTTGAATAGTCACCTTTTTTAAAGATTATGAAGTCTAAATTCGATTCTCTTTCTTTAGCTAATATCTTTAATAATTGTTCCTTTGGATAACTTTCCAATAATTCGTACACTTCAGTAGGAAATCCTAAAACTATACTTTTCAAATGCGGGAGCTTGGTGATAGGCTTGATTATAGCTGTATCTAGTGTGAAATTTGCTCCATATGATTGCAAGATTGATAAAGAATTCAATTCGATTGTGTTGTTTGGTAAGTCATGGTTTATTGTGATCGGGTAAATTTTGCTTTCTCTGAATAAACTGGAGCCTTTCAATTGTATCGATATGTACTTGCCTTTAACGTTGATTATGTTTCCATAATAGTGGACGAAAATTTGTTTGGATAATGTGATGTATTCAAGTGAAGTTTCTGTGTCTAATGCTAGTTGGACTTTCACTTCCATTGGACTGGTAGCTAATACTGTGGGTGTGCTTAGTGTACTTTTAGTACTTTCAGAATTCAATAAACCAGGCATGCTAACGTCCTTACTATGTGAAAGTAGATAGTCTAACATCGTCTAGGTGTCTGGAAAGGAAAGATCTATTTCTATCCATGTGATCAGTTCATCTCTTCGGCAAACTCCACGGACGCACTTTCCTAATTCGGACTTCGCGGCTCATGGATTATGATTTCCAGATTAGATGTCGAATTAAATAAACATAGAGTTAACAAACAAATAACAAAAATATATATAGTCTAGTATAGAGAAGAAAAAAAATTATATTTAAAGAAATAATATCAACCACTTCCACCATCGTATCTCTCATTAACCACAGCAGCGGCAGCAGCTGCAACAGCTGCAACGGCAGCAAGTTCATTAGCAGCAAACCTTTCTTCTTTGGAAGATTTATCATTTTTACTGTTTTCATCATCATCATCATCATCATCATCATCATCATCATCATCATCATCATCATCGCCATCTTCAACTTCATCCTGATTTTCATCAGTATCTTCGTCTTGTTCGCGTTCTTGTTCTTGTTGAATACTATTTTGAAGTTGAGAATCAATTACTGCTTCGTCATGAGCATAGAAAGCAGGGTCAAAAGTAGGCTCTTGAATTTGTTGTTGTTGTGATTGTTCCTTGTCAATAACTTCACCACTAATGGTAGTAGTAGTTGTAGTAGTAGCAGTAGTAGCAGCAGTAGTGGATTTCTTCTTATTTGTAATTTCTTTGTGTTGTTGCTGTTGTGTTTGTTGCTGTTGATGTTGTTGCTGTTGTTGTTCACGCCATTTATCTCTAACAGCAAAATCAAATAAAGTTAAAGAACCTAACGCTTCCTGGGCACATATTCTTTGTTCTCTAACCCACATTTCTTTCTTTGCTTCAGTTGATAAAGAAATCCAGTTATCGTAAGCATTCGATAACTTTTCTTTATAAGAATCAATTGACAAATTGTTATTATTCCCGTTATTTGATAATATTGGTAATCTATCCTTAATATAATTATTTGAATCTAACCATAATTGTAAAATTTCAAAAGTTTGAAAAGTTGGAGGATCATGCGGCCAAGTTGAAGGAGGTAAGAAGAATAAAACCATTCTTGGAAATGATGGATGAGTAGGTAACGATGGGGAATTTAATTTCGAATAAAATTCTAAGTTTGAGTTTGTCTTAGATTTATTCAACTTAGTTTGTAATTTTCTTCTCTTTCTGTTTTTTTCTCTAACGTAATCTCTTCTATTATATTCTCTTGCTTTAAGTTGTCTTCTTGCTTTAACAGCTTCTGGATCACCTCTTCTAGCCACGTAAGATCTTATTTTTTCAATTTCTTCTAATGGATGTAAAGGGGAACCTTTACGATTATCCAAATGACGACCTAAAGAGCCTGGATACGCAAAGGTTTTACCACAAAATCTACACATTTTCTTAGGATCGACACCAGGAGGGACATCTAACAAATGGAAACCATTTTCAGTAGTTGATTGTTTATCAGGATCAACAGCAACATTAGAGACTGAGGAAGGTGTTATTTTATTGGATTGATGTAAATTGATACCTAAATGTTGAGGTTGTTTATTCACTTGTTGTTGGTGTTCTTTTTGCAGTTGATGATAAGCTGCAACTGCTGCTGCTGCTGCTGAAATAGTTTCATCGTCTTTTGGATTTGCAGGTTTTTCACTTGTAGGAGCGGTGGAAGTTGTAGCTGTAGTTGCTGGTGCAGTGATTGAAGAATCAATTTGGAAATCATCGTTATTAAGAGAAGACAGATCCACATCGATCAAGGCATTACTAACAGCGTTGTGAACATCATCATGGTCAGTGGAATAGCTGAAATACTGGCTCACTTGGTTATTGATTGACTGATGGTCTTCCTTTGGTTCATCATCAACAACGACTTGCTGTTGTTGATTGTGATGAGAAGACATGCTTTATCAGTTTATCTGGGGAATGGGGATTTGTGAATCTGGGGTAGGAATAAGTGGATGGGACAACAGAAGAGTCAGTGACGGTTGTGCTGTTTCTTTTACAAGATCAAGAAAAATCAGGGATGTACCTCAAAACCACACCAACTCACCGCCGCAAAACCCTTTTGCCGTCCACCGACGAAAAAGAAGATCGAAAATTAAGGCAAAATCAAAGAACAAGTCCCAAAACAAGTAGTCACCAGTCCTACATTTCCCACTTCCACCTTCACTTCCCTCTTCTGCTATATATAGTAGAACTCTCCCATTTCTTGCCGTCTTTTCACTCGTTGGACAGGCTCACTCTCTCACATATTACGTGTTCTTTGTCACAGTTATACGCCCTGTGAATACACACATCACCGGTACCACCACGACTACCTTATTGATTTTGCCCTTCTGAGTTCTTCCCCTAAGCAAAAGCCTACTCCAAACACTATGCAACAAGCAAATCCCACAAGTTCCTTGGACCCTTTGATCAAAGTGGTCTACTTGATGACCAGAACTGAAGAGCAGTACCTGGCAAGACCCATCTCCGAATTCGTCGGTAATGGCCCAGACCTAGCAAGAACTTATTCAGGGGAGTCGCAACTCTCCATGACTTCAACTTCAGTCAGAAGAAGAAACCTTTTGGGTAGAACTCCTTCAAATGCAACAATAAAGCCAGACTCTGCTTTTAGGGAATTAACTACAAAATTGGATGAGTTTAATAGAGGTTATGATATTGGTTTACGTGAATTACAGTTAGATCATGAAGCTTCTCAAACTTTCCAAGCAATGATCGTTCAATTCGATAAGCTATGGAGACCTCTTGCTGGAAAAACAATAGAAAACACTTTACAAAGATTCCAAGTTGCTGCTGCAACTGTTATTAGATCAACTGATCCAACAAACGCTTCCCTTCATCTATTATACTATGTTTATTTCATTGACCTCTTATTTTCGTTAAGAACTCTAACCCAAGAACATAGAGCTGTCTTGAATCAGAAAAGATACGAAAGTTGTCAAAAGAAAATCAGTCCAAATATTAATGTTTCCCAATTACCCAAATTTCAATTTATCGCCGCTATTTACAATGTTCCAATGCAGCATATAACAAATAGAGTTTTAGCTTTAAAGGGACAATGTGGTGATAGTAACATCTTAAATGAATTTAATCAAAAGCAAGGCCATTTTCATTATCAACAAACTGATTTTGTTGAAATTGTTCATTATTTAGAATGGAAAAAAGGTAGAGATACCCTACGTAATAAAGGTTTAGAAAGATTCCAGCAACAAAGAGAAATTTTCAGTAGACCAAATGCAAGGGCCCCTCCAGTTTCTCCTCCTGAAACATATCAAACTTTAGATTTAGTTATTCATCAAATGTTAGAGAGTTCAATTGGTATTGATGCCGTTGGTTTACAAATTCTACAAGATTGTTGCTTTGTTTGGCAATTGGATGGTTATGAAACTTTTATAACTGTTTTTAAAACCTTCTTAAGAATCTCAGATATTAAGCATGACTTATCAATTGCTTTAAAAGGTAGAGACATTGGTAAAAAATTAATGGAATTTTGTTGTTTACCTTATAATCCTGAAATTTGGCCAATATCATTAAAAGATCAGGCTCCTGCTTTTGATAGAATAAATACTCCATTAATGGAATCAGCTGCTGTTGAAATGAATAATATTTTTGATATTGATAGCTTAGGTAGATTATTGATTATCTTATTAAAAATTAAGAATAATTCCCCATTTAATGTTTCCGAGGCAATGAAAAGATCGTTCCAATCAAAATTAACTTTAGTTGAGAAGGAAAGATTCAGAGAAAGATTAGATCCTGTGCCAGGTAGAGGTGTTACAATGGAGGATGTATTTTCATTTCTTGAAAACATTATCGTTGACATCTTATATTTGAACAGTGAACTATTAAGAGATTTTGAATCCAGATATAGAGATGATTGGAATATCAGTGATCATATCAAAACTTATTTAGGTAAGAATGCAATCTCAACTGTTAAGAAAATTATGGGTTTTATGACAACTCAATTGTCATTTGATGTTAATGAAAGGAAGTTTATTAGATCATATAAAATTCCTCCCTTAAATGATTCTGTTGAAAATGTTTTAACTGATATTACCTCAATCAGAGAATTTTGTTCTTTTAGCCCTGCTGTTTTCCCCTCCCCAAGGGCTGATTTTTACTTCCCTGATTATTATTCAAATACTGTTGATATTTGCAAATTGGCCGATGAACATTGTACAAATGCAATCGATACAGATACCTATGAACCTTTACCAGATGTTGGTTATAGTATAAGTGTTAAAAACTTATTTGCTTATTTTGAAGAGCGTATACTAAATTATGTTGAATTATTAAATTGGCCAAAAGATATTCATAATGCTTATTTCTTGACTTTAGTTTATGAGAGTATATCTGAGATTTTAACTCGTTATGCAAATAGATTAACTTCAGATGTTATCAAAGATTTAACTAGTGTGGAAACATTACCTGAATCAACTGTTTCTTATACTAAAATTAATAATTTATATAATGTTTTAAAAAATATGGATACCATTTTTAGAGATGATGTTTTGCAAGAATTTTCAGTTTTAATCAGAAATCATATGAGGGTTCAGGGAAGATCAAATGGTGCTCCAAGTTCTGGTTCCATGACTGGTGCCGATCATTTGAATGAGATTGCAAGAATTAAAAGAGGTAAATTAATTTCAATAAAAATTGAAAAGGCTGAAAATGTTGAAGATAGAGATACCGGTAAACCACTAAATTCCTTTGTTAGATTAGCTGGTGCAATTGACGATAGAACAAGAACTATAGTTGATGATTCATACCCTGAATGGAATGAAGAATTTGAAGCTGTTTTAGAGGAAGGTCATAATGATCATTTGCAAATTAGATTATTTGCTGAAATAAACTCAAACGAATCTAGGATCATTGAATCGTTTGCTCATCAACTAACCTTTGACCCAAGAAAAGATGGTTTAATTCAACAAATAAAATTAAGTAACCATGGTGTCAATTTATATTTAAATTATAAGTTTGAAACTATTAGACATGATCCAATTTTTTATAACGGTAAAGCAAGAACTTCATTATTAACTGCCACTCAAAGAATTATTAAATTATTAGGTACAAGATGTTCAAAACAAATTATGGAAACTTTTACAAAACAGAATTTAAGGAATGCTTTCAAGCAAACTCCTACTTTCGTTAAAGTTGAAAAATTCCTTACTGAAGAAGGTGATATACCATTAGATCCTGAATTAATCAACGATGCAATTGTTGTTAATTTATGCAAAACAATTGCTAATACAGTTAGTGTTTTAAGTCTTCATTTAGAATCTGATGCAATTGATGAATTGCTATTATACATGTGGTCAGTTATTTTAACCACCGGTATTAATGTTGTCTTACCTCCATTAGCAATCACAGGTTCAATTAGAATGAATAAATTACAACAAGCTCAAAATGGTAATGGTAACTTACTAGGTAGAATCACTACGCAACTGAATTCTTTAAGTTTAGATGCAGATATGTCTGAGCCATTAAATGAAGATGAAATGGAAAGATTAATTAGTTGGCTCTATAAATTGTTTTCAATTATTTGTCAAAATATGGATGAATCTGTTCATTATAAATTAATGCAATCTAATTCGTATAAATTGTTACATCAGTTGATTAATATGCAATTGTTGTACTATTATGATTTCCAAGAATTGCAAATCGAATATGATAACTATTTAGAACAATGTAAAGAGTTGATGATGGCGGAGTTAAGACAGCCTATTGAAAGATCTGGTATTTTAAGTAGAACTGCCTCAGTTATGAATCAAGGTACTATTTCTGATAGAGTTAAAGAATCCGAAGAAGAGGATGAAAAGGTTGATAAGGAAAGATTGTTTATGATTAGAGAATTAATCTTGAGAGTTATTTTAGCTAAGGAGGGTGCTAAGTCTTTGGATTATGTTAATGCCAGAGAATCTGAATTCCAACAATTTTCGGCCGATGTTAGAAACAAAATGATCTCTAGAAGAATTATCAACAAAAATTCTTATTGATTCTTTAATAATTAATTGAAGTTAGCGCGTTGTCATGTTTTTTTTTTTGCAAAAACCTTTGTGTATATCCTAATATTTTATTTCGTTCTTGTTATGTCTTTTTTCTTTCTTTTGTATCGCTTTTGAATGTACGTTTGCATCTAATACCATATACTTTAGTAATAATAACAATAATGAAGGATACACCAATGGACGTTGCTGTGGAGTTTAACAAACTCAGAAATAGTACGTGTTAATTTCACAACTCCAGACAAAAACACAACGTTTCAATTACTAACACGATCCAGTTGATCAGATATACACGATAAGATCCAGAAATCAGAAAGCAAAGATGAATTAACACTTCTACGAAATGATATAACTCAATTGAAAGATTGGTTGATTTCTAAAAATGAATTAAAAGCTATACCCACATTTGACTTGAAGAACTATTCCAAACAAATAGATACGTTGGTTTTTGAATTTGATGATTGTAAGAAAAAGTTCATTCAAAGAAGATTCAAATTTAAGAATAAGCCAGTACAAAAAGATACTGTTATGACTGAAGATTCCAATGGTGCAGATCCAACTACTGCGATAACAAGGGGGACCGATATTGCAGATTACTTAAAGCCAACATATGAAAATTTATCTAAAGTCAAATTAACGATACCAGAATCGTATTTGGGAACAAACATATACTTGAAAAATATCAAAGATAGTATAATTGTAATTCCAGATGAACTAAAGGTCAATTCAATTACGCTAGAAGCATCCCAAAACACAGTATTCCTAACTAATTCACAAACATTCATTTTCATCAATGATTTACAGAAATGTATCATCAATGGGACATCACAGCAATTACGAATACACGATTGTTTGGATAGCTTAATTGGTATCAAAATTATGAATCAATTGAATAGATTTATTATTGAGAACTGTAATGGTTTGAAAATTATTAGGTTTAAGAATAATGATACTTATTTGAAAGTTGATGATTTTAATTTTCCTAATCAGTTTGAAAAAAATCCTCATTATGAGTTTTTAGATGAAAGTTGGTTGACTGGTAATACTAAAACTGATGAATTGTTTGGCTTTGTTAAGAGTACTAGTGATGGTGATTTAACTGGTGCCAGGGATTTATCTGTATTTTTGTAAAGATAATGTTACTGTGTTTCATTGCTTTTTTATAGCGATATTATATTTACTTGTAAAATTACTATACTCCACTAATTAAATTTCCCATTTGTGAATTCTCATAGAATTGTCGTCATATATGGTTTATAGCGACGGTTCTGTTGTAAATTTTAAAGCGGCTTATATATTTTGCCATGTTTTGTTTTAACATTGAGATCGAAAAGGTTATGATTTCAGACTCCAACAGATGCCTTTAAATAATCCTCTACCAGCTTAAAAGTACCCCACAGCACAGGAAATATCAATGATTCCAGTGATAAAAGAAACGAAAGCCGAAGATGACTCAAAAGACACTAACCCCAGCAAAGATACTAGCATAGGTTTTACTAAAACGCATTTGTCTTCAGCTGGGATCCTACGAAATGACCCACCATTTTTAAAACCATCTGCAGCTACAGCACGTAGACAACAACAAGCTAGAACAGTCACATTTCCTTTAATGAATTCACCGCAACGTATAGCCTCCCCATCATCATTAACAGGTCAACGAAAAAAAGTTTCATTAAGGCCAGGCCATTCAGCATCTGATTGGGAATCATTAAAATCTAAAAAAGATTTAAGAAATATTGATCCATCAAACTTTCCATTACGTATAACTAAAGAAGAATTGAAGAAACATAAGAAAACTGAAGACTTTTGGATTTCTTTGGGTAAGAAAGTTTATAATATTACTGATTATGTGAATTATCATCCTGGTGGTGCTGAGATTTTGGAGAAGTGTAGTGGGATTGAGGCATTGATGTTATTTAATAAGTATCATAGATGGGTGAATTACGAGAGGATTTTGGATGCTTGTTTTATTGGGTTTTTGACTAACTAGATTTATTTATTTATTATCTTCATCTTTATCGTTATTAGTGGTTTTTGTGTATCTGCATTATATAGATTCTCTTTACTTTATTTATTTCATGGTCAATGCTCCTTTACTTATGCCTATTTTAATTTATTCTTGATTTAATTCTATCGTATCTTACTATCTTAAGAATAAGAACTTTTCTTTGGAAGTAAATTTTATTAAAAATGATTTTTTGTAATACAAATGAATCTAGCAGACAAAGAATATTTATTGAAGGATGAAATCTGGTCCTAAAACCGTACGAAACTATAAACATATTAAAAGAAAAAGGTAAACATTTGAAAAAAAATGTCTATATCATAAAGTAAATCAAAATATACAAAAGGGAGAGAACTAAAGTAATGGCGGGTATTCGTAAATTCAAAAAAAGAGGTATTACAGAAATAGGAATCGTAATAATAAAAGTGTCTCGTAAAAGAAAGAAAACAAAAAATAATTAAAAATAGAGGTATCAATGCAATGAAATCAAAAGCATTTGAAAAGCGGGTAAATTTACCGGTTAAGTAAAAAAAAAAGGGTGAATCATAAGGGGTATTGTTTTAATATGAAAAAAATCATTAGTTAATTAATTAGTCAATAAATCAAGCTTGAACTTGTTGATGTAGTTGTCCTTGTCCTTGTCCTTGTCCTTGTTCTTGTTCTTCCCGTTCATCCTGATGTGGTTCAATTGAATTCTCTCTTGAAATAGCCAGCATAACAATAGGGGAACTAATATCATTAAATTCTAAACAGATCTCAGCCAAATCTTGAATCAACTCAAAAGTTTCATCATCAATTTCTTCATCAAAAGCTAAATGGTAAATAATTTTTTCATAGTATCTTTTAAATGCTTCATAATATGGGGCTTTTTGTAAGTCACCTAGATTATTCCAAGCTCTGGCATCGGGAGCAGAAAATCTTCTATATAATTCTTTTGGGTGAATAGCAGCCTTCCTATATTGAGTACTTGTTGACATATCCCTTAATCTATCAGATAGCAAATTAATGAATCTTTCTTTCAAGCTTGATCTTTGATTGGCTAATTTGTTGTTAGGATCTGTTATTTGTGGTGATAATGGTAACATTTTTGGCTTTTGCTTCTTCAGTTCAATATTTCTATTGAAAACCTCTCTATCATGTTCATCAAACGCAGAATCAAAATTTTCAATCGAAGTCATAACTTGTAATCTTTCTCTTGTCTTCTTTCTCTTTGGAACATGTTTCTTCTTAGTTAATTTAATTTCAGTTAATGGAATTTCAACACCATCAGCATATTTATTATTAATTTGATCTTCTTCCTGTTTCAATTTCTTTTGAATTCTACGCCAATATGAAGTTGGTTTTGGAGCACCACCTGCCATTTTTTCAAATTTATCAATCTTATCAGGAAATTTCAATTCATCATCAACATCAGAGACTTCTGATTCTTGAACCAACTTCTCAGCTCTTGTCCTTCTTGGTGATGTATACCTTTTTCTCGGAGTTGATGCAGCAGTACTTTCATTACCTGAACCAATATCTCTAAATGATTGTGATCTACCTCTTGGTGAAATAAAATCTTTAATTGGAGAAGCAGAAGAAATTGATGCGGAAGCTGTTGTAGGTAAGGTGAATTCAATATCTTCTAACGACGTATTTGAAGTTTCAGGTGAAGCATGAGAATGAGAATTATCAGTTAACTTAGAATCATGTCCTTCATTTTCGTCTATTGTAGTTTCTTCAACAGTTGATTTTGGTTGTGAACGTGGTTCAATATCACTAACATTGCCTGAATCAATTGTAGCATCGTTGCCACTGATATCGGCAGACTCAGCTGATTCAACTTCTTCAACTAACTCAACTGATTTAGCAATTGGGTTTTCATCTGGCTTATCATCGTCATCATCTTCATCATTGATATTAGCAGATGTAATAGCGAATAAATCTTGGTCAATCTCCTTAGTATCAAAATTGTCACCTTCTCTATCTTCTCTATTTTCTTTACTAACAAAGTTCTTGTCTTCCCTATCATCATGTGTTGAGTTATCTTCATAATCAGCATCACCGGAAAATGATTCACGTCTAGCGGTAATAGTAAATGCTTTCAAAGTATTTAATTTGAATTCATTAAAGGAAGCATCGGATTCCTCAGCTTTATACAAACCAAGAACAAATTCATCACTACTTTTATTGTCATAATTGCTGTTGTAATAATTGCTGCTCTTGTTGTTAGTGGCTGTTTCAGGTAGATATATTGTATCACGTTGCTGCTTGATTGCTTCAAGTTTGCGTTCATCATCGGAACCACCGCATGATGATGTAGAATAGAAACGTCTTTCAATACCAGTAAATGAATCAGTTTTAGGTAAGACATGAGAGGGTGATGAACTAATAACTCTAGCAATTGGGACAGTTCCAATGGTTGAATTAGAATGACAAATAGTAGCATTTCTTTCTAATGGAATTTCAGGGACTTGTTCTAATGATGGTTCAACCGAAGCTGATTTGTGGGGAGGAATTGAGACATTAAAATCAATCAAGCCAGACTCAATATCAACATCAGAATCAGAAAAGCCACCCAATGAGATAGAACCTAATGTTTCATCGTCATTAATCGGAGAAGGCTTTTGCATCCATGATCTTCTTCTTCTTTCTAAGTCATCCAGTTCTTTCCATTCATTAACAATGATCGTCCAGTACAATGAGAAATTGCTTCTGGTGTTGGGAAAATCACTGAAAACTCTATCCATTGATAAGAGACAATAAGAACCTAAATCGGTCAAAGTCTTAGAATCATTTAAAATAGTTGCAGTATCCATGTTTTCTTCAATGCTATATTTGAATTCATTAACAATCTTCATATAATTTTCATTTGAAATAACAGCACCAATTCTGAAACATTTTCTAACCAACTTTCTAATCAAATTTCTATCTTCAATTGACATAATCAGATGAGAGCCATACCATTCTTCAGAATATTGAATTGAATCCGCATCTTTCCTTAAAGCTATAGAAGAAGCCATCTTCCTAATTTGCTTTTTCATCTTATATTTCTTCGTTGATGAGGTATCTTGAATCGGATGTTCTTTTTGATATTTTCTGATTGTTTTCTTTAGTAATTGGATTAATTGTCTAGCAGGTTCTAAAGTGATATCGTCGGGTAATTCTAAATGAGCAGAAGCTTGTTTTAAAGTAATTAACATGGCAGGAAATCCGAATGAGTTATCTTGAACTTCAACTCTTCTGAAATTATAAGGTTCTGAAATTAATAATTCATCAACAGGAGGTCTATTATCAAACAATTTTCTAAAACCCGCTGATAACCTTTTAAATTGATTGCTATTGGTACTGTTTCTGTCAGTCGTGTTGTTTAACTCAATATATCCGGTTGAAAGTGGTCTAGTCAGAAGTGAGTGAGGAGCATTGATAGAGCTGACCGAATTAACAGACAACGGTCTTGAAGAACCTTGGAATGCAGGACCCACTCTTTTTGAATAGTTTTTTCTCAACATAGTAGAACCTAATTGACCTCTTATATAATCACCCGGTAACTGTAAGTTTGTTAAATAGGTTAGATAGTCGTCTTCTAAGATGAATTCTAAAGAGTCGACCCTTCCAAATAGCCAAAGGGTTAGGAAATAGGTTAAATTGAAGGGGTCGACACATTTATATACTATTCCATCAACTGTCAGTATCATACGTTTATGGGGTTATGTTGTAGTGTTTTTGTTAAGTTAACAAGATTTTTAACTAGAATTCTTGATGTGTATGAATGCTATGCTTAACTTGAGAGAGATTTAGAACTTAGTATTGCAGTAAAAATGAAAGTGATAGATCTGATGAAGCGGGAGAAGGGGGAAGTGACTTATCGAATAAGAAGGCTGGGTTCTGAATTAGTCTTCTCCGGAGGCTGGGGAGGCGTGTTCAGTCAGTGTTCTCCGTCGTTGTGGCAGTTCGAGAGTTAGGGCCTGTAGCTGGGAGTGCTATCTTTGTAATTCTGGTACGTGTCGGGAAGGCAAAAGGATGGCGGTTGAGCAGGTTCATGTATTTCTTTTCTGTCAGTTGGTTGTTGTGAATCTCTCCTGATTTTAATTTCGATTTTGTTGTTGTTTTGGTTTCCGCATCGGGACGCGTTGTGCTTACGTAACGCAGGTACCTGAGCAGCAGCCCAGCTTACACACGTTTCCACGGAGAATGGTCTACAGGAGAAGTTTAACTATGAAGCTTAATTAAATATAAACAGTAGGTAAGAATAATATAGAAATCAAAAACAAAAAAATTTAAATCTTACTACAACAAGAAGAAGCGCCAGCACCAGATCCTTGGGTAGCATCATCATAGTATTGAGATTTATTGAAACCATTATTGGACTGTGGAACATCTAAAGCTGGATTCTTTTCAAAGAATCCAAATGGTGTAACATGAATTTCATGGACTTCAACCGGCATAACTGGGAAGTCTTCTGGTCTTGGAATATGAGTGAAACCTAAAGTAGCCCAAACAACTGGATCATCGTTTCTAACATTCTCATCTCTCTTAGCCCATATACCAACACCAGTGTCACCTTGAGATTGATTGGTAAATTCACCAGCAGCATATAATTCATTGTCGTGGTATTTAGTAACCCAAACCTGTTGTGTTGCATATTGTGCTCTTCTATTATTGTAGGACTCTTCGCCAGCCATTAACATTTGTCTAGCAGGCATCATGATTTTATAACCAACTGGTTTCTTGGAAATTGGATTGATGACATTCTCGTTAATGATCTTATAGTTTCTGTTGGTGAATGGAGATTGTTCAACATAACCAGGCTTCTCAACGTATGTTCTTTCAGTAACGAAACCAACATTATATGGGTTTAATTTGGTGTTAGGAGGTAATCTAACAACGTCATCATAAACAACAGTATTTTTATGGCCATCAATGGCTGGATCAATTCTAAATGCAAGTAAATGTTGATGATATGCGGCCATTGCTAATGGGCCAACGTTGGTACCCCATGGAACGGTTAAACCTTCTTCAATTGGCATGGTTGATAAAATACCTGTAGCTCTAACTTGAATCTTGATTTCACCAATTTGATCAAACATAACGTTAACAGCATATTCATAGTTAGCGACAGTAGCGATAGTTTGAACAGCAAATTCTCTCTTTCTAGCAACAACAGCATGACCAGTTCTGTAATTAACATGCTTGTATAATAAACCATTATCTAATTCATGTAAACAGACAGTGTTTCCAACAAAAACTGGTTCACCTTCACCATTGGTTCTTCTATTATCGAAATACTTAATAACTCCTAAACAATCACAACCTAAACCTAATGAATTACCATTTGTACCAAAACCACAATCACCCAAATCAAAAGCTTGTTTTCTATGATATGGACCTCTTGGATCACCATAAGGGACAGTCATTTCGGATAATGATAATCTATATAAAACTGATCTACCTTTGAAATGAATATCATAAATCGCAAAACCTTCTCTATTTGTTGGAACGACATAAAATGACCAACCTTGCCATTCAATCTTGTGACCCTTAACATCGAAACCAGGACCCTCTGGTTGTTCAACGATTAATGGCTTTAATGGTCTTAAAGTATCTTCGCCATTTAAGTCTGGGTGGTATTCAACTAATGCAAAGTCTGTCCATGGTTTAGTATCAGTAACTGAGGCATCAATGCCAGCTGGTAAATAATCCATTCTAATGAATTCTTTAGTCAGAATGTTGAAAACTGGAGAAAATTTTAAAGGTAAAGAATAATGATTAGATTCAGGATGGTTAGCATTTGCTAGATACATATAACATTGAGCAATTAATTTAGTCTCTTTTTTATCAGTACCATAAATCCATGGGTCACAAACAACGTGAATATGGGAAGGTAACTTCAATTTTTCAATTTCAGCAACACAAATAGGATGAGTAGTAGTTAATTCTTCAATAACCATAACATCTTCAGGTAAGAAAGGACCTTCAACGTCGTCACCTTGCTTTTGAGCAGTGATTAAATGACCATAGGTAACGTTAACTAAAGCTTTGTAAAAGTCCTCACCAATGTAATAGTAAACATAAGCGATTCTTGAAATTGATGGCAATGACAAACCTTTCTTTTCAGCTTCTAAATATCTTATCATATCTTGTTTTGGTGGGTCTAGTCTATCAATTTGAACAAAATGTGGTTTGCCTGATTTAGTGGAGTCTTTGACCACTTTTGAAGCTAGGCGCATTTCAGCATCGGAAATTGGATCAAACGGATGAGCAGTCATTGTTGGAAGGATGTTAGTGTTTGGGTAACTTTGAATCGTTAGAGGTGGCTACACTTGAAATCCCAAAGCAAAGCGCAGATCAGGAATATCAGAAGTATTTATACAGTTTTCCACCGAAAGATAAGCAGCTCGTTTATTTGCTTTGGGTATCTCCACGCTCGCTTTCAGATCGCTCTTATCGAACTAGCGCTTAAGTGATTTAATGGGGAAGTGGAACACCGCGTTGCCCGATCAAGCTATGCACTCGGCTCATTTATTTAGCTAGTTAGTTAGCTATAGCTGGACCACCTGAAATCAATTGATAATATAAATTCGACTAAGTTGAAAGCTAACTACCAGGACCTCTTCCAGTCTCGTGTAATTTGCCAATAGGCGAAATCGCACTATCTTTGACCGGATTTGAATAAGTCGCTACTCTCCCGATTCAGCTTAAATAGGGTTTAGAGCTCCTAAATTAAGTTGGCGGCTACAGAAAGCAAGCCGGTTTTACTCAAACTACCGTTAAATTGAAGAATAATATACTAAGAAAAAAGTGTACATTTTATAAACAGGAAAATAAACCCGAACCAGGATTAAATCTTACTACAACAAGAAGAAGAGGCCTTAGCAGCATTAACAGAGTTAGCATCATCATAGTATTGAGATTTATTGAAACCATTATTGGACTGTGGAACATCTAAAGCTGGATTCTTTTCAAAGAATCCAAATGGTGTAACATGAATTTCATGGACTTCAACCGGCATAACTGGGAAGTCTTCTGGTCTTGGAATATGAGTGAAACCTAAAGTAGCCCAAACAACTGGATCATCGTTTCTAACATTCTCATCTCTCTTAGCCCATATACCAACACCAGTGTCACCTTGAGATTGATTGGTAAATTCACCAGCAGCATATAATTCATTGTCGTGGTATTTAGTAACCCAAACCTGTTGTGTTGCATATTGTGCTCTTCTATTATTGTAGGACTCTTCGCCAGCCATTAACATTTGTCTAGCAGGCATCATGATTTTATAACCAACTGGTTTCTTGGAAATTGGATTGATGACATTCTCGTTAATGATCTTATAGTTTCTGTTGGTGAATGGAGATTGTTCAACATAACCAGGCTTCTCAACGTATGTTCTTTCAGTAACGAAACCAACATTATATGGGTTTAATTTGGTGTTAGGAGGTAATCTAACAACGTCATCATAAACAACAGTATTTTTATGGCCATCAATGGCTGGATCAATTCTAAATGCAAGTAAATGTTGATGATATGCGGCCATTGCTAATGGGCCAACGTTGGTACCCCATGGAACGGTTAAACCTTCTTCAATTGGCATGGTTGATAAAATACCTGTAGCTCTAACTTGAATCTTGATTTCACCAATTTGATCAAACATAACGTTAACAGCATATTCATAGTTAGCGACAGTAGCGATAGTTTGAACAGCAAATTCTCTCTTTCTAGCAACAACAGCATGACCAGTTCTGTAATTAACATGCTTGTATAATAAACCATTATCTAATTCGTGCAAGCAGACAGTGCTTGGAATAAAAACTGGTTCACCTTCTCTGTTGGTTCTTCTGCAATCGAAATACTTTATAACTCCTAAACAATCACAACCTAAACCTAATGAATTACCGGTGGCACCAAAACCAGCATCACCTAAATCGAAAGCTTGTTTTCTATGGTATGGAGCTCTTGGATCACCATAAGGGACAGTCATCTCGGATAATGATAATCTATATAAAACCGATCTACCTTTGAAGTGGATATCGTAAATAGCAAAACCCTCTCTAACGTTTGGAATAACGTAGAATGACCAACCTTGCCATTCAATCTTGTGACCCTTAACATCGAAACCAGGACCCTCTGGTTGTTCAACGATTAATGGCTTTAATGGTCTTAAAGTATCTTCGCCATTTAAATCTGGATGATATTCAACTAATGGGAACTCTGTCCATGGTTGAGTTGGAGCAGTGGTTTCATCAATACCGGACGGTAAATAATCCATTCTGACAAATTTTCTAGTTAACCCTTCAAAAACTGGAGAGAATTTTAATGGCAAAGAATAATGATTAGATTCAGGATGATGAGCATTAGCTAAATACATATAACATTGAATTAATAATCTATCTTCCTTAGAGTCAACACCATTCATCCATGGATCACAAACGACATGAATGTGAGAAGGTAGTTTTAATTTTTCAATTTCAGCAACACAAATAGGATGAGTAGTAGCTAATTTTTCAATATCTTCAATATCATCGGCTAATAATGGACCTTGAACACCTTTTGGTTGTGGTTGTGTAGTAATAACGTGACCATTAGTAACGTTAACCAAAGCTTTGTGTAAAATATCACCTAAGTAATAAAATGCATGAGTAACCCTTGGAATTCTTGGTAATGGTAAACCTTTCTTTTCAGCATCTAAATATTTAATCATTTCCTTCTTTGGAGGATCATCTCTGTCAATTTGAATGAAATGTGGTTTGTTGGAACCGGTGGTGTTGTCTTTGATTAACTTTGAAGTTAATCTTAATTCAGCATCAGATATTGGGTCAAAAGGATGTGGAGCCATTTTCGGTTTTGATTGTTAATTTTATAATAAACCAATACATCTTTGAGGTTGTTGTTAATGCTTCAAAAATGGGAAAACCCCATGATTTAAATGCTGTTCAAGAGAAAAGAAATGTTTTGTCCAAAGTCCGACTTCTCATTGAATTTTGCGAGGACCTTCCTAATTTGGATGGTGCAAGCGCTCGCTTAAGTAGAGACAAGTTCTGTACGTGTTGAACTACCACATTGGGATTATCCTTGATTGAGCTTGAATTCAAATTAAATCAATAATTCGATGAGCTAGAGCTAGAAAAGCGTATGGCTCAAGTATACATATCTAGTAGTTACTCGGCTAGAACCCTGTACAGCAGGCATATATGACGATCTAAAAGAAAAATCTTGGTGACTAAAGAATCGGGATATCAAATTTGAATAACTACCTTTATGTAAGGCGTTAAGTTCGGCTAATTTGCTACTAGCGAACTATGGGGTACCATTCGTTTTTATCATGGAGTATAATTAGTAGGCAAAAACAACAAAAAATATTCAATTACAAAATCAGAAATATAATGGCTCATGATTTCGCATCATCAGAATCATCAACTTCAGCAAAGTCAACGAAAAGAAAGTCATCGTTTCTGGACTCGTCATCAAATTTAACTTTCTTATTGTCAACCCCACTAGACTAACAATCCAAATTAACATTACCTCTAAGTTGGAACTTTTCTAGATCTTTTCCTTTATTCTGACCATTATTCACGAAAAGTGCAACTTCAAATTCATTCCAATTTGAAAACCAATCTTCAACTTTAACGTCAGCCATAACTGGTTCTGTTAATAAGTCAAAGAAGGTTAAATCTAAATCACCAGCAAGTTTCCCTAGTGAGAAATCCAAAGTAAATGATTCGCTTTCTTTATTAACTTGAAAGTGGTAAATATCAAACTCGGGTTTCTTTGTATTATCGAATTTCAAATCATAAATACATGTGCCCACTTGACCTTCATACTTCCTTTCTGGACTAAAGAAACCTCTATCCTCTAACTTAATCATAATATTTTGTTTGAAACTAATTCTAACTTTTTCAACTTGAAAATATCCTAGCTTTGTTGATTGTCCATTGATTCCGAACTCAGGTTCCTTGTTAGATAACTCAGGGTATTCAAGTATTACTGGTATATCAGATAGTTTAGAAAACATGTTGAAATGAGCAGGTAATCGCATTGTTAACTTAAGATCGATATCTAGTGAAACTTTGTCTAAGTTAGATCTCGAATAATCTGAATTAAATAATTGTCTAACAAATCTTGTATTTTTATGAGCACTGGATAATCCGTTTGGAATTAAAGTTCCATCTTTACTCGGAACTAATTGCTTTAGTTTGGTTTTGAATTTCTTTGAATCTGTACAATTTGTAATTAAACTAGAAAATTGATCAGATCTACCTAGATAATACAAAGGGCAAGAAGCTTTGAATGATCTTTCAGACTTAGTTAAAGATGATAAATAAGTAACCCTAACAAATGTCTTGTAATTGATTTCAATCCATCCTTTGCCATCCTCAGAAATGTAGCCTAACGCTTCAGTCGAAGAAGGTAAATTTTGACCATTGTTACTGGAAAGCCGGAATTTGATTGGATATCTTAAAATTTGTCCTTTTTTAAACACGGCCTTGTTATCTTTCAAAACATTGATTGAATTAAAAAAGAGTAAATGTTTTCTATCTTCAGAAACAGTAGTGCTTCCATCATATGTGCTGATATAAACTATCGCCTTTCCTTGAATGCCCAAATCAATTGATTTTAAGTTATCAACAGTATTATTAAATTGTAAAGTAACCACTCCTTTGACTAGGTTGAATTGAGAAGTAAAAATCATTGAGTCGGTAGGGTATTCGATTTGAAACGTTGACAGGATATTTGATTTAGTGGATGAGAACATGTTTTTCTTTTCTTAGCTATAGGTTTTTAGAGTTAAAGTGAATTAAATCCATGTGTTTGAAACCAAGTGAGTCGATAGCTTAATCATTTATATCATTCCCAATCAGAATCTGTTAAATCAAATGAAAGACATACTTGCCCCTTTAATTTCTGATAATGTGTGGCCTTGCTGAGTTTAGGGATGATTTGAGTTGATTAAGGTGTTGTTGATGCCTGCCAGCCTCTTCAATCCACGGTTACATCATCGTGATTCGAGATGATCTTCACCTTAACAGCTATCTCACCTCCCAGAACCAATTTCTTTTCAGTCCTGCAAACAGGATGACCTTTGTGATCGTTACAAGCATTCATTACAAATCTAAGAAAAACTTATAAGCTTTTATTAGTGTACATTAAAATAAATAAGAAAAGGGAAAAAATTAAAGAACAAATGCGTGATGGGAGATCAAATTTAAAATACTAGTTGTATAAGTCTAAACAACATATGCCAATCGAAAGTAAATACGAAAAAGAAAATGAAGTTGGGTAAAAGTTGGTGTATTAGGAGCTGGACCCTTAATCAAAGAAATCATCATCATCATCATCATAACTGATCTCTCTTCTATTGAAAACGATTTTAGTTTCATTACCTTTTCTTTCATCTTTAGCAACTTTTTCTAAAATTTCAACAATATCATCTTCAGTAACCTTAGTTCTAATGGCACCAGATTGATACAATCTTAATAAATAACTTTCAACAGCTTGAACTCTTTCTGGTTTAACCATTCTAACTCTAGATAATCTTTCCTTGGCTTGAGGTTGTAAAATTTGAGACATGATTGCTTGAGCTGGGCTAGAAGATTGTGAGCTATATTATGTGTATATATTTTAGTTAGCAAAAGACTAGATCATTTGATTTGATTTGATTTGATTTGAATCAAAATTAACGAATTTGAAAATTAAACGTACCTCTTGCCATCTTTTTGCTGGGAAGAACCACCTTGAGCATTTCTTTGCATTTCCGATAATCTTGCTGCTCTGATAGCAGCTAATTCTGCGTCTTCCATGATTATATAGTCTTGAATTGGATTAAGATGCAGCTAGCAGGTGGTTGAGAGCTACTAACCGTTGCTAAGTCTTGTGCTCATTGCCTGCTACTTATACTGAAAAAAGGGCGTGCGAATACAATTTTTAAACGAGGGATTTTTCTGTCAAGTTTTGTGGCTGTGTGGCGTTCCAGATCCTTCTTTTGTTATGTAGGGATCTCAACTTTGCCTCCAATTCGTATCTTCCTTATATTTTGTTGTACGATCGTAGCTAGATTTGTGTAAGTCTTAAGAAAACTTTGACACACTAAAGAACAAAATTTTAAACAGCACTTTATATTATGTTTAAATGAAGGTATATAAATACACAAAGAAAAGAAAACAGGCTTGATAAGATCCTAGTCTAGAAGTTCAATTTGTTATTACTTCGATCCGCTCTCTTTACATCATCAAATGGAACTGTAGGCATTGTTGTGATAACAAGTGGAGGTAACTCCAGAATTTCTTCTAATTGACCCAAATCTCGTTCATTACTTTCATATTCTTTTTTAGCCTTAGATTTATAGATCCAATTGTATTGCTTTGAATAGATATCGTATAATCCTAAGTCAAAGTTTCCAATGAGCATAAAGGACATAATGAACAAGTAAGTTAGTACTAACGCTGAAACTAAGCCTAGAACATCAAGAGATTGAATGTTTTTATCTTTATAACCAGAATTAATAAGCAAGTTAACAGAAATCAATACTATAAAAAGTATCTGCCATATCAATACAATTAGAAAGTACAACATAGTAATGACAATCCCTCCCAGTTTCTCTCTGACTGCCGAAAAATCGGCAATCAAAATACTGACTATTGTGAGAAAAAACAAAATTATACAAGACATTCCAAATCCTTCATGTATGTTGAAATTCGAAATAAGAGTCTGTAGGAAGAACCCAGGGCAAAAGAAGGAAAGTAGTATCAATCCATTTCTATAAAGGTTGAAAACAAGATCTGCCTTGACAAGTTCCTTACTGCTCCCGGAAATTTCCCCGTTGAATCTTCTAAATTTATCTTTCAGTTTGAAGTCGGCAAAAAGTTGAAATAGTAATGTAAATAATGAAATTGCCACCACCATAATTAATAAACATTTACCTGCGTTAGCTTTATGATTATCAAAAACATAGTTCGCCCCACTTGAAGTAGGAGAGATAAGATAAGTTAAACTATTCATAACACGATTGATAACAATATATTGAAAGATTGAGTAAGTCAACATAATAATTAAGAATAGTATCAAGACTCCATAATGAAACACATTTTTTGTAAATACAGCCACAAAAGCCATGGTAATTTGATAGAGCATAGCAAAGATGTATATAACGAGATATGAAGTAATAACTCTTATCTGATAGCCAACACCAATATCGTACTCTTTTTCATTATGAGATTTAGTCTCAGAACTTATGCTTTTATATCTATGTAAGAAAAGACCAAATAAACAGAATTCAAAAACCAATACCAAAAGGCTAGAAAAACACGAAATGATCAAAAACAATTTCATCCAAATGCCGTCATTCCAAAATTCACCTAGAAACCTCTCTTTTAAGAAAAGTTTTGAGACTTCATTGTTTTCTTTTATTCCTTGTCTTTCCATTTTTTCCAAATCCTGCATAATTTGATTTTCCATTTCATTCACCACTATAGTTTCATCGAGTTCAGAAATCAAGGATACATCAGTATCAATCTTCACTTCGGCATTGGGAATAGTTTGATTCTCTTCATTTTGATCATAACTTTCGTTGAATATCACAGTTCCTTCAGGTTCAGAATCCGAGGATAGTTCATCATCAGTATCAGTTTCCTTTTTAGTACCTAACATATTTGAATAGCCTTGGTATTGTTATTCTCGGAATTTGGAGGAAAATGACCCTCTTTGTCTTTTAAGTCTATATTTAAAATACTCATCATGGTATATGTGTCTGCGAAAATGTGGGAATAATGGGTAATTAAATGTTTGACGAAATGCTGTTTCTCAAATCCCAATAAATGCTGAGCGTTAGAGAGTTATAAGACCGATTGGATTATATACATCCATTTAGTCCTCAATTTCCCCCCTAAGAATCACGATATGTATATAGGTGGTAGATCAACGTAGTTACATATATATTTCATCATTGTTATGCCCCTTGTAGGCAGGTGATTGGTTGGAACATGGGACTCGGGAGTTAGCTATGTTCCAGTGATGTAGGGCAAAATCAATCGAGGTAGGCTTACAAAAGATTGAGCAAATCAACCAATCACATCCACCAGATCACCGTCATATAAGCCTATTACTCGTAGTCCATCAATCATACGGTTATTGAACTGTAGCTTGAAATATAGCAGACAAATATATATATATTATGAGATTGTGAAGCTGGAAATACGCAGAAAATAGTACAGATTTCCAGGAAGAAGTTTCAATAGTAGGTCTTGATTAAACCAGGGGTGAACGCTTTCAGTTTCAGTTAAAAAGCTTTTTTCCAAATCCCTTTCGGTAGTTTTGTTTGTAATATTTTTGGTTTCAAGATGAAGCCAATAATACTGTATTGAATAAATGTTAAATAATCCCATTTTAAAAAAATATCTGATAAACCAATATTGGTAATATGAATAAGTATACTAACATCAAAACTGAAAATATAGAACAAGAAGAGAGCAAAATTTATTTTCTGTATAATCATCTAAAAATCTCATATCATTGAAAACCATTTGTAAATTAAACATTTATCGTCCAGTATTAGCAAGATCCCATAACAAAGCTACAATTTTTCAAGCCCCAAGGTAAGGACATTTCTCTCATTATAAGATGAAATTTCATAAACAAAGGTCGTTAGCGCAGGGTGAGTAACAACATACTGAAATTTGAGTACACCGATATCACAAGTAAAAATAGCAGAAAAGAAGATAAGTGGAAAACACAATGAATATATAAAACATAAACCATAGGCAGAAACTGACAAACGTTGCCACCACTACCATTGTAACCATAATTCTCATTATCTTCCGGAGTTTCATACAGTTTGGAAAACAAATACCAAATAAAAGACCTTCAAAGATAAATGTCAAACAGTAAGATAAATACGAAATGATCAAGTCTAGTAATATTCTAATTTAATCGAACTATACATTTATAAACTTGTACATTGAGGCTAATTTTCGTTAATACATAATCTGATTTTATATATTTACATTACTTTGCACTCTTTCTACAGATATTTTAAGATTTCATATAAGATTAAAAGATTAGTGAAGTTTCTGTAATAATTTTCATCAAATTCGAATAGTTTGTCTGAGTTCTGATAGTAGCAGACGTATAAGTTCCCAGAGTAAAGAGTTATCGATAACACTATAGTTATATTTCGCCGAACTAGCTTGGCGCAGCAATCCAAAGATTTTTAAAATATTTGTTTTTAACATACATGATATTTAAATTTAGGTACGTACCTTTAGAATAATCTAGGTCTTCAAATTATATCTGTAGCTGTAACTGGTAGATTTACGATTGTTTCAAGTTGCACTCATACTTGGAGGTTACGCGTTAGCTTACGCGTTCGATCCAAGGCAAGTACCAAGTCAAGCAAGGTAGAACAAATAAATTTAACAAAAATTGCACAGTCATATCGATAATGAAGTCTATAACTGAAAACCTAGATCTATATTATAGTTCTACTTGAGTAGTTAATTATTGCACGTACTATATATCAATTTGATTATTTTTTTTGAAATTTCAACATATTGAAAAAAAGAGTTAAACTGTATAAAATTATATTCAGGCTCCCCTGTGTGTAACCGTCACAGTACCTAACCCCGGGTTTTAAAAAGTATGAACGACTTTAAAATCGTTGTCTTCTTGAGTTACTTATAATATAGAACATACAAGTAATAAGTTGGAATGAATTTTCATATAGGTAATTGTGAGCAAGATTAAGCTGGTCTCAAAGTTGTATGCGCAAATCTTTGAATCAGCCGAAATTAGAAGAGAAAGGCTTCGTTGCCTACAGTGATCAATTATAGATAATATACGTATAACATATACCATTAGCCTTGATGGAGGGTCCAGATCGAGCTTAAAATGAGCCTTAGCACTGAGAATTCAAGCTTTCTTTCGTTTATCCGATGTACGCACATCTTGTCTCAAAGAAGAATACAAACCTTCTCCTTTGGGGAAAAAGGTTTCTATCTTTAACCATATAGCTGGGGCTACCAATTCAATTAATTATCAATATTTGAAATTCAAACTTTCAGGTGTGGATCTGAAGTCAACTATAATTGATCAAATGATCAATTCACATAGCAAACGAACTTCCTACCAGCCGTTGTAACTCCTGAAAACATACCAAAAAACGGTTTTCAATTGATAAAAGCTTGATTATATGCTATGCATGCTTAGAAGAAGAGAAGAAATATATAGTTTAGTTCTTATAAGCTTATTCTGAGCTTGTTTGTGCTTTGAATGTTAAGAAAAGAAAGAAGATACATACAATTAAACAACCATAGGAACGATATCATCTATAGCTGCTATAGTTGCTATTTCAATTAGTAATATATTTTAATTAATTTAAAGACTAATTAATATAACCATTTGGATCGACAGGCACATGGATGCGTGTATCTAGTTCAACTTAGTGTTAAGTTAACCTGTTTCTAGTAGTAAACACGGCCTATTTGGCCTATGGATCTCATGGATTATGACGATCTTGAACCTATATCCTATGAAATGATCACTTATAATCCATACCTCCATACCAACATGAAGTTGCCTGAAAAGGTCGAATCACACTATCAATTGCAATATAAAAGATCCTTGAAATCACCCAAAACCGAACAAACGAAATTCATCAGTAATTGATGGATTGTTCTTCAATAAACAAGAACAGTTATAATCATGAGATACCCTCAAGTCTTACCATTTCTTTCCTTTTTAAATTCTGCATGTGCATACGTGTATGGATACAAACCCGGTAATGACTTTGCTGCTTTATCCCCAAATGAAACACCAACTGGTTATACCGACCCTACTGGTACCTACTTTATTGCTTTACAAACTTTCAAATCTGAATCTGCTGATATTACTACTGGTGACGCCTACAAAAGAGTCAAGAGATACTACACCGGGGATACACCAAACTCTGAAGTCAGTTGGGACTGTGAAACTTATTTAAGTACCCATTTTACTTTTGGTTGTGCAACACAGACCCCTAGTGAAGCTTCTGATCTCTATATCCCTTGCTCCATTGGCTCTGTTGTTGAACCTGTTACTGAATGCACTGCTATAGGGGATCCAATTTATACCAGTGGTAGCTATTATACTCCAACTTATTCAAAATCATACTCAACTGGCTCGGGTTCAATCGCAACTTCAACATCCGGCTCCATTAAATCCACATATACTTCATCATCAGCTTATAGACCATCAAGTTCATATTCTGGTTCAAGTGTTAGCAGAACATCTACTGGATTACCATTCTCTACTCCATTTTTTTCTTCTAAAGTTGCAGACTCTTCTTTATACCCTAGATCATCAGTTTCTTCTACTTATTCATCCGCTAAGTCATCATACTCCAGCTCGGTTGTTTCTAGTATTTACTTTTCTTCTTCACCTTCTTTTTACTCCACATCATCGAGTGAAGGTTCAGATAACCCTTCCTCTTTTTCATATTCATCTTTTGCTACTTCTTCATCTTTTTCTAAGCCTTACTTTCCATCATCTTTTGCTACATCTTCTTACATTTCACCTTCAGTGGCTTCTTCATATTACAAACCATCATCTGCCGTTGAGAGTGAAAGCTCTTTAAAGCATTCCTCTTTATCTTTTTCCAGTTCTGTCTCTGGTTACAGCAAACCAAGCAATTCTGTTAGAGCTTCTTTATCCACTATCACTTTCAGTAGCGATCAAAATTCCAATACCAATATTGGTGTAACACTATCACGAACATCTGAAATTTACAGCTACTCTTTCACTCCATCTTATGCTTCAGGATCTGTTGTTACTAGTGCTACTGTTTTACCAGTTCCAAACTTTAACGATACATACAATGGTGCAGGCCAATCATTACTAGTTTTATATGAGTCAATCGATGATGATGATGGTACTATTCAAGATATTTGTTCCTCTTCAGAAGATTTGTTAATCACATTCAACAATAGTGTTATTCGTGATGGTCAAGACAGAGTCGGTTCAATTTATCATAACTTCCAATTAGGATTTGCCGGAGAAGAGCCACCGGCAGGTGCTATTTATGCAGCTGGATGGTCACTTACTGATGATGGATACTTGGGATTGGGAGAAAGAGTCGGATTTTGGGCCTGCCCTATTGAAAGCAGAGAACCTTATGCCAAAGTGTTCCTTGATAAACAGGATGATGACTGTTTCGAGGTTCAAATCAAAGTGTTCCAAGCTGTTAGTGAATGCCCATCTGCATAGTAAATTTTTGCCGATATAATATACTTCGTTCTTTTTCTGTCTGTCTGTCATTCTTTTGCTTTTACTAATTATAAGTAGTTGTGTACTGTTCTTTTCTTTATAGGTAATCTAATTATTGAAATCATAGATCTCCAAAAAGTAACACGTGTAATTATCACGTGAATGAAATACATCCATTGTGGTTACGAGCCCTGTTAGGAGAAGCGCAGCTGCTGTGCTTGTACGTTTCGTTTCCTTTCGGTGATCGTTTGTTTGTTGTGCAATTTCAAGAACAGTCATACCCACTGAAACACATCTATCAGCTCCGAATCCATTCAATTACGTTATCCAAGCCACGCTTTTGCTATCCACCTTCTGTTTTTGTCCAATTACCCTCTCCTTGTCTCTGCACCGGAGAGTACACTATAGTTTTCCTTACTCTCATTTTTATTAATAGAAATCCAAATCATCCAAATATAAGAAGTAATTCAATAGATCTGAAATTCAACGTTTTTTCCACTCTACAGTACGATGTTTAGCAAAAGAAGACACTCACGACCAGTTTCCACTGCTTCCTATACTGGGGTTAGCAGTCAATCCAACTCCCCTGCCCCAGCTTCCGGAGCTTTGGCAGCTGCCTCTGTTATCGGTAAGGCTTTGAAGGACAACAATCATCAAGCAAACGGATTGAAGTTGCCACAACAACCTCAGAAGAATTCTCAAACGCATAGAAACTCATCATTACTGGGAACTAAGAGAAATTCAACTATAAGCAGATCAAATAGTGTCACTTCCGGTACTTTTAGGCCTCCTACAGCTAGATCAGGTTCGAGATCAGGAAGTTTGATTACCAACGGTTCTTCTCCAGTGGCTTCCAATTCGCCAAGAACTCCAAGAACACATTCTTTCAATGCACAATCTAGACAACAACAAATTCCCCAAAGAAGAGTTTCATCTGATAATACTTATAGCCAATTTTCTGCACCTCATCCTCATAGTAGAACATCAGTTTCAAGAACTTCTTCAATGGTGTCTTCTGGTTCGCGTCAAGGACCATTATCTGCTTCCTCAACTCCTAAAATGGTTAAGAAATGGATACCTTCGGCTAATGGTTTAGTCTGCGTTGAAGTTCCGTCTACTCCACAATTAGGTACCCCTGCTCAAAGAGCGATAGCGAGATCCTCTTCTATGAACTCTCTGTCTAGTAAATCTAGAAATCAAGCTGTGAAGAGAGCATCTTCCTTAACTGGAAATAAACCGACTGGCCTGAATCATCACCCCCATAGACAACAGCAGCAACCACAGACTCCAACTGCTGAACAGCGTCAACACCAACGTCGTGTTTTGTCTCAACAAAATACTGGTGGCTCAATTAATTCACAACTATCCTCTGGTATGAGCCCTTTCCAACCTCCTAATGGAGGATTTCACACTCCAACCGGCACTCCAACTAAAAAACAATCTCTGAAGCAGAAAGCTAGTTTACAGTCAATGCATACACAAGGACAATACAGCATGTCTTTTGAACCTACAATTCTAGAAGATGAAGAAATAAGAGAAGAAGACGAGTTAGGAATTGTTGATGTTAGTAACACTGATTTGGAGAATCTTAAAGCCGATTATTTAGTGGAATTAGAAAATGAAAGATTACAAGAGGAAGAAATTGAAAGAGAAAGAGCAAGAAATGAAGAATTAGAAAAAATTGAGAGAGAAAGAGCTTTCAGTGTTGCTTCCACTGATGTCGCTGAAACTGCATCTGTTGAAAAAATTACTGTTAAAGCTGATGAAATCACCGCTAGTGTTAATCATGGTAGACAGGAAAGCATAGGCGATGTCAACAAATCTGTTAGTGGAGTTGAAATTCCTAGTGATGTCGCTTTACCTGTTGAAACAGGTGTAACCAATGATGAAATTGAAGATGAGTCATATACTGAAACAGAGAGACTGTTAGCCGAACAAAGATTAGAAGAGTTGGTTAAACAAAAGGAGCAGGAAATCCTAGCTGAAATACATAGACAAAAACAACTAGAATCAGGTGGCGACCCTGTAAAGGTTGATTCATCACTCATGTCTGTCGCTTCATCTGACTATGAAGTCTCTGATCCAGGTAAATCTGATGATACTGATACATTAGATGAAGAAGCTACTGCTCATTCTATTGAAGATGGGATGGTTACTGCATATGATAGCGCATTCCAAGAACGGTCTGCTACTAATCAACGTGTTAGTGCTGATACCGGAAATCAATCTATCACTGCTTTGGGTAAAGAAACACAATCTCTTGCTCCTGTTACTTCTAAGTTGGTCGCTGGAACCACTGAAGATCCAAAATTTACTTCTTTGAAGGGTAATATGCAATCAGAAGGACAATCTCAGACCAGCATGCTTTCTTCTTTGTTAAATGGTTACCAAGATTCTAGAGCATCTCAAGAACCAGAAGAATATATCAATGGTATCCCAGAACCAACAACCCCAATTAAGACATTAGATCCTTCTCTTGCTTATCTTGGTGATACTCCCTCTAGGGTTAGTATGGCTAAACAGTTAAGACCAACACTGGGTGTTGCCAAAACTCCTGAGGTTGATTCTAATGAATCGGTTTTTTCATCTATTAACAATCCATCAGCTAAAGTCTCAGGTAATATCGATCTGAATGATCTTACAATTCCAAAGCGTTCTGAAAGAAGACCTGGTTCCGTGAACAATTCGATTAGTTCAATTCCATCTGATGTTATGAAAGATCTGAAAATCACTGCTACACAGGTTCAAAGTGGCCAATCATCGATCAAGACTCCAATTTCATCTTCACAATCAACGCCTCAACTACGTTCTCCTCAATTGCGCCCACCAAAAGTTAATGGCAATGGTAATGGCACTGGTATGGGTGGTAGAAGAAAGTCTGTTTTGAAAAATTCCAACAACTCACCAAATGCATCTTTAGTTAATAGTAAGTCTTCCGCTGCTTATTTGTCTCTAACTACCGCTGAAAATACAAGACTGAATGCCATGGCATCATCGTCTTCTGTTAATCTTTCTCAGGTTCCTTCAGGTGCATCATCTGAAAGACGTAAGTCATTAGTTACTAGCTCTCGTCATTCTGCTCCAGTTGCTAGAAATGGCAGACAACATGCTCAACGTTCTGTCGGCCCAACTTTAAGAGATTCACAAGCTTCTACTGTTAACAAGAGACAGCAAAGACTTTCGGGTGTCCCTCAACAAAAACAGCAAGAACCGAATTTAGCAAATCATCAATTAGCTGCTGCTTCTAAAGCTGCCAGACAACATCAACGTCCTCCTATTTCTCAACAACAATTACAACAACATAATATTCAGCAAAGAAGAGTCAACAAGCAGCCCCCAAAAAGAGCATCAATGTATGAAGTTCAACAAAGACAACATCCTGTACAGCAACAGCAAAGACCGATGTCCACTTTTGTTGATCCCAAGCTCAGAGCTGCTGAGTTATATAAAAAAGCCAATGCTAAGAATGGTTTTTATAACAATCCTTACCCTGAACACTTGTCAGACATAAAAAGAACCTCTTCTTTTGAAAAATTATCCCCTTCTGGCCCACCACAACAAAACACAAACGGTAATAACAATAACAATAGTTCCACCAAAAAGGCAAATAGGCTGACGTTGAGAGATACTATTGCTGCCGAACAAGCATTGAACCAATATAATGGTAATGTTTCTCCTCCATCAGGTTCCCAAAGACAAACAGGCAGCGGTGCTATTTTCAAATCTAGATTTAATGATTCTGATTCTGATTTGGATGTTCCAATTTTTAATAAGAATTCTTCTAATGGTGCTATGAGAAGCTCCAGTGTTCAAGTTCACCCACAACCTGCAAAGGCCAATGGTAATAGATTCTTTAGTGAACAAGTTAACTCTCCAAAAGGGGGTGATAGCGATGCAAATGGTGAGAAGAAGAAGAAGAAGTTCGGTAAACTTAGAAAATTGTTTGGTAGTTCTAAGAAAGGTTAATCTTGTCTATTTTTGTTAATTAAGTTGTTACACGACTACAATCGTCATTCTTCTTACCCTAATAGGGTTAATTCGGTTTTTGCTTTCACTAGATATCGGCCTGTGGAATTATATTTCTGTACATTTACTCACTGAAATTTTTGTAAGCTCAAAAATAATTTTTTTATTAATAAAGATCATTTCATTGGTTCATTGGTTCTTACTATTTCTAACTATTTTTTACTACTTGTTTTTACTTTTTTTGTTAACTCCCTTTTTTTATTTGCTCCCCTCTGGATTAAGTATTTTCTTTTTCCTATTTTACTAATTTTAATTTACATCTGTACTTTTGTTTTTTATTAACTCATCTATTCTTAATAATATCTGTTACAATATACGCTATTTTTATATAACTTTTATGCTTGTTTACTAGGTTAATGAATTTAAACTGGTTAATAATAAATACAGCTGTAGGTTTATTTATGTTAATACTCAAAATTATATATAAAAAATATAGTAAAAAATTCCCAGAAAAGTAAAAAAGCAGGATTGTAAAATCAGACCAAAAAGGATAGTAAAACACAGAACTATTATAAGAATGAAAAGAAATGCAAACAAGTTGAATAAAACAAACGAATTTTTTTTTGATTTAATTTAATTTAGTTCAGTTTAAATTTGTAAGACTCATTTGATTAGCTAATTTATGTTCATTTTCAATCTCTTTTCTATCATGTAAAACACCGCTAACGTCAGCACCGACTGGAATATCACCTAAAACATCACCAGCGGGAGTAACAAAATTACCAAAATCATCATCTTCGTCTTCACCCAATGAACTAACAGTTTGTGCTCTAGAAGATCTAGCATTCTGTGTACCGCCAGAACCAATACTACTATTATCACCAGAAATTGTTTTAGAAGCATCATCCATACGTTTACGGACCTCGATTGCAACTCTTCTACCATCAGCTAAGAAGTTATCAAACATACCCCTAATATTATTAACCATTCCTAAGTTTTCATTAACCTTCTCATCAACATGGAAAGATCTCCAAAATTGATTGTGAAAGAAAGATTCATAAGTTTCATCAGCTAGAATAACCATACGGAAAGTTGAAGGTGTAATATAAGTTGGATGAGATGGATCTAATGCTGCATTATGCGAATCTTTAGAATCAGAGTCATTTTTCATTTTGATTGAAGGCGGAGTTGGAGGAATATCGACTTCTTTTTCATTATCGCCTAAATCAATTAATGGCTCTTCTGGGTCTTCAAATGGTTGGGCATATTTGAATGCCATTTGCAGGAAATTTGAACCTGATGCTAAATATCTTTCAAGTTGCTTTCCTTTCCATTTATCTTCATTAAATCTGACTTCAGTAGGTAGCCTTATTTCATCATCTGGCGTGTCAATACCTTGTTCCTTCAAGATTAATTTACGTTCATAAATCTTTCTTGCGATTTCTGATTCTATTGATTTATTTGTTAGTTCATCAAATAATAAACCATCTCTCCAAGGGGATGTAATAAATATAAGATCTTCAGCAAGTTGTAAAACAGATTCTCTATTGATTTTACCATCTTTCTTTTCATCGTATAAAGCAATAAAGTTCGATAATGAATTCATAATATCATGATCCAATAATTTATTTAATCCAACAATCAAGGTTTCTAAAGACATTATACCATCGCTTGAGGACCAATTTGAATATAATCTTTTCAAAAATTTTGTTTGTTCTGGCGACTTCTTTGACGCATTAGTCCAATCAACTAAGCGAGACATGAATACTTCAAATGAATCAAAGTCCATTGTTATACTTCCTGTACTTGGAGCTTGAGCGTCATTAATCAAGACACCATAATATCTATCGTAAACATTAGAAACTTGATCACCTGTTAAGTTTGGAGTCTTTGGTAAGTTCCTTAATTCAGTACGTTTAACAAATGTTTCAATACCTTGGAAAACTTCATTCTTAAATTTCATTCTCATTTGTTCAATTGATTTATCGCCAACAACAACAAACTCTCTAAAAGCAACTTCCCACAAGTTATCAAATTTAGTTCTCATTTTGTCTTTGTTTAGAAACGAAGGCTGAGGTTGATCTAAAGTTGCAAAAAAATCCTTGAAAACAGCAATACACTCACCGTCATCATCACATTGTAGTAATGCCTCACCATTAACTCTAATAACAGCTAATCCTATTTGAAATAAAACACGAGGACCATGTAACAAGAGCATGTCAATCACTCTAAAAGCATAAATTAACGGCATGGTATTTAAGAAAAATGACAGGAACCAAGGTAATGAAACAATTGATAATTGTATATCACGCTTTGCAAAGTGTTCACCAATCATAGGTAATGCTTTATTAACCAAGCCTTCAAACACTTTTTGATCTAACAGAACACCATACATTGTTCTGGAATAATATCCAGGAATAACCTTATCACATAACACATTCAAACACCAGAAAACTTGTTCTTCAGACATATAAATCAGCAAAGCTGCTGTAACTATATTCATAGCTTGACAATAACCAACTTCAGGATTCTTCCATGAATAAGCAGTTAAAACTCTTCTCAATCTATTAATGCCTTCTTCGGTTTGATAGGCCGGATATTCTGGTAACGATCTATTAAGATCTTTTTCAATTTCCTCGATAGCAGTCGAAGTTTCACCATCATGGTCTACTAATAGTCTATTATATTCCTCATTATATTCATAACGTAAGAAAAGAGAGCCACAACAAGTTTCCCATAGTTCACCTCTCAATTTATTTGGTAAACCATAACTAACCAATTTGAAGAAAGTAATATTACGAACTAAAGCAAAATTTCTACCATTCTCTCTAAAATAATCAAACCATTTCTTCATTTTTAGTCTATCATTTAATTTTTGTGAATTACCAGGAAACTTAAAGACCCAACCTAAACCACCTGGAGGAGGTGCCATTATTTCAAAACTAGAAGAATGATTCTTGTAGAGCAAATATTCAGAATATAAATTACATTGGAAATCATTCATTTTATCCACTTCTTCTAAACTTTTTTTCAATAGCTTTACCAAGTTTCCACCAAATCTTTCACATTGAGACTTAATTCCCACAAATTGAACAGTGATTTCCAAATCGTTTGTAGTTAACAGCATAATTGCAAAATCGTAGGATCTATGAACTCTCTGAATCTTTTGGATGGTCGGCAAAGCTATAGCAAATGAACATATCATACTATCATAACTATCTTTGAAAACAAGGAAATTGTTCGTCAACGTTAATTTTCCATTGAATGGCTCTTGGTTGTACTCAGAATTGTTGTTGTTATTGCTATTAGCCAGTCTAGCCCTAGCAAACTTAGTTGTGATCGTTATCTCAGCTGAGGATTGGTCAATAATATGCTCTTCAGAAGGTAAATTGTACTCTCTTTGGATCAGTTCATGTTTTGATGGCTTTTTTGTTGTAGGGCTGGTTTGCTCTAGAATGATCTGTTGAGCCTTATTGGCGATTCCTTTGAAGAAGTCCATTCTTGAAGTAGATGAAGCAAAGCGGAGGCACAGTGAGAGTCAATCCAGTAATATGCTATTGGGTTCAATTGTGGTCAATTGTGATTACACCTGTATTCAGAGGCAGTCACTGCTGGGCTTTAGAACACTTGTTTGAGTCTTTCCTTCTCTCTTCTCTCGATTAAGGTGAAGCTCCGGCTGCTCCGCCGCTCGAGTCAGGAATCCAGCTGCGCCATGGCGCAGAAATATTAATAGTATAATAATTAACGTGTATAAACAAAAAAAAACCAATGTATATAGTGAAACAAACATATTAAACAAAAAAAAAAACAAAAAACATATAGTAAATTAAAAGATAAAAAGATTAAAAAATAGAAAGATTATAGAATTAGAAAATTAGAAAAAAAAAAAATAAAAAAAACAAAAAACAAAGCAAAAACAGCTCACTATAAGGATGATTCATCGACAGACTTAAAGAAATCTTTCTCAGTCTTTTCATCAAGTTGATGAATCATATCTGGAGCTGGTAATAGAGGTGCTTGTGTTTGCGGAGGCGAATTATGTGCACCAGGTCCCAATAAATCTGGATCTAAGAATCTCTCTTGATGGTGATGAGATGTTTTACTTGAAAGTATATTGGACATACTCAATCTATTATTAGAGCTAGGAGCTCTACGGCGTTTTGGAGGACTCCAAATAGGTTGTTGATACTTGCTTTCCTTATTGGATTTGTGATTGATCTTGCTATTAATGAAAGCTCCGGTGTGTTTTAAAATGGTTTTAATAATTTTAACTCTAAAATCAGCAAAAAATTGCTCATTGGATAACACAGCATTTCTATATTCGATTTCTGGAACATTTATAGTTAAATTGTTAACATTCACCATTTTCAAAGCACCTTTACCCTTAAAAGTAATACATAACTGGATTGGATTAATCTTAATTGAATGAAACATTTGATAGATAGAAGCTCTATGCTCCATCTGTGAAACATTATCTTCATTTTTCCACTGTTCCTCTGTAAGTTTTTTCAAAGGCCTTTTCTTGGAATGTTTGGAAGGGGCATAATTCTTACTGCCCGTTGTGGAAGCTGAACCAGATGAATAAACTGAAGTTGAACGTTTCAAAGAAGAACCAGATTTTTTCTTAGTTATCAAACTCTTCAATTTTTTGGAAATCTTACCTTGTGTTTTATTATTGTCAAAGGTACTTGTAATATCTGAAATAGTTGAATCAGAAGTCATCGATAGATTATCAGCGGTGCTGGTGAATTCAGAATTTATTGATTCACCATCAGAGAAAGAAGATTTTTTTGTAAATAAATCATCATCATCATCATTTTCTAATTCTTTCTCTCCGACTGTCAGTGAACTATCAGGATAAACAAAACTGTAAATTTTCTGTGCAACTTCATAATCAATATCGAGTTTAAGAGGAGCAAATTTAATATTCTTATGGCCGACAACATTAATACCACCAACTGGTTCATGAACAGCCCAGTCAACAAAAGTCATAGGTTCTTCAGGTTTATCCATTCTAGAAATAATGGTTTTATACTTAGCTTCAGGATGTTCATCAAGAGCAACAAAATCATGAATATAAACTTGATTATTACTAGCACCATTTGGGTTTTGAATCGTTGTGTAGTAATTTTTTGAAGACTGAATATTCAAAAATTTGGAATCATCATCAAGAAGTAGTTCCAATCTAATAAAATCAAAAACAAAAGACCATTGTCTTAAATCATAAGAATCATTATATTTTCTAGCTTTTGTTTGTTGCATGAAAGAAACTAAGGCATTTAAACGCAAAAATAACTTTTCTAACTCAACACTGATTGATGTTATATCCTCTTCATCAAAACTTGAAGTGAAACCAGGAATTAGTAAAAATCTCTTATACTCTAGTAATGATCTAATATCCTCTTGAATTTTATCAATCTCTTTGGCCATCTGTAAGTAGTCCTCATTAGCAGAAAACTTAACAAGCTTCTTTACTTTTTCCCTCAATTTTCCACTGTCAGTCTCTTCAAATTCAATCATAGACAAAGCAACATCATAAATTGTATTATACTGCATACTATTAGCTGTAAGATAAATAACTGGACTAAATATTTGAATAGATTCTTTGAAACTTTTCATTGAACAAGCTTGATCTTGTACATCGTGTAATTTATTTGGTTTTCTAAAAATCATACCCAATGTAACATCTTGAAGAACAACTGATTCACGGAGAGCGCCAGGTGCATAGTACATCTCAATTGGGATCTGAGGAGGCCAAGACGAACCTGATGAATTATGAAAAAAATTGTAGTAGTTACTTAAAACTTTAGGTCTATCCAGAACATAAACAAATGCATCGGATAATATGGCACCAATTCTACTTTCAACTGGAACAGTTAATTCATCAATTTCACCAGTACAAAGATAACCCGAATTTATGGAAATCTCCCTCAAAATGATCTCATTAGAAGCAGCAATGACGCATCTATCGTTGTCATTATCCAAACAAACTTGAGGAAGAATAAATTTCAATAGATATGCATCATCAGTAGTGACATTTTCCAAATCTGTTGTATCGTGTAATTTACCGTCAAAATCATCAATAAATTCAGAAGGATCATCAAATTTATAATATTGTTTGCCATCTTCTGAAGAACACTTTGTATCAACTCTATCAGCATATTGACTCTTATTTAATTCTTCAGCTAAGTTGATAACTTTTCTACTCAAATTAAAGACCATAGATCTTCTGTCACTTAACGAATCAAGATATCTAAGCACTTTATTTCTAACTTTTGGACTCCATTTCAAGACCATCTTATAAACAATAAATCTATTTCTATAAGTTGATTCACTAACCGGAGATTCAAGAATATTAGATTTCGACTTAGTAATAGTTGTTCGAGTTGGTAAACGTGATAAACTTGGGTGCAAATCATTATTATCCGGAGCTTTCACTTCGTCAATAAAGCCTTCATAGGACGGGAATATCCCCTCTTTAAATTGTTCTTTCAACGATTTCAGAATGACTAATCTTTGTTCAAGGAATTTCAAATCGCTTCCAATATTAGACCTCAGCTTAATTGTCGGCGGATCAGTACTGTTTTCGGATAACGAGTTCATTTCAAATTTACGCGTTTCTATCTGTTGTTTCAAATCTTTAATTCTAGTTTCGGCTAAAGCAGGGGCAGCTTCGTCAAGATGGGTGTCAAGTAAACAAGAATGGGTGGTTCTTTCAACCATATCAAAAGGGAAGAAAAGAGGAGTATCATGACTATCTTTAACATAATAAAATCTTGGAGATGAAGCAAGCTGAGTGACTTTCCAATGAGGTTCTTCTTTCAGTGATATTGGGTCTTCCAATTCAACAAAATCGTCAAGGTTTAACCAGCATCTTTCACAAGCTTCACTTGAAAAATCACTTGATGATGTTGATTTACGTTCAAAATTCAAAGAAGATGTAGAATCCAGATCAATTTCACGAGCTAAAATACCAACAGCAGATGTTTCATTGAAAACAGCAGTCAAAATACGCAAATCAGTTTCTTGAAAATCAACAATGCCTTTATCCATAGATAGCGACCAATCTTTTTTATAAGTTTGCTTGGCAACGTCAAAAACAGGGTTTTGCTTTTTGGTCTGGTGTAAATCCATAGAAAATGAATTAACATGGCATTTCAGACCGGTGAAAGCAACTTTACTGTTGATTTCAGCAGCATCAGAATGCTTATAAACATGAGCTATGTATAATGAATCCAATAAAAGTCCGTAACTGATAGAAAACAAATGAGCACCAAATTTAGCAGATGGTCTATAATCTAAAAATTTATTTTTAAACATTTTACCAGCTTTAATTGGCAAACCCAACGAGCTTTTGAAAGTATTCCACCATTCAAAGAAATGAGCAAATGTCAAAGGGGATAGATGGGCAGAATTTGAAGCAACACAAGATTTTGATTCAACAGAAACTGCCATATGAATGTATTGACATCTCCAACCTTTATAGGAATCATAGTCTTCCATTTCAGACTCACTCTTCAAAAAACTAGGATTTTTCAAAGTAACTTCATAATGAGGTTTAAATTTTCTAATTCTTTCAATTGAACCAGGAACATAATCGATTAGATCATTAATATTTTGTTCGAACACAAAACCTAATTTCCAAACAACAGGTTCACTTTGCAATCTTAGAACGGTTTTATGCACAGAATATCTTGTTTCAGCAGCGTCACCTTCGACTAATTTGTTCAACTGTCTAACTTCAAAGGTTGGAATAATAATTTCAAAAGTTTTACTTTCAACGATTAATAAATCTTCAGGTTTACCTGTACTATTAATTTTTAAATTAGTCTCACCACCCCAAACAAAACCAAAACCTGTCGAAGTACCAATAATATCATAAGGGGATAGTCCAGATTTAATAAATAGTGTAATACCATTTTTAATTAAAAAATCAAATCTACCATGCATCATTAGGGGTAATTTATCCCAAAATCCTAATTTTGGAGATATATCAAGTGGGGGCTTAGATAAAATATCAAAACTATTCATTGCATAACCCAAAGCGGGTTGTAATGAGTGAGACCAGTTAACAATACTAGGTCTATGTGAATCAACTGAAACCTTCATATCAGTAAAAAATTTAACACTAGTCATTGTACGTGAAACATGGCATGCATACAGCGAATCATTAGAATCTGGATCATCATATTGAGAAACAAATGGAACAAAGTTGTATCTGACTTCTTCTGGAGTATACATCTGCTCTACAACGACAAAGTCTCCTGAAAATTTAACACATTCACGAGAATCTTTTTCATCACCACCTAACATAATAAAGGGTAATGGATAATCTTTAATTTGAACTTTAGCTTTCTTGCAAACGATAGACATATTCATTGGAACTAAAATACCATATCTCATATCCCTAGGCATACCATCACCAACTTCATATAAGAAATCACGATAATTTTCAAGACCAAAATTTGGTTCATTCAAAGTTAGAGATAAATCATCCAAATCAAAGCAGAATAAGGGATCAATACCAGCGGCTGAAGTAATAGGATATTTGGCTAAAAAATGTTTTGAAACTAATGGGTCATTAAATGCATCACCGGCACTTGCTCTATCGGGAATTTTCAGTTGATGAAGCGTATCAAATAGCTTAATACGTTCAATCCAAGATTTACTGATATTAGCTAAAAGTCTTTCTTTAGGTAATTTAATTAGATCTTGAACGTCTCTTAAGTATCTGATACTCTGTTCTTCTTCATCTGATAATTGTTCACGGGCAAGTGGTGACATAATTAAAGGTGGGACATGCTTACTATTATGATGGTGTCGTGCTAGTTGTGCTTGTTGTGCTTGTTGCTTTGCATGTTCTTCTGACCTTTTCTTCTTCTTCAATAACTCCTTTAAATTAAAACCCTTAGGTAAAATAGCAGAACCATCTTCAAACTTCAAAGCAGGATATTTATCAGGAAATTCGGATCTAATATTATTTTCATATTCTTCAAATGCAGAGAATTTAGCTAATCTTGATTGTTGTTCTATTGTACCTAATATTAAATTATGATTTAACTCAAATTCGAATGGGTCATCATGCATACAGAATCTAAACTTTTTGGTATGAACTTGAATCTTTGGTAATTTAACAGGCTCTTTAACTTCAGAAGGCATAATAATATCAACTCTAAAATCCTTGGCATCATCATCATCAATCTTTAGGACATCTTGTAAGCAAAGTTTAGCCATATCAAAAGATTTCATAAAAGCTCTTAAATTATCAAATAATTGATAGAAGACATATTCAAATGGAACTTCAAATCTAAAAGACTGACAGTTAACATCAACTTTAGCTTCCTGGTCTAACAAATCATCTAACCGAATCTTGAAATTTGCTCTACTTAAAACTAAAATTAAACTCCAAGTGTTTGGTGCGTGAGGATTAACACCATAAGTTCTGAAAGCCTGGAAATCAACAGATAATGATTCTTCAACAGAAGGCGCAAATAGGGTCTCAAAAGAATCTAATTCCAAAACGATGTCAATATCTGAAGGCAGTTTAATTCTGAGCATTAATAAGTTCACCACAAATAGCAGATGAAGCTGGTGGTGAGAAAGAGGTTTAGGTTTTGTGGTCTTAGAAAGTCTTTTGGCTTTCTTAGAAAGCTTGGGAATAACAGAGATTATTATTGAAGTGATGAACATAATAGACCACATTATTTCAGGAGAAAGAACCATATCAATGACAGGCAAAACAGTTGATAGCTTATGATTCAACAAAGTATATTTTAGTTGGAATTTTGAAGTAGTTAAAAAGGCTTCAAATGCTGTATTGGTTTTTTCAGTTCGGTAATCTTTAATTAATTTAAAAACAACATCATTAATATTCAAATCAACAGATTGAATTTCAGGTGAATTATCTATAAAAGCAGCAATGTCAGTAATTTTAAAACAAAAACCTCTTTGAAATTTATTCAAATCAGATTGATCAATACCATTATAGTACTTAACTGGGTTATTCAAGCATGATAAAAACACAAATTTATTGAACTTGAATTTTAAAGACTTGATCATTTGAGGCAATAAAGTGTTTTTCTTGGTTTGTTCCTTTTCAACAGCTTGAACTGTTTCCTCTTCTTCTTCTTCTTTCCATTCATTCTCATTTTCTTCAATTGTAATAATACATTCAAAATGTCTAGCAGCTTTATATAATTTCTTACAAATTTCAACATCAACCAGTTTTACCTGCACTGTATTTAGATCAACATTTAAATTTTCAATGTAAGGACCAAAATTATTTTCAGAACATTTTTTAGGTAATTCTAAAGAGAAGGAAACAACAAAACTATCTAATAAGAATACTCTATAATGTTTTAAACCATCAAATAAGCTAATTTGAATACTTCTGAGACAAACAATAATTGATTTCATACTGAAAAATTCAGATGTGGAATCAAACAAGGAATTTAAATTATCAGTTAAAGCAGAATCAATAATAAAATCTTCCAAAACAAATTGAGTAGATAATGGTCCACCAAGTATCTCATTATCTAAAAGATTAATACGGATTTCAGTGCGTAAAACATGAGCTCTGGATCTAACTCTATGCATTAATGAAATGATACGGTCCGGAGACTGAAGCTCCCTTCCATCACTAATTGGGACTTTCCTTGAATTTTTGGTGGTTTTCTTAGAAGGCGAACATAACAAAATTATATCATTAACAGAAGTTGAAAATTTGATTTCGGCTATAGTTATTGTAGATCTTATTAAGAAATTTTCTTTTGAGATGCTTTTTTCTATGAAACCAGGATCATCTAAGGAATTGATAACTTCAGTAATTTCACATAAATCAATTAAACAAGCATGATTAATAAATTCAATATCTACGGCTGTTCGAGAAGTTGTAAGCGGTTTCACGACAACTGAATCAATTGTAAAAGTACCTTTATATAGATTATGTTGAGAGTCAGTTTCGAAATTCTGAGCCTCTTTGAATTGTAATTGAGTAGCACAGAAATTAATAAAAAAATCAGTAGTTTTGACTTTTGTGTCACCTAAAGTAATTTCAATAGTGTCAATTTGAAGTTTATAGAGCAGAGCAGATAAATAGTCCCTGTTCTGTCTCTTTGCAAGTTGTTTATGGTTATTTGATTTGGGTATTATAGAATTAATAGTTTGTTTTAAAGAGGTTATATCAATACTAGAGTCACCACAATAGACATTTAGCTTAGTACTTTTCAATTTTAATGAATTTTCATTATATGGAAAAGCTGAGTTGAAATCAATTTTAAATTCATTCAGAAAACTATCATGTCCAGATGAAGATTTCAAACCAATCACACTAAAAAGAATATTAAAATGAGATAATTCAGTCTTGTGGTCATTAAATGCACGTAAATCAAATGAAGACTTGTCAACTTGGATGGAATCATTATATTCTTCATTACCTCTTATTTTCAATCCATTGATGTTAATTCCAACAGGTAACTTTGACAAAATTCCCGCTAACTTGTATAAAATTTTTCCAATATTCTTTTCATTGACTTTTGAGGGCGTGTTAGATGAATTATATGGATGGGTTGGGTTAGTAACGGGAAGCATAGTGATAACAACATTATTTAATTCAAGATCAATAAACTTAATTGAACTATTAAATGAGTTATAGGAGAACAAAACATAAGGATGGATATTAAAGGCTATGGAATTAATGCAAACAGCTGCCCTGTTAGTGTTGAACTTCAAATAATGCAATTGTAGCCATGAAAAGAAGCCAACTGAAACTTTTCCTCTCAATAGAAAGTTAAAAAGGCACAACAAAGACAAGTACGCTGCCAAAGCAAGCAGTACGAGATGGAACATCTTGGTCTTGTAATTGAGTGTCTATCTGGGTTATCTGGTGATAAAAGAGAGTTGAGTGGGTGAAATAGGCAAATTCAAGTTCAAGGGGAAATAACAACCAGCACTTGCTAGCATTATAAGAGGTTATGCCGTGCGGAGCCGAAATTCCGATTTTTATTCCGAGATCCTACTTCTAGTGTACGGGTTAGTTGAGCAGATGATGGATAAGACTCAATTACATTGCTAATTTTGCTGTTCGAAGTACTTGTAACCAATTACTCTACCGTAAGCACAATATGCTTCTCTACAACTTCACACCCATGAGACCACATAATAGTCGCCAGAGAGTCACCAAGACTCTCTCTATGTTCCTCCTCTTACTTACGTCTCTTATAGTATCCCACACTCCGCCCATAATATTCAGACTCCTATCTCTATTCATAGATGTCTCTTTCTTCTGGGTTAAACGGTTTTGGTGGGTTATACGATACTCTCCAATTAGAGATTTGAAAACTTCTTTGACCACTGTTTCAAACTATGAGGACTACCAAAGTATAACTTCTCAAATAGATCTCTTAAATGGTAATGATATATGGCGTCAGAACTTTGTTAGCAAGAAATATGATTACAGACTAATATCTGAAAGATTTTCTGAATTAAGAAGAGCAAGGGTTGAAAATGATTATTTTAAAATGATGGGTATTTTAAGATCAGGTTTGCTAAGAAATTTTGGTGGTATATCAAGTAAACAATTATATAATAAGTCTTACAATGGTACTAAAATCCTAATTGAAGAATACATTGATGAAGTCTTAGAATGTTTGGATTCTTTAGATGCTTTAGAATTCAAATATGGAACTTCCTATAAAGACCTAACTGTCACAAATTTAAATCAAATGAAATTGGATTTCTTCCATGATTCAAGGCAAGCCTTAGGTACGACAGCTTTAATTTTGCAAGGTGGATCTTTATTTGGTTTAGTTCATTTAGGTGTTATTAAAGCTCTTTATCAGCAAGCTTTGTTACCTAGAGTCATAGCGGGATCAGCTGTTGGGGCTCTAGTTGGTGCTTTTGTTTGTTCTTTAAACGATACTGAGTTAGAGGACAACTTGAATCATATGGCTTCCTTATTTCCAAATTCAATTTTACGAGGTTCTAACAGTGCTGTTGATGTCATAGAGGCTGTTGTTAAAAAAGGCCATAGTCAGGATCTGTTATTATTTATGGAATATGTTAAGTTAAAATTAGGTGACATGACTTTTGAAGATGCTTATTTAAAAACAAATAAAATTTTGAATATTTTAGTTCATCCAACTGATAATACTATACCTTCTTTATTGAACTATATCACAACTCCAAATGTTACTTTGGTTAGTGCTATTAAATGTTCTTTGGGTAATGAAGTTTTCAAAGATTATGAAGCTCAATTATTTATTAAAACTCCAGAAAAACAATTGCAAAAAATGCAAAATCTAAATAGACCTTGTGTCTTTGTTTCACCTCACCAAATACGCTCTATTAATTATCCTACTTCTTTTACTCCAATATCTCCTTATACTAGATTAACTGAACTGTTTAATGTTAATCATTTTATTGTTTCTTTGGCCAGACCTTATCTAGCCCCATTAATTGGAAATGATTTAAAACATTCACCAACTTCTTGGTTACTTACCAAAACCGTTAAGAATTTATTCAGTCTTGAAGTTCGTCATAGGTTGGAAATATTAGATAAGTTTGGTTTATTGTTTAGCTTTTTCAAATGGATGGCTATCGATGAAAAAACTCCAAGATTCGAAAATAGTGAAATCACTATAGTTCCAGAACTAAGGACTTTACTAAAGGATTTCAGCAGAATTTTTGACGTTAATAAATACGAAGAAAATATTCCTTATTGGATTCAAGTTGGTGAAAGATCTGTTTGGCCACTCTATCCTATGTTGCAAACTAGATGTCGCGTTGAATTTGCCTTGGATGACTATTACAATTCACACAGACACAGTTGATTTATTTGCCCTTTATTTATCGTTGGATTGGTTTCCAGTGTAGTTAACTCTTTTTCTTTGCTATGTATTTAAATTATTGAATAACACTAGTTCTTTACAAAAGCCCGCACGGCGTATGTGGCTAATTACTGTGCCCCTAATATATGGCAAAACGCCCGTGCACCGGCTAAAAACGTACAGCGCAGAGATCGCACCTTAACTTTCGATCAACACCCAACTAAAACAACAAACACTATATTTCAAAAGTGGTATTCTAATATTCAACTCAGGTTGTCACTCAATTGAACACCAAAATGGTATGTACTGAAACCAAGATTTGCAATCCTCAGGCTCATTTTATAACGGCATCGAGAAATTAAACAAGCAAAAGGAAAGAGATACTAACAGTTTCAAACTGATTTCTTTGGAAATCAACTTTAACATTAAAACAGGTTACACTTGCCAATCCACATGACGATTTAATTCACGATGCAGTGCTAGATTACTATGGTAAAAGACTAGCTACTTGCTCCTCTGATAAAACTATTAACATCTACGATGTGAATGGTGAAACTTTTAATAAAATTGAGACTTTAAGAGGCCATGATGGTGCAGTTTGGCAAGTCTCATGGGCACATCCAAAATTTGGTGTTATTTTAGCTTCTGCTTCATCTGACGGTAAGGTTTTAATATGGAAGGAAGAAAATGGTGTTTGGAATAAGATTGCTGAACACACTGTTCATACTGCTTCTGTGAATTCTGTTTCTTGGGCTCCTTCTGAATATGGTGCTTTATTATTGTGTACATCTAGTGACGGTAAAGCTTCCGTGGTTGAATTTCTACAAGATGGCACCCATAAATCTGTCGTGTTCCAAGCACATGCAATTGGTGCAAATACAGGTTCGTGGGCTCCACCACAGAAGGAGAATATTCAAGAAAGAAGAATAGTTACTGGTGGTTGTGATAATTTAATTAAAATTTGGAAATTTGATTCTACTCAAAACACATACGTTGAAGAAGCCGTCCTTTCGGGTCATACTGATTGGGTCAGAGATGTTTCCTGGTCTCCATCTTTATTGTCTAAATATTACATTGCATCTGCTTCTCAGGATAGAACAGTTATTATATGGACTAAAGAAGCCAATAGTACTGAAGCAACTTGGAAAAAACAATTATTGACGGAAGAAAAGTTCCCTGATGTTTGCTGGAGGGCTTCTTGGTCATTGAGTGGTAATGTTTTAGCAATTAGTGGTGGTGATAACAAAGTTACTTTATGGAAAGAAAACTTCGATGGTAAGTGGGAATCAGCTGGCGTTGTTGACCAGTAATTATAGAACTGATAGTATATATAGCTTAACCTTTTTTTTTTAAGTTTTGATGTGTATTATTTTGAGTTTTCCTTCAATTTGTTTTTAAGATAAAATAATGCTTTCTGTTTTTTTGTAAATCTTGACTTAAATTATTACGATAACTTAATATGTTGCTCTTAACAAATTAATTACAAAAGAAGAAGTGACTGTCAAAGTCGGAAAGTACATAAATTTATAGAAAATCACAAGGGAACGAAAACAAATTGAAATTGGAAACCACCACCGTTATTGTTGTCATTATTATTGTTGTTGTTGTTCTCGTCATCACCGTTATTATTATCATCATCATCTCCTTCCCCTTGTCTACGTCTTCTTCCCCTCCATCTTCTGAAAACGGTAAAGGTAAAAGCAGCAAACACTAATAAAGTAACAATGATATCCTCAGTTCTTAGCTCCTCATCAGCAACAAATTCGAAATTCTTCTGATAAGCTGTCTCAGATGCTGTTCTACCATTTTGATCAACATTGTTGTTATTATTGTTGGTATTGGTGTCGGCGTTAGCATTGGTATTATCGTTATTAGTTTGGAAATGTTGATGATATTCTTCACTTAAAGCCTGCTGTTCTCGTTCTCTTAATTTCTTATATAAATTTAACCAATCTCTCCAACCTCTTTTTTCGGTCATGGTATCATTTTCAGCAGAAGAACCACCATCCAATCCTAATAACTTAGACCACCACAGTTTAATGCGTAGTCTAAAAAGTGAAAGTTGAACGGGTATATAAGCTTCAGGCTTTGAAACTAGAACTAGATCATAATATCTTTTAGCCAAGTGGAAGTCTTTTTGAACACCTAAACCCATTTCATAGGCATAACCTAAATTAAATCTTGCTTGACTACTATGGGCATTTGCAGCTTCTTGGTAAATACTAGCAGCTTTCTCTAAGTCAGGTTTGACAACGTATTTTCTTGATGAATCTTCTATGCTGGTTGAATTTTCTAAACCGTTGAAGTACATATCACCCAAGAAAACAGCAGAATCTAAGTTATGCTGTTTAGATGATCTTTGATAGTAATTAATACCACTTCTATATCTATCGAGTGGGACATTGGGAGAATCATCAAGATAACTAACAGGAGGAAACAAAAGATAAGCAGCAGAAGACTGAGCAGATTCGTAACCTTGCTCAGCAGCCATCGCATATCCAAGTAAAGCATTTTCATTATCACCATTAATCAGACATTTAAATGCCCAGTCTAAATTGGTAACAACAGGCTCAATTTTTTCGACAAAATATTTGTAAATAATCGCTAGATCCTCCATTTGAACATATCTAATACCTTTTTCAATGGCTTGAGCATAAAAATACATAGCTTCAGGATAAGAAGAATAAGCAGATTGTCTAACTAACTCCCAACCTTTTTCAACATCGGTACGGGTTTCAATCAAAAGCCTTCCTAAATTATAAGCACCTCTTGAACCACCTTTTTTATTAGCCGCTTGATACATATGAGTTGCCATTTGAATATCAGGTTGTTCTAATCCCAAACCAAATTCGTAAATGTTACCCAAATCATTACAAGCCTCTGAAGAAATGACTAATTTTTCGGCAGTGTGTAACCAACGCAAAGCTTCTGTATAATTTTGTGCAACACCTTCACCTCTTAAATACATATGGCCAACAGCCAGAGCACATCTTCCAATAAATATAATATCTAAAGTTTGCTCGTGATGTGCAGTAGCTAAATAATGTTTAACTGAAGACACCATTAACCCAACTTCTGCACATTTATGAACTGTTTTGAAAGCGGCAGTATAATTTCTTGGAGTTAAATAGTCACCAAAATAGAATTTCTTATAGTCATAATAACATTCAACAAAGAAATGATCTTCTGGATCAATATTTAATTCATTAAAATAATTTTTATCCATTTCATTATTTTCTGAAGTTCTAGATAACACATAAGACACTTCGCTAACATCTTCACCATACAGCCCTTTTTCAAATGAACTGATTCTTATACTGTAACTGTCTAGATTTGGTGCACCGATTGGACCTTTTTCAAGCCAATCATTCGAAGCCTTTGCAATAAAACTGTAGTAATAGACTGCCAATTCATAATTTTGTGGAACATATAACCCATCAAAATATCTATGAGCTAGGCACATGGCTGCTTTTAAATTACCATTCTTTGCTGCAACTTCAAAATGAAGTAAGGATTTACTTTGATCAGCTTCTAGCTTACCAAATAAACCTGTGGTATATAAGAAACCTAAGTAGTAATGGGCTTCTGGGTTAACCTCCACTGCAACACATTTTTGAAAATAATGCAAACTCTTATTAGCATTTGTGGGTATCGAGTAATTTCCGAATAAATAAAGTTGACCTAAAGTAAATGCAGCATTCGGATCATTTTCATTATCAGCCAAATATTCCAAACTTTGTAACGCCAAAACTTGATTATCAGATAAAGCCGATACCCATTTTTGATGTTTTAATTCCTCATAAGAATCATAGTAATTTACATTTGGATTTATTGTTATTTTCCCAGGTGAAAGTGCGGATGTTGAATAATGTGGGAAATTCAGTTTTTCTCTTAATTGGTCTTCTTCTCTTAAAAGAACTTCGATTGAATGATTATAATTTAAAAATTCAGATGAAAAGCCCCCTTCAAAAAAATCATTGGGAACAGCCATAACATTTTGGATATTATTGTTTTCATTTAATTCTATCGTTTCTTGAGACGCTGTTGTGGGCACTAGTAATGATGTCGCCAGGAGTATTAGTAATTTGTTGGACTTCATTCACAATATAGGTTTATTTCAGTTAAAAAGGTGTTCAATTGGAGTTTAAATTTAAAAAAAATAGAAAGAGATGATAATGTGCTTTGAGTATGAATATGCAATATGATATGAATAAAAATAATTGGGTGGTACAACCATCAAATCTTAGTAAAACTGTTGCCCGTATAGCCAAAATATATGCTTTGTTGGCAGTTGATTCCTCCGTACCTTTGTGGCTGAAAGATAACTAACTGTGCCACTTAAAGTTGCTGGGGGGGGCGCACCTCTGTTGACCTTTATCATTCTGATCTACTTATTTCTAGTAAATTGAACAAAGCTTCTTTTCTTTTCAACGTTCATACTTTACTATCAATAGAACACAAATGAACTATGAAGTATTCTGTCCATGTTTTGAACTCTTTGATCTCAACCCAAAAGAGGGGGGAGATTCCTCTAATCAAGAGCAAGAACCGCAATCTGAATCTGAATCACTCTACACTAAAACCAAAATCTCTTCATTCCCACCAACATTAATAGATCACAGAACACGTCATCAAATCGGGGACCTACAATTCTGTCCCTGCTGCCAATCTATCAAATGTATTAACTGCACAACCCGTGAACTGTCCGCAAAATTCTGTCCACGCTGTATGCATTCACAACCAAGTAATTCATCACATTGCAATAGAAATTGTTTCAGCTGTCCACGATGTTTCAGTCATCTTAAAATCGAATCAATTACTCAGAAATATCCAAATACAGATAAAATAAAAGGAAAAGACTTTAAATTCAGTTGTAGAAACTGCCAATGGGTTTTCAACACTGGATTAATCGAAAGACCAACCTCATTGTTAACTATTATTAAGAGATTATCAGTTGATGTTGAAGATAAACAATTCAAACAATTAAGGGATTATTATATATCGAGATATGATTATCTACATATTATGGATTACGAATCACGGTTAAGGCATAAGCAGGAATTAATTGAAAAATTTAGTTCATTAGAAATAGCAAAGATTTCCAAAACGAAAACGATTCCCGAATTTTCTTGTTTTGAGTTCACACCAGAAGAAGAACAAGTTGAATCGAATATAATAAATGAACGTATGTCAAACACGGTAATTACTCCTCTAGAAAACTTATTTCCAGTTCCACAGCAATTAAGAACAAAGGAACTCATAATTTGTAGAAAATGCAATACTGAATTAATCTCACCACAATTAGATCAATCATCTGTTTTATCAACAAAATTCTCAAAACAAGATTCAGCAGTCCAATACTTGCCAGATTTAACAATAACTCGTCTAAGACATTATAACCCTTCTGAGGATCCAACAAAATCCAGTTTTGGTAAATTTGTACTAAATTTCAAAAACGTCCTCTCTAAAGAAATCCAAATAAATCTATTTTATTCAGACATATTAAGCGACTTCATTAAACACTCACCCACCTCCACCACAGAAGTCGAAAATAAAATATTAGTCAATCTAAGATGTACATCCTTCAACCTCGGTCCAAAACCTACCTCCACTAAAAGACAAGAAGAACTAATCAAAACAATCCCAACTATCCTATTAACGAACTACACAAAGCATTCCAGAATCGAATTAATGACAAGATCACCAATCAGTCTATCCAACATCACGTTCTCGAAGTCTAAATCCGATGCTGATTATTATGATGGACTTGGAGAAAGTATTCTAGATCAGGGCATTAATTGGTGTTCTGTGTTGTTAGATGTTGACGGTATACAAAATGATAATGTGGTTGATTGTAAAATTCCATTGTTTGTTAGTGTTGAATCAATTCAACAGAAAAACGGTCATAATGATGATGATGGTAAACCACAACAACATGAAGGGTTGAAGTTTGGTGCTTGGTATTTATTGAACTTAAAATAATATCTCCACGAATGTGATTCACTGTTGTATAATCTTTTCTAATTATTGAATTAAAATTATTTATTAAACTGCAGATCAATGCATCTCTGAGCGATCCTCTGTATTAAAATAAGTAATTAAGTTAAAAGTAATATATGCAGAAAATCAGTACAGATTTTTAGTTCAAATCAATAGAAATAATAAAGCAGAGTCATAAAATAGTGAAGTGCAAAAGCAATAGCAATAGCAATAGTAGTGGTAATAAGATGCGATATGGTATAGAATTCTAAGAAAATGATTAAAACACAACGATGAGGCTAAAAGTATATAAATCCTGATGAAAAAAGACATAATATGCTTAAATACACTTCAAAACGCAAAACACAAAACACAAAACCAAGAAACGAAAAACAAAAAACGAAAAACGAAAACAAGAAAAAGTAAAATAAATACAAATAAAAAGAAGAAAAATAGCAAAAATTGAAATGCAAAATCATCTTGGTAGCGTAATTGGAATTATTAACAAAGACCCTAATAATAAATATCATAAATCGAAACAGCAAGATAACCTTCTGAACACTCCAAAATTGAAAAAAAAAAACAAAGAAGAAATAAAAAGTCATTAAAATTACAACAAAATTTGTTGAAATAAATAAAAAAGATGGGGACATGATAATGATATAATGGAAATATAATGAAAAAAACCCACTAAATGAAGATATATGCATAAGATAATAATAATAATAATAATAAAATAAAAAAAGGAAACAATGTCATAAGATTAAAAATTGTAGGAGATTAAAATATATACCCAAAATTATCAACAAAACAAAAAAAAAAGCAAACAACTATACGTCTAAGACCAAAGTTCCATATAAATTACCCATACATGCATGTACAAAACCCAAAACATTCCAATAAGAAAATGTCATTAATAATCAAAGGTCATACAACTTGTACTGTTCTTAACACTCATTATGCTAACCATGCTTAAATCCTCACCTAAGTCATTAATTTTCTCATCTTCACTGTGAATTAAAACTTCAATTTGTTCACTCGAATTAGAAGATGTTCCAGTAGTTGGTTCTCTTTCAGTTGTAGACATCACACTGTTACTTTCAGAGTAACTGTTATTATTGTTTCTCTTTTGCGATGCTGTTGGTGAAGGGAATATTGAATTGTAGTCTGTCAATAAAGATTCGATTTTTATCTTTGTGGACTTGTTTTGGGTTTGATATTGTTGATATGGGTTAAAATTATATTGGTAATCTTGTTGCTGTTGTTGCAATTGTTGCTGTTGTTGTAATTGTTGTTGTTGTTGATAAAGTAATTGTTGATTTAATGGGGAAGGCGGCGTTTGCTGCTGCTGTTGTTGTTGTTGTTGTTGTAAAGCGATTAAATTAGTTGGGGAAGTGGTATGAAAATCTAAAACCTCATGATGTTCTTGATAGTGTTCAGGAGGGGCAGTTGGAGGTGGGGAGTTATGTTTTTTCCCAAATATTCTTTTAAACATACCAGTTGGTTGTTTTCTTGTAGAAGGAGAGGATGAGCGGCTATCTGAAGAAGCACAAGGACTATTTGAAGTTTGTTGTTGTTGTGGAAGAGTAGGTTGACCATAACCACAGGCAACACAAGAGCCACACTTCTTAGGTTTACTTGACTTATGATCCTGGGCACCGTCATCAGGACCATTTTCCAATAAAGGGAGGTCGATAATATAATTAGTTTCTTGTTCAATGTTTTCAATTGCGGAGTTTTCTCTAGATCTGATTCTATTCAATTGAACATGATCAACTGGGACAGGACAAATATCAAATCTTGAAGGATGTATCATTCTTTGAGAATCCGTGGTAATGATATCTAAAGAGTCTATTCTTGAGTTGATTGATAATGGTCCGGATTCAGACAACCTTGAACATTTTAAGACTTCTTCTCTAAACTGAAATAAAGTGCCTCTTTCCCAAGGATTTAAAGTCAAATATCTGCACATGATACTGAAAACTTCTTTTGAGATTGGTAAGATTTTCAATAAAACTGTTGGATCTTTAACAAAGGCTTTGAAAGTGGCATCTTGTAAGGATGCTTTCAGCCAAGGATTTCTAATTGAAACTAAATTGATCAATATAATTGTTAAAGACCAAATGTCCCCTGCTGAAGTCGGAAATTTGACATTAGAATGCATACCTTCAGATGTTGGTTTGAGCAATCTCTCTAAATGGATTGAATGAGCATCAGCGGAATTAAATCCTTGACAAAAATTCTGGATTCTTTCTGGCGACATATAATATGAGGAGCCACAGCAAATATTTGACTCAATGAAAGGATCTTGCAGAGCTAAACCAAAATCAGCCAATATCAGTCTTGTACCATTATCAGCGACCAAGATGTTCTCCGGTTTTAAATCACAGTGATAAATACCCTTTGAATGGCAATAATTGATAGCGTCAACTAATTGAATGAAAACTGATTTAACCAAGAAAGGATCGTTTTTATATCTTTGTTTATCAACAATGGTTGCAAATAAATCCCCCTCAGGGAAGTAATCCATCACAACGAATAAAGCTGCCTTGGTATCGTAAACTTTATAGATAGATAAAATGTTTGGATGTTTATGAACTCTTAGTTGCAGGGATATTTCTTTCAAGATCTTACATTTAAAGCCATTTTTTTCGATCAAATCTAGGGAAAGGAGGTTTGTTGTAAGAGTTCCGTTATTCAGTAGGGCTTGGTATAGAAGGTTGTTTTCTAGTTCTTGTAATAGTTGTTTGTTGTTACCGCCGGAGGCTTGATTCTTCAATATGATTTTAACAGCGTAAGCTTTGCCTGTGTATAAATGTCTAGCAGAGTATACTATACCGTAGGAACCAGAGCCAATTTTCTTCTGGAGCTGGTATCTGTTATTTAGTATGATGTTTGATAAGTCTCTCATGGCGAGGGTGTGTGGGCATAAACAGCAGGAACAAGAATAGGTAAAGGAGAGAACGGGAGAGTTGGAGCAGAAAAGTTGAAATGTTGGTAGATATAAACGAACGAATAACAGCCAGCCAGTCCAGTTGCAATTTGAAAAGGGATCTGGTTCCGCTACTACTCGACTATGGCACTCCCCAAAAATCAGGCGATTTGGTCCGCCGCACTGCCGTCTCCGGCCATTCCCGCCTGACACCTTTTCCCTCTCAATAACGATAACCCCCGTAGATTGTATTCCCGTGCGTGGGTGCGCCCTGGCAGGTTATGCAACTGAGCAGCTCTCACTTATGCCATGCATGTTCATATGTATGTATAGACGGAGGGTGGTGAACCTTGAATCATCTTCCCAGAAGTCGGAACACAGAAAGGAGTGGTGCTATTTTAAGCGTGCCCTTCCGAAGATAGAAGGAGGGAATCCAAGTGCCTTACCGGATCCTCCCCACCGCGTTACTTTCACTCACTTTCCGGCTGGTTTACGTAAGCCACTACTCTACCTACTGTGTTTGTGTTAGTGAGACGCGTCGCCGACGTACACACGTAGGCTTCGTGACCGTGACCCAAGAGTTGATTACATTCACTCTCATTTCTTAATCTCGATCCCCTTTTCACTGTTGTAGATATGCAAATTGAGCTAAACACTGTTCTTGTCTTCGATTGAATATGCGGATTTACTTGTTGATACCCACCCTGTATCTGGCTTTCTTCTCTCTCAGTCCCACCACTTCCTTAATTTGTCTTTATGGATCTCTCTCTCCGCGCTCCACGTATATGGACCATGAAAAGTTCTCACGTTAATCAATCACGATTCACGTATTTATTGATCATCAATGCATGACTGTGTATTATGGCTTAATTCAGCCAAATCGTGTAAGTTATGCATGGGCAAGAACTACTACATATAAAACTGCTTTATAGAAAATTGTATATGATTCTTGACGATTAATAGTTTAATTCGTTCAGCCTGACGTATCGATATCTTCTCTCTGTATAATGTATCTGCTTCTAGCCATGGTACACATTAGATTGAAGTACCAAACCATACTGTGGTACTGACTCCCCCACCGCTTACGTAAAATGCCCCACCCAATCCCCAGAAAAAAGCAGAGCAGGCGAGAATCTCCCACATTTGAATAAGGGAGCAAATTCAAATCCTTTCTCTCTCTCTCTCTCCTGCTACCACCAGTACTACTATTTCTACTTCCTCGTTCCATTAGCTGCTCTCCTATTTGTTAATTCTTATTGCTTATCACTGAAGAAAAGGATTTAAAGTATTTCAAATTTTACTCTAAGGAATTTGTTTAAAAAGAAAAAGAAGTTTTACAAAAACTAAAATTCAGCAACAAACATTTTCCAGCAGTAACGGAGGTAGCTAATTTGGAATTGGAAGCAAAAGAGTTATTTCTCTAACTGAAGGTATGAAGGTTCGCAGCAATTTTCCAATTACGTACAGTGTGGCTGTTGATTGCGTAGATTCTCTATTATGAAAGATTTGCCAGTCTCCTCTGTTAGCTCTGAAGATTTATTGCTTGATTTCGACCCGTGCGAAAAGACTGAATATCCACAGCTTGAATTCAAATCTTCGTTCAAGATTAATATTGCTGAAACGAACCTTCTCAATCGATACCGAGGATGCCAATACTGGGAGAATATCTCCTTCTGATCCTTCACCATTTTCCTTCATAAACAAAAAGCACTCAGAAACAATTAGTTGTAATTAATCTCCCCATATACCCAAAACTGAATTTAGCAAGATTTAGGAAAAGGTCGTGAATAGTATTATTCCTTTCATCGCTGTAAGAGACTGTCAAATATTGAGGCGCACTTCAACAGCATTCAATGACAATGGTCCAACAACTCTTCTAAAATTAAAAAAGAAAAAACCATTTGGTGCAAACACTAACAATTTCCAGTCAAAATAATCTTGATTATGATAAATTAATAATAAGATTAAAGCAAAATCTCCGTAAAAAAACATTTAAAAAAATATCTCGACTCCCGGGTTCGAACCGGGGACCCTAAGATTTCTAAGGAAATTACAGTCTTATGCTCTTCCAGCTGAGCTAAGTCGAGCTTAACTGTCCACTTTAGTCCCTTCAAATTTGTTGTAATACCATTTAAATTAATTACGCCTTGTGGAGTAGTCACTTAGCCACATAAATATATAGGAAGTTCTACCATACGCGTCTCACGTTCAACAGATTATTGATCAATGATGGCGAAGTGCTTTCATTTTCTCTACAGGAATTCAGACTCACAATTAAACACTCTGATTATATCATTCAAATATGGCTAAGCTGGATGACTTTTTTGGAAAAGCTGCTGTTGCAAAAGTATGTTTGGTTTTTAGCTTCTTTACAATTGGTGATTCCACTTTTTTTTCTGGTTTATACTAACACGTCTAATGATGTTTTTTTTTTTTTCATTTTTAATGTTATAGAATAAGAAGAGAAAAAATGAATCTTCCGCTTCTGTTTCGTCAAGTTTGGCTACTAAAAAAACTAAAACTGAACTATCAGCTGATACTTCAGGATATTTCAAGAAAAAATCAGAGCCAGAAGTTGTTTCGCTGGATTCAGATGATGAAGAAGAAGTCCCAATTACTAAAACAAAAGCAACAACTAAAAAGCCTTCAAACATAATTGATATTGATGATGATGATGATGATGATGATTTTCAATTTAATGAAACACCAAAATCATCTCCAAAAAAAAGAGCTCGTACTCTTCCTAAATCTTCTGCACTTACACCAACCAAGAAAACGAAAGCTACGCCAAAGAAGGCTACTCCTAAGTCAGGAGCAAAACCAACAACTAAACCTACACTTACAACTACGTCTGGACCGAGTGCACAAGAAATATTGAAAACTATCCCGGATGCGAATCCTTCTTACTTGCAGACAGACCCAGCTGATGAAAAATTAAATTTTCATCAACTGATGGCTCGTAAATCTCAAGCATCAACTCCATCCAATGATAGAGTTGTACCAATTGGCCGTCCAAATTGTTTGAATGGTTTGACTATTGTTTTCACTGGTAATTTGCCTTCACTTGACCGTGGCAATTGCGAAGCATTGGCAACTCAATATGGTGCTAAAGTTACTAAGTCCATCTCAGGTAAAACTAGTTTAGTTGTCATTGGTAATGAAGCTGGACCAAAGAAAAAAGAAACTATCAAACAAAAGAAGATCAAATGTATTGATGAAGATGGGTTTGTTCAGTTAATTGGTAGTATGCCTGCAGATGGTGGTTCTGGTGAAGAAGCTCAGAAAACCCTTGCCAAAAAACAACAAGAAGAAAGAAAAGCAATTGAAGAGGCTGTTAAAGAAGAGCAAGATGCTGAGAATGAAAGACAATTGAAATTAGAAAAACAGAAATTAAAATCAAGTCAATTATCATCAAGTGGCAAGCATGTTTTTCATGTTGATAAACCTTCTGATAAACCAGATTCGGAAAAATTGTGGACGGTTAGATATGCTCCAACTAATGTTAATCAAATATGTGGTAATAAAGGTAATGTTGAAAATATTACTAAATGGCTTGAAAATTGGTTTGATAATGCCAGAACAGGCTTCAAAGGTTCCGGTATTAATGCATTTAGAGCTATTTTAATTAGTGGGCCTCCGGGTACCGGTAAAACAACAGCTGCACATTTAATTGCCAAAAAGTTAGGTTATGATATTATTGAAAAAAATGCATCTGATGTCAGATCTAAAAAATTGTTAATTAGTGAACTGAAAACTTGTCTTGATAATACGTCAGTTGTTGGGTACTTTAATGACAGTGAAGAAAAAAATGCCAGAAAATTTGTAATTATCATGGATGAAGTTGATGGTATGTCAAGTGGTGATCATGGTGGTGTTGGTCAACTATCACAATTTTGTAAAATTACAGAAACTCCTCTTATTTTGATTTGTAATGATAAATCATTACCTAAAATGAGAACATTTGATAGAACTTGTTTTGATATGACTTGGAGAAGACCTACCGGAAGAGAAATGAAATCAAGATTAATGACTATTGCCCACAGAGAAGGTTTAAAACTTGATCCCAATATTGTTGATCAGTTAGTTGCTGTTACTCACAATGATATTAGACAAATCATCAACATTATGTCTACTGTTGCTAGAACCCAAAAAAGTTTAGATTTTGAGAACGCCAAATCAATTCAAGATTCTTGGCAAAAAGAAGTTGTTTTGAAGCCATTTGATGTTTTGCCTAGATTATTGAGTCCTGCATCTTATGGTAATAATGCACGTTATAATTTGAATGATAAAATTGGTTTATATTTTAATGATATGGACTTAACCCCATTAATGATGCATGAGAACTATAGACTTTCCAATCCTGCTGCTCTTAATAATGTCCCGTCAAGTAAACTGAATTTGAAACGGTTGGAACTTTTGGATAAAGCTGCTGACTCAATTTCTGAATCTGACCTAGTTAATAATGCTATTAGAAGTGGTGAACAACAATGGTCTTTGTTACCTTTCCATGCTGTTACATCATGCATTTTACCTGGTTCATATGTTAGTGGTCAAATTACTGGCAGAATTAATTTTGCATCATGGTTAGGTCAAAACTCTAAGAAAAATAAATATAACAGATTATTACAAGAATTACAGTATCATTCGTCAACAAAAACTATGACTAACAATCAAGAATTGAGATTATCCTACATTCCATTTTTAACTCATATTTTGGCCAATCCTTTAATTAAAAAACAATCTGATGGTATTGCTGAAGTTTTAGAAATGTTGGATGAATATTATTTTACTAGAGAGGATTGGGATAGCATTATGGAATTTGGAGTGGGATCGAAGGGTAGAATGGATCAAATTCTCAAGGGGATTAAAACAGCTACCAAAACAGCTTTTACTAGAAAGTACAATTCTTACACGCATCCAACGATTATCTATAAAACTGGAGATTCTGTTACTAGTCTAGGTAGATCCAAGCAGGCCAAACCAGATTTGGACGATGTTGTTGACGATGATATGGAGGACAAGAATGATGATGATGATCAAGATACTGATGATTTGAAGAAGGATAAATTAATCAAGGCGGTGAAACGTAAAGCCGGGAAGGCCCCATCTAAGAAGAGAGCCACTAAATCCAAGAAGTAGTTATATAGTTTGATTTGTGTATTCGTATATTCTGTGTGTATTTTGTGTTACTTAAGATAATGGACAACTGGAAAGCTGAAAAACTGAAACGCCATATGTACCGTCTCGAAGTCTCAACGTTTCAAGGCGTAGTCTCGAATCTCGATCGATCCGAGCGATCAACACTTCTGGTTCTCAATTGATTTTGGCTGATCAACTGATCAACTGGCATTGTTTCTTCTCTGTCTCTTCACTTCCCCTTTCTTTTTGGACACCTGGTTCTTCTGCTGAAGTATATTTATCAACTCCATCCATTCCTTCAGGCCCATCATTTCAGGACTCTTTGCTACTCGTCTCACAATCCACTGGACTTACCTATAATCAGCCTACATTTTTTCAATCCGCAGCTCTTAAACATGAGTGCTCCTCCACCATACATGCGTCCTCCTGGATCTCATCATTCAAGAGGCTCTAAATTTCCATCATTGAAAATTAGAACTCCTCTGAAACCAGATGGAACTACAAGTATCCCAACTGCAATACCCACAGCATCATCATGTGGCAACTCCATTTTCACCTCTCCTCTTATAACCACAACAACTGCAAGTTCTACTTCTTCAGCTGTCTCTCCAGCTATTGATCTGAAGAGCAGGAAAAAGAAGCCTCCTTTAAAAATTTCAATAAATACTCTCACTTCCGATGATACACAAAGACAACAGCAACAACAATCTGTTATAAGATTGTTGGAACCAACGTGCACGACTGCCACTGATATGACTACTCCTATAAAACTTGATAACTCTTCAATCAGATCTTTTAAAACTGAGGATACAGATAACTCTACCTTGGTGACAAAGTCTTCTTCTATTACATTAACTTCAGATTACACTGAATCTTCACTAATGGATACTTTCAACTCTTTATCTTTAAATGAAGATCATTATTCAAGACAAGGCTCTTCTCATTCTAGCATCGAGGCCTCTTCGGGAATAGCTAAGAAGAGAAGAGATAGTTTATCTGAAAATGAATGGAAAGAGTTGAATGAAAAATGTTACTTTGATACTCTTGAAATACTGGGAGAAGGTAATGGTGGTTCAGTTAAAAAATGTAAATTAAAAACATCTGGTGAAGTTTTCGCTTTAAAAACAATTACAGCAGATCCTTCTCCCGAATTTCAAAAGCAGATTGTCAGAGAATTAAATTTTAACAGAAGTTTCCAGAGTGAATACATTGTGAAATATTATGGTGCCTTTTTTAACGAATCAGATGCCACTATTAGTATATGTATGGAATATATGGGTGGTAAATCGTTGGACGCAATTTATAAAAGCTTTAAAGATCGAGAAGGTAGAATAGGTGAAAAGCCTTTGGGTAAGATTGCTGAAGGTGTTTTAAGAGGCTTATCATATTTAAATTCACAAAAAATTATGCATAGAGATATCAAACCTCAAAATATTTTATTAGATTCACAAGGTAATGTTAAATTATGTGACTTTGGTGTTTCTGGTGAAGTTGTTAATTCTTTAGCTACTACCTTCACTGGTACTTCATTTTATATGGCTCCGGAAAGAATAAGAAATGAGCCATATACAATTACATGTGATGTCTGGTCATTAGGTTTGACTTTACTGGAAGGAGCCATGGGAATTTTCCCATTTTTTGCTAAATATAAAGATAGTTCAAATATTTCTCCAATTGACTTACTTGTAATTATTTTGGGATTCAAACCACAACTGGATGATGAACCCGAAGAAGGCATTTCTTGGAGTAATAGTTTTAAAGACTTTATTAAAATATCCTTAACCACAGAAAATAGAAGAAGACCAAGTCCAAGACAAATGCTGGAACACCCTTGGATGAAATCTCAAATGAAAAAGAGAGTTAAGATGGATAAATTGGTTGAATACTGTTGGGGCCATGATCTTGATTAAACTTTATTTCATTTGGACTTCAGTTTAATTTATATTATGGACGATTTTGGGAAATTAATGTGTTACTTTTATTTGAGAACTTTTTTTTTTGGCTTATTTCATACATATATTATGTAAATATAATTAATATATTTAGTGTTTTCTTTGAAAATTATTGTAGTTAAAATGAGTAGTTGTGAAGTCCAGAGGTTAGAAATTGTTAGGTTCCAAAAAGAAATGGAAAAAAGAAAGGGGTCAACTGGGAATTGAACCCAGGGCCTCCTGCACCCAAAGCAGGAATCATACCACTAGACCATTAACCCGAATTCTGCCTGAATTTTGTATAACTTTACTATCTCTTACCATTTATTTGTTTTAGAGAAAAGGTTGTCTTTGTCTTGATTTCTAATTCATGTATACTCTTTCTTCCTCCTCTTATACACTCATTGTCAATATAGCCACCTAAAGCCCCTTTTATGGAAGTCCAAACCAAACCAGAATTCCTTTTAAATTACTTCAGTGAATAAGCGTATGTTACGTAAAACAATGTCTTTAAATAATTTTAAACAATTACCTGATTGTCACGGATCCTTTTCAAAGTCAATTAAGTGCAAGTGAATCCGTACTTGAAAATAAAAGGGGAACGTAAATTCTAATTTATTTCTTAAATTTATTTCCGATCCTACTGTACTTGCTTTAAAATTGACTATTTCTTACTAAGAATTGTGTTTTTCGGGATCAGATCGAAATGTGCTTTTGGACCCCCATATCACCTATTTAATTCTATCTTTCTTATCTTTACAATATTGTGATGTCGAGATCGTTTTCATTTACCTCACAACTGAAGACAAGTTATGCTACTTTTTCTTTTCTATTTCTACCTTTTGATTCAAAGATTAGGAAACAATTTATCTTGTTTTTGTTTTTACTCTGAAGTTTAGCTAACTATATTTGTAGAAGGACTTCATAAAAATATATTACAAGGATACTTATTGAAAAATTTTCTACAAGCCTCCTAGTGACTCTGTCTTGGTGCCAATATTGTTTTTAAGGTATCCTGCTGTTCAAAATGTTAGCGAAATCAAGAATTGAAGGACAATCCCATTTCAAGCAAGTCTTTATCATATGAAATACCATGAACATACATTTATGCAATATAAATTAAATGAGAGAAAGATATAAATAGAAATAAAATGATAACAAACTGTAAAAGAAGAATGACAGATTCGAAGTAAAATTAAAGTTTACCAATGAGTTAAGTTGTTAGAAGCTTCTCTATTCAATATTGCGTCTCATAGAAACATCTTATCAAATAATTCATTCTAGATTTGTCAAACTCTTCTAAATGTATACGCCACTTTGACCGAACAAATAGAGTCAATTTCAATCGCATACAAAATATGAAACCCAAGATCTATAGACTAAAGCCGAGTATTATTAGAAACATTACTTGAAAAAACATATAATTAGACAGTAGGAAATTATGATGAACATATATGAACATCATACATCATATTTTCTCCACAATGGGTACAACGTGAAATAGTACCGCAATCTTCAGTATAATGAGCTAAAGACCCACACCATCTACAAAATGGATGAAAAGACATTGAATCAAGAACCGAAACCATGATTGAGGATAATCCACTATACATGCTTAATTCAGGAATTGGAACAGCAGCAAATGGTGCAAAACTTGGAAGATAACTATTAGAATCTCTGACCCTAGTCATAACTTGAACATTGAAATACGTTGCTGGGCCAATTGATTCCATGGCTCGTTCTGATGGTTTCTCAACTGCTATGATATCAAATGATCCAAATATCTTCTCAAGTAAAAAGTTCAGAGAATTATAGAAAGCAGATGGAACCATTACTGAAAAATTTAAAGTATCAGTGACAAATGGTTGTTCAATATGGGCTAAAACAAATTTCAAATTTCCTTTGAATTTAAAACTCGCAGCAGATAACTTTTCAGCTAACTTGACCCTTGCCCTCTCAGATCCTTTATAAATGGGGGTTCTAATATACACTGTATCCTTCATTTCCTCATCAAACGATGTGGAGTTTTCAATTAAACTTGGATTATGAGCTCTGAATAACTTAATAGCACCTGAAACAGTTTTTCTATCGGGGAGATCTCTACTATTTGAATTACCGAGAATGATTTTGAATTTCAAGACATTAGGAGCATAACCGATACTTCTATAGTTCTGGGACTTATCCATGATGTTTGGATGTAAAGGAATATTCCAAAGAGAGGTGACGAGACAAGTGTCAATCTTGTCTTGTGTGTCTAAATATCTGATTTTTTTGTGGAATACATCATCAAATGTGGCAAACATAATCTTTAATTAAATAAATGAGCATTATCTGCTCTCCAAGAGAGGAACTGTTGGTCTTGTTTATATATAGGCTCTTATCGCCAGTTAAATATAAGGACTAAAAGTGAGCCGCTGTCTCATATTTGTGGTGTAGAGGTGTAAATTCCTTCTTGTAGACGAGTTTCTGACCCGCGCACGACCGACACCAGACTGAAAAAATTCATCATTCAAGATTCAAATCATTGACTAAGGAGTAAATCTTAGTGATTAGGAGAGCTAACTATATCACACAATCCATTTTTCAAGATGATGAGACCTATTATGATGAAGGGTCATGAGAGACCTTTGACCCAAGTTAAATACAACAGAGAAGGTGACCTGTTACTTTCTGTTTCCAAAGATAAAGAAGCTTCAATTTGGTATTCTTCAAACGGTGAAAGATTAGGTACCTTAGAAGGCCACGAAGGTACCATTTGGTCTATAGATGTTGATAGTGAAACACATTATTTTGTTACAGGTAGTGCAGATTTCACTGTAAAATTATGGAAGGCTGAAACAGGTGAAAACGTTAAAACATGGGGTTTCAAATCACCAGTTAAAAGAGTTGAGTTCAATCATCCAGGTGATAAAGTTGTGCTTATCACTGATCAAGTTATGGGCCAAAAAGCAGCTGTTAAAGTTATAGAAATCAATCAACAAAATGAAACTGAGCAACAAGATGAACCAATTTTAGAAATTGTGAATGAAGAAGATCCAAAGAACAAGTACTCAGTTGCTGGTTGGTCATATGGTGATTTATATTTAATAGTTGGCCATGCCAATGGTAAAGTTTCCAAATTTGATGCTAAGACTGGTGAATTACTCAAGTCAGTTGAGGTTCATGAAAGTTTAATCACCGATATACAGTTTTCCGAGGATAGAACATATTTCATTACCTCATCAAAGGATAAGTCCGCTAAAGTGTTAGACGTTGATAATTTAGAGATCTTAAAGAAATTCTCAGCTGATGCTCCAATGAACTCAGCATGCATTACTCCAGTGAAAGAATTTGTTATTTTAGGTGGTGGTCAAGATGCTAGAGATGTTACCACCACTTCTTCCTCTGAAGGTAAATTTGAAGCTAGATTCTTTCACAAGATTTTTGAAGATGAAATTGGTAGAGTCAAAGGTCATTTCGGTCCTTTGAATTATGTCGCTATTCATCCAAAGGGTACTTCATATACATCAGGAGGGGAAGATGGTTATATCAGACTGCATCACTTCCATAAATCATATTTCGATTACTATTACGATGTTGAAAAAACAACTGAAACTGTGAGTAATCAGAAAGAAATTGAAGCTTAAGCGTGTATAGACAGATCTTTTCTTTTATGTATAATTCACAACTTCCGGATTTAATTTATGTTCCAAATTTTATTACTTTTGCCAATTCACTACCCAGTGGGTAAAGACTACGTATAAAAATCTATGTTGACAGATTATAAATGATGGAAATAAAAATAAAATAGTGAAAGGGGTTTAAAAGAAGTAAAACTGGTAAAGCCTGTAAAATTAAAATAAAACATGAAAGTATCGTAAAGTCATCAAAAATAATAGATGATGAAAATCAGAAAAACCATCAAATATTTGAATGCTGGCCCCTATATGCTATGCAGTAGTGGAGTAGGAGTGCTGAATTTATTTCTTACCCTTTTGTAACTTTTCTAATTCAGCTTGCTTCTTTCTTTCATCAGCAGCCTTTTGTTTAGCTCTTAAAATATCTGCATCACTTTCCATTCTCTTCTTTGGATCACCTTGCTTCTTCTGGGATTTACTAAGTTCCTGTTGCTTTTTCTGGTTCTTTGCTCTAGCTAAATCTCTTTGATTACCTCTAGCCATGTTAAAAGTAGGGCGGAAATGGTTGTTGTAGTGCGTGAGTTGGTAACGTCTAAGAAAGAAGGAGTTAGAAGAAAAGGAAAATAAGAACGCAGGTTAGTCCGAATATCACCAGTTAACTACTCTCCCCTGAATTTAGTCTGCGCACGTCCTCCAAACGCCCACCTGGCTTCACAGGAAGTTGCAAGAACAATTGTAAACACTGGAGACGCAAGCAAATCCATAGGCCGCAGACAGTCTATTCTCGGGTCCATCACTTACAATGATTACAGGACTGTTTATATACAACCAGAAAGGGGAGGTGCTAATATCCAAGTTGTTCCGAGAAGGAATCAAGAGAAATGTCAGTGAAGTGTTTAGAATTCAGGTGATAGCTTCCAATGAAAACAGCACCAATATTAAATCTCCAATTTTAACGTTAGGATCCACTACCTTCATGTATATAAGACACAAATCATTATGGCTTGTCGCAGTTACTAGATCTAACGTTGATGCTTCTTTAGTTTTAGAATTTTTATACAATTTTGTTGATTTGTTGAAAGAGTTATTTCTAGATGATCCGACTAACCCAGCTTCTTACCTAACTGAATCGGCTATCAAGAACAATTTTTCTGTGATTTATGAAATATTGGAATTGTCAGTTGATTTTGGGTATGTTCAAACACTATCAGCGGATGATTTGAGAAGTAGTCTAATTGCTCCAATAACCAAATCAAGCAAGAAAGCAGAACCTATACCATTATCTTCTACCACAGGATTGAAAGGCCGTGCGAGTGCTTTCAAGAGAAGAACAATTAGCGAAAGCTCAAATAAGCTGCGTTCAATGATAAGTTTAGCTGGAACTAGTTCAACAAATAAACTCAATGGAAATGGTAAAGCTATTACCCCAGTTAATGGAGGTGGCCTCCCATGGAGAAAACCGGGAATCACGTATAAAAAAGATGAAATTTATCTTGATGTTATTGAAGAATTCAATCTACTTATATCTAGTGATGGTAATACTCTTAAATCTGTTGTTGAAGGTACTATTAAAATCAATTCCAAATTATCTGGAATGCCACTTTGCTCGTTGAAGCTAGCCAATGCACCATCCGATGATTACGGACTAACAGAGGATGAATCAGAAAACCCGTTCAATTCTGCAGATTCAGGAGCAAATAGCTTTTTAATTAAGAACTGTAATTTCCATCAATGTGTCAATTTACAAGAGACAGATCAATTTGAAAATACCATAAGCTTTATCCCACCAGACGGCATTTGCGATTTGGCTAAATTTAGAATAGAAAATCCACCACATCTGCCCTTTGTGATAGTACACAATGTTGATGATTCAGATCCGAGCAAAGTCGTTTATGAAGTTGAATTATGCTCCAAATTTCCGAAAAGCGTGAAAGCTGAAGGTGTTACATTAAGAATTCCTATTCCACTTGTGGATTCCAAAGATGTCAAACTACATTCTGATGGAGGAGGTAAGCTCAAAGTAGTGAATAATGAAATACAGTGGACATTCAAGAAGTTTCTAGGAAAGAACATAGTTAGAATGGGAGCAGTTGTGGAGACGCAAAACAGCAAGTTGGCAGAGAGCTTCCAGAAGACGACATCTCCACTCTCAGTGACGTTCCAGATAGAGGGGTACTCCAGCAGTGGGTGGCGCCTAGCCTACCTCCACGTGGAGAGTGAGAATAAAGGCCGGATCATGAAGTGGGTCAAGTACAGCACCAAGTCGAAGGGGTATGATTTCAGGATGTAAGTTTACTAGTAAACGCGGTTGCGGTTGTGCACACACCAATTTGCGGGATCGATAAATTTTCTTTTTGCTCTTTTTAGTTTTGTACGTGTAACTTAATTGACTGCTGTGTCTCAACTTTGTCTTAACTCTTTCTTCTTCGTGTACACACAAATACGATAGGACTACCCTTCTGCTCCTGTCTATACTAAACGCTTGCCACTCCACTTTTTCCACTGATATGTCTTCCAAAAGAGGCCAAATGGATCAGGCTCCAACGCCTCAAAACACTCCTGCTTCCGTCGCTGGCTCCTATCTTTCTAAGAACGTGCCAACTATTCCATCCACCATTAATGAAGACGACGATGAAGCTGCTGCTAAGCAGATGCTCCTATCAAACCCAGCATTACTGTCTTTAATTGAAGGTAAGTTGAATACTTTGGTGGGTGAACCTTCAAGTTACATCGATTCTTTACCACAAGAAGTTAAAAACAGAATTTATGGTTTAAAAACATTACAAACTTTACAATTCAAGTTAGAAGCTGAATTTCAAGCTGAATTATTGGAATTAGAGAAGAAATTTCACTCTAAATACGCACCTATCTTTGAAAAAAGAAAAAATATCGTCGAGGGTAGATCCGAACCAACTTCTGATGAAATTGCTAAAGGTAAAGAATTAATTGAAGAAGAAGAAGATAATGATGACGATAATAAGATTCAAGAAATTGACGAAGAAGATGGAGCAGTTGACGAAAAGAAAGAGAAAGTCAGTGGTATTCCTGGCTTCTGGCTAACCGCTTTAGACAACCTAGGCCCTGTTGCTGATTTGATAACGGAAAGAGACTCAGAAGTTTTAACTCATTTGGTTAATATTAAGATGGAATATTTGGATACTCCAGGTTTTAAGTTAATTTTTGAATTTGACGAAAATGACTCGTTCTCTAATAAACAACTAATCAAGACATACTATTATCAAAAGGAATTGGGTTATTCAGGTGATTTCATTTATGACCACGCTGAAGGTTGTGATATTAAATGGAAAGACAATGATTCTAACGTTACTATTCAAGTTGAAAAGAGAAAACAAAGAAATAAGCACACTAAACAGGTTAGAACAATTGAAAAATTGACTCCAATTGATTCTTTCTTTAACTTTTTCTCCCCTCCATTCCCACCAAAGGATGACGAAGAAGATGACGAAGAAGACGAAGACGAAGAAGACGAAGAAGAAGACTTAGAAGAAAGATTGCAATTGGATTATGAATTAGGTGAATTGATTAAGGATAAATTAATTAACAGAGCTGTTGATTGGTTCACTGGTGAAGCTTTACAGTACGAATTTGGCGAAGCTGGAGACGAGTTAGACATTGATGAAGAAGATGATGATGAAGAGGAAGAAGACGATGATTTTGATGATGACGATGACGATGATGATGACAGTGCTCCTAAGAAAGAACAGCCTGCTGAATGTAAGCAACAGTAAGTTTTGAAAAAGTAACAGTTTTCTCATTAATTATAATTTTAATTTTACGTTTTCTTTGACTTGATTTGTTGCTAATTCAACGGATCAAGTTATTGTAGTAGTTTTCCACTTCCATTATTCCCAGCTCTATATATTTTATTTTATTTTACTTTGTTTTGTTTTGTTTTGTTTTATTTAATCATCAGTTTTCTATAATCTCCGAACCCTCAACACTCGCCACGTTTGCTGCTGCGCCAGCCAAGAGCCCGTCCGTGGTCACGAGCTGGGCCACAGACCCTAATTGAGGCTTCAAAGCGAGATAATCTTAAATTCTAATCTTGATCGATCAACTGCATAAACTACTTGCAATTTCCAACCAATTGTCCAGTGGCTCTAGTCTTATTCTTTGCCTTTTTAATCACCTCCTTTGCTCTTTTTTGATATTATCTTGCAAAAGCCATATATCCTCACATACTATCTTCTCCTTTTTCCATGCAATCAGATTTGTTGCCGTCACCCAGAACCTCATCTGCCCTTGTCCATTCGTCCTCTGCTAAGCTATCGAAACAATTATTTACTTTATTTTCACTCCTACCAAGCTTAATCAAAGCCATTCCTATCAATGGAATCATTCATGAAGTAACTGATGATGATTCTCAGGCTTCAATTAAACATTATGTCCCACCTACTGGTGCCCAGTATTATGCCTATCTATTCACTTCAATCATTCTAGTTTTATTAGGTGGTATCTTTGCTGGTTTAACTCTAGGTCTTATGGGACAAGATGAAGTTTACTTAAAAGTTATTTCGGACTCAGGTACTCCTTCCGAAAAGAAAAATGCTAGGAAAGTTTTAAAATTATTAGGTAAAGGTAAGCATTGGGTGTTAGTCACTTTGTTATTAGGTAATGTTATAACTAATGAAACTTTACCTGTTATCTTAGATAGATTTTTAGGTGGTGGGTTTGCCGCTGTTTTCTCTTCAACTGTTGCTATTGTTATCTTTGGTGAAATTATTCCTCAATCTATCTGTGTTAGATACGGTTTACAATTAGGTGCTTGGTTTGCCCCTTATGTCCAGGTTCTAATGTATGTTATGTATCCAGTTGCCTATCCAATTGCTAAATTGTTGGACAAAATGTTAGGTGAAGATCACGGTACTCTATATAAGAAGAATGGTTTAAAGACTTTAGTTACCTTACATAAAACCATGGGTGTTGAAAGATTAAATGAAGATGAAGTTACAATTATCAGCGCTGTTTTAGATTTAAAGGCCAAGGCTGTTAAAGATATCATGACGCCCATTGCAAAAGTTTTTACAATGTCCTCAGATACTATATTAGATGAGCAAGCAGTTGAAGAAATTTTTAATGCTGGTTATTCAAGAATTCCGATTCATTTACCCGGTGAACCCTTTAATTTTGTAGGTATGCTATTAGTTAGAATTTTAATTAGTTATGATCCAGAAGATGCTCTTCCGATATCCTCATTTCCATTAGCTACATTACCTGAAACTTCATTAGACACGTCGTGTTTAAACATCCTGAATTATTTTCAAGAAGGTAAATCTCATATGGTTATTATTAGTGAAAGTCCGGGCTTAGATACTGGTGCCAAAGGTGTATTAACACTGGAGGATGTTATTGAAGAATTGATTGGTGAGGAAATCATCGATGAAAGTGATGTTTACATTGATGTTGATAAAAATATCAAAAGATCTATCCCGGGTCCTTTATCTAAACGAAACGTTACATCATATTTACATTCCTTATACACATCTGCTTCCAGTGTACCACCGATTATTAAATCTAATAGTTTGAGTAGTGTATCTAATGCACCACAACATCCAATGTATTTCAGCAAAAGAGATTCATTGGGATCAACTAGTGATTTAAAAAGAGTCACGTCCGGATTTAAACCATCTAATTTAGCGTCGTCACCTTTAGAAACTAAAAATGTTCATGTTACTATCAAGAGACCACAATTAAACAACGTTACCAGTCATGATATGTATTCTGATAGCATTGATAGTGGTAAAGTGTCCGAAGAAGGCAGTAGACCAGATACCCCTTTATCTGGGATAGCCTCACCACCAGTTGAATATGGATCGGTTCATCCAAGTGAGGCTGAAGCATTTGTTCATGGTATTATTGACAATATTGAAAGGCGAGATATTAATACTAATAGTGAAGAAGAGGAGGAAGAAGAAGATAAATTAACCATTCAAGCCCCTTCAGCTCTTTCTCAAAGAAGAAGAACATCATCAAGTGTTAGTGCTAATACCAGTAGCAAGGAACGAAAACCATCTTTCAAGTACACTTCAGTCGATTTATCAGACATAAGAGCATCTGCTTCCAATAACATTGGTTCGTCGATTCCTATTCCCAAATCTGCTAGAAGCAATAGATCCGAAGAAGCTGGAGCAGGTCCAGCGTCAATGTCTGCCTATTCTATGCATAGCAGTGGTAATGGATCCTCAGGGTTGATTGAAAACATCGTCAGTGTTAGAGGTGTCCACAAGACGGTTATCGAAGAAAGCAGTGGTACTAGTGGACTGGATGAAATGATTAGTGCAGATTCAGCTGGATTCAGTGGAGATATTGGCAAGAAGAATTCGAGTAGATCCAGTGAGATATTTCTATCCACTACAGGGGATGTGGATGGAAGTGACAATGAGGGAGATGGACTAATACCAAAGATTGGTAATAAGCTGAGAAGAGACTCCAAGCGGTTCTGGGATTGGCGCAATTCACCTTAGTTGGGAATTAACTTAATGATTAATATATTATAGCCTGCTTTTTTGTTTTTGTTTTTGTTTGACACTTTATATTGTTTTAAGTACACTCTTGGATCTCTGAATCTTGTGGTTCTTTGGCTGAAAGCTCCGCTCGGGGATAATGCCGGGGCGGCGTTAGTGTGTTTCGGCTCCACCGTTCCTCCACTATGCCTGGTTCGATCGTACGTTAAGTCTATGGCAGTGGCAGTGGGCACGGTAATTACTTCGCGTCGACACTGCCGGGCGACTCGGTTCATGACAGAACAACAGAACAAGACGACGCTTCAACTAATTGCAACAATTCCTGCACACCACCTTTTACTGATGAACTCTTACGTATCCACACACTCCAGAGCCCAGACATGTCCTCTACTACAGCTCCCAAAGCTAACGAAGTCTCAGTCATAAACCAACCTAGACAGCAAGCCCAGGATGGCTCGGTGAAACAGCCAAACTCAAAATCTTCTGGTGGTGGGAGAATCCTTTCCAAACTATTCAGAAGATCAGACTCAAGCAAGTCCTCTCTCTCGTCACAGAGAAGTTTCGGTAGAAACAACTCCAATTCCTCCAGTGCTGGTAATTTATCAAAGCATAACTCTTCAAACTCTGTCTCCTTACATGCTCCTCCAATGAAATACGCTTCTTCTGTTAGATCAAATGCTTCTTATGATTCAATGTTCTCCACTGCCGGAAACACTTCAACAATTACAACAAATGATTCCTCTTCTTCGAGAAAATTGAAATTGAAACGTTTCTTCAAACCTGGAAAATCCCCCGAAGATAAACTTAAAAAGATTAACCAGAAACTAGAAAAATTCAAAATATCAAACTTGGATGGTACTGCTAGTAAGGGTAAAAAGAAAGGCTCCGCTGCCTCTTCTCCAAAAATTGCACCATCTCCAAAAATTGGTCAGAATGACCAGGCTAATGAAGATGAGCTGGTGCAAAAACTGGTTTCGAAATACGGGGTAATTCCAAGGGATGATACTGGTTTGGCAGGTGAAGGAGCTGGGGGTTCCGTTTTAATCGCAACCTCCCCAGTCGATAAAAAAGTTTACGCAATTAAAAAGTTTAAGCCTCAAACTCAGAAAGAATCAAGGTTTGATTATAGAAAGAAAATTGAAAAAGAATTTGGCCTATCTTCTGTTTTAAAACATCAAAATATCATTGCAACTCATGAATTGATGTCTGATGACAAGGTTGAGTCGAACTTATTCTTAATTGTGATGGAATATTGCCCTTATGACTTTTTCACCATTGTTATGAGTGGCTTAATGACTAAACATGAAATTTATTGTTACTTTAAACAAATGGTTAATGGTGTTGCTTATTTACATTCCGTCGGCCTGTCTCACAGAGATTTGAAATTGGATAATTGTGTTGTTACAAAAGATGGACTGCTAAAAATTATAGATTTTGGTTCTTCATTTGTTTTTGATCCCGTGCTCATGGATAAACTGCAACATGTTGATAATCCTGAGGTCCAAGCTTTAGAGAGTATAGGTGAACATATCAAGGCTTCAGGTTTAGTTGGTTCGGATCCTTATTTAGCCCCTGAATGTCTGGGAATGTCAACTTATGAGTCTCCTCCTGTTGATGTCTGGTCTTTGGCTATCATATTCTGTTGTATGGTGTTACGTAGATTCCCTTGGAAGTTACCGAAACCAACCGATCCTTCTTACAAAGCTTTTGTCTCTGAAGCAAAAGAGTGGGTTGATGAAAGTGGTAAGAAAAGAATAACGGGTCCTCAAAGACTATATAGAATGTTACCAACAAGTTCAAGATCATTGATTGCAAAAATGTTAGAATTGAAGTCTGCCGATAGAATTTCAATGAAAGATGTTTTGGAAGATAGTTTTGTTAAGCAAATCCATGATTGTCATTATGATGCTGATGGAAAGCTAATAAAAGGCATGGATCATTCGCATCATTTAATTACCGAGAAAGAATTACAGAAATTAGAAGAAGATAAACAGAGAGAGAAAATGCTAATTACTAATTAATCTTAATCTTAATCTTATTATTATTATTATTGTTATTTTTTTCAAATGCGAACCAACCAATATAGACCGTATTTTAATAATCTTTTGTCCTTGCCTTTGTATATAATCATGTTTGTATCGGCCGTCCCCCCGCAATACCCGCTTATTCTATTTTGTTGCCGCTTATTTTTTTTAATTAATTAGTTAAAGTGTTTTAAGTGTAATTTTAGTGTTTACGATGTTTCTTTTTATTGTTATTCCTTTTCTTTCTTTTTTGTTTTACTTTTTTGTGGATTTAATTGTACGTATAAATTAGTGCAATTTATTATATTGTGTTGAATGCTATAGCTAGTTTAGGATGTAATATGCAATGTGCATATATATATATATATAACGAAACGGAAAATGTAAATTTTACTTTAATAATTAAACAAAAAAAAAAAAAATAAGAGAAAACAATATTTATAAATATGGGGTTAAAATAAAAACAGGCGTCTACCCCTACCATCCCTGATCATAAATAATAGAAACTGATTCACCATTATTAATTCTTCTAATTGCTTCAGCAAACAGTTTCGAAACATCTAGCGTTTCGAACGAACCGCCTAGAGAAGTAAAGTCACTATGATGCTCTTCTTGATCAACTGTATTAGTACTCACGATTCTATCAATTGTGTTACAACTTTTGATCTTCTTTAAAGCATCACCACTGAAAATACCATGGGTAGTTAAAACATAAACGAATTTGGCGCCTTGATCTTTCAATAATTTTGAGGCTCTAACAACAGTATTGGCAGTGTCAACCAAATCATCAATGATAACACAAACTTTATCTTGAACATTACCCACTAACATAGTTGTAGCGACAATTTTATCACCATTACCAGCATTGCTATTAAGAGTGTTCAATGAAGCATTTGAAGTGGACATGCCTAAAGCAACACTATTGACTGCTGAACTATTACTGATCATTAAGTCATCAGCGGATGGAGTGGCTGTACCAACTGGGTGTTCATGATGAGAACCATTGGAAACTTTTAATCTTCTCTCTTTGTGAATTAAAGCACATGGTAACCCTAAGGAATCAGCAATGGCTGTTGCTCTTTTAGCACCACCAGCGTCAGGGGACACAATAACGCAATTTTTGTAATTTGGAATATAGTTAACAATATAATGTTGTAATAAGGATTTAGAATATAAGTTATCAACAGGGATATCAAAAAAACCTTGATAGTGAGATTCATGTAAGTCCATAGTTATTATATGATTTGCGCCAGAAGCAACAAGTAAATTAGCGATTAAAGTACCAGATTGAGCTATCCAACTTTTATAATAACTACCATTCGAAGATGTATTTGAGTTTGAGTTCTCGTTGCATATTTTTGGCTGTTGCTGTTGTTGTTGTAAAGAAGTTGATTGTAATCTAGAAATTAGAGGATTTAATGGGGATGGAGCCACAATACCACCAGTTGAGGCTGAAGCAGACAGTGGAGGAGACAATGCAGAGAAACCTGGGGTAGACAATGGAGGAGGAGGACTTTTTGTATCTAATGGCAGACCATTACGAGAAAGAGGTCTAGGAGAAGGAGGGACACTGTCAAAAGCCAGGTTCTTGTTGTTTGAAAGTAAAGAGGGAACACCTTTCTTACTGGCTGGAGATTCAACTTGTCTTGAATAGAAGAAAAACGGACAAACCACAGTGATTCTTTTTGATGAGGCCATTTTACAGGCAGAAATCATGATCAACAGTTGAATGAAGTTATCATTGACATTTCCAGAGCCAGCAGATTGAATGATAAAGACGTCTTTTTCTCTAACAGAGTCATTGAATTGAACAGAAGTTTCACCGTTTGCAAATTTCTTTAGCTCGACACGGCCCAGGGGCAGGCCCAAGTGTCTGCAGATTCTCTGGGTAAGGGCCTCGTTGGAGGATCCTGAGAAGATAACGATGTCTCTCATGGTATTACTGGGTGTGGTAGATGGGGAGAAGTGGGATTAAATTAGGTGGTTATAAAGAAAGAGACGGTACACAAAATTAAACAAAATTTTTAAAAGCACCATGAAAATAAAATGGTCAAATTATCGAGAAATCAAGTGGTTCAGGATTCCATAGAGAGAGCGTTGAGCACCTGGTCGTCGAACAACCTGGCTCGGATTGGCATGTCTAGGGAGTAGAAAGGGTTCTTGAGCACGTAGTCACAGTAGCACTGGTACACCTTGTCATACAGAGGGTAAACCGACGAGTCCAGCAGGTCGGGAGAGGTCACCATGATGATCTTGAGACCTGTCACAGTCTGGTTCACATGTATGTTGAACTGCTCAGTAGATACACACCGGAGACCCAGTCTATTGGAACTGTACTTGCTCTTGCTGGTAGAAGACACAGAACCAGCAGGGGTGATCTGGGAGGATATGGCATGGACACCGTGGAGGGTACCCGCAATCACGAGGTAGTCGTTGGAGTTCTGTTTGGCCACCGGCGATTGAGTTCCCAAATCCCTCTGGTAGAGAAGAGAGCCAGACTTGGAGATCATGTAGAGGCAGTAGACAGACATGGTGGTGAGTTCAAGGTGTAGTAATAGTTGCTATTGTTGTTGTTGTTGTTGTGATTGTTAGATCAAGAAAGATCAAAAGATCAAGAGTCTCGAAGTTCAAACCAAAAAACTGAAAGAACAACTGTTTGGACGAAATCCTTTAGTCACCCCTGTTTTCTTCTCCTTCCCCTTAAACAACTCCCAAAACGCCATGGATTACAGCTTTGGCCCCCGTCACACACTCTCCACTGCCGACAAAGCAAGGCGATTCTACTCGCAGCTTACCCCAAGAGCTAGAGTGCTCTTGGGTGTCATCTTCCTATTCATATTCTACAAAGTGTTTTTTGGCCGTTCTGCTTCTAGCTCAGACTTACAAAGCAATGACAACCTCAATTCTCCTCACTCTGACTCCGTTGGTGCAGGTGTTAGTGATTTGGTTAGAGATGAAGAAATCATAAGAAGCCCGATATCTTTCCTTAGTATGAAGAAACCTTTCATGGACTCAAATACCCTTTCGTTCTACAACTACGAAAATGGTGGTAATATGATGCTTCATAGAAATTCTGAATATGTCAGGCTAGTCTCCGAAAGAAAAAATTCAATTGGCTATCTATTTTCAAGACACCCAATCTCAATCGATGATGCTGAAGCCTTTCAGGTTGAAGTCTCTTTCAAGATTCATGGTAACCAGAGAAAAACTGCTCTAATCGGTGATGGCTTAGCTCTCTGGTTAACTGATAGACCTTTATCTCAAGGCGATGTATTTGGTATGCAATCGGATTATAATGGTTTGGGTGTTTTTATCGACACTTATAAAAATGCTGCTTCAAAACCAGATAGTCATAAAAGCATCTTCCCTTATGTCTCAATCCAACCAAATAATGGTCAACCCGGTAAATACAACAAAAACAGTGATGGTCTAGAAACAGAAATTGGTGGCTGTGATTTACACAAAGTTTACAATGTTAGAGGTGATGCTGTGTCTAAGATAAAATTGATTTTCTTGAGAAAATCAAATACTCTTGAGATTAATTTCGATCTTCGTGGTGATGGTCATTGGAAAGGTTGTTATTCTTCGAATCAATATTTTGAAGGTGGTATTCCACTTAATCCTTATCTTGGTGTGTCTGCTGAAACTGGTCAATTATTCCATAATGTTGACATTTATGATATCAAAGTTAGTGCTTTAAAGGATTCAAATGGTGAACCTGTTACTTCAGTTGATCAAATTATTGAAAAAATTGATAAAGAACTTGATCAAGAACAAGGTGAAATCAAAAAACAAGAAGAAAAAGAGCCAGAAGTCAAGAATAGAATTCACAGAAGAAGAGAAAGAAGACTGGATAAAAGAAACAGAAGAAAGACTTTATCAAGATTACGTAGACAAGAGAGAGAACTTAAACGGAAAGATGCTGAGAAGTATGGCAATGAAAGAGGTTTTATAGGTTGGTTCTTTAAACTTCTGTGGAAGATCATAAAAACAATTCTCTATCTTGTCTTATTTGTCATTGTTTCATACATCGGAGTGATAGTGTTTAGAGTGTATAGGGACAAACAAAAAAAGAAAAATAGTAGGGGATTATTATAATAATAAAACCTCGCTGTTTTTTATATAAATATACTTTGAGTTTTCTTCTGTTTTTGTTTTTGTTTTTGTTTTCTTAATGAGCATTCATCTTTTTTTTTTGTTTATTATGTAATCTGGGCCCTACAGAAAAAAATAAAACTAGAATTATTTTAAGTAATCACATACATAAAGATTAGTAAATAACAAAAGTAATATACCTAGACAAAACAAAATTCGAAATATTATAATACGAGAAGAAAAAAAATACATAATCTAATCTAATGAAGAAGCTTTTTCATATAACAAGTCAACAACGGTAGACATATTCTTTATAACATCTAAACTTAAATCATATGTTTCATCTTTTTGGGGCTCATCATAAATAATTAACCAGCCATTACCTTGATCTATAACACCATAGAAAACTTTGTCCAAGATCATATTACTTAACTTAGATTCAATAATGTTTTTAGACAGGCCTATCATTGCACAAATATGAGATATTTCAATACAGGAATAAGGTTCAATTAATTTCAGTAAATTTTGTTGAAATAAGGAATCATATAAATCAGTTAAATGAGATCTGATAATCAAATCATCAGTTAATTCATGATTATAGACTTTTAATGATTTTTCTAATTCTTTTAAAGATCTTTCTGAATAAGCTGAAGCAACAGATTTCATAGCTTCAATTTCTTTGTTATCTTGATATTTTGAACAATTTTTATTCTTTAAAATAGAATCCACTTCTTCAACATTACCTAACATTATCTTACATAATAACATATACTTTAAAACTTTGATTGTCTTGAATTCAGACTTGTCTGGATGTAATTCATAATTTTCAAATGATTCATAAAAGTATGAAAAGGAAGTCTTGAAATCTTTATCTTCAGCGTGCAGTATACCACTCATTAAATCTAATTCTGCTTGAAGCTGAGTAGGACAATAAATCGCATTTGCAGAAGTTCTAGAGGCAGTCAATGACCCTCTAGCCTTAGCAAAGTTCTTTAATTGAAAAAAATTCTTAGATTCTAGCAATTGAACTTCAACTAATGAGGATTTATCGTCTAATTTTTTCAACTCTTTTAATAATTTCTCCAAGATAGCCAATGAATCTTGAAAGTTATGCTTTTTATAATATAATTCAGCCAATCTAGATTGTAAAGATTGTCTTAAAAATGTTCTTTTTTCTTCAATGGCCCATTCAATGCATTCTTTGGTGACTTGTATAGTCAAATCTATGGAATTTTCTGTTTTAACTTGCTCTAGTAAATCAATTAAAGACTTGATGACTTTTGCAGTTTTGGACTTAGCAAAAGAACTCATAATATTTCTGGCCTTGGAAATTAATGCAACAAGCTTTTCAGAATCATTTTCATTCTTGTACAATTCACCTGATTCTAAAATAGCAGCCTCTTGTAATTCAACAACTTTCTCATGTTTCAAACTAGAGGCCTTTGGATCGATTGAGAGAATTTCATCATAGATTTGCTCAGCTTCTTTAAAGTTTTTTTTTGCCACAGCCTGTCTAGCTTGCTCTATAGATGGAATTGACATTATGGATATAAATTGAAGATTAGAAAATTGGTCCAAGTGTACCTCTTGATTTGCTTGTAATGTTGTCCCTTTTTGCCACCCGTTGTTGAGTCTTTGTTGACGGCCCTCGATCTCGATCAATATTCCAAAGAATAGTTGTGGCAATAAAGGAGGCGCGTGTATTTTATGTGGCGAATGCATGATCCCCTACTACTACAAAGTTCAACTGTTAAAATATATACGAAAATTTGTTGGAAAATATAAAATAAAATACAGTACAGTACAATGGGTCATAATAATATACTAGCAGTAACAAAAACAAAACAAGAAGGAACAGAAGAGCTAGCAAATCACATAAATTATTGCACATCAAGCACTCCACAGGGAGTACTCTTGAGGTTCAACTAAACTTATTGGTTCAACTTTAGTTGAATCATTCTCTTCTTCTTCCACCAATTCTTCGTCACCATTTGGAATATTTTTGTTGTCCAATTCTAACTTAGTTAGGTCATTCTTTTTATTAGTAATGATTCTTGGGGCCCTGTTAGCTTCAAAATTAGCTTCTTCACAATACTGTAAGCCTTCATCAGTAGCACCCAATTCTCCCGCCTTTATTAATTTGCTTCTAACAGATTCTACTTGTTTTCTTAAAGCAAGACGATCTAATAACAAAGTATGTTTCTCAGAAGCCAGTTGTTTTCTTTCTTTAAGTAATAAGTCTTCAAACTTCTTCAACTCATTAAACTTTATATCAAGTTTCTTTAACGATAGTTCTAAAATTGAATTCAATAATTTTGATTCTTTATTAAGTTCCTCATCTTGTTTACCATTAGAAGCTGAAATTAAAGAGGTGGCGTTGGAGTCATCCTTAGTTAACTTTAGTTTTAATTGTTCTTGTAATAAGTTGAAATCATTCTTTTCATTCTTCTTATTCAAAACTTTCGCTAACTCTTTATTAGACAACTGCTTCTCCAAGTATTTATCTTCAATAGGTAATTGTATGAATTTACTGATACATTGTTCTTTGGTTCTTGAACCGACGTGACCACAAATCAAGTTCCAGTCTTGACCATACATTTCAATAGCCTCTAATAACAATAAAACTTCTTGATCAGACCATGGCTTGGCATCAGAGCTGACATATGTTTTATTCAACTTTATGAAGTCAGCACTCTTAAATGCGGAAGGAAATTGACCATCTTCAAAAGCTTTGGTAGATATATTCTGTTTACTCTTCAAGTTATGATACCTAGTTTCTGTAATATCATTACCAGTAATATTACAATACAATTGTTTCAAACCTGTCAAGGTATTATTCTTCGTGATATCTTCGTTTCTCAAAGTGAATGCGTCTTGGGTTGAATCGTAGACGTTATGTCTTAACTCCAAGTTCAATGGAATGGAAGGAGTACCATCATCAAGTTTCTGCTTCTTCAAAGCACCGTTTGCATGTGTAAGGCCATCTTTTTTTTCTTCTTTACTCTCAACCAATTTAACATCCTTAGGTAGATAAGGTTCCAAACCATTAGGTTTATCTAATGTGATTTGAAAATGACCAGTGTATTGAGGACCTAAACTGAAGCTCTTAGTCTTTGGGTCAATCTGATAGTTGATTAAACCCCATTTAGATAAAAAACCATGTATTCTCATAACAGAGGCTACATCACCAGCCAAATTTCTTCTGACCGCAGTGATTGTAAGATATTCTAATGGATTTAATCTGTAAGAGTTGATCATGAAATCTCTGAATTCCTTGTAAACTTTAGGAGTCTTAAATCTAGACTCATTATTGAAAAATTCTGGCAGTGAATTTCTTTCTATGTCATGGACCTTGGTGATGTCAAACCATTTTGCAAAAGAAGGAATGATAACAGGTTTGGTTTGTCTGGCAATGTATGCCTTTGCATCTTGGTTAAGTTTTTCTACCTGAGCATCGTACTCAGAGAGCCCAATAGAAGCAGATGGAATATCTTTCTTTGTGTCTGTCATTGTGAAGGAAGACTATCTACGGATCTAAAGCTCTGTACCGACTATTGTATGAAATTGCTGTTGTGCAACAACCACGTCCTTCGAATTGGAACTTGTTTTTCGAGATCGATGATCGAGTAATTTTGAAAATTTTGTGGTGCACGGGTGCGACGCGTTAGGAGAAACCTTTGGCTGGCAACTGAACGTGACTGATTACAATTAGTTCAATATGAGTACCGAGTAATGAGCATCCTACTTTCCCGAAAGGAAAACACTCTTCTTTGCTTTACAATGACTGTTCCAAAAGTAGATACAATCAAGGATCTCAAGATGGGCGTTTCCGCTAATATTTCTGCTCTAACAGAAGAAGAACTTGAAGAAGAAAGAATTCTGTCTCTCTTGAAAAAAGAAGAACAAACCCAAAACGACAACGATGATGATTTTCAAAAGTTTCAAGGTCTGGAAAGCTCAGTGAAGCTTGAAAAATTACAGGATCTTGTCAAAAGATCTCAAGTGTTCAGTAGTATTATTGCTGATACATTATTAGAGTCATCTATCAAGGCTGCTAAAATTACAGAATCTAATATACCAGAAGAATCAGGACCAAAACTAAAGAAATTGAAGGGACAAGCCAAAATTACCGACTTATTCCGAAGCAAAAATAAAAGAGCTACTCCAGATATAAATCCTGGAATCGAGAAACATCACTCGGACACAAATCAGTTCAAATTTAAACAGCCAGATCTTGTTTCTGGTGTTTCCATGAAAGGTTATCAACTTGCTGGTATGGAATGGCTAATTACTTTATATCAAAATGGTCTCAATGGTATTTTAGCTGATGAAATGGGTTTAGGAAAAACATTACAATGCATTGCTTTGATTTCATTTCTGATAGAACAAGGAATTGAGGGACCTTTCTTAATATGTTGTCCGCTTTCAACTGTTTCTAATTGGATTAATGAATTTAAAAGATTTGCCCCTACTATATCTGTTTTGGGTTATGTTGGTACAAAGTCTAAAAGATCCTCTTTGAAACGAAAAGTTAACCAGTTCTCAGTAATAATTACATCTTATGAACTATCCATAAATGATTTTTCTTATTTGAAAACTAAATCTTGGAAATTTTTAATTGTTGATGAGGGTCACAGACTAAAAAATGCAAATTGTTTACTGATTAGAAAGCTTAAGCAACTGAAAACTTCAAATAGATTATTAATTACAGGTACACCTTTACAAAACAATTTGAATGAGTTATGGTCTTTGTTAAATTTCATCTTACCTGAAATATTTCATGATATTGACATGTTTCAAAGATGGTTTGACTTTACTAACCTAGAAAACTTGAAGAATGAAGAGGGTAAGGATGATGAAGCTTTCAACTTCCTTGTTAATATTGAAATTCAAAAGGCTCTGGTTAACAGTTTGCACACAATTCTAAGACCATTTTTATTAAGAAGACTAAAGAAAGATGTCTTATTAAATTTACCCCCTAAAAGGGAGTATATTATTTACGGTAAGTTAACCCCAAAACAAGAACTCTTTTACAAATCTATTCTGTCCAAGAACTTTTTCCCTTTACTGCTAAAGCAAAGTTTCACAGAATATTTATCAATTAATAGATTGGCAAATCCTAGATTGATTTCGGACACCGAATACATAGATAGCTATGTTGATTCCCAACTGAACTCCGATGACCCAATAGTAGATAGGAAGTTGGATGAGCATTTTAAATTTGTGTATAGAGAAGCAAGAAACAAGAAATTGCAAAATTTAATGATACAGCTTAGATTGGTTTGCAATTCTCCTTACCTTTTCTTTTATCCCTGGAATGATGAAACGGCATTAACTTCTGCGATGATTGAAAATTCATCAAAATTAAAAATATTAAGTCAATTATTACCTAAATTACTCCACAGTAATCACAAAGTTTTAATTTTTTCTCAGTTCACCTCCATGTTAGACCTCATACAAGATTACTTGCAAGAATTTTTGAAGCTGGAGTCGTATAGAGTTGATGGATCCATAAAAGAAGCAGATAGAGCTGCTCAGATCAAAGCTTTTAATGAAGGTAGCAACTCGAGTGTTGATATTTTTTTGTTGTCGACAAGATCTGGTGGTTTAGGTATTAATTTAACTGCCAGTGATACTGTCATATTATTTGATTCTGATTGGAATCCCCAGGTGGACCTTCAAGCAATGGATAGGATACATAGAATTGGACAGAATAAGCCGTGTTTGGTGTTCAGATTGATAATGGCTAACACAATTGAAGAGTTTCTTTTAGCTAAAGCTGATTCCAAAAGAAAGCTAGAGCGTCTTATTATTCAATCTGGAGATTTTAAAAATTTATTGAATTTTGGTACTCGTGCTGGTAAAAATGATATTAATTTATTAAACAGTCTTACAGAATTCTTAAATGGACAAAAATTGAAAACGAAGCAAATCGAAGATAATATTTTAAGTGAAGCAGAGTTAGATGAAATATTAACGAGGACGCCTGAATCATATGAGAAACCTTCCTACGACGATACTGATTCCAAATTCAGTCATATTTCATTATTTGAAACTGTTACTTCTATGACTTAATTTAAAATAATTTTATTTATACAAAATAAACTAAGTAAAAATAGATGACGTTAGAGGCTAGAAAATAAAAACTTTTAATTTGTACACATGCATATCATAACTTCATTAGTAAACGCAAAATTTCATTGATATCGATTCTTTTCTTATGGTCTTTTTCAAGAGAACTCTTTAACAATACTGTGAGTATTTCTTTTTGCCTTTGAGGTAACTCTTTCAGCTGTCTATTATACATCTCAAAATCGTAATCACAATTCATGATCAGCAATTTCAGTCTTGGTTCAAAATTATGAGAAAATGGCAAATTAAGAGTAACTAAAGCAAAAAGTAATACGCCAAATGCCCATACATCAGTCAAGTTATTTAACTTTTCCACCGGAATCGGTTGTAAAATCTCCGGTGAAGCATAAGGTAACGATCCAATTAGAGAGTCGGGCAATTTGTTATGCACTGATCTGGAAAATGTCATTCGAGGGCTTGTCGAAACTGACTGAGAATCGGTGAACCGACGGAGCTTCTGATGAGAGGAACTCCTACTTATCACAGGTGACGGGGAGTTAGAAGACTCATCCCTAACAACTGGTTTGTAACACAATAATTTTTTTGATAATTCAGTGAACGAAATAGAATTTTTTTTATACTCATCATAAAAATTGCACATCCCAAAATCACATAGCAAAACCTTATCATTTCTTTCTATATCTACTATGCAATTTTCTAGTTTTAAATCACCATGAAATAATCCATTGTCATGCATGTGTTTCAACCCATTTGCAACATCCAGAAGAAATCCAATCACTTTGTCAATCCTATTTGAAATTTTGATTTTATACATATGCCAACCTTGAACAATTTCAAGTAAAGAACCACCTTTAATTAATGGCATTAAAACAAAAAAATAGCTAGGAGTTAGAGCAAAATCATGTAGTTTTAAGATATTCTTATGAACTAACAATGACCACATAAGAATTTCAGTTTTAAATCTTTTTTCAAATTCTGTTGAATTAAATATACTTATAATTTTCATGGCCCTTTGGTCATCTTGATTGGAAGTGTCAGCACATTCTCTTATTATTCCGAATGCTCCCCTGCCAATGACTTTTCCTAATTTCCAGTGATCTAGAGCAATTGAACCATACTCATTAATTTCTCTAGGAATTTTAATAGAAGAAGTTGAATTCATAGAAAATGAATTGAGATACCTTAAAGCAGTAGAAGATCCCTTCAAGGAAGGATTTCTTGAGACCGGGTTAGAGCTTTTAGATACAGAACCTCTTCTGATTAGTTTACTTAAATGTTTTTTATAATCTTGATCGCTTTGTAAATCTGGTGGTAGTATGTTGTTTAAAGATCTTTTCCGATCACTGAAAGATAATGAAGTGAAGTTCGAAGGTAGGCTTGCTAAATAAAGTTTATCTCCCCGTCTTTCTGGTGAACCAGCTATTTGGAATATAGATTTATCGAAAGAAAATTTTGAAGAAGTCTCAGCATTGAGATCAGATGGGTATGGTCCTTCATTTATGGTTCCTTTTATCTCTATCGGTTTCACTTGAGAATGTAGTTCCCTTAAAATTCGGGACTCGGTATCATCTGGCAAAGGTATTCCTTTTCCAGATTCAATTTTAGTCCTCTCCGGTTGAGTTTCAGTTTCACCAGTGTTCCCAATATTGGGAAACTCTTCTCCAACCCAGGACTCAAAATCAAACTTTGTTAACCCGGGAATATATTCATCCTCAATTCCTTGCTCCAGAAACTTGCAGTTCGAAAATGAATGTTTTCTTCTTCTTTTTTTAGAGGAATTCTGTTGAAGTCCATTTGGGGTACTATAGGTAGATGAATCACCTAGTCTCTTGCCATGATTCAAGTCAAACATTGATTTTTCTGTTTCAGAGTAGGTCCTTCTCAATTCTGGAACTGCATGGAATTGCTCAAACCCCAAAATCAAAGTAGGTAAAGTATCCAAAGACCTCTTGTTGTTTCTTAATATGCCAGAAGATTTATTTCTATTATGATGTCCCTCTGTATTTTCGTTGAATCTATCTTCATTGAATCTATCAAAAAGTTCTTGAAAATCAACTATAGGTATCTGCTCCTCATTATCTATGTTGTTAAGTTCTCGAGATTCAGCATAGGATTTGTCGTTAATTAGAGATGGATATCTGTAATGACTTGAGACTTCACTATTGTTTTGGTTTGTGTTATTAATGGTACCAAATTTCTGTTTCTTCATGTGTTGCACCAGTTCAGCCAAGGTCTCAGAAAAGAAGCCTATCAAAAATAATGAAGGTAGTATAGTCACTGGAGCTTATGAATCTCTGGTTGAACTTTTCTAACTCCAGCATATATACTCTTTTACTCAAATCATGATTCATAATCGATGATCAGCTCTGGCTTGGCCTTGGGGTAATCGATATCAGCGGCGAGCGGCGCCGAGTGAGCTGATCCGGTGTCAGGGTGTTCTATCACCTAAAATATCGGGTACCCCCTCGGAATCGAACACGTGAGTTCTAAAAATGATTCCCATTAGTGTTGTTTCACTATCACTTTAAATAGCATAATTTAATGCTTACGTAACATTTCTCACTAAACTGTTTCTGAATGAGCTACCAACGATTATCAAAAGTCTCCTCGCTTTTTAATCAGAATTTATAATATTAATTTTTTCCTAATAGCTTTAATGATACCCAATCAAAATCATTTGAAACTGTTTCACAGTTATTTAACTAAAACGCCTTGCTCATTAACCCTAATTTTCAGTTATTTTAAGTTTAGGGCAAGTAGTTTTTCAAAGTATATAAGTTTGTAGATCTTTAATTATTAAGTTCGAAAAAAAAGCAAAGATATGTCTAGGCAATATATACAAGAAACAAGATTGCTAGAGACTATATTAACAAGTAGCCTCCTAACTTCAGATCTTAGAATATTTCAGAAAGACCCTTTTTTCGAATCTTACAGAAGTTAATGGAAAATTCTAGGACCTAAGTCCAAATCCTGTGGAGACCTATTTTAGGTTAGCACAACAATTTCAACAGTATTGAGAAAGTTTGTTCACTAATTCAGATCTCTCAATTGTGAAGCGATTAAGCTTGGGTTTTATAGAGAACTAATGTATATCACATAGACACATTGAAAACAAATGCCACTAACTCATTAATTAATCCCAGCAATAAACTACTGTTTAAATGTTTACCTATGATACTCCGTGCCATATCAATCAATGTAAATAGTATTTATTATATAACATCATAATCTCAAAGTTTTAATCAATTTATTCAAACTAGTTCCAGTATGAATATTTCAATCATATATATAAGACTTTAAAATAGTCCGAATAAGTTAGTAATTAAGATAAATGGATTTGTTTTTTACTTCTTGGTAACTAGACATTAAAGAAGATACAGAGTCATACTCACAAAAATATTGAGGATGTGGCTTGATTTTGATATATTTTGAAGAGACAAACTGCAAATTTAATATATATATTGATTGAAAAATGAGAATAAAGAAAGGAATAAAACAAATAACAAATAGTGATTTAAGTGTAAATTTAAAGAATCAAGAGACTTTAAAATGGATGGATAAGAGTAACTTTAATATCTAAGACGGAGATAATTGAAACTGCCCATTATTATCAGAAGGCAAGCATGTGAACCATCTCAAATGGATAATAAGCTCTATTTGTGAAGTTATTTATAGGGACTTGTGCAAGAATCCTCATTTATTCTTCGAGGGCAGATAGGATTGCTTCAAATTTTTATTCTTTACAAAGAGCCCACTTTATTGTTCTGCTTCCCACCTATCTCTATGAATAAGCTCAACATGTGCTACATACACATAACACTGATAAAAATTTTCCTTCCATGTTTCCCTTCGTACCAGTTAAATATTTAATAATAGAGCTTTCTTCAACAGTAGATACGTCGGATTACCTTTTCTTGTTTTTCTTCTATTTTTTTAAAGTCACGCATATGGGATATATAAAAATCGTGATTGTTGGTGATAAAAATTTAATAATAAAATTAGTGAATTCGTTAATACATATATAATGGGAGCTGCATGATAAGTGAAGGAATGTGGCTGTATTACTTAAGCTTAACCGACCTTGTATCTCGTGTGCAGAGTAGTATGCTTCCACGGAAACTTGGGTATTTATTCATTCTATGTTGATTGGTACATTTGTACCTTCAAATCAATTCTCCAGGCTTCTGATTTCCTTTAATATTTTAATTTTATAAAATATATATTCAATAATATTGCAGCCACCCTTTTCAAACAAAATCATACAATTCTTTCTACCATTGACTCACCGAAACTAACAAATTTATCCTTCGAAATAACCAACAAGTTGGTTGGAAAAAATGAAACTAGCCAAAAAAGACCCGTATGTTACATCATCATTATACATAGCTTCGTATAGATATATCTCATTTAAGTAAAAAAGAGTTAGTTAGAAATAGCCTCTAATATTTTATCAGTTTTGTGAACGGCATATAATGAAACAATCTCAATCATGAATGGCCCAATCAAAAGGAACAAGACGTCTGTATTTGATAATAGGTATTCTCTTAGAAATACAAAATTGTTTTTCAGTTCTACGTTTAATCTACCTCACTATTAGAAGGTTATTTTCTTATCTTTAAATTGACAAACAGATTGCTAATAAAAGTAGGTATCACTAAACCCACCAATTTAAAGAAAGTCGTTTCACTTGAGTACGAGAGGCATGCTTCGGAAAAACGCGAGTTGATAATAAAATTGAATATCAAAATAATTGATAGTTTAAAAACAAATAAGAGGAGGAGGCAGGCATTTATACTATTTAGCTGCCCCTAAGATAACGGAAAGTATAGCTCACCTAATCTCAATTTCAAATCTCGTGGAGAAAATGTAACATATCTGTCTTCACAGTGAAGAGCACACAAAAAGAACAAAATAAAATCAGGGAAACCACTGGTTTATATGTATTTCAATCAAAGGTCATGTAAATTCCAAAAATCAAAGGTGGTGTAAAACACAAAAGTGATATTTCCAAAGAACCTTTTAAATGCTCTTGACCCTGAAAATACAAGGTTTGAACATAAGATAGATGAAGTTGGGATTAAGAGAGTTTCTGCCCTCCTCCTACACCCCTCAGGGGTTGATCAATAAATACAGATAAACTTATAGCGTAGTGGTATCAAGCATAATATAATATGTCAGAGATATAAAGTGTGAGAAGGTTCAGACCGAGGATGTCTGAAAATGATGTAATTCCTTACTTTGAAAAAACATAAGAGCCTTTGGGGATAAACCCATATATATATATATATTACAAATAGTTTAAGTATCACGTGTAAAACCAGAGGTATTAATAAGCTAATTAATAAAAAAATAATTTCAACAGTCAAATATTGATTCTAAGTTGATATCCAAGCTTTTACATAAAGTTAAACTTAGTAAAGTAAACCGGAAAAGATGTGTTCGTTTGTTGGGTCCACAAAAAAACATTGTTGAATAAGATCAACTAATAAGTAACAAAAAAAATCAACAGAGGAGAACAGAAGAAAGAAATTGGAATCCCTTGTATCGTTAAGAAGGGTTATAACCAAGATTATAAATTTGGGAAGAGAAATCATTATAATAGTGGCTAACCATTCCTACTATAACCTTTTTGATTAAATATTTAATGCACCTGTTGTTTGATCTATTGATTGTTTCAAACAGCTAGCCATAACTTGTAATAATTTTAAACCCAGAGCAGTCCGTTAAATAATTTGATGACTAACCCATTAAAAAGAGTTACTGAGAAATAATGGCCTTGCTCTTTTTATTGTGCAAAGCTTAATTGTTGTTTTAGGTCCAAACTTGATGGTCTATAAATGGCAGACTATCTTTTGTTCTAGTCTTTTGTCTCATGTTAGAAAAACTTTGGGACAAGGATTGAACCCAACCCATAAATTTTAACTTGTAAATTAAAAGTTATAAAATTCTTATCATCCATTAAGATACATTCATATACCACATGTTACCAACATAAACTTTCTTCAAAACGTAAAGAAGACTATGCGAATTATCAGTCATCTTTGTGTTTCGCATCTTTAGTTTTTGGGTTTGACACGATCTTTATTTAATGTTGAAGTACTGGTATTCTAGACCCCAAACTCATTTTCAGCAATAGCCAAGCGATAATATATTACTTTTAAGATAAAACTATATAGTGAAAGTCAAAGAAATAGAAATAAGAGTTTTAAGCAAGCCCCTATATATATAGAAATACTTAGTAAGGCGCTTCATCGTTATTAATCAACTCTTAAAACTTTTAATTAGTAAGTGAATTCAACATTTAATATATAAAGACATCTGGTATTCCAGTTTTAATTTTTCTTCTTATGAGCCCTTTGCTATGAAGGAATAGACAGTAAATTCTCCACACTTTATAACTTCAGGAATAACTAGAAAATGTTTTGAAAGTTAGCATTTACTTTACCAACTCTAACAAACAAAAAAGCAGTCAGCCCAAAGAAGATAAGTTTTTCTGTTTTGAGATTACCATTGGGTGGGAGTAATTGGGTTTAATTGATGAGAATCTTTACAGTCTTTTGGAAACATATTGAAATGAACTTGCTTAGGTAGCTTCTTCCTAGTAATAGAATAAATGAATAGACTTTTAAATTGTAAATCATTCTCCGAAGAAGAAACATGTTGACTGTGGGAAATAATGACTTTTATTTTTGCTTTTCGAATCAGAGAGATGGTCCGAAAAACCTGAGATAAGGATTAGGATCGCAACCCTTAAATATATCCATTTTAACATATTCGTACTTCATTAATTATTAAGAAAATAAACTATATAATTAAGGTCAAACAAATAAAAATAAAAACAGCAAAAAGTCCTATATGTATCAGTCATTAAGTATCAATTGTAAAAACAGAAATCATCAATAATCCAATTCAACAGAATCGAAAATACAGTGCCCACAGAAATGAATTCAAATGAAGCATTTTTTTCTAAACTATATATAATACTCATAATCGTTGACTTTTAATAACATCATATGACGGACAGATAAATAGTTAAATTTATTTTAACGTCTTTCTAAAAAACACTTTGGTGTAAATGTAGTAAACGTATAACCTTTATTGTTTTTCAAATATTGATAAAAGATACTGTTTCTTCTAATTCTAGCTAAGTACCGAAATAATCTCTTGTCCTGATTTTTTAAACCGAGTTAATAATTAATTGTTTATTGAACTTTTTGTGTTTTTTTAGGAATTTCGTAGAAACGGGATATTTAACCCCGATGAAATATCTTAGGTTTTAATCTAAAATTCGTATACCACGAAATCTCCTTTTATTTGGTTAATATAGAGGTCGTGTCTTTCCCATTTTGGTATTTCACTTTCTGACTACACATTATATACAAAATTCTGTGTGTCAAATTTTGCAAGCCTGCCAATTTCTTTGTAAATGAATAGTTTAGAGGAAAGCTAGGATCTAGAAAGTTGGAGAAATTTTTTTTACCTCCAAATAACTATCTACTGTTGAAATATAGTGCCAACTTATAATACGTACATACAGGATTTGAACCTGGGTACTAGAATTTTCCAGAGACGAAGTAAACTGTACTTCTTGGTATCTTAGGAGTAGTCAAATCTTATGAATATCTACCTACCTCTTTCCCTCTTATTTGTTTTTATAATATCGAGTATTAACTAGTCCATGTATATAGTGCCCGTTCAAGATCAAGCCATCCAATCAGTCCTTCAAGTTTCTGTTCTATGATTTTGGGTTTATTTTGCTTACTGTTGAATTTGGTAGATTATCCGTTAAAAAGATGTATTCTAAAGTTCAGGAACTTATTAGAATTAATAGTTCTTTTGAAGAAGCCTATCGCTTCCTTATAACTTTAAAACTAGTTACCTCAGCTGTATGACCGCTGGTAATTTTCTTGGCTTGTTATTACTAACTCATGCAAAATCTGCTGATACTGAAGATGCTATTTTGTTACGAGAAAAAGCTGGCATTATCTAAATAATGTTTATAAGACTGATTCAAAGTCAAATTTCAAAGATAAAAAAAGAAGAAGCTGATCATCTAACGACGAGCCATTGAATCGCTTCTTTGATCTCAGCAAATCTATTCTAAAATGTATTTTAATGCGCAGATTCGTACAGTTTCTTATCACAATGCACCTTCTGCTGTTCCTGATTATCATTGAAAATTAAGTCGCTCTAGGTCACACCTTCTACTGCCGTTATGAAGAAACTTAGCTTTCCAGCTCAAAATTCCCTTCTACGTGAACCGTGTATGACTTGTGGTTTAATGAGAACTTATATTAAATAATCTTCTTCGAAAACATCTGCTCCTCTACAATTGCTTCCTGCTGATTAAGTGATCTTTTTCCAGTCTTAGGTGCAGCAGAAGAAAAGTATTTCTTAACAACTGCAGGAGAGACTATACTCATTTCAATTCCAAAGGTTTTCAAGTTGTTACTTTTCGCTCTGATAATGGTTCTGAACTCAGCCACAACTATTTAAGTGATTTCTTTAAAATCAAAAGAATTTTTCACCGGTTCATTGTACCACAGCGCCATATAACTCTTTTCTAGGTGTTCTTGTTGAACATTTGCTTCTCCCGATTCCTGATTATCATCGTATTCGGTCTGCCCTAATCTGGTTCGAACTCATTCTAGTTCTTTAGTTACTGATGCTGATTCTCGCCATTTTCTAAACCGCCTACTTCCCTTGTTCATATAGGCTTATCAATGATGCTGTTGCCTTTCATTCTATTTATCCTCTCCTGACTCTGATCTTTGGCATTCTGCTTTTCAAAAAGAATTAGAAGCTCAAGAAATCAACCAAACCTGGACATTAGTTGATCTACCACCTGGGCGTGAAATTGCGTTGAACTATTCCATGCTCTCTATCTATGGGGTAGTTAATTATCAAAATGAATATTAATAGATAATATATATATAAAAGACAAATAGGATGAAAAGAGGCAGGTATCTTATATTATTTGACTACTCCTAAAATACTTTCTATTTGGGCATCTAGAAGATTTCAGGAGGAATCTTATGGAGACCTATTTTAGGTTAGCATAATATTTAAACAAATTAGTTATTGATGAGTATTTTACCATCAAAGATAATAGTACTCATTCATCTAAAGCTCGTTTGGTTGCTTAAGGATTTCGTCAAATTGAAGCTATTGATTGACTACTCTGATACTTTTAGCCTAATTGTTCGTGACTGTTACCTGTTATTGCTGCTCAATTCAATTTAGCAATTCATCAAATGAATGTTAGAACCCTATTTTTCAATATAACATATTCAGAGTCGTCTCACCTCCCAAGGTAATGTGATTTTTGTGGCTTTATATGTGGATGACTTGTTAATTCTTACTAAGGAATCTGGTACGATCTCAATGGCCAAACCTCTCTCTTCAACACACTTCAAGATGAACGATCACGGTCCTGTTGAACAGCTTCTAGGTATAGAAGCTGACCAGACTCCCGGTATGATTACATTTTTTGCTCACACTGATGTTCTAACATCTTTTGGTATGAAAGACTGTAATCTTGCTGCTAAATATCTGCTACGGTATATAAAAGGTACCGTTTATCCAGGTCTTACCTATACAGTAGATGGCGATTTTAATTTATTTAGTTATTCTGATGCTGACTGGGCAAGGTAATTAGAAATGATAGAGAATCAATCCCGGAATATGTTTTTAAGCTGTCAAAGGCCTGGGGAAAATCAAAGTTCATATTTTTCCGTGATTTAGCTGGTATTACCAAGATTGTTAGTGTCAAAAGGAATTTTATTATTGTTTTGATAAGACTCATTTTAGTTTACGATATGGGTGTTGAAATGCTGTGATAACCTAAAATAGGTCTCCATAAGATTCAAATCAAGGCTTTTTCTGAAACCTTCTAGACGCCAAAATAGACAGTACTTCTTGTTATTTTAATATTTCACTTTTATTATTAACTACCCCCATGGATATTGAACATAGAATAGTTCAACTCCAACAATAACTGATAATATATGAATGTGAAGCAATACAAATAAGAATTAGTAGCAAGTCCTTATTTATACTTGAGTATCACATGTAAAAGCAAAAAATCTGAAGAAAAATCAAGGTATAAGTGTTTGCAGCTGAGTCTAGTTTTGTTTCAGAAGCATTTTGACTTGAAGAAATAATTTTGTATGTTTTGTAAGACATTTGTTTCTTTTGGTTTTCTTTTAAAATTACTTAATTCTTTTATGACAATAGAAAATTTTAGATATGTAGCTAAATGAAGAGATTGGAAATCTCTGCAATCTCTAAAAAATTCAAATTTAGCTCTAGAGACAGGTGTAGGTTATAATGTCTGTCACCTTGTTATTTGCATCAACGGTTGGGTTGGTTTCGTCAGCCAACTTTTTTCTAATAAAATGGATGATGTAAATCTCAAATTCAACAACTACGAGTAATTTAATAAATAATGAATATAGTTTAAAACTGAATTACTACATAAACCAAATCAAGTTTTACAATAAGATGATAACATTTTGATTATCATCATTAAATAGTAATCTGAAATCATGTGTGATATCAATGACTAGACCCTTGGTTTGTGAAATTAATTTTGATTTTGGATCCGCATTAGATTGTCCATAAATAACAGACCTTTTCCTTCTTGTTATTTTAGGAGTGGCCAAATAATATAAATATATATTATTATATACACCGTTATACGCTGTTTAAAAAATATCGATTATTTCAATACTCACTCTTATTATTAACTATTGTACTAGTATTCTAGACTCCAAGTTCATTTTCAACGGTAAGGAGATACTTTTATTAATGGAATAAATAACAGATAATCTATTACTTTTGAAGCAAAACTATATAGTGAAAATCAAAGAAATACATAGAAATAAGAGTTAGAAGGAAGTGCTTATATATATAAATAATTAGTAAGGAAGTTCAGCATTATTAATCAACAATCCAACATTAAGTACCCCATGGAAAGAGAACATAGAATAGTTCAACTTCAACAGATATTCAAAAATAAGAAACAACGTAGCAGTTCAATGTATTTTTGTGAAATCTCAAAGCGAATTCATCTTCGACTTTCGCACTACCTTTTGTATTGTTTGTTATATAAAGACCACTATGAAAAGATCCACGAAACATAATTTATAACTCCTGTTTATTACTTAGCAAGCTATATAAATCTGTAATTTCTTAATTTTTTAAAAGAAAACGATGTTTACCAAATTTATATCCCAACAAAAGCTTTAGTAATAGTATCTATAAATAATTTGAAATTAGTGGACTCATTGATTAAACATGGACCTGACAACAAACGAAACAAAAAAAACTACAAGATATTTATTTCATTATTTCAATCCAAACTCAAATCAGTTTTTTTCTAAGAGCAGCAGTCAGTGTATCTTTATTAAAATCACTTCACTTACCTGTACCAGTAGTAGTACAGTTCTCGTCCTCAACATGAAAACTATTAACATGGTGGACATTACCAAAAACAGCTGCTGCATCGCTAGTCGGTTTCTTTTTATTAGTATTACTTAACTATATAGTAAAAGTCAGACAAATAGAATTAAGAGTTGGTAACAAGACCTTATATATATATGCAGTATCAAGTGTAAAAAACAGAAATAATTAATAGGCCAATTCAACATTGTTAATTCTAGATTAGTAAACTATTTCAACACCCACTGTCGTCTTCAAATATATCTGGTTCAACTTCACAACAGAGGTGATCCAACAAAGGAACTTAACCATGAAATATCATACGTCAGGCCAAGTTAGCAGCATAGAGATCAATAAAAGGAGACATAGGGATGCCATATCAAGAGAAACTTTATCAGATGTTCTGAGAAATATCCATGCCAAAGAAATGAGAAACCGGACCAAGATACTTCATGCTAATTGATGTTTAATGTCAACAATGGTAGCGGGATTATTTGAACAGAGTAAAAGGTCATCAGCATATATACCTACCTATTAGTACTTGTTTCATAAACACTAGAGTATACGTCATAATCAGAGGGAACCTGGATATAACCAAAAGAAGTTAAGAACTTATTAATCTAGATGTTCCAGTGTAAAGAGCTTTTTTTAAACTGTACAAATTTTTTTCAACTAACAAACTTAATCAGCAAAATTAAAAGTCTAACCAGGAGGAACCACAAGAATTTCTTCTTGAAGTTCACCATTTAATTTGAGAAAGCAAAGAATAGTCGGACACTATGATATTTAAAACAGGACTAATGTTTTCCTGATAATTCAAGAACTTGAAGGATGGAACATCTATCAATAATTCTCTGCCAGAAGTAATCTAGATTTGTTTCAACTTGTAGCACTTGGTTGATTCAACAGAAGTTTCTGGCTAATAATCTGTATCAGCTTTATCAGATGGTTCATTTTCGACTGATAGGAGGAATGGAATGTAAACACAGAACACCCTAGAAGTATCAAAGATATTTGGATTAATGGAGAAGGAGAAGTGAGTAGCTTCTGAACCTGAGTGACTATCTTCATTAAAATAATGCTGTTTGGAAATAACAACTTCATCAAGACTTGGTAGATAAATTCCATAAGCACTATCCAATCCAATCATGATAAATTCCATAAGCACTATCCAATCCAATCATGATACCTTCCACAGACTTTGAAGGACGTTTGGCGCCCAAAAGAACAAAAAAAACCATAATTTGGAATAGCAGAATTGGTAATCCATCAGTCAGGACAATGGATTCCTTTTTTATTAGAGAAATAGTTCTTATTCCTTAGACCAGAGATTGGAAATCCACCAGAAATATCAATATGAACTAAGTTTAGGCAATTGTTTAACAGTCTTATCTAAGTTTTTCAGAAACATAGTCACCATTAAAAAAATAAACAGCATCAGCTTTAGCTGCACAACAAACAAAAGCATGATTTGTGGAAGCGGTAGGAGGGAATTCAAAGAAATTTCTTCCGTTACAATTAACATGGGAGGTGGAACCTGAATCCGATCAATTGTGACGAGCAAGCAACATTTTCAGAAATGAAATTGAATGTAGGGGATGTATTATTTTCATTAGTGTCATCTATCATCTTTCTTATTACAACTTTGAGGAAGGCCTTTGGGATTAACAACAGGAGGTGGACGGTATCAGATTTGTAGCCATAGGCACCAGGATGTCAGCAATTAACTCTATTAGTTTTGGAGGTAGGAAACGAATAGCAGCAAAAGCTGTTTATTACTAATGCCGAATTGGCATATTAATAACTTCTGCTTTTACGTGTGCTACTCAACTATAGATATATGTTTATTACCAACTCTTAATTCTATTTGCTTGGCTTCGATATGTAGTGTAGTATAGATCTATTTTCATTTAATAAATTATCTCTTCAATCTCATAAATAAAGAGACTAGAATACTAGTACTTCAGCAAAAGCATATGGAGTATTGGATGACTAACAGCAGTAGAAAAAGAAACTATCAATTCTTGAACCTTAACATAAAACACCCATTAAAGAAATATCAGGTCAGCAGCTCAAAGCAACTCAAAGAAAGATAAGGCCCAAAAATTTATCAGATTTTATGTTGAAGGACTAGTATTCTAGACTCCAAACTCATTTTCAACAATAATCAAGTGATTCTCTATTGAGGAGATACTTATTAAGGCAGGTCGGCATTATTAATAAGCCATTTCAACATTACCAATTTTAGATTAGCAAACTATTTCAACACCTTACCATAAACTAAAATTTGTTCAAGTTGAAATAGCAAACAGAGACAAACTGGCCAAATATCAAGGAACTAGCAGCAAACAATAATTTTCCTAAGATGCTCCGAAATACAGTGGTATCGGATTCATTTAGTGAGACAGAAGCGGCAGAGTTGTACTGTTCAAGATTATAATCATTTAACATGCTCTGAATATAATGAATGAGATATTGAGGCTTGGCCAGACCTGACCAAGATCCTTCATGCTAAAGTCTTTGGATAATTGGTGTTTAATGTCAGTAATCGCAGCAGGATTATTTGAGCAGAGCAAGAGGTGATAAACATATCAACCCATTAGTACAATAAATAGTACCCGTTTCATAAACACCAAGCCTAGCTTTGTAAATTGGAGGAGAAGGCATTGCTTCGTAATAGAAATAAAGGAACTAGAATAAAATTTAGGTCTTTTGATTGGAGGCAAAGATGACCTTTGATTTATATTCGGACGAGATAATGGAATGTAAACACAGAACACCCTAGAAGTATCAAAGATATTTGGATTAATGGAGAAGAAGGAGTGAGTAGCTTCTGAACCTGAATAACTATCTTCATTAAAATAATGCTGTTTGGAAATAACAACTTCATAAAGACTTGAGCGAGGCACCACTTGTTGAAGAAGAAGGACGAGAAGGCATAGGTTGAGAGATGCCATTGATTAGGGAATACATTTGAGGAACATTAGATACATCTTGGCTTCTTCTTTGAAAGTCAACCAATTTATAGAAATTTTCTAAACTATTTTGATTATAATGATGAAATCTTCCCTTTTCAAACTTGTTTTCTTTTCTTTGAGCAAATGAAACGTTCAACACATGATGATCATCAAATTATAACCATTCATGGACACCAAAGCTTTGGAAGCTTCCAATGGCATATTAAAGCAAACAAATCCAAAACCTTTAGATTGCCCTTCCTTAATGCTTTCCTCTTCACTCCCTTCTTGTCTCATTTGTTCAATTTCTTCGGGCCGATAAATCATAATTTTTGCAGAAAGGAGGGGGAACAATACAGCCTGAACACTAAGGAATTGAGCGAGGACCCAAAGAACTCTTTCCACCAGCCACAGACGCTGCATCCGCGCCACTTGGTGCCGCTGAAGGAAGAAAGGCTGATGTTGAAGTAGGAGCACGACGGTTGCAGGCATTAGCCTTATTGTGGGGCTTGTAATTATCACGTGGAGTAGGAATTGTTTCACCAGTTGAAGTTACTAGCATGTCTTGAGGAGAGTAGAGAGTGAAAGATGGTAGGTTGAGCTATCCTCATTAAATTATGCTGTTTGGAAATAACAACTTCATCAAGACTTGGTAGATAAATTCCATAAGCACTATCCAACCATGATCCTTCTACAGATTTTGGAGGTCGTTTCTCTTTCTGAATTAGAGCAAACACTTGGCATTCAAAGTACTGAAAAACCCATAATTTGGTCATTCTTCAAAAGGAAGTTCATTATTAATAGCAGAGCTTGGTAGTCTATTAATCAAAAATTCAGCACAGTGAATAACTTGAGACTAAAATCTTTATCTAAGCCAGAAGAAATTAACGACGTTCTTGTCAGCAACCTCATTTTGATTGGAGCTATATGTTACAATAAGTTGAAATGATTCCCAACATGAAAATAGAGGATTTGACAAAGACGTCAGATTCATCTCTTGATGTGAGGGGATATATTTCAACAAAGTGAGAAGTGAAGTCATCACCCATGCCAGATATGGAAACGGAGTTAAATTTAGGTATTTGTTTAACTGATTTGTCTTGAGAGAAACGAGAATAGATTTGGTAATCATGATACACACAGTATTAGTACCATTAACAGCAGACAACTCACGTAAGATAGGGTTAAATGGATAAACAAAGCGTGCGTTTTAGTCAACACCAATGAACGAATTATGAGAAGCTTTTTCAGGGAAAAATAAAAATTAGTATAAAAACCTGGTTGAGTCAATAATCCCAATTCGGAATACCTAAGTTTGTTTCAGAAACATAATCAGTTTTAGCTGCACGCCGAACAGAAACAAGATTTGTGGAAGCAGTAGGAGCATATAGAGTGCCTTTCCAGATTAGAGTAGTAGAACTAAGAATAAAACGAATAGATCTAATACCAGAGATTGCTATATTATATGGACGGAATTCAAATAAATCTTCTCTATTATAACCGGAATAATGATGATCAGAATTTAACTCTACCAGTCTTACTCTTTTTAGAGAAAGTAAAACGCATAGCAACAAAAGCAGATTGATCATAGGATGAATTGGAGGGACTACAGAAGATGCTATCGAGTAGTAAACATTTCCATAAGCGCCCATTAAAGAAAGGTAAGCTTGATTAAACAAGGAACGAGCAGACATTTGTGAAAAACGGTTTTCCAAGCGAACCAATAAAGCTTGACCAGATTCACCATCAGAGAGAGCTATATCCATAACTTCAGCACTGGCAAAGGAACTTTAAACTCATTTTCAACAATAACCAAGAGACTCCATTTTTGAGATTAAGGAGATGATTAACTGTTTAATTAAAGCGAAAGCCAGAGAAATACAAGTAAGAGTTGGGGATAAATCTTTATATATATAAATAAGTATCAAATGTAAGAAAACAGAAATAATTAATAAGCTATTTCAACATCCAGAAGTAACAGCATTGTGAAACACAACACTTGCAACAACCATAGGTTAATGAAAGTTTCTTCTCATAGTGCTTCTATAGATCCATTGATGTACTGCAGCAAAGGTTGGTGAAACATAAGAGTCTAAAAGTAAGAAGAACAGGTTAGTTGAATAAAGGAATAAAAGTGTGTTATAAGAAAAAGTCTAAATGTGAATTGTAAAAAGGGAAGAATAATGATTGAAAAGCAAAATATTGATAATAGAATATAGATGATTTTAAACGAGACGGTTGGATTTGTTGAACTAGTGTGCTAACCTAAAATAGGCCTCTACAGGATTTGAACCTGGGTTCTATAATATTCACTCTTATTATTAACTACCCCACGGATATTGAACATATAATAATTCAACTCCAATACAGATGAATGTCTGATGGTGCAACTTAAAGAACAGCGTACCGGTGATTGTACGTGCAGAAGTAAGAGAACTGACATTACCAGGTAACCTGAGTATAGTCACGAATAACTCAATTGCCTCAAATGATATATGATATATCTGCAGAGTAGGTATGCTTTAAGTGCTGAGCTATTTCAGAATTGAAGTGTTAATAGCTTGAAGTTGACTGGAAATGTATTGAAATACCAGTATTATAGATTCCAAATTCATTTTTAACAAAGTCAAAGAATATATAACCATATAGTGAAAGTCAAGGAAATTCAAATAAGAGTTGGGAACAACCCGGTTTACATATATAGTGAAATATTATTTCTAAAAACAAGCATTATTAGTAATTTAATTCAACATTACTAATTTTCGATTAGTAAACTATTTCAGTAGTCGAAATATGTAGTAACCAAGAAGGGAATATTTTTCTGGTTCTTTAAAAATAGCCAAACAATATAAATACTATGAAGTGGCATACAACACACAGCTTCACATATTATATATATACTTCATTTTTTTACTTTCCCTTAATTTTATATAATAATTCTTTTAGTAAAAAATAAACTTGAGAAGTTGAATTATTCTATTTTCAATATCCATGGAGCAGTTAATAATAAGAGTGAATATTAAAATAATCGATAGTTCAAAAATAATATATATCAATTGAGATGACAAATAAGAGGAAATGAGGAAGGTATTTATATTATTTGGTTACTTCTAACATCACAAGAACAACAGTCTACTTGGTCATCACTATAACTTCCTAACTTTGCATGGTGTGAATGTCCAACGGGGGAATTCAAGAAGGGGAGATGTTTCAGGAACGTCAACGCTTCTTCATCTTCTAGATCAGCCAACCAACTATACAATTCCTTTTACAGCTTATAGGAGATCTAGAGACACATTTTGATCTACCAGATTTTTATCATCATTATTCTACTACATCCAAAGTTCGTCTCAATTGGTTGGATCAACTCAGTCTATCTCTTGTGTAAGAAAACCCTAGAATTGTTCACACTCTCCCCTATCCCCACCATCCTTTTAATATAATAACATTCAAAACATTCAAGTTAGGCTTATTGAACTGCCCACTACTTTAAATAGTTTTCTTTACACTTCAAAACGTTTCTGTAATATAAATTTCTAAAGCCAAGCTATTCATAGCTCGTCAGTAGTCCAATTTGTTTAAGCACTAATATTCACACTCTAGATTTATTTTTAACAAAATCCAAGAGACCCCTTATAATCATATAATTTGGAGATATTTTTGTTGATTCAATAAATAACAGATAATTCATCAAAGAATATAAAAGTATATAGTGAATGTCAAGGAATTCAAATAAGAGTTGAGAACAGGACGGTTTACATTCATAGTTAAGTATTATTTGTAAAAACAGAAATAAGTAATAAGCATTAATAAACAAACCTTTCCAACAAAATGACATTTCTAAAACTGACCGGCCTGCTTTCTTCCAAAAATTAATAGTAGATTGGGGACTCATCTGTCCGTCATATCTTTTTTCAATGACCCTTCTCCTAAACCCATATGTGACAATGAAAATTTCCATCAAAAAAGTATTCTCACCAAATTTATGAAAATGAAATTGAACCATTCTATGTTCTACAAAAATGCACCTACAAACTCCGCAAGTTAGTGACAGATCCAGATTAGAAGATTGTATAATATCTGGCTACAATACCAGCCTGACTTATTACAACATGAATAGTAAGTCACTTAGACCTAAAAGATGAAACATTCGTTCAAGGGCACTCACCCTCATCACTGTCGAAAAACGGATCTGTTAGCAAATCATCACTAACGTCTTCTAGAGTTCCTCTAATTGTAAAGACGCCTTATGGAATCTGAATCTCTCTGTCTTTTTCTGCTCCTTCTATTTGTGAATCTACAAGAATAGAATCATTGGTTTCTGCTTCAAGCACCTCAGCAATAGGCACATTTGCAGATTCACTGCCAGAGTCACCACTAGAACCATGAGTTAGCTAAATAATAAAGGTGAAATGATCGATAGTATAAAACCAATGTATATAGTATAATTTTAAAAAACAAACAAGAGGAAAAGGGGAGGCATTTATGTTTTGTGGCTACTCTCAAAATTAGTTAAGGCATCCAATGTGATTGGTGAATGTAGTTGAATTGACAAAATAGTAATTTAAACCTTTATTTAGGACATTGAGATGTTTAGCCAAACAAATTGCTATTAGTTAATTATTATTTTATTATAAATAGGAAGTGCTTTGTGCTTTTTCATTACTTTATATAGTCGCTCATCTCTGGGGGAGGAATTCAACAAGTTATCAAACAAAAAATCTTCAGATCTATTTGGGGAGATTTTCTATACTTTTTTTGAGGTCTTCTAAAGCTTCAGAGATGTCATGAAAAGCGAATCAAGTAGAAGATAAATTTGATAAAATAGAATAATAATGAACAATAAAAACAAATGTTTTCTTGTGAAACCTTTATTAACTGTTGTAGACCTTTGATTTAAAACATCCACTTCTTCTTCCACTAAGAAGCTTCCATACAGCATACATTCCCAGGAAATAACTTCTCATTCACATCGATCAGTATCTCCCAATAATGTTAATGGTGTAGAAACTCATTATTCTCCTCAAAATTAATTCTTAATGCATAAATAATATTAGCAATAGCTTCTCGTAAAATTAATGTAAAAACAATCTTGGTATGCCTGCAAACTTGTATTGTTTGCTGTTATCCAAATATTGACGAAGAGACCATGTGGATCAATTTCTATTCTTTCATTTAATTTTGGTTGATAAAATGCCTTATAATTAACACACTTTTTTTGTCTTGATTTTTCAAATCGAGCTGATAGATGTTCTTCGATCTTTTTGTTACTATTTTTTGAAAGAAACTGAACTGGTCTTCTGTATTGTAAGTTTAGTTTTAATGAGAAGATACCAATTTCTTTGTAAATGAATAGTGTATCTTTTCGTTTCGTTTTTTAATGACACATAAGAGGATTATCACTTGGCCAAATTTTTAATCCTTGTAAGAGAAAAGGATTAATTTTGATTATTATTTTATCACACTTATTTAGTTGCTACTAATTATTGTAGTATTAGTATCCTAGACTCAAAACTCATCTTCAACAAAAAGTGAAAGTCTCCTTATTTATTAGATTTGAAGAGATAATTTTATTGATAGAATAAATAACAAATAATTTGTTGAGAAGTATACTGAAAGTTAAAGAAACACAAACAAACCTTTATATATAGTTATTTAAGTATTATATATGCAAGAACACAATAAGCCAATTAAACCTTACAAATTAAAATTACCGATCTTGGTTAATAAGCTAATTCAATACACAGATATTTTTATATAATTATCTTGGACGTTTAGATATCAGATCTCAATTAGAGAGAACGAGAAGTTTTATGATTTAGCTAACTGTTTACCTCCCTTGTAAGAGAAAAGGTTGATCAGATATTTAATCTAATAATATTGAAACCTCAGAGACCTACATTGTAGGATGAAAGCAGACTAAGTCATGACTTGGAATTTTCCCATAATGGCTAAACTTACCTGATTATTTTTGTTTTTATACATATATACTTGGTGCTCTGCACACCTTTATGATTTTATAGTTTGTGTATTCTGGAGTGGAATTCAAAAATTAATTTTTATCACACATTATCGGAGTATTGGGTAACAAATCCAATGGATATGTTGACCTTTACCAATTGTAGATATCCCCTTCGTGGTTTAAATACAACAGAGGGTCTTATTGTAGACGAAGGTGATATCTTTCCTTTGTATCTCGTGAAGTAAAATAACTTACGTAATTGGTAGCTGACTGAATATAAGTTGCTTTATACACTAAGAATTTCTAACCGGGATTAATTTATGATAAGATTTGGTCTTTTTTTTTCCCTTACTATATAAGTATATAAATCAATCCTAGAATTAAGGATTATTCCTGATATTTATACAAAGTCTATACGTTCCCATTTGTGACTTAACTAATAGAAATCGTTAACTAGTGAGGATCTTCCTTATGCTTCATGCGCCAAAGATGTGCCATATCACTGAAGGTAGAATTAACTATCTTATTTACTATAACTATCATAGTTCCAACACACATGTTAAAATATAGTTAACTTGGAGGTTTAATTACAAGAGTTAGTTAGAAAAAGGATAACAGCATCAAGAAGATTATGAATTGGCTAACTTCTTTGCTTCCTCATTGTGGGGTTAATGGTCTAGTGGTATGATTCCTGCTTTGGGTGCAGGAGGCCCTGGGTTCAATTCCCAGTTGACCCCTTTTTTTAAACAGCAGTTTTTTTCAATTTGATAGAGGTGAGTATTTCTTACCTCACTTACCTATATGGGTAAGCTACCTAAATGAAAAGACTTATACTGCGGAACTTAATCCACTTTATCATCACATATGGGCTAATGAATTGTGCTATTTATTATTGCTTTAATACAGCTAACTTGCCATATAAAATAAAATGGGCACATGCCACAGAGTCACAGACGCGTCGCGCTTTCTCAACTTTCTTTAATTTGAAGTTCGAAGTAATTCGAACACGATTGATCTGATCTATTAAGTGCAATGATATAGATTCAACAACATGCACACACAGTTTTGAAAGACACTACCAGAATCCGTATTTATTCACACCAAAACAGTTACCATTTGATCTAGCTTACTTCTATCTTTTTTTTTTTGAAGTCTGATCCTCTACATCTAAAGCAATAAACAACAAATATTCACCAAATACCATGTTATTAAAATATTTCAACTCCTTTCGAACTAGACAACCCTTTTGCACACCAATTATAATTTTTCTCTTCATTTTTTGTGTGATTTATCAATCACCATCAGTCAGTGCTATTAGGTTAGGTGCACAGATTCTTGAAAGTGGAAAATCTACGGAGTCTTTGATTGACAAAATGGCTAGTTTGAGACAGTCTTTGAAAGAGGCAACAAAAAATAAACAAATAAAAAAGATCACGCAGGAATTGGATTCTACTGTTAATGATTATATACTATCTAATACCTGCTTCAGGTACTATCTTCATGAATATCTAGATTTCCATGAATTTAAATTCTCTGGAACCTCATCCACGAACATGGTAAGCGCTCTTATAGCTCTTGATATTCAGCTGTTCACTGAACCCGATAATAGAGTACAACAACTAAATTTAAACATACTGGATAGAAAATTCAACATGCTGAGACGTAAAAATAGACTATTGGAAAAAGATATACATATGGTGATCGATTACCCAATTTATAACAGTTTAGAACAATTCAATAGAGAATATATCGATATTTGTTTCGAAAATATTAAAGTTGATAAGTCATGGAGTTCACATCCTAGGGTTATTGATGCTTACATGACTTTGGAATTTGGAATGCCTCAGATAGTTAAAATTTATAAGAAGCACTCAAAGGATTTATCAGAATCTGGCAAAAAACTTGAGAATCTTGAAAGAGAAATCGATCTCATCAGCCATCAATTGAGCGACAATATAGCTAATAGTGAATCAAAATTACGAAATACCAATGAAGATACAAATCTGAAGGTTCTGATAATGTCCGTGTGCTTTGTTTCATTTTTAACCATATCGTGTTTGGCCCAGCTGGTTTGGCTTATTAGGTATCTCAAATCCAAAGGATTTGTTTAAAAGTGTTATCTCAGAATAACATTTTCTGTAAAATGTATATTTTAATTCTATTGTTTTTTAATTTGTGTGTACTCTGTTTTACAAACTGTAGTTTTAGATAAAGTTTTTCATTTATAAGAATATATTAATAACTATTATTACAAATATCTTGATTTCAGTGGGCATGTAAGAGTAAATATTGATGAAGATATCATCTAGAGTATCATAGAATTTAAATGAATATACTGTTAGGAGCGGTTGAATCAACAATATCGTTATCAGACAAAGGTCCTTGTTCTTTAGGAGCTTCCACAGCAACTTCAGTAGAAAAGCTATGGGTTGTATCCACTCCTCTATCGTTCAGTTCCTGTTCGATAGCCTCTATTCTCTCTTGCTGATTTTCAATCACCTTCTCATTTTCACTAATAGATTCCTGAAATAATTCCACATCCCCATCACTGACAGCGTTATATTCATCATCATTATCTACTTCACCTAAAGTACTTTCATTGGCCGCAGAATTGTTTTCAATTTTTTTATTCAATAATTTTTTCATCAAATTGTTAGATTCTGTCAACCTTGAAATTGAATTTGATAATCTACTTTTAACAGTATTCAAGTTTTCTTCAGTCAAGTCTTTAATAGCAAACTTGAAATCGGAAAGTGTAATTGGACCTTTTAAATCAGACATGCTTTTTGATGATAAATTAATGTAAACGGAAGATGATGTGAAAAGACCTACTAGAAGGCAATTGTGGGTTAATATAATTATGGAGTATAAGTGTGTAGAGTGCTTCTTGGGAACCGGACTGTAGCTTAGAGTGCAGATTAGTGGCGGAAGATTTGATCATCCATCGAGTGATCACATGAATTATATGCTATTAATATTAATATTATTAACTGTGTGGGGAACTTGGGAGGTGCGGCACACAAATTTGGTTATACATCTTTGCACCACAAAAGTTTCTATATTTCAAATTTAGCTAATAAGGTAGTTAGTATGAAAAGACGACACCTGAAGGACAGACGACTCATGGAAATCAACTGTAATAATGTATTTGGCACATACTTTAAGACAGAAAGTAGCCAATCCACATATTTACAGGATTCTGCCCAAGCTTCTGTGGCAGAACTACCCAAGATCGAGATTTTATTCAACAGAGACGAACGACCTAATTGATGATGAGATTGAAGTTCTTCACCCATCTTTAATGAAAAAAACAGATGCTTTACAAAAAGAACTGCGGGATTTAGAGCATGAGTTATCCAAAGGAGGAGAATTCAAGGTAGAAGATTCCAAAAGGTATACGAGATTGTCAAGTATAGTTGGTATTTATGATCATTTCTTAGAGTCCCAATCTAATTATTTTGAATTGAAGAAAATGCTTCAGGAAGAAGAAGATCAGTTCTTAAAAGATGAAGCAACAGAAGAATTGAAGATAGCAATACCAGAGTTGAAAAAGGCTACATCCAGGTTAAAGACCAAGTTACTACCCCCACATCCATTTGCAGATAAACCCTGTTTAATGGAATTGAGACCCGGTGCCGGTGGTCATGAAGCTAACATTTTTACCGATGAGCTATTGGAAATGTATGTTAGATACTGTCAGTTACACCATTGGCCTTATGAAGTTCTTTCCAAGACAGAACATACTACTGGTAGAGGTATAATTGAAGCCACATTGGTTATCAACGAACCTGGTTCCTATGACAAATTACGGTATGAAGCGGGAGTTCATCGTGTTCAAAGAGTTCCTTCAACCGAAACTAAGGGTAGAGTTCATACTTCTGCAGCTGGTGTAATCGTTTTACCAAAAATTGGAGATGATAAGACCGATCCTGACGCAAGAAAATTTTTGCCTGGTGAATTAAGAATAGATGTTATGAGAGCTAGTGGATCTGGCGGTCAACATGTTAACACAACTGAGTCTGCCGTCAGAATAACACATATACCCACCGGTATAGCAGTCCACATTCAAGATGAAAGATCTCAACATAAAAATAAAGACAAAGCTATGACTGTTATAAGGGCAAGACTAGCAGAAAAGGAGATGAGAGAAAAGGCAGAGAAGGAAAGAAATGAAAGAACTGGTCAGGTGTCATCAGTTGATAGAAGTGATAAGATCAGAACTTATAATTTCCAGCAAAATAGAGTCACAGATCATAGATGTAATTTTACTCTTTATGATTTAGATTCCTGTATGAATGGAACCAAGCTAGATGATATAATTGATCAGGTGGAAAAGAAAGAAACTGATGAAAGGGCTAATGAATTAGTCAGGGAGATGGAGAGTAAATAAGCTATATATATTTGTGCATTAGAGTATACAGAGAGCTTGTAAATAGGTATAGCATTATAGCATTGTGTTAAATTGACGCGACGGCGACCCACTGGTCATCCAGGTAATCCATATCGCTCCTGAATCCTGATACGGAAGTTTAACGCACTACTCAAAAATCTATTCGATGGTGATCACCGATCAACTCCATATGCCTATGAACACCTCTTTTTGCCCACCACCTACTTCGAAAAACACTCACACTTATAACATACCATACCATGTCAAATCAAAGACCCAAACCCTGGGAGGTTTCTTCAGGAACTTCCGCTGCCTCAGTTGGCCTTACTACTGATGCTAATTTAACCTCAGCACATGCAAACAACAATAACTCATCAACTTCAGCTCCTGAACTCCCTTTAAGACCCACCTCTCTATCAAATTCTGTCTCATCTGCAACCATCCCAGCTTCAACTCTAACTAATCCATTTTCATCAAATGGATTTTCAAACCCTTATTCTTCTATGGGAAGCACCTACGGATCCTCTTATGGATCTCTTGGTTCATATGGTACTTATGGAGGTGGATTATATGGCGGTTCAAGATTTGGCTCTGGATTGTATGGGTCAGGATATGCTTCTCCTTATGGAATGTCAGGGTATTCGTATGGTGGTATGAACAACGGTTACGGAGGGGCTGGTCCTAATACTATGGTTGGCTCGATCACACAATCTACAGAAGCTACTTTCCAACTAATAGAGAGCATCATTGGTACATTTTCTGGATTTTCTCAAATGTTGGAAAGTTTTTACTATGCAACACATAATTCCTTTTTCACTATGATCAGTGTTGCAGAACAATTCAGAGTCTTGAAAGAAGGGTTAGGATCTGTTTTAGGTATCTTCACCGTTATGAAGTTTTTAAAAAAGTGTCTCAAGAAATTTAAATTAACCAAAGAAGACAATTTATTGAACGTTGAAGAATTTATTCGACTTGAAAAAAAGAACAACGATAAAAACTCAGGAAATAAGAAGAACAATATTTCGCTCAAACCTCTACTTATTTTCTTATGTTGTGCATTTGGTTTACCATTACTTATGAAAAAAATAGTTATGCTTATGGCTAAACAACAACAAGAAAGACAACAACAGATTCTTACCCAACCATCTACGCATATACAGCCACAGATTCAGCAACAGTCCATTGATCCAAAAAAATTAGAATTTGCTCGAGCTTTATTTGACTTCACTCCTGAGAACGAAGACATGGAATTAAGATTACGTAAAGGGGATTTACTTGCGATTTTATCTAAAAAGGATTCCATGGGAAATGATTCAAGCTGGTGGAAATGTAGATCAAGAGATGGTAGATTAGGGTTTGTGCCATATAATTATTTAGAAGTAATTAGAAGAGGCATAACAAATACACAGGGAGAAGGTAAGAAAGTGACGGGGAAAGAGGAGGGTGAAGCCATAAAAAAAGAAAACATTACAATTTAGAAATTTTAAAGTCTGCAACTATATGAAACACATCAGGTGCAAATGTTTTAACTTTTTCCAGGTGAATGGGTGTAATTCTCAATTGATTTTCTTGCTCTTCCAAATGCTTCTTTGATTTTTCCAGAAAATTATCTAAATCAGTCTTACCTACATTTTCATGAATATGAATAAATGCTGAATCCAATGAACTAAAACATTTTATTAATTCTAATGAGATTGGCCATGATTTCTTTGAACTAGGTAATAAGCCAAGATTGATGTGAGATATTGGAACAAGAAAATTGAGCTCTTTTAACCTGTCTATAGCGAACTCATTGGACTCGTTAAATATTACCAACCTTGATTCATTGAATTTCTGCATATTTATAGCCTCATCTTTTTTAATTATATAGTAATCTTTTGAGTTACCAAACTTATTATTCATATAACCCTTAATCATTCCCTCACAACTCCATTCATTAATTTCCCAACATAACACCTTTTTAGCACCTTTAGCTAGATAACAAAACGTAAAATATCCTATACCAGCATAAAGATCAATTATATAGTTGTCCTCAATATTTGTAAATGTATCCAAGATTCTTTTCTTCTCTTTAATATTACCTCTTGAAAACATGGTGAATCTTGGGGCCCAAGTTTGGTAAATTGAGTTTTGAACGGCGTGACACCAAAGTTCATTTTCGAACTTAGGATTTTCAATTGAACCAAAATCCCCATATAGTTGTACGAGGTTTGTTGGATATCTGATTTCATTTAGCTTTTCAATAATTGGCTTATTGATGGCAATATGAGTCAAAATTTCATTCGATTTTCCCTGAAAAAAATCTTCAATGAATTTTGTAAAAAGTTTTTGTCTTTGACTATCAGAAAGGGTAGATTGAAATGTATTCCATATTTCTGTATCTAGAGTATTAGATGGAAGTAAAATCATGGGAGGGTAAATAGAATATCTTTTGGGGAGAGCACTCATTAGATCACTTATGAAATCGCCAGACATGATTGGAACCTCTTCCTTTATAAAAGCCAACAAAAGAGAGTCCAAAGTAATTTTATCTTTCACTTCATTTCCTAATTCATATGTGCAATTATATTGGGAAATTCCTAAATTATTTAATGTGTCTAGATCCTGAATTAGAGTTGGTATAGAAATTGTACCATCCTGTTGTGAAATTTTCTGAGATTTGTCCAAATAGTTTAACTTTTCAAGAACTATTTTCAAAGATTTAATTTGTGTATAATCAGTTAGTTTAATTTTGTAATACATGGTCAATGAAGTAAAGAAGTATATAGTCTTTTTGTATGTGATCGTATAAGACTTCAATTAAATTTATTTTTTGCAGGCTTGTACGTAAGCACTGAGCAGCCTACTCGCTCCGCCGCACGCTTAGTGCTGATAATTTGGTAATTCGATATTTTATGAATGGATCACAGATCCACAACAGGCCAAACAAATCTGTTCTTCTCTTGTAAAAGCTTAATAGCACATACACACTACAATACGACCTTCACGCACATGTCTGACTATCACATGACCGATGGGGCCCAGTCCCTCAGCAAGAAAGACAAGAGACGGCAACAGATTCAGACAAAACTATCGAAGATGGAACACCAGTTTCAAAGTGATAAGGATTACTATTACAGAGATTCATTAGTTCAACTACAGTACAAGCTTAGCTCTTTGCATTCTGGCGATAACCCCAACTATTTAATCAAAATTAGAGACTTTGAAGAACTCAGAGACATGGAACTCACTAGATTGAGGTTAGACGAAGAATATCAGGTTAGTTTTATAAATAAAGAGTTTACCAAAGATTATGAAGATGCTAAAGAAGAGAATGAAAAGATTGTCGACCTGGTCAAGAACAAACTGCGTGATAGAATCCTTAAGAAAATCAAACAATTGAAAGAAGATAAAGCTTTAATAGATATTGCAACTTCCTCCACATCATCAAACCATTCGTCTTCAAGGTATCACCTTAATCAGAGAGGGCTTAACAATGGAAACTCTCTAATGGTAAATGGCCAAACTAACGAGTCGAATAATGGCTATAATTCAGGTTTTGAGTCATCATCATCTTTTTTCTTCCCAGGTGAAAGAAGATCCAGAAGATCTAACAACAAAAGGTATGATGCTTATGGTAAGGGTTCTAATTTAAGCAATGGCGAAGATAGTTATGAGTCAGGTACAGGTACAAATGAACGAGGATATGGCTCTGATAGAAAAAGGTTGAAAACTAGCGATAGGGGTCATGGTACTCATTCTGGTAATGCAAGTGGCGACGATTATTCTTCTGCGGGTGAAGATTCTGGAAGAGGTAGAATTTTGACTGATAATCCAAAAATTAATGAATTTTTATACGGTTCTGAATATTTGAAAAGAAAAGAAAAGGCTAGTTCTAGGTACTCTACTAGGGGTTATCATGGTGTTCCAGGTTTGAAAGTCGAAGAAATTAATGAAGATCTACAGTTTTTAAGAAATACCCTTGGTGCCATCAAATCACATAAGAAGAATGCAAATACATAAAGAGTAAATTAAAAAATAATTTTTTATAAGTCGTTGTAAAAAAGAATATCAAAATAATATATATACATGAGTTTTAAAACCACGATTGATCATCTCTTTCACTTGTAATCTGTTCAAGTAACTCTCTTAGTCTTTTTTTTATCGGCTCGATCATCTCATCACTTTCGGCGTCTGTGTTCAGTACACGATCTCTTACTAGCTCAGCACTCTTTTTGAAAATATATCGCTGCTCTTCCAATTTCGTTTTATTTATAAAATACCTAGATAACCGTTCCTTATCAAAACGTGGGTCATTAAGACAGTCATGGAGATCTGAATTAAAACCTAGTGACTTTTCATTCAAAAAAAGTAACTTATTCAACAGCTTCAAATTCACGGTTTTCATTGCATTTAAAATATCAATTATAATCTTGGAAATTGTAGGAAGTTGATTATCTATAAGTATATCAAGTAAATTATTAATTTCAAACTCTTTGACCTCCGTTAATTCAGATGACGTCAACTTGTTAAAAAAACCAGAAAAAAGTAGTGGATTCAATTCATATGTATAAGGAATCAATACTTCTTTCTTTTTAATTTTATGCAAAGAATTTAATATTTGATAACTTTCCAACTTCTTGGTCATGGATCTCTTTGTGGAAACACGATATACAGCTGAACTCTGAAATTGGACGGACTGGATAAGTAATTCCTTGGCAACTTGATACTCTTCGAAATCTAAAAGCTTTTCAATTACCATTTCAAATAATTCCTGATCTAAATGTATATATTTTAATTTCATTATATCTATCAAATTCAGTACTTTGGTTAAATTGGGTGAGCTTTCCAACATCAAATATATAATATCCCTGTCAAGAACAACATTTCTCTTACCCATTTCTTGAATAATATCCTGGTGGTTCTCAGGGAATTCTGACAATATATATACCCAAATTTTTGTATTTTGCTGAAAACTTTTGTTTATTAAATCAAAATCCATAGAGCCTTGATCACGAAACTTTAACTGTATATACTTCGCCTGCTCCTCGGATGTTAGAGGCACAGAATCGTCAATCAAATCACTGAGTAACCTTATAATGCCCTTTATTTCGAAGTCTTCAAGTTTATCCATTTCAGCAGTCCTTATTAATCTCATCATATTTTCAAACTCTAAGGGTGTTAAATGGCCAAACCTAGGTTTCGGAATTTCGAAGTATAATTCAAGCATCATTGGAAAACTGGAGTGATGCACATTCTCTGTGAACATTCGATGGATATAACTATCTAAAAATTTCGAAATAGTTAATCTTTTAATTTTAAGTCTTTTGTCTAATGTTTCTTTGTCTAATAATCGGGGGCTTAATGCCTTCCACGTTTGCCAAATTACAGAATGTTTATGAGTGGAAGGTGAAAGTTTTAAATCATCCAGCCCATATCTGTCCAATGATCTATTGAGATATCGATGATAACTCCCTGCAGTGTCCGAACATGAAAGCTCTTTTGACACCTCATTTGCAAATTCGGCTGTTGATATGTTAGGTGTAGAAGAGTTATACACACTAAACCACCCCGGCTCATATGAAGAATTTGATTGCAGTATTTTCTTTAAAACTTTTCCCCTCTCAAGGGGTATTCGAGATAGGAGATATGGTGATCTTCTAGTTAAAGATGAATAACATCGTATGAGCATAATGACTGATAAGGACAAGCACCGGCTGACGTTATATGGGTATCTTTTTTAAGTTCTAGCTCGTGTTTTATATATATTGAAGTTATTGAATCCGATTTCCTTATTATTTTCAAGATGCGGTCGATTAGGGGCGTCGTCGTCCTGTCGTCGCATCCTGCAATTATAATTATTGTTGTACTGTTATTGCAGTCTACTACCACTTTTCAGGACCTTAACATGAGGTAATAATTTCAATTACATGCACTCCAAATCAAATCAAACAGAGAAAACTATATCAAAATGTTTGGATCCACATTGTCTGGAAGACCAGTGAGACTGTCAAGCCAAGTAGCCGACTTGAAATTTGTGATAGACTACGACAACATCCAGTTAAATAAACCAACTCACTACTTATCCATATTTCTATTGCCAGGTATACCTTTCGACTCTAATTACACAGCTTTAATTTATTATCAATTCAAACTCGATGATGATTCCCAGACTGCTTCAGATTTTAAGCTTCTCGGAGGGTTAAATTCTACAAAACAGAGTGGTATCTTCAAGCTTAGTCTAGGAAACTTCTTTAAACCAGACACTTCTACTGATGCTAACGATGTGGACATGGACCTTGAGGATATTACGGGAAGTTTTCACCAAAATATTAATTCAAATTTATCCTTAAGTATAGGGATATCAGTGGAATCCAACGAACAAGCTCTTGTAGCTTTGAATACTTTACTTAAGCCAGCAGCCGCACCATCTCAAAATCACCTAAGTCAAATTCCAAAGTTAACTGATAAAACTACATCACCTGCAAGCAATATTGACATAATCAATCTTTCCAATAAAATAATAACTAATGCCTACAACTTTTTAAGTTCATTTGTAGATTCCCAAAACAAAGTTCCATTAGGAAAATTTGATGATTGGTGGAATAAGTTTAAAGTCAAGTTAGCCAACGATAAGGATTACTTAGAAAAATTATGACATAATTCACGGTAAAATGTAAACTGTATAACGTTCTATATACAAGTATTTAATATATACATACATACATACATACATACATGTATCTATCTAAGACATTTGTTGTCTTAAACTCTTTATTCTTTGATAAATAACATCGGCTGTGAGAAGATCAATCATCACAGGAAGTTTAACCCCGGACTGAGATCCCGTTATGGCAAATCTCAGAACTTGGTAAACTGTTTTCTTTTTTATTCTATATTCCTCAACGATGGAGTTTATTGTAGGACCTAGTACATTTAAATCAGGTACTTTTGAAATATCATCCAATATACTTTCGATAATTTCAAGATTATCAAGTTTTGTGAATTTCTGTAGTTCTTGAAGTGAATATTTGGGACTTTGGAATAAATAATCAAATGTACCATCATTCATCTCATTTATATTACCTAACCCAGAACCAATTGCTTTCAAAACCTTTCCTACATAGTCTTTTTGTACATCAGCAAACCTTTTCTTCAATAAAGGATATATGTAATCAAGACATTCTTCAAAGAAGTTTGTATCTTCCATTATCTTTTTCTCAAAATAATGCTTATTAAAAAAATCTAATTTCTTGAAATCAACCTTGGCATTACCGATTGTTAGACCTGCTAAAGTGAAATTATTTTCTAAATCTTTCAAATTATGAAACTCAGTTGACTTCTCGCCCAATTTTCTCTTTGGTGACCAACCAAACAAAACACTAAAATTAATCAAAGCTTCTGGCAAATATCCTTTAGATTTTAAAGACATTATATCAATATCTCCAGAGCGCTTTGATAGTTTCTTATCGCCAATAGTAGTTAACAATGGAATATGGATGAATTTGGGAGGCTGCCATTCGAAAGCCTTATACAAAGAGATATGTTTGGGTGTGGAGGCTAGCCATTCTTCACCTCTTATGACGTGAGTTATTTTCATTAAGTGGTCATCAACAACATTGGCGAAATGATAAGTCGGCATTCCATCACTTTTTATTAAAATTGGATCTTCGTATCTTCTATCAGTAAAATTAACTTGGGGTTGATGATTTATTCTTCCATGTAATAAATCTAAAAATTCAGGGTAATGATCCGGTGACTTGAATCTGATTGTAAATTCTTCAGTTTTGCTCTTAACTAAAGATTCTTCAGGAGTATAATGGTTAAGACAGTGTCTATCATAACTAACAGTCGTTGGAGGTTTCAATAGTCTAGCAGATTCTTTTAATTGAGTTAATCTTTCTTTCGAACAAAAGCAACGATAAGCAAAGCCTCCATCTAAAAGTATTTGTATATATTTCCGATAAATAGCTGTTCTGTCACTTTGCTTATAAGGTGCGTATGCACCACCAGTTAAAGGACTTTCATCCATGTTAAGCCCTAACCACTTTAGAGTTTGGTATAAATTATCTTCAGCATCCGGCACCAACCTAGTACGATCTGTATCTTCCAATCTCAATATGAAAGTACCATTTGTAGATTTAGCAATGAGATAATTGTATAATGCAGTTCTCAATGAACCCAAATGAAGATACCCAGTTGGAGAAGGAGCAAATCTTGCACGTACTGGAGAGGTTGGGTGAGCCAAAAGGGAAGGAGGGTCTGTTTTAGCTTTCTTCAAAGAAAACTTCGTACCTGAGTGTATAAACCGTCTAAACATCTCGAACAGTTGAGTTTGACAAAACTTTGATCTCCACTGACAAGTTTGTACAAAATTTGAAAAATAATGTAGACGATAATAAATATATCGAGTTTGCGGCGCAATCCAAGTTTTCAACAACTAATACGAGTCGTGATCAATTTCACATATTAATTAACAATTCTAATATAAAAATTTATTATATAGATATATAAAAGAAAAGGAACTATTTCAAAACCACTAATAGTAACAATAAAATACAGACTAGAACCAAAATTGTGTACCAATCACCATTCTTCCGCACCTGTTCCCTAAATCTTGTTAGCTTAGAATGCGTCCTCACAAGACGAGAATTTGAATTAACAACACCATTTTCCAGGTCATCTAATAAAACCATTTGATCTGATATTTCATCATTTATACTTAAAGCCATCGATCTTTGAGTCCTAACAGAATGACTCAAGCTATTTATCACTGAGTCTTGATTAACTATTTCTTGCTGATTTGTAATAAAAATCTGTCTGTCAGATAAACTGTTAAGATCAGGGTGCTCATTTTCAGGTTCATTATACATACCCTGATTATTAACCGAGGTTGAAGTCTGAAACAAGTTGTCCTTTGAGGAAGTTTCGGGGTTGTCTTTATAAGGCTTGACACCAACTTGAGAGCCAGAAGAAGTAGGCGAGGATGGAGAATAATCAACTAGGTTATCTTTGAATCTAACAGACTTGGATTTCTTGATTTGTTGTTTCTTTTGAGGAGATGATTTGTGTAGAGATATTTGAGAAACTAATTTACTTTCTTGGAATATGAAACTGGAGACAGTTAGACTCTCAGGTAAATTATCATCAGATAAGGAACTTAGAGTGGAGTTATACGACGACACCAACTTTTGGAATGATGAATAATCCTGCAGAAACTCGTGAGATCCTATCGAGTCAATCAAAGTATTTTCCACGTAAATGAGCAAATTTTTGATCTTTGTTAGTTGTTGAATATGGGAAGAGTCAAGCACAAGAAGATTCAAGGTTCTAAAGTCAAGTAAATCTGAACGTAGCTCATCCAGCAATAGCTGAAGTTTGAGAAGAGGCTGCTTGAGAGACATGGTTGATGAGTCACGAACTGTAGCTTAGGGATGATGATAAAAAGTTAATGGTTTTCAACGAGCTGTCTGTAGACGTTCTGTGTGAAGTCAACCAAAGCCAGAGACCACCGCTGCGCCGGCACAGTCTTACTGCTCCTCTTCACTGCGCCACACAGCACAGCTGTCGACGTCCAATTCAAACGTAGGAAAAGTTTAAAGTGTCCAGTAATAGGAATCAATCTTTATGTTCCCAAGGGGATTATTACCACAACCATTCACAACCAGGGCTTCCTGCTGACTCCCATTCTTTGAATCCAACTTCTGTCCTCCTCTGGATCGTCACAAAAGGTACTGTTTTCACGTAATTGAAACTTGAATACTACTTATCATCCTCAAAGTCACTGTTGCCTTGGAACTTACTTTTGATTATTGACTGTTATAATTTCCAAAATGTCTGGTATCTGGCCCTTTTTCAACTCATCTTTCTCCAATGCATCCATCAACAAGATTTTGTCTGAGATAGAGCTTGATCAACAACAAACGGCAACGAGGCACACCTCCTCTTCCAACTCATCACCTGTTGTTCCACCTACTTCAAGCTCTTCTCCTTCCCAACCTGTAACTACAACTTCCACAATTGTGATACCTTCTTCTTCTTCTTCAACTGCAGTAGCTCCTTCTTCACCTACAGCAAGCAGTTTATCTACAACTTCAACTTCAACTTCAATTAAAATAAATAGCACATCCCCCTCCGCCGACGATACTCAGAACCAAACACATGAAACCTTTATGGTTTCTTTCTCTCCTCCTTTGGGCCAGTCCAATGTGACTGCTTCTCAATTGTTACATTCCATTCAAAAAGATGATAAAAGTTTGCAGGGGGAGCAACCTCTACCTCAACAACCACAACAGCAAGCTGTGCCTCAGCCACAACAACAACAACAACAACAACAGCAGCAGCAGCAGCAACAACAATCTCCAGCTCCTGGTTCGGCTATGACTTCGTCAACAATTTCTGACGCTTCTTCTACTTCAAAAAGTACATCGAATTCACTGGAATCGCCGGTTTCACCTTTAAATGTCTCTTTATTTAATAAATTGATCGATCAACCGAACCTTCTGGACGAGATAAATCTAACCAAAAACCAGAAGTTGATAACGTATTTGTCTCAGGTTGAAGTTCTGAAACAGCTAATTGAATATGTTCTTTACTCTTTATCGATAAATCCCCTTGATTACAATATGAATGATAAAGGCCACTTAATGGACCACGATATATTTGAAGGAGAGAACAATATTGAGGATGACACAGTCAACAACAATAGTGAAATTGACAGGCTTGAAAGAGCTTTTCAAAGGGCTTCTATTTCGAGTGACATTTTAATGTTACCTAATAATTCTGTTGTTTCCACTTTGATTGTTCACCAAGAGTTGTTAATCAATATATGGAGGGGATTCCTGGATAAAGATGTGAAGTCTTTTTTCAGATATGAAGTTAAAGAGGGTGAAAGTAATGAAATTAATGACGCTTCTAATGAAACTAATGATATTAATGATGATAATGTATCCAATGAACTTAAATTTAAAGAAAATCATGACTTAGTTTTATTTAATAACTTCTTGAAGCTGATTGATAATATAGCCACAATCAATATGAATGGGTTGATGAATTTTATTAGATTTGAACAAAAAAATCAACCAATTTCCCAACAATTCTTAAAGTTTATACCATATTCTCAAACAATCTGTGATCTATTGGTTAGATTGATTTCCACCGACAAACCTTATAATTCAAATGGGTTAATTGAAATATTAATGGATCAGAATTTGATCTTAGAAATTTTCAGTTTGGTTAAGTTGTATCATTTAGACCATCAAGTTCAGGACAATTTGTGTAATCTTTTGAATGGTATTGTTGGTATAAGTTCCAACGTTGGCTTCTGGGACGACCCATCAACTCAACAACTGAATGAATTTGGTGAACCTATGGACCCCGAACAAATCAATTTAGCTAGAAACAATAACCCTAATATAGGACCAAATGATCTAACCAGACAATTAGTTTCAAGAAAATGTGTTAGTGAGATGTTGGACATCTTACTTAATTATGGAAACTATGGTTTGGTGACAGTTGTTTCTGTTATTATTGAAGTCATTAGAAAAAATAATAGTGACTATGATGAATTCGACTGGATAAGTAGCGTTGAAGGTATTGAACAAGGTGTCGAGCTGTTACCTAGTGTCAGAGATCCAATTTATTTAGGTGTGATGTTGAAGTTGTTTTCTCTTCATTTAAATGACATAGTGGATTGCTACCTGACCGATAATTATTATACGCTAAAATCTATCCCTGCATTAAAGAGTTCAATTGGCCATGCTATTGAGCCATTAGGCTATGAAAGATTTAAAGTTATGGAGCTGATCGCGGAGCTGCTCCATTGCTCTAATATGATTTTAATGAATAAGTCATGTAAATTAGACTATTTGATCTATAAAAGAGATCAATGGAGAGATATAAAGAAAACCGAATCACTCGTCCATGATGCAATTAATGAAGAAATTGGCGAGGTTACTGAACAAACTGAAAACCTCAAAATTTCGGATATGGATGACACAGAATTTGTTAATCTGCCTGTTCAATTATCTGTTGGCAACTGCTTCAAGTTACAACTTTTACAAACATGTGCTATTCCCCTTATCATCTTCAAACTGGTTAAATTTCCATGGAATAATTTTATGCACAATGTTGTTTTCGATTTAGTGCAACAGATATTTAATGGTAGACTAGCAAATTGGGATGAGGATCAATCATCTCAGCAAGAGGAAACTAAATATGATGATAACTTGAGTTTAAATAAGGTTTTAATTTGGTCGCTATTTGGAGATTTTGATCAGTATGACATTAAGTTTGAAAAGAATGAAAATTCTCCAGGTTTTTTTAACTTGCCTAACTTCATCCTCTATTGTTTTGAAAAGTCGGAAGCAGTTGAACAGGAGAGTAATTTCAAATTAGGCTACATGGGACATTTAACATTAATTGCTGAGGAAGCTCATAAATTTCAAAATGATGTTGTCAATTTTGGTAATACAACTAGAGATGAGCAAACTTCAGCTTTGATGAAGGAAGAATCTGAAGCAAATCTTATTTATTATTTGAAGTCAAGTTTCTACATATTTAATGATTTATACACAAGGTTGTTTGAAACAGAGAAATTTTCTAAATGGAACGAGTTTTTGAACACAAAATTGAAGGAAGTTAATTCTATGTACAACAAGGTGTTAGGCAATCCTAATGAAATTCCACACGAAGAGGCCGAAGAAGAAACTCTTGCGGCAGCAATTGCGTCTAGTCCCATGAACAGGAATACTATAATATTAGATAATGGAGATAGTGAGGACTTCAGGAGATCGTTGGATGAGAACGATGATATAGAAGAAGACGAAGAACCACTTGATGAAGAGTATTTAGGAGGTGGTGATCTTCGACCAATGAAGCATCATACTGATGAAGAAAATGCTGAACGTGGTAGAAAGAAGTTATAATGATGGCTAAGTATTTTTTATCTATAATTTTTTTTTATTTTTATTTATTTTTTTATGATTTCTACATGACTGTATAAACAAAATGAGTTTTTTAAAACTAATAATATACGGTGTAATTACCTTTTGGGCAATTACCATTCGATAGTATAAACGATAAAAACGGTACTTATAGGCATTAGCACGATAAATAATTATTTTAGTTCGTTTTCGTTTTAATCTCTTTTTTTTCTTTCTTCGAAAATAGTTTCTTAAACAAGTTTCTAGTTAGTTTAACTAAACCCAAATCTTTAATACCAACAGGCTCTAGCAGTTCAGGGTCAATAAGTGCTAACATTGATTCATCTAAATTATCAAGATCCCCTGCATTCTTTAGGTTCAATCTACGTTGACGACGGTTTAATTCCGAAGATTCGTTACCATGCTTTAGGACCAATTTTGTAAATAAATCATTAGTCAAAGTCAAACCACCATTTTGATCTATTTTGTAGTCTTCATCGACTTCAAAAGGTTGGTCAATTAACCATATTGAATTTTCTTCTTTTGATTTCACTAAGAAAAATTTGTTCATGTAATAAATAATATTCTGCGGATTGCCATTCATAGTTGTCTTGAAATAAATTGAAGTAATTTCAGTTTTCAAACTTTCCAATCTCTTCTTATTTTGCTTAAAGCTAATCACTAGTAAAATATAATTCACAACACTGAATAAGATTGCAACCACGATTATTACCGTTCCAAAGCCAGGCTTATATCTGTCTTCAAATCTTAATGTGTTTAAATTAGGAAACCCGTTTTTAACATAGTAATCGTATCTTTTCTTACGTTCAGCATCTCTCATGACATTCATTATTGAAGCCAAGTTTTCAAACTTTTTTCCATTCCTAGGATTCTTATCAGGATGCCATTTCTTTGATAGCTTTCTAAAATTGGATTCAATTTCTTTTGCAGTTGATTTATCGGCATGTGCCAATTTCATGTATCTGTAAAATGTCATATCAGGTTTCTTTGTAATTTGAATGATTTCTTTCTGCAAGCTGAATAGTTCAAGATCTTCTGCTGTCCATGCATAGGCATGAAAGGCAAAAAGAACAATAAACAAAAATCCAAACAGTCTCATTGGTACCGGAAAGTTGAATTTAACTTTGTTTCTGTAGAAGAAAGTATGGTTCGTCAAACAGGAATCAAAATAGACTAGGTGTTCTGTTTGATTTGAAAACCCATCAAGTGCGTCTCGTGGATTTTCTGGAATTTCGACTGACTTTTTCACTTTACGTGTTCTGTTTCTCCAGTTCTTCTAATTGCACAGTTTTTCTTATCCACAAAGCACATCCATCTTTCATTTCACAATGTATACTCTAAAGCAAAAGTACTTATTATCTACAAGTGCCATCAGGGTCTTACTATGGACTTCTGTGAACCTCAGATTGTTTGTTCTTTACCCCTTAACAGGTTCGAGATTTTTACCAGGTGGAATAGCAGACTTTTATTTGACAGTGAATATATTGACCATTTTACTGAACCTCCCGGACTATATTTTTGTATTCAAGAACAGTAGAAGAAGGCCTGATCCTATTACATCTATAACTCAATGTGCCGAAAGATCTTTAGTTACATATGTTTTAATGAACAATCCAAAAATTGCTAAAAATGATGCCTTTGGTTTGATGATTTTAAGTGAATCTATCTTAGAAGCAATCAAATATATCTACTGCTTTATGAAAGTTTTTACATACAATAGGGTTTCTAAGTTTCTTAAATTTATGAAAGAAACTTCCATCCTTATTTTAGCCCCAGTTCAAGTGTGCTGCGAAATGTACTTGATTAGTTTAAGTTTGGCTTTAACAGATAATATCTGGATCAAAGTGTTGTTGGTCATTTATTTACCTATATTTTATTCAATTTATAAAAGTAAAATATTAAGATTGGTCAAGAGAAGAGGTGGCGAAGAAAAACAGAAGACGAATTAGGTATAGACACCGACAATGGAAGCTAAGAACAAAGAACAAAAAGCGATTGAAACCGATGCGATTAATGCTAGAATAGTATAACATGCTAATTCAAAAGTATTCATCAAAAAGTTATCTCCCTTTTCATTTTCCTTTTCATTTTCTGTTGCTGTTGAAGATTCAATTGGACTTGGTAAAACTATACAATACAATAAAGTTAAAATTGATATTATTAAAGTAAGTATAGTCAGAGGTTTATGTGATGCTGTTGACAGAATAGGTTCGAAGCTCTTCGAAGATTTATATGTTTCCTAGATAATTAAATAAGTATTAAAAATGAAGTGTTAGCATTTTATTGAGAAGGAGAACTAGCTCGTAGCTTTGGGCACGTAAACGTTACGAGGCAATTGCCTCTTGTTACCCTTGAAGGTAGTCATTAAACATACCAATAATTCAGAGAACGAAGACATTGTATTGATGAAGTATATAGAGGGAAAATAAGAAAGAAAGATAACACGTACTGACGCTTCGAAAAATAAAACAGATTTACAAATACTCGCTGTGCTTTTCCAACGTGTCGAGATTAAGCTCTTCCAGACCCACCAAGCGGTCGATGATCCGGATCACGGGGTAGCCCTCCAGCAGCACCAAGAAAATCCACTCCATCTGGGAGTCTATTGGAATACGGTATTTCTGAATTCTAGGAACAAGGAAAACGGCTGTCTCAATCAGGTGGATAGGCACCCATATAGCAGCAATGAGCTTGTTTATCCAGTCGAAGTTCTTCAAAACGGCCAAGTTGAAAATGTTATAGACAATTATACCTATCAAGATAATATCGAAGAATGATTTAGGATATTCAACTTTAGTTAGTCTGATGTAACTCAAACCTCGTTTAGTAGCAGCGTCTTTACACATTCTTTTCAAGGTAGTCTTCACCTCGTTCCAGTTAGATGGGGTCTCATTATCTTGAACCTGTAGTGGAATTGGCTTAAGAATTTCAAATTCCAAATCTTGATGCTTGAAGCTTATTATCAAATGATCTAGGGTGACATCTTTCAACTTGATGTCCAACAACTTTGGGGAAATCGAAATATCGCCATAAACTAAAAGCAAGTCCTCTAAGTTGTGCTTGTAACGCAAGTTGAAGTTCGAGAGAATTATGGCCCTTTCTGACATGGTTCGGGATGGTGTTGTGTGACGGCTGGAAGCAAATGTAACAGTAAACAGTTTTGAAAAGTGTTGGGAGAGAGAACTAACTAAAGAGACCGAAGCCGAAACCGTTGGCTGCGCGTCGATCGCTCAATAGCAGTCGATTGACCCACGCCTTGGTCGAGTCCAGTGCCCCAATCTGGATTCGATTCAACAACTCATCCGTTCCATGCCAACTAACTCAAGCAGAGCTTTAGTTGGTCAGATCTCTTCTGTTTAACCTCCATTGACTCACATATCATCATGTCCTCAGTGTATGCTTTTGCTATCTACCATATCTTTTCTTCTCTACCCATTCAACAGCTACTAACTATAAATTTTCCGCATCTTTACCAGTGAAACAAACCCAAGCCTCGTCAAACTAAAGTTACTAGACTGTCTTCGAAATGGTGACTCCACAAAGCTCGATGAACTGGTGAAAATTTGTGAAAATGCTTCAAATCCTCAATTGTCCAAGTTAAAAGATCAATTGTTACATTACGCAGTTCAAGTTGGTCCTTTATCAATCATTGAACACATTGTAAACTCCAATTTAGTTGATTCAATCAACATTCAAAATGACGATGAAAATACACCTTTGCATCTAGCTGCCATGTCATCTAGAGCAGACGTCATTACCTTTTTGATGAATCAAGATTCAATTAATGATTGTATTGTCAACAAAGATGGCCATCAGCCAATTGAAAGTTCCTCCAATATGGAAATTGTTCAATTGCTATCTGATCTCAGAACTAAATATGTTGAAGTTAAAGCTAATGAATTAAGAAAAAGTTTTGAATCTAGAGATTTCAGAAACTTGGGAAAACTTTTAGGTAATCCCAGAACTAAAGAATTATTAGATATCAATGGTACAGATCCTTTAACTGGTGATACAGTCTTATTGGAGTTCATAAAAAAGAATGACTTAGAAATGGTTAGATTTATATTAAAGAGTGGTGGTGATCCTTTCAAGAGAAATTTAAATGGCAAATTACCAGTTGATTCTGCTGTCACTCCTATGATGAAAAAGTTAATTAAAGATTCATGTAATCAGCAAACAATGATTGATGCGGCCAATTTGGCTGGCACGAATCAAGGTGCCCCAACTTTCAAGGGTTTTTTAAAAAAATGGACTAACTTTGCTAATGGTTATAAGCTAAGATGGTTTATTCTAGATGCTGAAGGTAGGTTATCTTATTACAAATCGCCTAATGATATTTACAATACTTGCCGTGGTATGATCCATTTATCTAATGCAGAATTAAGAATGGATTCTTCTGAAAAGTCCAAGTTTGAAATAATTTTAAAAAATAAGAATGGTGGTTCTCCAGTTAAATGGCACTTGAAAGCTAATCATATCACAGAAACTAATAGATGGGTTTGGGCATTGCAGAATGCTATCCGGTTTCAAAAAGATTTGGGAAAACAACAAGCAACTTCTCAGCCACAACAGCAAAATCAACATAGAGTCAGACCTTCAATATCCGAAAGTGATCAATATCGTACTCTCGATACCCACATGAGATCAGCTTCGATGGCTTCCAATTTATCCGTTTCTTCCATGGACTCAGTCCCATCTTCCGAAAAGACTAAGACTTCGTTGTATAAGAAGCCCTTTAAGAAAGTTTCCAAGCTAGCAAGAAGATCACCTAATTCCACTATCGATACCAGTAATCCTGGTTTAAAATATACTAATTTTGCTTCTGAGCAGAAACGCAATGCATCTTCTGCTTCGCTTGCTGCTCCAAGTGTTAGAGATGACCAAACCAGTGTTTTGAATAAAGAAGAATTTTATCATGATTCAGAAGGTGAAGATGATCCATATGACAATGAAGATGAAGATGAAGATGAAGATGAGGCTGAAGTTGATAAGGAAGTGGAAGAGTTGATGACTAATAAAAAGAAGCCTAACATATCTCAACTGATTGTTGTTAGAAACCAATTGAACATGGAATTAAACTCATTCAATGACTTTTTAAATAATGCAGATGATTCAATTTCTAAAGAAGAATTAATTAGAGTCTCCCAAACTATTTTACAGAACATTAGCACTTTAATAGAGAAAGAAAATGATTTAATGGAGAAGAAGAGACTGAAAATAGATAAAGTGTTTGAAAGACAACATGAGATATCTTCAATTTGGGAAAATTCAATTAAACAATTAGAACTAGAAATTCAAGATCGTGAAGCTAAAATTTGTGCGTTAGAAGATAAAGTTAAGATTTTGAAAAAATCCATAAAGCGCTCCATTGGTGAGCCAGCCCCACTTTCAACAAGATCAACTATTGTTGCTGTTCCTCCGCCTGCTGAAAAGACTAAAATGACTGAATTACCTGAAGATGAAGAAGTTACTAAAATCTTAGAGGAAGATGATCAAACTGACGATGAATTCTTTGATGCTGAAGAGAGTGATGGCGGAATTATTGTTGAAGAACCAAAATCTGCCACTTCTGCTTCTGCGGTTATTCCTGAACTTCCAATTGTTAAAGAAGAAAGAGATGACCATATTCCTGAATCCAGAGAAGTTACTGAAGAGTCAACACCAGCAACCAATGAGAAAGTTGATTTTCTGGAAAAGACTGCTACCATTGTTAATGGCTTTGAACTTACGAGCAAAGTTCAATTGAAGAGATATGAAAAGATATCTGCAGAATCTACATTCAAAGGTTATGAAGATCCCCTTAGATTTACACTAGCTGAGGAAGACAATCGTCCTAAAATTTCCTTATGGGGTGTGTTGAAATCGTTGGTTGGTAAAGATATGACCAAGATGACATTACCTGTTTCATTTAATGAGCCAACCTCTTTATTGCAAAGAAATACTGAAGTTATTGAATACTCTGACTTACTAGATGAAGCTGCCACTTTTGATGATTCTGCTTTAAGAATGGTTTATGTTGCTGCTTTTGCTGCTTCTGAATATGTTTCCACCATCGGTAGAATTGCTAAGCCATTCAATCCATTACTTGGTGAAACTTATGAGTATGCTAGACCTGATAAAGGATATAGATGTTTTCTAGAACAAGTTAGTCACCATCCTCCTATTTCTGCATTGGTTGCTGAAGCCCCAAGCTGGTCTTATTACGGTGCTTCACATGTCAAAACTAAGTTCCTTGGAAGATCCTTTGATATTCAACATCTTGGTACCTGGTTCTGTGAAATTTATCCTGAACGTGGCGTTATTGATAAAACTGGTAAAAAGAACGATATGGAATTATATTCTTGGAAGAAATGTAATAATTCTGTTGTTGGTATTATTATTGGTAATCCTACTATTGATAATTATGGTGAAATGGAAATTAAAAACCACATGACTGGTGATTACATGAATTTCCACTTTAAGCAGAGAGGATGGAGGGCTAGTTCTGCGTACGAAGTTAAAGGTGAAATATTTTCTAAGGATGGCAAATTAAAGTACACAGTTGGTGGTCATTGGAATTCCAAGATTTATGCCAAGAAAGCTGATGATGAAAATGCTGAAAAATTCCTAGTTTGGGAAGCTAACAAAAGAACTGATATGATGTTCCATTTAACTAACTTTGCTGCTAGTCTTAATGCCCCACAGCCTCATTTGTTACCTGTTTTACCTTGTACTGATACCAGATTGAGACCTGATCAAAGAGCTATGGAGAATGGAGACTATGATTTTGCTGCTACCGAAAAGAATAGATTGGAAGAAAAGCAGAGAGCTGCTAGAAAGAAGTTGGAGGATAAGGAACAGATTTATAGTCCTGAATTCTTCAAAAAATCATCTCATCCCTTGACAAAAGATGAATACTGGAAATATAATGGTCGTTATTGGATTGACAGAAAAGAAGGAAAGCTGAAGAACTACAGAGATATATTTTGATGTTATGTTATAACTTATGAACCTTTTTTTTTTCTTTTACTTAGTTTCGTTTTTTTGTCTTTATTATTTTTATTACTTTGTTTATACATATACTACTTTATTTACTTCTTTGTATTTCTCTGCTTTGGTATGGTATAGTTAGTTTAGTTTAAGTAATGCAATATCATGTTAAAATTATATAAAAAAAAAGGAATGCTAAAAAATGACTGGGTGTAAAATGTTCGTACATGATAAATTAATCGAACTAGTTCATCTGCGGCTTGGAGATCTAAGTATTCTATTGCCATTCAATTCTCTTGGGCCTTTCAATTTATTTTGAGGCTGAAGTTGTTGCTGCATTAAAGGGTGCTGATTTTCTTTCATAGTGGCCTTATGAATTAATTGAGTTTTAATATTGGAAGGTAAATCAGTTAAAATCTTATTCAATTGCATATCTAAAACATAATTAAACTCACGCTTATATCTACTTCTAATTTCTTCATTCTTGGAATTAATTATCTTACAGGTTTCTTCTAAATCCTTTTCGTACTTCATCAAACTTTTTTCAAAATTATTCAGATCAGCTTCTCTTCTTTTTAAAGCAGCTTCATCCTGTCTTAGCTCCCACTCTTTTCTAAAGAATTTAAATGACGAGTCTTGTAAAAGTTGATTGACAGTTGCTCTTTCAGAAGGATCAACAATTAAACAAGCGTTAATGCACATTTTCAAACGATGGGAATAGTGAGGTGGGATATCAGGAAATGTACCAGCTTTAATCTTTTCTTGTAACGATAAATGAGTTTTGGCCATGAATGGAGGTCTCAAGGAGCAAAGTTCGTACATAACACAACCTAAAGACCAAATATCACAAACCGGATCATAAGGTTGATCCATTATAACCTCAGGTGGCATATAATATGGTGTACCGACATACGTTTTAGCAAAATCATTCTCATGTCTTAAACACTTAGCTAAACCGAAATCGCCCAGTTTAATTGAGTATCCATCACTTAGTAAAAATATATTATCTGGTTTGATATCTCTGTGTATCACAACTTGTAAATTATCGACTTTTGAAGGTTGAGTATCAGGGGTTGATTGAAAAATATTATTAACTCTTTCTATATCAACACCGTTATGACATTTGTATAGGGCTAGTAAAACTTGGGTAAAGATTTGCCATAGTAAATTTTCAGGTAAAAATTCATCCTTTTCTTTGTAAGTCTTGATAACCTTGGATAGATCACCCCCATCACAATATTCCATATAGATGTGCAACATTGAACTTTTTTCTAAATCTTCATGTCCCAAGTATTCAACTATATTAGCGTGATGTAGTTCTCTAAGAATTTTGAACTCACTTGCCAATTGTCTGATCTCTTTGTTATTCATAGCCACATATGATATCTCTTTTCTAACGTATATACGTTTATCTGACTTTCTCATAACTTTACGGACTGCACCAAAGGAACCTCTTCCTATCAATTCCAAGTCAATGAACTGTTCAGAAAAAGTTGACGACATTGTATGGTATTATCAAATTGGGAGAAACTCTGGATTTGGAGTTGATGGTATTATCAAATTGGGAGAAGCCCTGTGTTTGGAGTTGGCAGTCCAGGTTTCAGGTTTTAGTGAAAAAAAGAAGTCTGATATGAAACCACAGCTGGCCTTGGGAAATCAGGAATCAATCAGATCAATTGAACCATAACAAGTTAATTGTGCGGCGCTATATTTACTATTTCCCGATTAGGTGAACGATGCGCCGCATGCCGCAGACATGTGTCCTATTCTACTGCGCCATTTGAAAACCAGGCAGAGAAAGAAAATTCAAAAACGCCAAAAAAAAAAAGTTAACTCCGCCGTGGCGAGTGAGATCTCAGTTTAAGTCAGTTAATTAGTGATCTTTCTTTCTTCCTTATAGTATTAGCAAACCGCATGACGACCATCAACCACTCCTTTATCCTTTAACTCCAAGTCTTCAAAAATCACCTAAGATGGCGAACAAGAGAAGACCAAAGAAGACTCGTGGCCTACACTATAAGAAGTATGTGTATGGTATTCAAAAAATAGAGGAAGATGCGGATTTGCAATCATCAGATTTAGAAATCCAAAGATCAACGACGACCACTCCACAGAAACTTAGAAAGCGAGAATATACAGGGGAATGGTATGGTATTGAATGGCCTGTGTCCAGGTTTGTTAAGGTTGATGTTTTAAAGGTTGCAATTGCAATACAGAAAGGATTTGAGGTTAAGTCAATAGACGATCCAACTCAACCCATGAAATTACCATATGAATTAATTATCGAAATTTTATTAAGAACTGATGAACCAGCATGTTTGAATCACTTATTGATAAATAAGTCTATTTACTATATGCTTTTGCCTAAATTATATGAATGTCCTCAGTTATCAAGTACAAATTTTTTAAAATTTGTGGATGCAATTTCAATACCATCTAATAGAAAAAAATTCAGTCATTATGTGAAAATATTGGATTTATCACATATTATCCAGAGTGGTAAAAACTCATATGTTTCAAAGCTATTAAGACGGTTCTCATCATCATTAGAAGTTTTTATTTCATCACAAACTGGGTTTGGTGTGTCTCCATTAGTCAGTTTAAGGCTTTGCTCGAATTTAAAAGTATTGGATTTAAGATTAGTTTCAGAGACAGTTAATTTAAAAGAGATGTTTCATGCCATTTCGATATTAAACAAATTAGAACAGTTTTCATTTCCTAGATCATCAATGACATGCGAGAATTTCGAAATTGAATGGCCTGAACATTTGTGGTTTTTAAGAATTCAAGGTGGGATATCAAATGAATTTATCACCGGATCATGGTTCCCGTCTACTATCACAAGTCTAGAATTATCATATTGTCCTAATATAGATGGAGATTCAGTTAATGATTTATTAATGAGAATTGGAATGAATTTGAAAAAATTATCAATTTTTTATCCAATGCCTCAATTAAAAGAAAATTCAATGGACACCTTGTTTCTATACTGTCCTAATTTAACTTATTTATATGTTAATATTGAATATATAAGCAAAGAAATTTTTGATGAAGATTTATTGCCTATATTAGATAGTGGACCAAGGCCATTGAAGTCATTGGTTATTGATTCATCAAGATTACTAGGACGTAGTAAATTACACCCTGATGACTTACTTATAGCAGTATGTGAGGAGAGATTACCCAGTTTGAAACAGTTGAAGATAAGTCAATTGCTAGGATGGGATTTCGATGATTATGATATTCAATTACTAGTTAGTGAATTAGAAGATAGAGATTGTTCATTGTATACTATTTGAGTTAGTTTAATTTCAGAACATTTTTTAATTGCATTCAGCTTTTTATTTTTCTTGTTATTTTTATTTAGTTATCTTTTTTGTTGTTGTTTGTTGTTGTTTGTTATATATATTTTTTTTCCTTGCATTCGTTTTTCTGTTCTCTTTTTTATGTATTATAGTACCTACATTTCTCCCCCTAATACCCCCTATGCTAAGCTACATTTTATTTTTTAAGTCTTACTGTTTTATTTTCAATATATCGATATTTATCTCATTTAAGCGTTATACAATGTAAAAGTGAAATAGAAAAACAAGCAAAACTATAAACTTTTATTCATGAATTTCTTTCTAGCAAAAGCCATCCAAAACTTACTTGGTTTGTCATTTGAATCAGCGTATAATCTTTGAATTAATCTTGAGGACAGTTCTTGTCTGAACTGAGCTAAGTATTGTCTTAAGAACAAGGCATCATTTCTATCAGAAGGAGGCAAATATAAAGAGTTCAAAGGGAAACGGACATCACCAGGAATAGAGAAATCATCTAATGACAAATTAGTCAAAGATTTAATAGCTTCGTTTTTTGTTGATCTTGTAGTAATTGTATTCAAACACTGGGAAATAAATAAAATTCCATAAATCAGAACACGATCAGCAGGACCCTTGATCTCGAAGTTCTTGAAGAAGATGTTTGCTCTGAATAAATCTAGGATTTCATCTATAATGTCGTAATCTGATGATGGGTAAGCTGGTCCTTTGAAAGATGTTCTTAATGGTAACACGGCCAGGTTTCCGACTAATCTCGTATCTTCAGTTGTTTCTGCTAAAAAGGTGGAATGATATGCAGGCATTGTTGTGAATTTACTTAGCTAGGTGGTGAATGCAACTACCTACAGTACGTGTAATCAGATTCAATCGAATTGCTAATGCTGTAACTATCATCCACTCAGCTCAAAGCTCCAGCTCCAGGTGCACGGGTGCTCTGGATAGCTCGGCTCGGCCCCTCAAAATCCTTACAGAACTAGATAGTGGCGGAGCTACATTTGGAAAGTGAAAACAGATATGATGTCTGAAAAGGGACCGATCAACTCCAGACGAAATTAAACAGGCAAAGCTTGTAGGAATTTGCCAGTGATGGAATGTATTGTCAGGAGAAGTGTAGTAGCAGGTAGGCTGCTGTGTAGACCAGAAACCCGACTAGCCATAGTAGATAGGATACACCGAGTTTTCGTTTCCGTGAGAATTTCAGCTTTTGCTTTAGCTTTGGCCTTTCTAGTGTCAGACTGTTGACTTCGAACTTCACACACCACCACTAGTACAGCCGGAGCCAGTATACCCAGGACACCCACTAAGACTACCTCCGTCTCCGTCTCCTGAACTGTGTCCGTCCTGCCCCCTCTCTCATCCAGCCGCCTGCCCACCAAGGACCCAAGGACCTACCACACCGTCGAATCGTCCCAATCCTGATCCACCAACTGGCAATTTCGATTCCCAATTGAAGCTGAACCTCCTACTAAAACCCTCCAGTCAATCCCAGTTCCACTTCCAGTTCGACCTCCTGGTGGCATATACCGGATCCTTTTTGCACAACCCTCATCAACAGTAGACTAATCCTGCTAGCATCGCCTCTCTCCCTGCTGTTCTATTTCTGACTGTTTACCCACTTCACTCTTCCACAATGTCCAACCCTTCCGACTTGAACTTCATTCCCTCCCAGCGTCATCAGCTGAACCCTTCCAGAATACCCTCCAACCAGCGGGATGACACCTTGAGACAGCAGCTTCTATACTCACAACAGCAGTCTCCCTTGAACAACATTCCTCCTTTGCCTCAACCTCGTCACCACAACCAGAACCAAAACCAAAGCCAACACTTCCAACAGTCTCAACCTACAAATCAGCAAAGGTTTTTTCCTGATAACATCCCTAATCAATACCAACAACAACAACAACAGCAACAGCAACAGCAATATCCAAATATGATGAACCCTGCCGCTCAGCAGCAGCAGCAACCGCAACCGCAACAGTATAGAAGTGTCTCCGTTCCTATCCATCCGTCTCAACAACATGCTTATCGTCAGCATCAACAGCTAGGGCAACAGGGTCAACAAAATCAACAAATGAATATAGGTAGTAATGCTAACAATGCCCAATACCCATCTCCTCAACGTTTACCTCAACAACAACGTACAAGAGCTCCAATTCCTCCTTCTCAGCAAGCTGCTAGTAACCTCATTCCTCCACCTCAACAATTGCAACAACATAATGCCCCAAATCTACAGAATTCTCCAACTCCTAATTTAAATCCGTTCTCTCCTGTACATAGTAGAACAACTCTTCCTCCTCCTTCGAATCGTACACATGTTCCATCAAGTCAGGTTAGTCAAAGAGTTCAATTAGCTGGGAATCAGAAAAGAACTGTTTCTTTACCTCCAATAGCAACTCAGGAGGCTGTTCCCCAACGATTCTATCAAAAATCACCAGTTAATTCCCCTCAACATGCGCAGTACCATCATCAATCACTTCCAGGTGCTATTCCTCAACAACAACAGCAGCAGTCTTCAAAAAGCCCAATACTTCGACAGTCTTTCTCCTTCTTGAGGGGTTCTCGGAACCAATCTTCAACTTCTTTGTCCGATCAATATTATAATAATAATATCAACAACAATCCTTCTTCAAACACAGCTAGTAATCAAAATGTTAAAGATTTAGAAAAATATCATTCATCGAGTAATAAGACAATGTCAAGTAGTGGTAGAATAATACCACAAAAAACTGATATAAATTTAAGTTCTACTGATGCCCCTAAGAAGTCAAGATCATTATCTTCAATAACTAGAAGAGTGACTTCAACTACCTCTTTGAGATATTCTGCTGATAAAGAGAAAATTTATTCCTTGGCCTCGATGGGCTCAGTTGGTTCAAAAACTTTAATGACTCCTTCTTCTTCAACGAGAAAACCTTATGTTTATCCGGCTGTTTTATCCAGGGTTGGTAGGGCTTTTAAAGAAAGAATTCAATTAGGCTCTTGTTATAAAAATGGCTTAGAGTATAGAAATGCCTTCACTGGTACCGATGCGGTCGATGCCATAGCTAGAATAATAAGAACTTCTGATAGAAATTTAGCTTTGTTATTAGGTAGATCTTTAGATGCTCAAAAATTCTTCCATGATGTTACGTATGAACATAGATTAAGGGATTCAAGTAATGAAGTTTATGAATTTGCTGAAGAAGTTTATAATCCTTATAATTCGACTACCAATTCCGGTGGTTACATTAATAGACATAATTCCCTTGCAAGTGAAATTGTTGAAGAAGATGGTTCTGCTTCTCCACCCGTTAATTCATCTCCTAATCTGAATAATTCCACAACTAACAATAATGGCCAAAATACTGATATACCTGTTTGTGGTGTTTTCACTTTATTAACTGAATGTTACTCTCCCACATGTTCAAGAGATAACTTATGTTATAGTATTGCTTGTCCAAGAAGATTGGAACAACAAGCAAGGTTAGGTATGAAGGCTGGTGGCCTGGCAAGATCGGATTCTAGAATTTCGATAGGAGCACAAGAAGAGCAAAAAGCCTTTTGGCAATTGACAGTGTCTAAGAAAATTTTAGAATCTTTAGATAAGAATGAAATTAAAAGACAAGAGTGTATATTTGAAACAATTTATTCAGAAAGAGATTTTGTTAAAGATTTAGAATATTTAAGAGAATTTTGGATTAGACCATTATCCGAAACAAAAATCATTAAGGAAAATGAACGTGAACATTTCGTTAATACTGTCTTCTATGGGATTAATGAAATTTGGGAAGTTAATTCAAGGTTTGCTGAGGCATTGACTAAAAGACAGCATGAACAGTCTGTTGTTAGAGAAATTGGTGATTTATTTTTGGAATTTATACCGAAGTTTGAGCCTTTTATTAGATATGGTGCTGGCCAAGTCATGGGTAAATATGAATTTGATAGACAAAAGAGACACAATCAATTTTTCGTTAGATTTATTGACGATACATCTAATAGAGTTGAATCTAGAAGATTGGACGTTTCTTCTTATTTATCAAAGCCAACATCAAGACCTGCAAGATATCCTCTACTGTTAAGATCAATTAGAGATCATACAGATCCAAATTCGAAGGATTATGCCAATTTAAATAAAGCTATGGAAATGTTACAAAAAATGTTGACTAGAATTAATTATGAAACTGGTAAAGCTTCTGATAGATTAAATCTATTCTTATTAAAACAAAAATTAGTCTTCAGACCTGGTGAATTGGTTGATCTAAAGCTGACTTCTGAAAATCGTAAATTATTATACCAATGTGTTTTGAAGAAAAGAAATTATCAGGATAAAGAAAGACAGGGTGAAGTTCAAGTTTACTTATTTGATCATGCATTATTATTCGTTAGAATTAAAATCATTAATAAAAGAGAAGTTTACAGAGTTTACCAAAGACCAATCCCATTGCCTTTATTATTTGTTTCTTTGTCTGAAGAAAGTCCATCGCTGAAACAAATCAAGAAATCAGCTTCAACAGGTTCACTGACTGGTTCAACATCTTCATTGTTAATGAAAGATCAATTGAACACGACTTTACCATTAGCATCAACTTCTGCAAAATGTCCAATTTCATTCACTTATTTGGGTGGTAATGGTTATGATCTGACATTATACGCAACACCAGCAGTTCAAAGAATGTTAATTGAAAAATTAGAAAATCAAACGAGAAAAATGATTGACGACAATGATGTGTTCACTTTAACTCCATTGAGTTCTAAATTCTTCGATGCAAGTAATAAAATTAATTGTGTTGTTCCATTTGATGGTGGTAGAAAACTATTATATGGTACTGATGCGGGTATCTATGTTAGTGATGTTAAAGTTAACAATGAAGGTGGTTCAAGAGTTGTTTCCCAACCAATCAAAATCATTAGTAAGATTAATTTAATTCAAGTTGAAATTTTAGGTGAATATCAAATGTTACTAGCATTAAGTGATAAAAAGTTGTTATATTGGCCACTCGATGTTTTAGATGGTGGCGGCGATCCATCCAAGAATGCCAAGCTGGCCAAAGAACTAATGACCCATGTATCTTTATTCAAAGTTGGTGTTTGTTCAGGTAGAATGCTGGTTTGCGCTGCTAAATCATCTTCTAATCTGATTAGAATTTTTGAACCTATTGATCCAATAAATCAAAAGAAACAGAAGAAAAAATTCCAGAGTGAACATAAAGATGTAAGTTTCAACTCTGAACCTGTTTCAATTAGTTTCTTAAAGACAAAGTTGTGTGTTGGTTGTTCCCGTGGTTTCGAGATAGTTTCATTGGAAAATAATGTTAAAGAACAATTGTTAGATCCAGCTGATACTTCATTGGACTTCGCTATTGGAAAAGAAGGTTTGAAACCATTAGGAATTGACAGAATCAATTCGGATTTCTTGTTATCATATTCATCATTTTCATTTTTCATCAATCATAATGGTTGGAGATCAAGATCCAAATGGATTGTTCACTGGGAAGGTGTTCCACATGCATTTGCATTATGGTATCCTTATTTACTAGCATTTGATAATGGTTTTATTGAAATTAGACATGTTGAATCAGGTGAGTTGCTAAGAGTCATTGTTGCTGGGAATATCAGATTTTTACATTCTTCTTCACAAGAAATTTTATATGCTTATGAAGATGAAAGGGGTTATGATGTCGTTGCCTCTTTAGACTTCTGGGATAAAACTAAGAAAAACAGAAGTAGAGCCGGTACTGTTAATAATTCATCTAGTGCTGGTAACCTTAGTGTTATTCAATCTGAAGAAACTACTTTGATTTAATATATTTATTCTTATATTATCTTTTGTGTTTTTGAAATTATTTGTTAAGATTTTTTGTTTTTCTTTTTTTATTCTGTTTCAATTCAGTTTTTACTTTTAATAGTTTTTTCTTCCATTTTTATTATTCTTTTTCTCTTTCGTTATTGGGATTTTCATTAATTAATTTTTTTTTTTGTTACAGGATTACAATAATTCAAAATGTCTTCGGATTCCCTTTTTAACTAGCACTACATTGTTATTTTTCTTTTTTTTCTTTGAAAACATACATTTTTATAAAACAAACTTCTTTTTAAATTTTAATTTTTTGTTTTTTCTTTCAGTTTTATTTCATCAAGTATAATTTTTTTGCTTTAACTTTGTTTGTTAGTTTAACTTTATTCCCCCTTTCTACGAACCGTTTTGTTTGACTTTCATTGATTTTGTTTCTTTGTTTTGTGTTCTGTTCTTCGGTTTTCCTCCACTTTTCTCTACATAGTTATGTTATGCCATTTATAATACTAATCTGTATATTTTGATAAGCGCCATTTGCTAGATTTCGTTAAGGGCAACCGGCCGCGAGCCTGGTGCTCTGTCACTTAGCGGAAGGTTCAATGTTCAAAATCAAAACCAACAGACAGGCAAATCAGATTAGCCGTAAGTGACCTTTAGTAGAACCACATTTATCACGTCTCGTTAGAAGACCGATTATTCTACAACTACAACTACATTGCATTTAATCAGAGACAAGACTTATACTATGCCCATCCAGACTGGTTCCCACCAGGCTGATTCAGACGACTACAATCAAATTGATCAACTGATAAATTCATCCTACGGTTTGCTAAACACCACAATAACAAAGGAAAGGCATGGATTCAAAGTGGATGAAGAGACACTAATTCAACTAGCCAATAATTACCGTTCTCACTGGGACATGAAAAGAAACACTACCAACGGTAACCCGTCTCCTGAAGACGATGAACATAAGATATTGGATTGGAAAGCTCAACCACATAAGAAAAAGACTACGCTAGGTGCTTTAGTTCTTTGTTTAAATATCGGCGTGCCTCCTCCTGAAGCTGAAGCTGAAAAGTATTTAGAACATCCTAAAATTGAAGCGTATATTAATCCAGATGTTTATCTGCAATTTGGTAAAAAAGCATTAGCTGACATGGGTGCAAGTTTAGCAAAGGCTTATGAATTACAATCCTCAAGAACGAAAATCAAACAATGTTTGGACCCATCAGTTGAAGATTTGAAAAGATTCTGTATTAATTTGCGTAGATCAGCTAAAGAAGATAGAATTCTGTTTCATTACAATGGTCATGGGGTTCCTCAACCTACACCCTCAGGTGAAATCTGGGTCTTTAATAAAGGTTTCACTCAGTATATCCCTGTTAGCTTATACGATTTACAAAATTGGATTGGTGCTCCTTGTATTTATATGATAGATTGTTCAGCAGCTGGCAATGTGATTGAAAATAATAAACGATTTATACAAAAGAGAATAGATGATGAAGCCAATCAAAGAGGTGATCCAAATTGTCCTTCTCCTATAGGTTCCTACATTGAATCTTATCAATTTGGTGCTTGTGGATCTGACGAAAATTTACCTATTGATCCAGGTTTACCCGCTGATATGTTTACTTGCTGTATGTCGACTCCTGTTCATATGGGTGTTAAATGGTTTGTTAAGACCTCCCCATTGGCTGAAAATAGAGGATTTGAAAAATTATTTTGTAAAGATGGTGAAATTTACGTTCCTGGTGCTTCAAGTGATAGGAAAACTCCATTGGGTGAATTAACTTGGGTTTTCACCTCTATCACTGATACCCTAGCATGGACAACATTACCTAGACCAATGTTTAGAAAATTATTTAGGCAAGATTTAATGGTGGCTGCTTTATTCAGATCTTTCTTATTAGCTAAAAGAATTATGCCTATGGTTGGTTGCCATCCTATATCTGATCCTCCATTACCTGATGTCAGTGAACACCCATTGTGGAATTCTTGGGATAATGCAATTGACGAATGTCTAACACAATTACTAAAACACAAAGAAGCAAATCCTGATTATGTATTTCCAGAAGATGAAATCGACACTCCATTTTTTCAGGAAGAAATTCCAATGCAAAATAGACCAAATGTTCAAAGGCAAAGACAGCAACAACAACAGCAACAACAACAACAGCAGCAGCAACATCAACATCAACATCAACAGCAATTACAACTTCAATTACAACACAGTGGAGTTATATCTGAAGGACTGAGCTTACATAAAGAAAAAGGCATTTTACAATACGAAAATTTATCTTATTTTGAAGAAAATTTAAATGCATTTGACTTATGGCTACAGCATGGATCTCAGACTAAAGAAGCGCCTTTCCAATTACCTGTTATTCTTCAAGTTTTATTGTCGCAGGCGCATAGAATAAGGGCCCTCACTTTACTTTCCCAATTTTTAGATTTGGGTCCATGGGCAGTTTACTATTCTCTAGGCATTGGTATTTTTCCTTATATTTTAAGACTACTTCAGAGCCCAGCCGCCGAATTAAAACCTGCTTTAACTTTCATCTGGGCCCGAATCATGGCTGTTGAATATAAACATGCTCAAAATGATTTATGCAAAGACAGATGTATCAGTTATTTTATTACATTATTGAATAATCCACACAGACCAAATTCATTCAACAGTAAAGATAGAGAAGTGAACTATGAGGAACAAAAAGCTATGTGTGCCTTCATATTAGCAATGTTTGTCCATGAAAATGAAACTGGAAGAAAATTATGCTTCTCAATCGAATTAATCAAAACTTGCATGCATTATATTGAAAATTCTGAAACCCCAATAGTAAGACAATGGTGTACTTTATTAATTGCTGAATTATTAGCTGATAATCTTGAAGGTGTTTTTAAATTCACTGATGCTGGCTTAACTGATAGATTATTGAAACTGGAACAACCTATTCCTGAAGTTTACGCTTCGATCATTAGAGTTTTCAGCAATATTGTTTTTGTTCCGGTTGAAAATATTGATCCTACTCGTGGTGATGTTAAAGATTTATTGAAAGAACAAGATTGTAAAATTGCCTTTAAACTACTAGAATCGGTTAATGATGGTTCGCCATTAATCAGAAGAGAAATTATTTGTTTTTTCAGTCGCTTTGTTATGAAATATATTCAATTTTTCCTTGTTAGTGCTTTCAGTCAATTAGAAGAAGAAATTACGCTGGTTGATAGTCCTGGTTCTATTAATGACGTTAGAAAAGGCTCTCCTGCTTATGGTTCTGTTTTTGCTTGTGTTTGGAAAGCTCTTCTTATTTTAAGTGAAGATTCTCATGCTGAGGTTAAAGACTATGCCCACCAGGTTGTTGATTATGTTTTCTTGAAATTAAATGATAGTCAGTTAGGCGATGCGTTTGTGGCCATGGAACAATATTTATTACAGAAAAGGTCAGGTCCAGTAGCTGAACCTAATGATACATCCATCACTTTAAAACAATTTGGTGCTACTGTCTCTCCTAAACGTTATGCATCTACTGGTGGTACTAGATTATTACGTGGCCGTACACGTATACAAAGATTACAATCGGCTAATTCATTACCTCCGAAGGATGCCCCCCCTGTTGAAATAAAGGAAAGACACATTCGCACTTCTTCAAGTTCTTCTGATATGTCAATCACTAGCAAACTACTGACTAAGATGTCATTACCAAACCTTCTAAAGGGAATGGGATTTGGTGATGGCTATAATGGTGATGATAATTCAAGTATACGTAAGTTTAAATTATTAACCGGCGCCACGTCTGCCAAACCTGATTATGGTGATGCTCCTACTCCTCACGTTCCGACTTACCATAAACCTGAAAGAATATATGGTAATCCAGTGTTACCTTTAACAAGTGAATTTTTCAAATATAGCGCTGAATATTTCCAAGAGCCACAGATCAGTGATAGCGAGCCAGACCTAGATGGAAGTGAAGATTATGTCAAAAGAATGTGGAAGAAGAATAGAAATGATAGTATTATCCTCGAAACACAAGCCCAAAAGAGTTTAGCATTGACGGGAGATTGGAATAATGAAGTTACTACGTTAGATAATAAATCACCTCCTAAATTAATGAAATTTACACAATTTGATGAATTTTTGGTCACCACAGATGAAAGAGACAATATCACAGTGTTTGATTGGAGAAATCAAAAGCAAGTTGCAAGATTTTCTAATAGTAATCCATTTGGTACCAAAATTACAGACTTACAATTATTAAATGAAGATGATACTCCATCTTTATTAACTGGATCGAGTGATGGTGTTGTTAGAATATACAAGAATTTTCATGATGTATCACAAGTTCAGTTATTAACTTCGTGGATGGCATTACCAGATATGAGACCGTCAGCTGTTTCAATGGGTATCATCAGTGAATGGCAGCAAAGTACAGGTTTATTATTAACTACTGGTGATATTAAATTTATTAAAGTTTGGGATGCATCGGTTGAAAAATGTATTTCTGATATTCCACTAGTTTCACCGTTCCAAGTCACTTCATTAACGTCGGATCAAGTTGAAGGTCATATAGTTGTTGCTGGTTTCCAAGACGGTTCAATTAATGTTTACGATAGAAGAATGGAAGGCAGAACTAATAATGTTAAATCATTTGATTCTAAAAATATGGTCATTCAAAAATGGAAACCAACAAAACCAAAAGATCCAAAGGAGTATAGAAAGGTTAATTCACCAATTAAGAACGTTCACATGCAAAGAGGTGGTACTAGAGAGTTGTTATCTGGTTCGGCAAGTGGTATCGTTCAATTATGGGATATCAGAATGACGGAGCCTGTTTCGAGATTCAATGTGTTTGAAACCAATATGACAAGTACATTAATTCATGAACATGCTCAGGTTTTTGCTTGTGCTTCTAGGGAAGTTGATTTCTATAGTACTAGTGGAGAATTGCTATCTACAATTGGTAATGGAGCCAGTAGTTACGTCAATTCGATGGCTTTACATCCACATAGAATGATGTTTGCTAGTAACTATAGTCAATCCACTGAGATATCTGTGTATGAATGTCTTGACAACAAGCTCAATGATATGGTTTATCTCTGAGTAATTGTTTTATTTAATTTATGTTTTGTACAATACGTACTTCGGTTATCCTTGTCCTAACCAGGCCAGTAACAGCGTAACCTTACTCTCCGAACCGATCTCCGAGAACTAGTCGGCGTTCGCTTTCGCGTAGTTTCTGAAAAATTCAGATTTTGATTTAAACTATAAAGAGAGGTTTGCCTTCTTCCTACTTTTAAAACCTCCAAGAGGGTAAAGACAACCACTTTTATTACATCTTTTGTTACATTCCGTAAACAGATTCTTTCATAGAGAGAATAGAGATAAGAGACCGATTTGCAACTTGTTCACACCATCCTTATTGTCTTCCCCGGATCAAATTGCTCAACAATAAACCAATCTACTTCATCAAATTCAAACACAGACATGTCCATGTCCTCCGAAATAGCTGCTCCTATAGAAGAACCAAACGATTTAATAGTACATAACTCAAATCCACAAATGATAAGTGATCAGAAAATACTCAGCCAGCAACGCTTCCAGATCAACAAACAGCCATCAACTACGACAAGTCGAGGTTCGGATATAACGTTGTCACAAAGAATGATAAGTGCTTGCACTGGAGCCTTCTTGACTTCGTTGGTGGTGACTCCCTTTGATGTGGTTAGAATCAGATTACAACAACAAGAACTTTTATACCCATCTGGCCTTAAAAATACAACTGAATGCTGCCGTAAAGTGTTTTGGGAAGGTGAGCCTGCAAAACCGGCCGAAGCATTTTGCAAATCGAACACGACTTGTGTTCAGGAAGCTAAAATAAACGGAACTTTCTCCGGAATATCTAAAATTGCTGCTAACGAAGGTGTTCCCACTCTATATAGGGGCCTAACGTTAACGTTACTGATGGCAGTTCCTTCTAATGTCGTTTATTTTAGTGGATATGAATTTCTAAGAGATTCTTCACCATTAGCTAATAATTATCCAATTTTAAATCCTTTGTTATGTGGTGCAATAGCCAGAGTTTTTGCCGCTACTACAGTTTCACCATTAGAATTAATTAAAACCAGATTGCAAGCAGTTCCAGCACAATCGTCTTATCAAAAATCATCAGATATAATGAAGATGGTTTTACAAAATTCATTGACAGAAATTAAATCAAATGGTATATTAAGTGTTTTTAAAGGTTTAGAATTAACACTTTGGAGAGATGTTCCATTCAGTGCAATTTACTGGGCTTCGTATGAATTTCTATCTAAAAATCTAAAGAAAACTGAAATGTTTAAGGAATCAACGGATCAAGAATCAAGTCTTAATTCTGCTGTGTTTACAAGATCTTTTTTAAGTGGCTCAACTGCAGGTCTGATTGCTGCCTTTTTCACTAATCCATTTGATGTTGGTAAAACTAGAATGCAAGTTTCGTTAGATGACTCAAAGAAAATGGGCAGCTTGTCCTCTCTAAAGCCTGCCGTTAAAGAATCAATGTTTAGATATATGTTCAAAATTTATTCTCACGAAGGTATAAGTGCACTATTTGTTGGTTTACTCCCTCGTTGTTTAAAAATATCACCTTCTTGTGCTATAATGATTTCTTCTTATGAAGTTAGTAAAAGATTTTTTGCTGACATCAAAAATAACGCTTAATGACTCGCAAATGCAACACTTGTAAATACATATCATCTTTTTCTGCTTAATTTAATTTATTTTATATACTTGCTTACTGCTACATAGTTTAATATATGGGTTTATTAAATCAAACTTTTAATTTTGAAGAAGGTAAAAAGCCAAAAATGTAATAACTATACATAGAACTAATAATAAGAAAACGATATAAATAAACAAACATAAATTAATAATTAGCAAATTAAAAATAAATCAAATTCTACAAAAATCTATTGACTCCAAATATTGGTCTCATTCAGTTTGGAACGTATGATACTTGGAATTCTAACTGAGTATTTACCAGGCAGAGAAATGCTTTGGGAAGAGTCCGGACGTTGTTCATTCATCAAAGTGTATTTTCTACTGTGATTATTGGTAACATTATATGAACAATTCTCTAAGTGTCTAGGTTGTCCATCTTTAGAAGCAAACATCTCACATTCAGGACATTTTGAAGAAGGTTTTTTGATAATATTATTGATGTTCTGATGTTGATCATGTTCAGCAACAGGTTTAATAGAGTTTGAAATAACAGGTTGAACTTGTTCATTTGGCATAATCTTTGGATTTAGATAAGAAGCAGCCTTGTTCTTTCTACTGGTAAGAGTTGGATCAGAAACAAATAATTCATTTTCTTTATTTTCAGAAGTGATTCTTGAGCTAACTGGTTGAATCTTGTCTGGGTCATTATTGCCATCCATCATGTAAGCCTTTCTCAGATTAAACATGACATCTGTATTCAAATATTCAAAGAAATCATTACAACCATTCTTCAGTTCACCAGAATTACTTTGTAAACTTAAAACATAATCTACTAATGAACCTTTTAATGATGTATTGATAGATCTAACTAATTGCTCATAAACAACTTCAATAGTTACATGTAACTCTTCCAATGCTTCTTTTGATAAACTAGTAGCTTGATTTTCACCATTTTTTCTTTCCTGTTCTCTCATATGTTTGAATGTTCTAAGTCTTTTTTGATGTAATTCAGTAGCTTTAATTTCTCTTTGTGAAACATGATTCAATTGTAAATTAATAGCTTCTTCTTTTCTGATCAATTCCTCTTGTTTACTATTTTGGCTTTCAATGACTCTATTAAATTCAACTAAAATTGATTTGTTCTCTTCACTTTGTAATTTTTGGATCCAGTTTGCCATACTCACCAATAATTCGTGCTTTCTTTTCAAAACTTTCTTTTCGGCATTAATAACTTTACGTAATTTATAGCTTACAGAAGCTGCACTTGGAGTATCAGGAGATTTAGCACCGATATATTCTAATGTTTTAATGATAGGAGTAACAATATTAGCAGCAGGATTTAGTGATTGATATGATCCCATTACTGAAGTGGAGTTTAATGATGATAGTGCTGGATTTTGTTGATTGTTATTTCCATTGTTGAAATTAGAAGAGTTCTGTAAAGGGCTTGAATGAAGGGACGTGGAAACCTCCATGGGGTATTTCGGATTCATAAACATGGTAATTGGAAAAGTGGAGGTAATTTTGGAAAATCAGGCTTTCGTATGGTAAATAAACTAGGAAAAAGAGAGACATCTCTTTGTGGTAGATGTTTGAATTAGGCGCCAAATCAGGTGCTACCACGAAACAAGAGCACTCGCTCTCACTTACTCATGCTCCATTTACACGTACTTCTGCAAATAATACATTCATATCACTTTATATGAGAATTCTAATAGCTTAAATTAGAAGTTATATACTGGTGTGAATCAGTGAAATAAGTATGAAGGGTCTTTTTAGGGTTTCTTACTGCTTATGAGGTAAATAAATATGGATTACCACACAATAGTAGGCGGTCCACATACAAAAGGTCTATTGAAGAGTAATAGGGGTTGCCTAATTAGGAAGGCACAAAACGACGTACCGACTCAGGTTTGCGTCGATGGCGGTTCTTATTAAGGACTATCAATTAATTAATCCACTTAATTTTCGATCAATAAAACAATTTGATCAAGATTATTTGATTAAATTACAAATCAAAGCATTCAGTCGTATACCGATATAACAACAACTACACCACATCATGTCGTCTGAACTAGATTGGACAAATATCCCAAAGGATCTATGTCCAGTTTGTAAAACTGATAAATATCTTTCACCAGAGATTCAATTCAAGATCAACCCAGAGTGTTATCATAAAATCTGTGATTCATGCGTCGATAGGTTATTTTCATTGGGTCCTTCTGAATGTCCTTATCCAAATTGTAATAAGATTTTAAGAAAAAATAGATTTAAGACTCAAATTTTTGATGATATAACTGTTGAAAAAGAATGTGATATAAGGAAGCGTGTTATCAGTGTCTATAACAAAACTGAACAAGATTTTAAAACTTTAGATGAATATAATGAATATTTAGAAGAGATCGAGGAGATTGTTTATAATTTAACCAATAAAATTGATGTTGAAGCCACTAATGAAAGATTAGATGAATATTCTATTATTAATAAACAATCAATCGAATTAAATAATTCAAGACAAGATCAAGAATATGAAAAGCATATTAAGCTTAAAAAACTTAATAGACTACTTAAGATTGACAAAAACAAGTTACTAAAGGAATTACAGGATGAAAAAGATAAATTAAAAAAGCAGAAACAAAAAGAAACAATCGATAAATTACAAAACTCATCAAATGGTAATGCTGCTGATAATATTATTAAACAAGTTGAAGATTCTATACCTGATTTAGAGGTGGAATATGAAAAGAAGATGGCGGAGTTGGAAAAGAATTTTGAAATACAAAAAGATGCTATAATGAAGGGCCAAGATCACCAACTAAAGAAAGAAAAGGAAGCACCAGTAATACCGTTTACTCCATTTAATGGTGACCGTTTACTTGAATTACCTTATAGATTTGACACAGATCGTTACAGAGATCCTTATCTATTAAAATTGGTTGGTAATGTTCAATATGCAGCTTCTGGTTTTAAGATTGAACAGTACTTCGAAAGATCGTTAAATAGTGCATTCACTGGATTGGATTGTATAATTGAGGATGAAAAGATGGAAGTTTAAATATCTATATTTTTGATTACTAGCATAGAAACTCTGCATTTTTTTATATAGCGTTTAAAAACCTGTAATAATACGATTTAATGTCTTAAAAACTTACTTTTGTAAGGAATAAAGAGTTCCGGGCCACATATCTATCAGCGAATTGATCAATGAACCAGATTTCTTCGGAGATTTTGTAATCTTTACTTCTCTCTTAATTATCTGGAACACTCCTTAACACCATCAACGATAAAACATCATGACTAAGGCAGATCAAGGAATTAAGGTTGCCTTTGTTTGCACAGGTAACATGTATGTACATGTCAATTCATCTGAGCCAGGCTAGGCCAAGCAAACTACTAACACTTAATTAATAGTTGTCGTTCACCAATGGCAGAAGCGGTTTTCACAAGCCTGGTTCAAGATAAAAAGTTACAAGATAAAATAACCAAAATAGACTCATTTGGTACAGATGCATATCATGTTGGCCAAGATCCAGATTATAGAACTCAGGAAGTTTGTGAAAAATATGGTGTTCCAATAGCACATTACGCTCAACAAATTAGAAAGAAACATTTTGATGAATTCGACTATATTATTTGTATGGATAAGTATAATTTAAGATCGTTAGAAAGAAAGAAGCCAAAGGATGCCAAAAAAGGTGATATTTATCTGTTTGGTAATTGGAGAGAAGATAAGAAATTTGATATAATTGTTGATGATCCATATTATGGTGGCAAAGATGGTTTTGAAATTTGCTACAGACAGTGTATTCACTTTTCTGAGGTTTTCTTCAAAAGAGAATTAGATGTTTCTGCTTAAGTTAATGGTAGACTTTTATTTGTTTTGGGAATTTTTTAGTATTTTGTTTTTTTCTTTTTATTTACAGTTTTTTGTTTCTTGAGAAAATATCAAATGAATTACGGGTGCTTTTTTTCTTTGTTCAATAAAGTTATATTAATTGTACATGTACCTGTGAAGATATATAAGTAGAAGATCAAACCAGAAAACGAGGAGACATGCCAAAAAAGATAAGGCAATAACCAGGTTAATAAAGCAACAAAACATCATCAAGAATTGTAAAAAAAAAATAAGATAAGAGTAAAAGGAGGCATCAAATGTTAATAAAAAATGAGTTTAACAAGGAACAAATACATTTTAAAGAAAAGAAATCTGGTAAAAACGCAAGAACAAACAAATAGGTAAAATTATAACACCATTAAAAATAATAAATAAAGAAAAAAGTCAAAAGTTAGATTCTTGAGCAGCATCATCAAAAGTAAAGTTATCTTTTCTTCTAACCATCCAAGTATCCTTATAATCAAAATATTTCCAAGTATTTTGGACATCACCAGCAATTGGAGAAGCAGGCCCAGTTTCAGTTTCTTCAGGGTGACACCAAATCTGTAAATCTTTATGATATTTCCAACCCCTTTTACTTAATTCTTTAGAAGTGATATATTGTAAATAATCACCACCATCATTCTTACTATCTTTTAGATTATTAAGGTTCGTAAACTGAGACTTGTATTTTTGATTGTGATAATAAAAACAATATGCTAATGTGTCAACTTCTAAATTCTTTAGTAATTTAGTAGATCCGATAATATCAACTGCTGGTTCCATCGGAAATGAGGGTTGTGTAACAAATTGATTTGTAGGTCTATAATTCTTTGGCTTATCTGAGTCGTAAGAATCGGGACAATTAAGAAGAGAAGATTCTAATTGGGGGTATATAGAGTCTAATTCAGGAAGTTTCAATTGATACCAAGGTTGATGCAGTTGTGTATCTTTCTGTTTCTTACCATTTGGAACATTACTATTACTAGATTCTTCTTTACTAGAAGCTGTCTTATCAGCCAGCCTATCTTTAGCTGCTTCTAATGATCTCATATAATCTTGGAACCCTTCTGGTAAATTGGAATAAATCGAAGAATCTAAAAATGTAAAATCGGATGGAATAGTCGTTTCTTCCCTTGATATCTGTGATGTGCCTAATGATGCTTCCTTTTGAGAACTTGATGATGTACCCACTAAATTTTGAGACGATGAATTTGAATTAATTTCTTGACCTGGAGATGATGCCATAATTGGTTCTGCTTTTGGAACAATTGGAGAAGGAGTAGTTGTGGCAGTAGCTGTAGATGTTCCGTTCTTTTCATGATGATGACTATTAGCTCCATGAACAGCAGCAGAAACCACAGATGCATAGCGCAACTTGGGTGTTCCAACAGGAGTCGCTGGCTTTAAGCCACCATTCAAGAAAGTTGAAGCAGTGGTAGCTTGTATTCCAGAAGCCAGAGTAACATTCTTAGGTTTAGGAGAATTGCTTTGGGAAAGAGACAATTGGGAAGCCAATGTTTGAGCTACTGTAGGATGATCATTAGATGAAGCCTGAGTTGTAGATGGTCTTGAATCACTTATAGAAACTTTTCTCGACGAAGTAGATTTATTGTCTTTATCTTTATTCGTACTCAAAGAAGTAGTTAAAACATTAGGCACATAAGGGACATCATCATCAAACGTAGACTCTTTAGGCTTTACTTGAGGAATAACTTTCTGATCTTCATTAATGTCATCTAAACCTAATTCATCATAAAATGTTTCATCCTCTATGAAATCATCGTCTTGATTTGAATCTACATAATATTCAATATCTTCTCTTATGCTGTTAACTTGATCTATATCCAAATTATCATTTTCCAATAATCTTAAAACAGTTTCTAGTTTGTCGATATGGAATCTATGGCTTTCAGAAGTTTCGTTCAATTCATCAATTTGACGTTGTTTGGCAGCATCTGACTTTTTTCTTTTCATGGAAGCATATATCTGATCTATTTCTGCTTCCACAGCTTCATCTTGTCTTTGCAATTCCTCTATCTGACTTTGAAGAAATTCGGAACATTCGTCTTTTTCCTGTTGTCTTGGATTCACTCTAATATCTTCGGCAGTAGCTAGAGCTTCATTTGAGAAAGCTTTAGTTTTCATGATCTTTTCAACTTCCTTGAATCTTTCCATTTCTTGTTCAATCAGTCTTCTATGCTCCAGTAATTGTTTTTTATCCTTTACTTCATTTCCAGATAACCAATTCTTAATTTGTTCTCTAAACCTTTGTAACCTTTTAATTTCTTTCTTTAAATCATTCTCCAGCTTTTCTTTTTGAGATTGGTTATCACAATCCTGGAGTTTATCGTATATGAAGTCAAACTCATCCATTCCTTCTTTGACTTTCTTAAAGACACGATCGATCTCTCTGTGATAGTAAAGACAAAAAATGGTGTTAAGGTTAGTAGAAGTCATGGGCTGAGAACCAAGACAAGGGAATTGTTTCCAGATGAAAATACATACTGCTGTAGTTTTCTCTGCGACATTTTGTAATAGTGGACGGGAGGATAGGCATATATCTGTGTTTGTCGAGACAGGGGAATGGAAATGGAGAATTCTAGTAGTTGTTTCTGAGATGGTTTTACTTTTGATGTTGGACGAAATTCGAATAGCTCGAATCAGCTTGTGGCACGGCACCCAGTGTGACAGACATCGTGACTAATGCACGTGATCCAAATCCGGTCCGCCACCGGATTTTCTTTTTGCAATATAGTCAAAAGAGTCACCGACCGGGGATCTTGAAAATTATGATCAGGGATACTGAAATAGCTGAACATACCTTAACTTATCTCCTTTCAACTCTCTTCGATCACACAGGTGTCTGACCAGCTCAATCACACAATGGCCAACAACTTGCAATCTTGGGTATCCTTGCTGGACACTCCTACTCTTAACGTATTACCTTTGGACTATAATAGACCTGCAAATGGAAGAATCATTGAGCAATCTCACTCTGTTAAATTAGGTACTTCTTCTGATTTTATTACCAACTTATCTATCTTTGCTGCTCTGATCTATAGACTAACTGGGGATGATGATATCACAATTGCCACTGATAATGAAAAAAAGGAATCTTTTGTTATCAGATTATCAATTGATCCAACTAAAACTTTCAAAGAGTTTACTGAATTCGTTAAATCTGTGTATTCAGACTTATCGTCTAAGGTTGTTCCAATTAATGATATTGGGAAAGCTTTACAATCCTCTAAGAAGTTGGAAACCCCTCCTGCCTTATTCAGAGTGTCTTTCCAACATCAAAGACCTTCTGAACAATTATCTACTTCTGTTCAAGGCTCTCTAAGAGATATGGCTATTTTCCAAGAGGAAGATGGTTCTTTAAACATCTTCTATAACTCTTTGTTATACACCGATGACAGAATAGCTATTTTAAGTGAACAGTTCAACCAGTTTGCTTCTGCTGCTAAGAAGGATCCTTCATTAGCTATATCTAAATACAATTTAATCACTCCTTCTCAAAGAGCTGTTTTACCAGATCCAACAGTTGATTTAGATTGGAGTAATTTTAGAGGTGCTATTCAAGATATCTTTAGTGATAATGCTGATAAACATCCAGAAAGAACTTGTGTTGTTGAAACTGCTTCTTTCATGCAAGCTGGTGCTAAAGACAGAGTTTTCACCTATAAACAAATTGACCAAGCTTCTAATATCGTCGGTAACTATTTAGTCAAAACAGGTATTAAAAGAGGTGATGTGGTTATGATTTATGCTTATAGAGGTGTTGACTTAATGGTTGCAGTTATGGGTGTGTTGAAGGCAGGTGCTACTTTCTCTGTTATTGACCCAGCTTATCCTCCAGCTAGACAAACTATTTACTTAAAAGTTGCTGACCCTCAAGGTATTATCGGTATCAAGAAAGCTGGTATTATTAGTGACTTGGTTGAAGATTACATTAAAGATGAATTAAAGGTTATTACTAGAATTCCAAACTTAGAGATTCAAGATGATGGTTCTCTACACGGAGGAGTCACCTCAGCTGGTAGTGAAGATGTTTTGTCTGCTTACGAACAATATAAATCACAAAGAACTGGTGTCATTGTTGGCCCTGATTCTAATCCAACCTTATCGTTTACTTCTGGTTCTGAAGGTATTCCAAAGGGTGTTTTAGGTAGACATTATTCCTTAGCTTATTACTTCCCATGGATGGCTAAGACCTTTGGATTAAGTGAAAAGGATAAATTTACCATGCTTTCTGGTATTGCCCATGATCCAATTCAAAGAGATATGTTTACTCCATTATTTTTAGGTGCTCAATTGTTAGTTCCAACTGCTGATGATATTGGTACTCCAGGTAAATTGGCTGAATGGATGGGTCGTCATAATGCTACTGTTACTCATTTAACTCCAGCTATGGGTCAATTATTGTCTGCTCAAGCTACTGCTGAAATTCCATCTTTACATCACGCTTTCTTCGTTGGTGATATCTTGACCAAGAGAGATTGTTTAAGATTACAAACTTTAGCTGAAAATGTTTCCATTGTTAATATGTATGGTACCACTGAAACCCAGAGAGCAGTTTCTTATTTTGAAGTTGCTTCCAGAACAAAAGATGCTAGATTCTTGGAATCTCAGAAAGATGTTATGCCTGCAGGTAAAGGTATGTACAATGTCCAATTGTTAGTTGTCAATAGAAACGACACCACTCAAACCTGTGGTGTTGGTGAAGTTGGTGAAATTTATGTCAGAGCTGCTGGTTTAGCTGAAGGTTACAGAATGAATGATGACTTGAACAAACAAAAGTTCGTTACCAATTGGTACACTAAACCAGACGAATTTATCGCCAAAGACAAATCATTAGATAAGGGTGAGCCTTGGAGACAAGTTTGGAAAGGTCCAAGAGATAGACTATATAGAACTGGTGATTTAGGTAGATATTTACCAGATGGTAATTGTGAATGTTGTGGTAGAGCTGATGATCAAGTTAAGATTAGAGGTTTCAGAATTGAATTAGGTGAAATCGATACTCATATTTCTCAACATCCGTTAGTTAGAGAAAACGTTACTTTAGTGAGAAGAGACAAGAATGAAGAGCCAACCTTAATTTCTTATATCGTTCCAAAAGTTACTCCAGAATTAGAAAAATTCAAATCAACATCAGCTGAAGTTGATGACTTAGATGATCCAATTGTTAAAGGTTTGTTAATATATAGAGAATTAATCAAGGACTTGAAAGCTCATTTAAAAAAGAGATTGGCCAACTATGCTATTCCAGCTATTGTTGTTCCAATGGCCAAGTTACCATTGAACCCTAACGGTAAAGTTGATAAACCAAAATTACCATTCCCTGATACCGCCCAATTAGCTGCAGTTGCCAAATTCACTCAACAAGATCAACCAGAAGTTGAATTCACTGAAACACAAGGTAAAATTAGAGATTTGTGGTTAGACGTGTTACCTAATAGACCAGCTACTATTAACCCTGATGATTCATTCTTTGATTTAGGTGGTCATTCTATTTTAGCCACTAGAATGATTTTTGAATTAAGAAAGAAATTAAACGTTGAAGTTCCATTGAATACTATCTTCAAGTTCCCAACTATTAGTGCGTTTGCTAACGAAATTGAAAAGGTTGTTAAAAACGATGATTTTGAATTAGCTGATGGTAAAAACAATGCTGAAGGTTCTAATGAGGAAGAGAAAGTTGATTATTATCAAGATGCCAAGGACTTGATTTCTGAATTAAAGGCTAAATACCCAACTAAAGAATCAATTGACAAATCTGAACAAATTAATGTTTTCGTTACTGGTGCTACTGGTTTCTTGGGTTCTTATATCTTAAGAGATTTGTTAAGTAGAAATTTGAACATTAAAATCTGGGCTCACGTTAGAGCTAAAGATGAAACTGCTGGTTTACAAAGATTGATTAAAACAGGTAAAACCTATGGTATCTGGAACAACACTTGGGAATCTAAGATCAGGGTCGTTTTAGGCGACCTATCTAAACCAAAGTTCGGCATGACTGAAGATAAATGGACCGAATTAGCTAAATCTGTTGACACAATTGTTCATAATGGTGCTTTGGTTCATTGGGTTTATCCATACTCTAAGTTAAGAGATGCCAATGTTATTTCAACTGTTAACGTTTTAAACTTAGCTGCTGAAGGTAAACCAAAATACTTTTCTTTTGTTTCATCCACTTCAACAATTGACGTTCCACATTATGTTTCTTTATCTGATAACTTAGTTGAAGCAGGTAAGAATGGTATTCCAGAATCTGATGATTTGTTAGGTGCCGCTACAGGATTAGGTACTGGTTATGGTCAATCTAAATGGTCCGCAGAACACATCATTAGAAAAGCTGGAGAAAAGGGTTTAAGAGGTGCTATTATCAGACCTGGTTATGTTCAAGGTTCAAGCACGACCGGTGCTTCCAACACTGATGATTTCTTATTAAGAATGTTGAAAGGTGTTGTGGAAGTTGGTCAATATCCAGATATCAACAACACAGTTAATACAGTTCCGGTCGATCATGTTGCTAGAGTTGTTGTTTCTTCTTCTTTACATCCACCAAAATCTGCTGATAAGATTAATTTACCAGTTGTTCAAGTTACTGGCCATCCAAGAATTAGATTTAATGAAATGTTAAGCTCATTAGCTAAGTATGGTTATGATGTTACCAAGGCCAATTACTTACCATGGACAAAAGCTTTAGAATCATATGTTATCGATGGTTCTAATGATAGTGCTTTGTATCCATTATTACATTTTGTCTTAGATAATTTACCACAAGATACCAAAGCTCCAGAGTTAGATGATGCCAATGCAGTTGAGGTTTTGCATGAAGATGCTAAATGGAACTCTGATGGTAAGGACTACTCTAACGGTGCTGGTATTACTTTTGAAATCATGGGTGTTTACATTAGATACTTAGTTGAAATTGGTTTCTTACCTGCTCCAAAGAGTCAAGGTGAGTTCAAATTACCTGAAATTGAACTTTCTGAGGAATCATTGTCGTTAATCAAATCTGGTGCTGGTGCCAGAACAAGTGCTAATTAAAGAGATAATTTGGATTGTTTCTTTAATCTAATTTGTTCTTATGGTTGGAACATTCTTCCAACTTTCTATTATTCTTTATTTTGCCTTCTGGCTTTTTTTTATTAATCATCTCTACATTTATATTAAGGTTACATTTTAATAAATATTTATAATCATATCATTCTTTTGAATATTTAACTTTAACAGTAGTGCTATATGCATGACATTAATAAATAAAAATAAGAAATAAAATAAATACATGAACTGAAAATAAAAAAATGCTAGCCTCTAAACAATTCTTCGATAATTTTATCACCTTTGATAGTCTCCTGAACAATACCTTGAACATGATGGGGTAAGACTCTGCCATACCAGATAACGTCTCCATTTTTCTTAAAAATTAATACATTACCTGCATAAACATGACCACCAATATGAGAAATGATACCAACTTTAACTTTACCTTCGCCGTCACCCAACAGGCCTTCTTTTGACAAGGCCGCTTCAAACTCATTCTTGATTAATGGAGCTAGTTTACCACATCTAATATCTCTCTTTGTGTGGCCACAAATCAAAACATAATCTTGATCAATAGGTTTAACATCGAAACTACTTTTCAATTCTTTTTGCACTTCAGCTAATTCGACCAAATCTGGGTTAGTTTCGCTCTCATCAGCCATGGGCCTGAAATATCCCATCATGAATTCTTCCACTGAATCATTTGGAACTTCAATCAATAGTCCATCAGGGTACAAACCTAACAACGTCTTGTCACTTTGATTCCCATCAATTATGAAACCCTCGTTCAAATCAGTCATACTTACAAGACACGGATAATAAGGATCTAAAATATCTCGTTTATGGCTCTGGATCTCAGAAATGATTGTACCTGGGAACATTTCAAATCGACTTGGCCAGTTATTGTAGTCTGAATCAGTGGTGGAAAGCACAATTGCATGCTTCCAAGGATGTGATTTAGTGTTTCGTAGTGGTTTTTCGGTGTCTAGTTGTTTGTTTCTGGGAAACTCTGGGATTTGGCAAAATGTACAGCCTGTGTCTTCTATTGGTTCTGGACATTTGCTTGTGAATTGGTAATCTTTTTTAAAGTTGTTTAGAGTGACTTTGGTCGTATGTAGCAATCTTTTGGAGTTTTGGAGTCCAAGTTGAGGAAAGAGTCGTATAGGAATCATTATTAACTTTAAATATAAAGAAGTGAATAATATAGAATATGGGAATTAAAGAAGGGTTGGATCTGGCCTGTATTTATACAAATAAACCAGTGAAAATGAATTGCAACGAGTTGGAGCGTCCGACTCGGAGAAACCAGCCGGAGAAACGCTTTCTCGGCCAGATGCAGACGGTTACAACGAGCTAGGGATTTACAAGACTTAAAAACCATTAACGTTTATTTTATTCACTCGTCTACTCTAAACTAAACTAAACTATAAAGCTCCAGAAACAGAATCAGCAGAAACATCCTTATAAATATCGAATCTTCTTTGGGTGGTGATAGGAATATTAGTTCTGGCCTCAACAATTTGATCTGGTTTCAATTCACAATAAACAATTTCTTCACCATGACCAGCTTCAACCAAAACGTCACCATTAGGATCAACAACCATCGAATGCCCATATGATTGATATCCACCGGCTGGGTTTCTAGCTGGAGAACACATAACGATATAAACCTGATTGTCAATTGCTCTAGCCACAGCAAACTTGGTCCAGTATTTTGGTCCAGTGACAGTATTAAACGCACCTGGATAACACATAATACCAGCACCCTGTCTTGATGCAATCATAGCTAGTTCTGGAAATCTGATATCGTAGCAAATAGCCAAACCGATCTTACCAACGTTGGGCAAATCGTAAACTGTAGCTTTGTTACCTGGTTTTAAACTGATCGATTCTTTGAAAGTCATCTTACCTGGGATATCAATGTCGAATAAATGGGCCTTTCTGTGTTTACCCACAATTGTACCATTAGTGTCAAAAGTCAATGAAGTATTGTATAGGTTTCCATCATCACCTAATTCTGGAAATGAACCACCGATAATGTTGACTTTGTTTTCTTTAGCTAGGGTGGATAAAAATGTGGTTGTTTCACCGCCTGGGATTTCTTCACAGTAGTTCTTGAATTGATCAACTGCATATGGTGAATTGAAGCATTCTGGCAACACCAAAATATCAGTGTCCGGCTGTTTCTTTAGTGCATTCAATGCAAACTCCTTTGCTTTGGTTAGGTTGGCCTGTTTGTCTGACCCAGCGTGGAATTGCAGTAGAGCGACCTTGGTGTTTTTTGTTAATAGTGTCATTGCTTGTTTGATGGACATGTAGAAGAGGAAGAGGAGCACAAGAAGGAGAACAACGCTGAACCGTTCAAAGTTGTGAGAAACAGTACAGATATGACTAACTTCCAATCAAATCGCAGACGGCTATCTTCCGCTTAGTTGATCAACGGAGGTGCGACTCCACAATTTCCTAACTGCGAATCTGCGATTTTACGTGTGATTAAGCAATAAGCAGGTACGTGAAAAAAGAATGAAAAACAAGCTTTAATTTCGATCTAGGTTATATAGAATATAAAATATAGAATTTAGAATACAGAACTCAGCCCATGCTTTAGATAAAGGTTGGAATTTCAGCACCCCAAGTCCATGGATCATTGAATCTTAAACCAATATCTAAAGAGCTGATAGAGTCCAATTCTGCTTGAGTTAAATCGAAATCATTAATTTCCAAGTTCTGAATTAATCTTTCCTTCTTGTTGGATTTTGGAATGATTAGTAAACCTCTTTGAGTTGCCCATCTTAATAAAACTTTGGCGGTGGAAACGCTATGTTTATCAGCAATTGATTTAACTGTTTCATGTTGGAATAATGAGACTGCATTCTTAGCATCTTTACTATCTAACTCAATAAAAGATTGAGGACCAAAACTGGAATAAGCAGTGATGGCAATACCCTGATCTTGGACCCATTTAATTAATCTTGGTTGAACCAAGTATGGGTGATGTTCAATTTGTAATAAAGCTGGCTTGATAGTAGCACCTCTTAATAAATCTTGAATCAAAGGACCTGAAAAGTTAGAAATACCAATAGATTTAACTAAACCGTCGTTAACCAGACCTTCCATTGCTTTCCAAGTAACAGATAATGGAACATCTTCAAATTCCCAGCCGTTTGGACCACAATAGAATCCAGGTGGGTATTTTTCTTCAATTGGCACAAATTTTTGAGCAATTGGGAAGTGAATGTAGTAAATATCAATGTAATCTAAGCCTAAATCACCCAAAACTTTGTTAATAGCTTTCTTAACGTTGTTTGGATGGTGGAAATTGTTCCACAATTTAGAAACGACAGTCAATTCTTCTCTTTTAACAATACCGTCTGTAATTGCCTTTTTGATACCTTGACCAACTTCCTTTTCATTACCATAATCCATGGCACCATCAAATAATCTGTAACCCACCTTGATTGCATCATAGATTTGTTGGGCACAAGTGGCATTATCGACTTTCCAGCAGCCGAAACCGATTTGAGGAATACTGATACCGTTGTTTAGTTTGATTAGAGCAGACATAGTAGTAGCAATTGTGTCAATTGAATTGAGATAAAGTGAGTAGTAGAAGTAGAAGGAAAAGAGGCCAGCTGGAAAGAAGAAGATCCAGATCAGGGGAAGTCTGGGGTTTTTATACTCGACTCGAATTCACGAGAAGGGTGGCAGGTATTTACGACGGGATGAGAGTTTGCACGGAGACGGGGCCGTTTCTATGATTTACGGGACCTCACCATCGTATTTCTAGGTGCGATTGAGGGCCCAAGGGTTACAGTGAAGGATAGTGACGTTACAGTTGCTGGACCGGGGTAATATACCATATCTGTAACAAGGTCCTACCATAACCCAACCCAATCTCCTTTAATTCACCTAAAGCTTCTTAACACACACACTAAATTACGTAATTGGAGTATCGGAATATCTGGTGTATGGGTTCAAAAAGTTAGGAATATTATCCGGTGTACCGGTGAGTTCTATTGGGCTTACGTTTTAGCTGGCTGGAGCAATCTCAGTGATAAGTGGCAAGCTGGTTAACATTTTTAAGATCTCTTCCTTCCTTGCATTTACTCTCATATCAGATCTCCTATAATGCCTGCTACCAATAATACCCAATTCAGAGATAACCCTCCCGCTTACTCTCCTTACAGCGATACCGTCTTTTCACAAAGAGATGGTGATTATGATGATGAAGACCCTCCAGAATACGAATATACTTTTGAAAAACCGAAAGTGCCACAAGAATCTGAAAAATTTGAAGAATCTTTTAAGATTGAAAAACCAACTTATAATGATAAGTTCTTTACTTTCACTTTCCTAGCTACCGTGTTCATATTTATCTGGATGGCTCAATATGCATTTAAAGATTTACTGCAAAATAAGTCTGTCTTTTCAGCTACTGCAACAATTACTGATGACGATGATATTGTTGATCCAACCGGTAAAATTGAAAGAAATAAACATACTTTGTTATACCTAATTGGTTTATGTGTTGGTGTACCAACTGTGAGTGCAGTTGGAATGCTAGCTTTAGCTTATGTTGCTCCAATGTTTTTCGTCTTTTTAGGCTTCTTATTAATTCCGCTATCACTTTTTGGTATTGCATTCACATCATTGGTCACTGGTGCCATCTTTCCAGCTATCATGTTTTTTGTCTTTGGTTTTTTGATGGTGATGTTTTTATTCAACAACTACAATAAGTTAAGTTTCACTGGACTAATGTTTAAAATTGTCATCGAAGTGATGTCTTTATATCCTTCGACTTTAGTTGTCTCATTATTGAGTTCAGCTTTCTCATGCTTGATTGGATTTACCTATTTTATTTTAGCATCTGGTATTTTCTTGGATAGAATTAAAAAAGACGATGCAGACTGTCCTCATCAAGAAGGTAATGACGTTTGTGTCTCTAATACATCAACTGGTATCTCCATCTTCGTTTTATTTGTGGGTTATTACATTTTTGAAGTGTTGGCCAATTTCACTCATGTTGTTATTAGTGGTATATTCGGTACTTGGTACTTCTTCCATAATTCAGCTTTAAAGCCACGTTTACCTGCTTGGGGTTCTTTTAAAAGAGCACTAACTTATTCATTTGGCAGCATTTGTTTTGGCTCTTTGATTGTCTCCGTTGTTAAAACCTTGAGAGTTACTTTACAACTGTTGAAAAATAAGGTACAAGATAGAAGATACAGAGATTCTCAAGATGGTAATAGTGCGGATGCTGCGCTAATGTGTGCTTTATATTGTATTTTGACAATTTTAGAATTCATTGCACAAGAAGCTGAATACTGGATTAAATGGTTCAATAAATTTGCTTATTCATATCTAGCATTATATGGTAAGGACTATAGAAGTTCTGCTAGAGATACCTTTGAAATTTTGAAATTTAAAGGTATTTTAATCTTGATCACTGACTCTTTAATTAATTCAACCTTGACTTTCTATTCAATATTGGTCGTGTTGGTTAGTTCAGGACTTTATTACTTAGGTTATACCTCAATTCCAAGATTCCAAGAACTATCATCTGAGTTTTTGATCATCGGTTTTGTTTTACAGATTTTATTGTCTTATTTCATTACCAAGATTACATTGAATTCAATTAATTCGGGTTTCATCACTTTCTTGATTGCGCTGTGTATCAAGCCTGAAATCTTTGAAGAAAACTACCATGATTATTTTGTTAAACTGGCAAATTATTATCCTGAAATCTCACATACTCTAAAAGTCCCATTCCCAGACAATAATTAAAATTACCCGACCCTCCTGTTTTTATTCACTTTTTTCGCATATATATTATTTTTCGCCCTTATTACTAGTCTTGTTTACCGTACGTATATCTTTCTTTATTATTTACTATTTTCTTATTTTTTATGTATATAAATTCCGATTTTTATTTATTCTACTTATCTTTCTATTGTCTTTTTTTAATATAGTAGAGTGTTTCTTCAAACCTCTTTTTCTTTTTGGTCCTTCATATGATTATTGCTCTTAGTATCTAAATTAAACTAAAAGATTTTTGAACAAAACAAAATACGCAATGACGGAAAATTCATAACTTTAAAGACTTATGTACATTTTTTAAGAAAACTATAAGAAGTTAAAAGCAAAATTAAACCATCAACTAATCAAAAATAAATAAGGTAACAAAAAGCATATATCATCTATACCTTCTACGAATGAGGTGTGCTCCCTCTACTACCTCTAACAGACTTAACTCTACCATTACCACCCTCTGCATGACTACCAGTCCCAAACCCATGATGATGCGAATTGAATTGTTTCTGTCGTTCACCCAAAATACCATTCAAATTCCCAATATAATTCTCCATGAACAGGTTTTCCTCATTAAGGTTGTTCAATCTAATTGAATACTCCTTCAATTCGTTTGTGATTGACATTGATTTCAATTGTTTGAACAGGCCCTTTGATTCCGTTTGAAGAATTTCGTGTCTTTTGGTTAGGGCCAGTAAGCCAGATGATAGTTCCGCCGCTTCGGACGACTTGGCTTGGTAAGTTGTTCTTAGTAAGTCGTTTGCAGTGGATTTGGCAGTGATTTCAGATTGTAGTTTGGTGATTTTTGATTTTAAATCACCGATTTCAAGGTCCAATTTATTACTGTATGTATTTCTGGTGTCATTAACAACATCAGCTGGTCCTTCCTCATCTTGTTTATTTGAAGTCACTATTTGCTTATACTGTTCAACCCTTTTGTTCAATTTTTCAGAAATGGTACTTAAATTCTCATTATCTAATTTCAACTTATCAGACTGTCTAGTCAATCCTTCAATTTTAGTTTTTGAACTTTGTAAATTTTTGAAAAACTCACCAATCTTCACATTCTTCAATTCCATTTCCAATTGTCTTTCTGAATCATCTTCACGTAATTTCAGTAATTCTGATTGTTTTCCATCGATAGAATTCAACACTTCTTGGAATCTATTGTAAACCAAGTCGGCTAAGTAATGTTGATAATCTCTAAAGATCAGCTGGTCGGAAATATCGATGTCTTCTACGGTCTCAAGTTTAACTTTCTTAGTTGCAGAACCATTTTCAGTGAAATTGTCACAATACGACTTGTTATAGTATTGATACTGTTGTAAATCGTAAACTTTCAAGAATTGCAAATTGATCAATGATTTTTCAAATTTTTCAGTTAAATCGTTTGGAATTATTAGTTCTGGTAAACTTAAATCAAATGGATATTCTAATTTATTAGAATCTAAAATCCAATCGGTCAATCCGTCTAGGCTTTCAAAATCTTGAGAAACGTATTTGACATCATCGGTTCTATTGACTATGATTAATTGAGTTAATAATTTCAAATAATTTAAATCTGTTGAATCAGGGGTGTTTAGAACATTTTCAAAATATTCAATGGAATTCAAAACAATAGGCTTAATTATTGGGATTGAAAAATTAGTCGAAACTTGTTTTAATTTTGAATCTAATGAAATAATTAAATCACTTTTCAATTCTTCAAATTCAATTAAATTTTTCAATTGATTCGAAACAATCAAATAAACTGATATTTTTTTATTATTGCTCTTAGCCTTTATTTTTTCAAATAATGGATTATTCTTGGAAATTCTTGGTGTGTATTCATCCCCATGTTTAAGTCTACTCCCTCCTGCTGATGTAGTTGAAGTAGACATGGATGAACTAGGAACACTATTATTAACAAAAGTTGACACAGAGTTAGAATGACTATGGCCATAATTACCACCATTTCCATTAGTGTTATTGGTGCTATTGTTTGTAGTGGACGAACTGCTGCTGCTTTTAGCTCTACCTTTTGATTCATTGGATTTAACTCCTGGAGATTTCTTTTTTCTTCCTTGCTTTCCTTTAGTAGTCTCACTTTTAGGCTTTCTACCTTTCTTAGCACCAACTTTACCAGAACCTGCAGATTGACTTGGGGTATGTTCCTTAATAGGTAATTCATCATCACTTTCTGGAGAGTCCTTATTGAAATTGAAAGAACCGTGATGTTCATAATATAAAGAAGAGCCACTGAATCTATAATACTGTAAACCACTCTTACCTATTAATATACTCTCAATTAAGTCTAACTCCTGAGATGTGGCAGCTGTAATAATGACATTTTTAGATTGTTTGCGCTGAATCAACTTATTTAAAATATCATCTAATCGCTTATACTTAAATGAACAAGAATAAATATTCTCTTTTGCATCCAGCAATAGCAAATTCTTCGGGATATAATGATTCACCAATAACGTAGAATGGTTCATTATTTGTTTAACATTCGAAGTAAACAACTCAAGCATCGATTGGGCATTCAAAATTTCATTGAAATGATCATTGACGGCATCTCTACTTATTTCTTTTTCGTCTTCAGTTTCAGTTTCATCACCACCATCATTGACATCGTCAACATCCATTGGTTCTTCATTGATTGACGAGAATATTTTGAGAAGATTTGGTTTATGCAATTTGATCAGCAATTCAATTAACTCTCTCTGTATCAAGGACTGAGGTATGGGGAGATAGTATATGAGGTCTTTTGGTTTTTGGGCAGTGGACGGCTGGATTGGAGCCAGAGTAGGAAGCTTCTGAGGCGACGTAAAGTTATGGATGTTCATTCTGGGGACATACGGGGATTGTATGGTATAAGTGGTTTGCTAGTCAAAAGAAGGTGGTTTACTGTTTTGGTTAAGAGTCTAAATGTCTGATTTAGCTTTACCTTAAGCGGAATTTTCTTGGTGCACGGGTGTATTGCGGAGGGGCTACTTTATCCCATTTCATGATAATAGAAATACAAAAATACACAGGTAGACAAAGAACAAAAGACAAATAAAAATTCATCTAAGAGTAGTTTTTTTAGATACTTAATAGCTTCATCGAATCCAGCTTCCCATTCCCAAATATAGTCACTAGAACCCTTCTCATTGATATGTTCTTGTTTTCTAGCATATTTCCAAGCAACTAATCTGCCAATTCTTGAGTTATTGAATTTCAAAAATTCTAATGAATCATACCAAGCACATCCAAACCCGTCTTTATATCTCCAATGCTGATAAAGAGCATCAGAATTCTTTTTATTCCAATAGTTAACATGAGCATTATATTTTTCAGTTAGAATTTGGCTATATTGGGCATCCGTTGGAATAGTTATGGATGTCGATCTAGTTGTGATTGCACCTTCATTAATCATCGGAACTAAACCCCATTCTCCACCATCACCAGATTGGAATTTGAAGCACCAAAAATAATATCCTGAATTTGCTCTCTCTTTAAACAATTCAACTTCTTTATTACCATATTGTTTAACCAACGAAGTTTTATCGCCTGACGTTTTATTCCATGATGAAGAATCTAAAACACAACAATATTCACCAACTAAGATATCAGCAGACCCTGATAAGTTATTGAGAACCGTAGATGGTAATTCTGAGATTATTTGATTGACAGATTTACTTTTATCAGAATCAGAATAACATCTATAAACATGTGTATCGATAACAAGAGCAGAGGAGGCTCCCCCATTTGAATTAATGAAATCTATCCATTGATTGGTCCACCAACCATCACTGATGATAACAGGGATACTTGCGTTTGCTTCTCGAATAGCCTTTAAAGCGTTAGTATAATAAGATTTTTGGGCTGTGGCAGTGCTATCAAAAACCGCTTCGTTGACAACTTGCAAACCAATGATATTATCATAGCCTTTTAATTGGTCAGCCATATATTTTAAAGCGTTACAAGCAATTTGTTGGGAATAAGAATCATTCCAAAACCCAGCACTACCAAACTGTTCTCCTGAACTACCATCAGTATTTGCACCTTTCGGAACAGCGTGTAAATCAATCAATACACCAATATCATAATTAGCTGCCATTTTAACGTATTTGTCAATTAAGATATTCCAAGAATTTGCATATACTTTAGAAATATCCTCGAAAGAAGTCCCTGAAGTGAATTGGCCACCATTTACATGCCAATAACCAAGTGGGATTCTAACCGCAGTTATCCCTTTTGACTTCATCCAGTTCCAATCATCATCCGAGCAATAATTATTCCAATGATCTTCTAAATCTGATTTTGTTGTGTCAACACCATAAGCATCGATATAAGCTTTAATTGCGTCTAATTCATAACCAGTATTATTAATAAAGAATTTATCATAGATCTATTTTTCTAAAACAAAGCAAGAACCGAAATTAACACCAAAGTTTGATCTTGCTTGATAAATTGATTTTCTTGTAGCAATTGAGCCAACGGGAACAGCAGGAGATGCAGCTGGTAAATTATCACTTTGAGAATAAGTTCGTCTTGTTACAGTGTCAATTGAGTATCTCAATTCTTTCTTTTCGTCTAAAAAAGGTTGCAGTTCTTTGGCAGCATTACTATTTGTCTTGTTTCTAGGGCCAATGCAACAAGGAAATAGAGCTAAGGGGTCGAACTTGATAGTCATAGTATCTTTTTTTTGTGAAACAGTTTCCGTAAAACAAGGAAAAGAAGCAGTGCTGGAATGGGAGTGGGAACCCGCTTTTTTATGTGTTTCGCTTAAATACATGGTAACTTGTTGGTGACACACCTACACAAAGTACATAATTATAACTAAAACCAAACTGTAAATGCAAAATCTCAAAGGGGTTGGCCAATGGGCATTCAACCCAGATTCTTGAAGTAATCAACGGCCTGCTGGAAACCTTGGTCCCATTCCCACAAGAAACCACTTTCTCCCCTTTTTCTGATATGCTCTTGTCTTCTAGCATACTTCCACGCAACTGTTCTACCTAGCTTACTGTTATCAAACTTGGCAAATTCCTTACAATCAGCCCATGCCGTAATAAATCCTTCTTCGAATCTCCAATGTTCCCATCGCTCGTTTGGATTTTGGGAATTCCAATAATTAGTATGTCCTTGCACAGCTCCAGTATAGGCATTGTTGAAGTCTTCTTCACTAGGTACATTAGGTGAGGTTCTTCTAGTTGGAATACATCCTTGAGTAACCATTGGAACAAATCCCCACTCTCCACCATCTCTATGTTCAAACTTGAAACACCAGAAATAACTACCAAATCCAGCTCTTTCTCTAAAAGCTTTAAGTTCTGCATTACCATACTCTTTAACTAAATTATCTCTATCACCACTTGTTTTACTCCATGTATCTCCATCTAAGACACATGAATATTCTCCAATCATGAAATCAGCTTCTCCGGATAAATTAGTTAACACACTTGAATCTAATTCAGAAATAATCTGTGGGGCTGACTTTCCTTTGTCATCATCTCCAAAGCATCTGTAAATATGTGTATCAATAACCAATCCTGTAGCTCCCCCTCCAAACTCATTAACATATTTAACCCATTGATCTGGCCACCATCCATCACTAATAATAATTGGAATCTCGTTGTTTGTTTCTCTAATAGCATTAGCTGCCTTTCTGTAATATCTTCTTTGCCCTTCGGCATCATTATCGAAGACAGATTCATTGACGATTTGTAATCCAGCAACATTTTCAAATTGTCTTAATTCGCCAGCCATCTTAGCTAAGACTCCACACATTAAATCTTGTGTTGATTTGTCAGACCAAAAGCCAGGTGAATCAAATTTTTGTCCACTGTGATCACCTGTATTAGCACCTAATGGAAGCGCATGGACATCAACAACAATTGAAATGTGATACTGTGAAGCTTTTAAAATAAAATGTTCTATGAAAATATTCCACGCATTGGAATAAACTTGAGAAATAGATCTGAAATCCATTAACGATGCATCATAATGCCAGTAACCTATTGGAATTCTAATTGATGTAACTCCAATTGATTGTAACCATTTCCAATCAGCTTCAGAGCAATAATTAATCCAATGATTTTCCAGATCGGCCCTAGTTTGGTCTGCTCCTTTCTCCTTAACATATTGCTTAATGGCATCTAACTCATATTGCGTATTACTAACAAAAAATCTATCATAAATGAATTTCTCTTGAACAAACAATGAACCAAAGTTTACACCGAAATTATGTCTATTCTGATAGATTGATCTGATAGTTGGAGGGCCGCCAATTGGGGCAGCTGCAGTACTTGGACTAATGCTCTTTGGTCTATGAAATCCAAAAAGTCCCATTTTGAATAGTTAGATATGGGTAGAAATGACCTTGGTACGGAAAGTGAAGTATAACAGGAGACACGGGTCTTTATATAAGGCAACCAGAGACTTTTAAGCTAGGTGGATTTCGGGGTATCTTCCCAAACCAGATACGCCAAGATGTTCCGGGGGCGCAGCAGGGCATAGCATGATGGCTGGAGATCGTGTGGCGGGGGTGTCTCAGCGAATCGAAAACAGGTAGAGAGTGGACCAATTCCAACCAGCCAACCATAAGATAGATAAATTGGTGAGAGATTCACAGCACAATCATCACCTACAACTGTCATCATGGCTTCTAGATTTTCCACAAAGGTATGTTCCCCCAGAATTAAGGAAAGAAATCGCTATTCCATTTTCATCAGTTATAAAACAAAGTGTACTAACCCACCAATCTTTAAAACAGTTAGGTTTATCCATTATAGGATCATCCTTCTTATATGCCAATTCTCAATCAACACTTCTAAGAAATGAATCAAAAAGACAATTTTATGAAGAAAATACAGGTCAAGCAGTTCCAGGTGAACCAACTGAAGAGGCAAAATTACCAAAGTTAATTGAAGATCAAAAGAAAACAACCTCGTTTTTGGAAGATAGAATTAAAGCTGCTAGATTACAATTAGTTGATAATTTAGAGAAATCTAAAAAGGTTTATTTGGAAGGTTCTGAAAAATATTTCAAAGCTGAAAAGAGAGTTACAGATAGATTAACTTCATTACATGATAAAAGAGAAGAATTATTCCCAAATTCATTATATGTTTTGACCGGTCTGCTTTCAGGTTTAGTGTTAACTAGAAGAAAGAATTTTTTTGCTAGAGCTACTGTTCCTTTAGTCACTGGTTTAATAGCTTTCAAGATTTTCTTGCCTTCTACTTTTTCAAATACCTTCAGTTGGTTGAATTCCGTGGAACAAGAAAAGTTGCCTTCATTATTCAATAAACAAAATGAACTGATTAAAAACACTGAAAGTATAATTAAGGATACTGAAGATTTAACATCTGCAAATGCTGAGAGAATTAACTCTTATTATAAAAAATCTAAAAAAGCTCTGGCTGAATATACCGGTTTAAATGTTGATCAAGAGATTTCTGAAAAGAAGAAATGATATAATTAAGTTCTATCTTGTCTAGAAATGATACATAATACCATTATCCATTATTATTTATCTGAAAAGTAAGAAAAAGTGGTCACTATATTTATTCATTCATTATTACATACTTCTTATTTTTATTTGTGTGTATATTATTATTTTCTTATACTTCTAAAATTTATCCTTCACTTTGAAGCATGAAAATTGCCTTACATAGTATATATAATATTGTAGAAGATAATTCTCTTTCTTTTACATTGGTGGGCTTGAACTTAAGTCAACCTGCTTAAAAAGTCATGGATTAATATTCCACGGAATCCTATTTATGTCATGTGTTTTTCTGATCATTCATTGGCCAACAGCAACAACAAAACTTCTGACATGGATATTTTCAAAATTCACTTTTGATGAATCGCTTCTCAGTTTTCCAATTTTCAGAACAAGCATAGACTCTAGCTAACTTCCTAACTTCCGAGATATTTACCTTTTCCCCAGATCTCCAACTGTATAACCCAAATATAAAGAACAGAAAGTTACAACTAGCAAAATCATGAGCGATTGTTCGTCCTTCCTGTACTATCACCACCTCCATTACAGGTACCCTACTTGATATGAAGCTACTTTCTCACCTCACTTGTTATTATAGTTTTCTGTTTATTTCTGCAATCTGAAGTTTGATCTCAATTCCTGGTAACCTACTCCCTTTTCTGACTCCAACTTGTAAAATATCCAATCATCCAGTGTATTGTTCATGCTTCTTCTGGTTGAGCGTTGGGTGCTCAGGTGATAAGGCAAGAAAGAAGAGGATCAACGTTATGTTCTGCTACCAACTCCTGTTTCTTGCTACTTTTCCTCCTTTTTCCCTCTTTAATTCTTTAATATGGAATCCATAATGGGTACTAGATTGCAGAAGACTACAAGATTGCAAAAAGCATAGACAAATCTGCTCCTCTTATCCGTTCTCTTAATATATATGCTGATTACCCGCCGAATTGACTCACCCACTCTAAAAGTAGGACTTAGCAATATTATACTTATGAAATTGATGAACATGAATCTGATTCATCTTACCAAAAAAAAAGAGAAAAGACTGAAAAATAGAATTTGTGATTTAAAGTTGATTAGAGCACCTTAATACACACTATAATCATTTCATTTCAGCATCTCTCCATGATGTTTACCGTATATTTTCTTCTAAATTCATCACAAAGTTTGATTATCACCCTCAAAAACTGGGCTCTTAAATAAATACATTTATTGTTCAATATAGTTTGCTTTATTCTCATTCCTGATTACAATAGTTATAGGTATTTGATTTTTTTCTAGTTTTTAATACAGTTGTCTAAGACTAGTTTTTTCTTTACTTTATTTTTTATGAGATTTCTTTTATTATGAATTAATATAAATTACTTTTACTTGAATTGGTGAAGTAGTTTTAGTAGTGGCAGTAGACTGTTTGGATCTTGAAAGTAAGCGCTCGCTGTGAAGACTGACTGACGCGTTGGTTGTTTTTAAGAATTTCATTATATCGTGTTTCTGAAGCTTTTGCCTTCTCTGTTTCCTTTAATATTACTTTCTTACCACTCCTCCCAAGTTCCAATCGCCTGGTCTACTATTGACTAACTTATTAAAAGATGACATCGTCCCAGGAAGAGTTTGATCTCATCTCCCAATACCTTTTCGCTGACAACAGACCAATTACGTATAAAGTTCTTTCAAGATCATTCAAATTATCTAATTCAACAGCAAGAGATATCCTTAAAGAGTATTATGAGAAGTTTCATGAAGATAAACAGGACATTAAAGCCACATATGTGCTTACTGGCGTTTCAAATGGTAATAATTTGATAAAATTGTCCAACGTTGATTCATTAGATCAAGATAAAAGATTGTTTGATTCTCTTTACAGTTGTTCAGTCTATAGTCTTAATTCCAACTCCTCCTTGTCATTCAATAATATAGTTGCTGTTAATTTAAGCTTGAAATCAAAGTATACTGAAGAAAATTGCGATATTTGGGGTGTTTTACGTTCTCAAACTGCCACCCCACTATCTGTTGAAGATATTAAAGTCGAATCAGAACAATCAGAACAACAACAGCAGCAGCAACAACGCCAATCAAGTGAACCTGTTGCTAGAGCAAGTGATAGAAAATCTGCCACTGAGCCAACAAAACCAACTGCTTCTAAAGTAAAAGTTGAAAGCTCAGGCGTCTCTTCATTATACAGATCAAGAAAAGTAAGCTCCAAACCCAAATCATCTACAGTTAAATCAAGCATTAAGAAAGAAGAACCTCAAAAGTCATTATACACATCACGTAAGAACGAAGTTAAAAGTAGAGTTGTTATTGATGATATTGATGATCTTAATGATGGCAAAGATGAAATCGAAGAAACACGTCCTGTTAAGAGAACAAAAGTTGAAACAATAAAGGAAAAACAACAGAAAAAGAGTGCGTCCGAAGCAAAAATGAAGAACTTCTTTAATGATGATGATTTTAATGATATTACATTCAGTGATGAAGAAGATAAAAATGATAGTAAAATTGATTCTATTGATGTTTCTGAAAAAGAAAGACCTGAAACTGAAGAAGCTATTGATTCAATACCTACCAACAAAGACACTGAAAAATCTACTGATACTGATGCAAAACCTACTAAGAAGTCAAATTCAACAGCTCTTGATAGATTGACAGTCAAATCTAGCACTTCCAAATTGGCTGCCCCAGTTTCAGAATCAAATAACGAAGAAACTCAATCAACTCAAGAATTTATCAAGACTGTCGATGAAAATGGGTTTACAGTTATCACTAGAGCTAAGAATTACGTTCCTCCTGAGATAAATCAAAACACGAATACACCTAAAGGACATACAATTTCCTCAGTTAAGAAAAATACAGCTTCTAGTAAAGGTAATAATTCATCTAAGAAGCAGTCTTCCTTGATGTCTTTCTTCAACGCTAAGAAGAAATGATCAATTAATGTGTTTTGCTTTCTATGTGTTTGATTTAATATATTTATATAAAGTAAATTTGTTTTTATTGTAGTACAGCCCAAGAGAAGGTGGTGACATCGTCCCTGACATCTAAACCTAAAGCGAGAGAACGAGATCCCTGAGATCTCTTCGATAACGACTTTTTCAGGTTTTATTTTCTTATCGACTCACCATCTACCTTATTCAATTCATTCAATTTTCATTACAAAACACAAGAACAGGCAAGGATGACCACTGACTTAGATAACCTAGAAATCCCACAACCGAATGGATCATTGATGTTAGCATGGCAAGTCAAAGGTGTGTGATATATTTATTCTCCGCAGAAGCATAGCATTTCAAAGTATATATATATACTAACAAACAACTTTCCATTTCACTATTTTGAAAAACAGACAAGCATGTTTTAGTAGTTGGAGGTGGTGATGTGGCCATATCTCGAGTGAACCATTTATTGCAAGCCAATGCCAAAATCACAATAATAGCAAAAGAAATAGATCCACTTTTACATAAATACAATGAACTTGGATTACTTGAAAAACTAGAAGAAAGAGAATTTAGAATTCAGGATTTAACAATGTACGAAACACCAAGTACCAGAACTAAATTAAACCACATCACAACAGAATTAACATCTTTGAAGGGCAATGAGCAACTCCTTGAATTGATTGAAAACTTTGATCGAAATGAAAAATTCTCAATGGTTTTAACGGCAATTAACGATTATCAACTAAGTTTACTGATTTATTACAATTCTAAAAAATTGGGGTTGAATGTCAATTTAGCTGATAAGCCTGCCAACTGTGATTTTTATTTCGGGTCAGTTTACAGGAAAGGGTATTTACAGTTAATGATCAGCACGAACGGCAAATCGCCTAGATTTGCTAACCGATTAAAAATCAATAAATTGAAACCTATCTTTGATGAATTAAATGTAGATAATGCTGTTGCTTCATTGGGTTATTTAAGAAAACAGTTGAAAGAAGTGGTTTACCCAGGTGAAGAGAATCAAACTATTAAGACTAGAATGGAGTGGAATAAGAAAATTACCGATTTTTATTCAATTGAAGAATGGTGTGATATGAATAAAGATAAAATTGATAAAATTCTTAAGTTATATCCTGATTTACCTAAAGAAGAGGATCTGTAAACACTCCTATATACTATTTTTAGATATTCTTCTTTTTTTTTAATGCTATTAGTAATTAAGTTCTTTTTTTAAAAAATACCAAGAAAGTTTGTATATTGTACTAGAATAATGTTTGCAAACCGAAGAATATGATTAATAAAAAAAAGAAAGTGTAAATAAACTAACAAATAAAATCAGCGGGTACAAAACAAATAAACAGAGTTAAAAAAAGTATAAGCGTCAAAGTTCATATCATATAAGTGTAGATAGAAAGAAAATATAAAAATAAATCACGAAAACAACAAAAAGACAAAACAATAAAAACAATTAATAAACATCAAAGCACTAGCAACAACAATAACATAAGATATAAAAGAATGTAAAAAAAAACGTAAATATGTAGAAAGGTCAAAAACATAGAGTATAATAATGTATCGGTAAAAAATAATTTAAAAAGAGTTAAAAAATAATAAAATAATTTGTAAAAAAACCAACAGCAGCATCGTCAAATGGGAAACAAGACATAAAAAAAATGAAAAGAAAAAAACCAACACCCCAATTAAAAAAATTAAAGATAAAGAACGAAACTATGACACAAAAAAACTTAAAAACGGATATCACACAAAAATATCAAAACTTCAAAAAAGGAAAACAGGCACAGGTAAAAATAAGAATGAATAAAAAAATATGATAATCAACACAGTAGCATAAATTAAATAAATGAAAAACAGGAATAGCAACAAATGAAAAAGGGCACGAGAATAATTAATGAAAAATTGAAAACCCATGGAAGCAGACAATAAAACCGATGAAGACCAAGAGTGAATGATAACAATAAGCAATTATAAAAACGAAAAAATAATTTAAGTAGCAGGATGAATGGAGGTGGTAGTAATAGTAATAGTAATAATAATAATAGAGTTACCGAAAACTTTGAAAAGCATAATTAAAAAACACAATCTGGAATCACAATATTAAAAACTTTTTTTTTCCTAAAATGTCAAGTTGAAATAGAAGAGTAAAAAAATAATAAATTAAACAACACAAAACACAACAATCACTTTATCTATAAAATATTCTCGATCAATCAAGCTTACCATTGGCTAATAATCTTTTTGTTATATTTTTTTTATTTATTTATTTTATTATTCGAAGAAATTGTGAAATGTTGTTCAAGTATTGGAATTACTTTCATCATTGAATCCTCCCTCACTATCGCCACCTGGCATTCCGACGGACATTACAGGGTTTGGAAAGGGTTGAGCTGCTGCTAAATACATGTATTGGCCATTTTGATCAATTGCAAATTGTTGAGGTGGGGCACCATTACCTTGTTGTAAATCAGAGGTATCCATAGAATTTGTTGGATGATTTGTGCTTCCAGTATTTGGAGGAGGAGCACCAGAACCAAAGTAAGGATCATAGAACATTGGAGCAGGAGCAATTCCAGCTGGAATTCCAACCATTCCACCCTGTTGATTAGATGATGGATAAGGCTCTGTAGGTTGACGATTTTGATTCATTGAAGGTTGTTGAACACCAGCAGCAAAATCAAAAGATGCTCTAGATAAAGGGTTAGCACCAGAAGCAGCAATCATCATTTGTTGTTGATGATTTCTGTTATTTGATCTACCCCATGATAATCTTATTCTAGAACCACCGATTATAAAACCTTGCATTCCAGCGATTGCTTGTTCAGCATCTTCTCTTCTTGTAAATTTAACAAAACCACAACCTTTTCCAGGTGGAACTTTAACATGAATAATTTGTCCAAACGGTTCAAATAAAGTCATTAGGGTGTCTTCAGTGACCACACTTGATAAACCACCAACAAATACAGTAGTATTATTTGGATCATTGAAAGCTTGGGCAGCAGCAGCAGCAGCAACTGGTTGATTAGTTGGAGAGCCATTTGGACCACCAAAGCCTTGTGGAGGGCCGTAATAACCCATTGGAGGAGGTGGCATTTGACCACCAACAGCAGCTGCCATATACATATTTTGTTGTTCCATTGGATCGATTGGAACTCCAGACAGAGCGGCAACAGCAGCAGCATTTTGAGCATTTTTATGATACATATTTTGATGTTTTGGAGTAGCTAAAGCGACTCTAATTGGTCTGCCTCCTAACCATTTACCATTCATTTCAACAAGAGCTCTTTTACGATCATCTTCATTGCTGAATCTGACGAAACCGAAGCATCTTGATAATCCAGTAGCAGGATCTGTCATAACTCTAACAGTCTTAACTGAACCGAAATGAGTTTGAAATAAGGCTAATAAATGGGCTTCAGTTGTACCTGGAGATAAATCACCGACAAATAAAGAATATTCTGGGGTTTGAGCAATTTGAGAATTTAAAGTTGCAGCAGATGCCCAGTTTAATCTAAATAATTTATTATTTGAGTTGGGAATCATTGAACCATTTAGAGTTAAAGCTTCATTCGCATCTTCTGGGGAATCAAATTCGATAAAACAATAACCTGAATGAGAGAAATTAGACTGACCGTTGCTATTAGCAATTTGATGCATTAAAAGTCCTTGTTTTGGCTTAATAACTTTAACTTGAACTCTCTTGTTCATCTTTTGCCAGATTTGAAGGACATAATCTTCGTCCCACCAAGGTTCTATATCACCCATCCATAATGTTTTGGAAGGGACAGTATTTGCAGGGTTTTCAGGAGGTTTTGGTAGCGGGATGGCACTTGATAGGTAGTCGGATTGGGAAGAAGGAGGAGGTTGGTTATCCATTGAGCCAGAAGTAGCCTGGCTTGACTGTTGTCTTTCAGTTTCAGACATTGAGATGGATGATTGGCTTAATTCGGACATAAATCAGGAAGAGGAGGAATCTGTGTAACTTGATATGATGGATCGATCGATATCAAAAAAAAAAATTTCTGAGTGTGAGGGAGTATTTAGAAAAAAATTAAGGTACGGACTTGACGTGATGTGATGTGATGTCAAGATAGAAGTTCTATGTAAAACAACACGTACCCTTATAAGTTAAGCAGAAGTAAAGTGGGATAAACTGAAAAATCAATTGGAACAAACAAAAGGACAGAAAAGCAATGAATTGTACTATTTGTTGTGAGAAGGCGTGGCTTTGGACCAGGGGATGGGAATGGGAATCTTGGATGGTATGTGGGCCTTGCAGTAGTGAGGATGGAGTGGAATTGGGCAGTAAGTGCGATCTGGTGGTAGTGATTGACAGAACCTTCAGAAGATAGACCTGGACCAGAGGGGATAGTTGTGTGTGGGAAGGGGAAAGGGAGTGGGAAGAAGGCAAACAGGAAAGTATGTTCTGTTCTTGTGAAAACGGTTTTCGTTTTATTTCGCTTTCGCTCTAAATTTCTTCATTTCACATTCCGCGGCGCGGCTGGGATCCGGTGCACAGGTGTAGAACAACTGAAGTGGATTCCAGAAACACGTCTGGTGTGTTTTGGGTTCTTCTTCCACTGCTGCAACAACAACAACAACAACCATGCTATCCAGAGAGTCTCGGAAAGAGGCAAGAAAGAGAGGATCTGCCAGGAGACATGTTGACTTGGACGACATCGTTATCAGACTGCCCCCGGCCAGTACCTCTCAGGTCCAACCTCACAATCAGACTCCAGTCCAACAACATACTCCAAAACAACAGCCAATAAGAAGGTCTCCTAGACTCACTCGAACCCCTGTCATATCTACTTCGAAACAGTCCTCTTCCCCTGCTACTCCCGCTTTGGATTCACTCATATCTCCTTTCCAGACAAGCGCCACTTCTTCGATCCACGATGAGCCTACTTCTGATGATGACGACCACCACATAGATAACGTGTCTGTGTCTGTGCCTCCCTCTAGATCAAGCGTAACTGACTCCAGAACTCCCAAAACTCCAGCTGCTTCTTCGGCTTCTTCTCTAATTGCCGGTTCCAAAATAGTCCCTAAAACACCCAGAATATCAAGAACTCCAAATACTCCCAGAACTCCTGTTCAATTACCAATTGGGAGAATAACGCGTAGCAGTACTGCTACTCCTCAAGTAGTCTTGCCTGAACCAACTGTCAGAACTCCTAGAAATGTTTCATCTGTTAGATGGACCTCGATAAATGCTCCTCAAACTCCCGCTCCTTCTGTCCCTGCGTCAACTTTAAGAAGATCTCCAAGATTGGCCATGCCACAACTCATAAACATACCCGATCATCCTGAAGAATCAAGTCATCATCAGCATCAGTCGGTATCAGGATCAGATCAAGACTTTCAAAACGAGCCTACTCCAAAATCTAGGAAGAGAAAATTATCTGTTAGAACTCCTGCTAAAACCCCAACTAAAAATCCGAAGAATATAAAGAAGAATGGAAGACAGTCAATGACACCAGTTTCAAGAATCAGAAAGAGACATGCTGAAAATCAACTTAAGAAAAATGCAGCAATAAAGAAAATTCAAGCTGAGAAAGAAGCCATCAATTCACAGCCGGATCCAATATCGGAACCAGAATCACAGTCTGATGATGAAATCGAAGAAGTTGAGGAAAATATCACAGAGAGAGTAGTTGATCGGACTGTTGAAAAAATATCAAAGAAACACGATAAGAAAGTTAAAGCCAGAAAGAAAGCTCAAGATCAACAAGAAAGAAGAGTTACTTCGATTGACGTTAAATATAGAAGATTACCTTCAAATAAGACTAAATTATTGACAATTGATGTTATCAATCAATTACTTGCAGATTATTTTTCAAGTCATAATCTAGAAGTTTTCACAAATGATTTTGAAAATATGAACACACCAGCTATGAAAAGAAAACTCGGTGTTTTCATGGCTAACTATAAAGACAACCTTTGTAGTTATTTTGATTCATTGATTGACTTACAATTAACTAATAATTTGATCATTCAAGACATAGTTCTAATTAATAAGGAGAAAAATTTAAATAGATCCAAGATATTCGAAATTAGAGAAGAAAGAAATGAGATTAATATTAAATTAAATGAAAAAAGAAATGATTTTTTAAAGTTAAAGAAAAAATATAAAGATAAATTAAGGGTCTATAAAAAATTGTTAGCTTTGAAAAGATCAAGATCAAGAAATGCGATCGGTGATGATGATGATAATGATGATGATTATGATCCTAATAAGAAAAATATAGATTTGGTTATGTTGAAATTAGATCAGTTAAGTTCCGTAACTGATCCAAATCATGGATTACTTGAAAAGCTTAAATCTGCTAATTCTAAATTGAAAGATCTTAATGAAAACCTTTCGTGATTTGTTTTGTTTTCGTGTATTTTTAATTATTGTGTATATTATATTATAAAATCTGTTTATCAATTAATTTTACTATACATAGTGTGGTTTAAAAGAAAATAAGTTAATGTATGATTGATTGACGTTAAAGGCAAATAATAAAACTCAAACTAAGAAAAGTGGATAGAAAAAAAAATAAAGATTATATAAGAAAACAAAAAAATTGAAGAAGAGAACAAGAAGGAGAAAAAAATAAAAAAAAAGTGGATAGAAAAATATTATCAAGAAAAGAAAAAAAAATATTAATTCTGTTGATGATTCATCTAAAAAAATAGTAGAGTTTCAAGAATTGTATATATTGAAGTGAAATAAAGATGATCGATAAACCAAAGGTATACACATGCAATAATACAATTTAATGTCAAAAGAAAAAATTGGAATGATGACTGGAAAAGACAATAATGAAATATAGATGAGTTATATACTAGAATCGTAATTTATTGTAATCTTTGTGTTGCTGTGAAAGAGATAAAATCAATTATTTAATTATAAGTCTGAAGCAATTAAAGCGGCAATCATTCTGTACAAGTAATAGAAGAACATCAATAAGTGGAAACCTAACTTGATGAAAGATTCCTTCTTATGTTTAGACAAAGTTCTAAAGATTTCAGTGGCGTCTAAAGTATGGTTCTTGTTGTAGATTTTATTAACATTGTACGCAAACAATGGTAAGTTTAATAAAAAGGTGAACCAGTGACCGTTAATTAAGAATAGTAAAGTTAGAACTCCGTGGATACCAGCTTCTGGGACGATGTATTTGTTTAGTTTGTTACACAATTCAATTGGGTTAATGTAGTCACATTCTAAATCACTGTACATAATAGTGAAGAAAACTTGTAAAAACAAGTTGATAGCATTGACAATGACTGCTAATATGAATAACCAAGCTTCACCGCTCATTTTTTATAATATGTGTTTATAAGTGGGTATTAAGATAAGTAAATCTTGTGATAAGAGATCAGAACTAAGGCGATCGTTGAAAAAGTGGTCGGGTTAGTTAAAACTTTGCGCAAAAACTATAACAAAATTCAAATAAGCAACAGCTGGGAGTGGGGAGGTTGCAGTTGCAAGGAGGGCCTGTAATATGGGGGAGAGAAGGACAGATCGAATCAAACAACGTCAGATCAAAAACCAGATGAAATTGCCCAGGTCTCAAGTCCACCGACTAGTTCCTGTTCCTGTTTCCTGCCTGTTCAGTGAAGATCGCTGGTTTGAGTGGTGCACGCCGGGTTTGGGATCCTCCTCTCGATCAGTGGATGCTGTCTACACACGACATGACTTAACTCTCCAGGTGTGTATCAACGAAAGACACGGGATCAGTTATTCAACCCAGTCAACTCAGTTCAGTTGACACCCTGTTCTTTTCAAAGTGTGGAGTCGGGACTCAGGCTCAAAGAACAATCTCTGGGCTTGTTCCTTACTCCTTTGCTAGTTGCGCTCACCTCACCCTTAACCATTTTATTTTCATGGGTAAGAATTAGAATCCTCTCTGCATAAGACTTAGTTAGATCCTTTTGTAACTTAACAGCAACAGTGAACACAAATACGTAAATACCGTGGTATAAATCAATTTAAAGGATATACATGAGAAAAACCTGTAAAAAATAAGGTCGTACCCGGACTCGAACCGGGGTTGTCCGGATCAAAACCGAAAGTGATAACCACTACACTATACAACCAATTCATGACTTTCTTGTTAAGAACTTATACTTTGATATAAAAGTTCTTATGTTATATGTGTAGCTTTTGGTGTGATTACGTAAGATAATAATTTTACTCATTTTAATTTTGTATAACTAAACGTAAATATGAAAGAATCCCCCGATTTTAAATTAAAAACGATATATCCTCGTCATAAATAAAATATAAACATCACTTCAATTAAAATTTTCTCAAAGTCATATCAACACTCATACTTCTAACAACAAAGTAAAACCCAGCACTCAGAAAACTAACAACGGACATTAAGACAATAAACCCGTCATTTCTAGAGTCATTTAAACCATTACCAATAATGGCCGATGAAGCTGGTATAAACCCTAAAAAGCAAAGACCCGCAACAGCGTACATTGTTGCATAACGAGATCCAAAAATATCTGCTCGGACAATTTGTGAACAACAATTTGGGATTAAAGAGAAAATACCACCATAGAAGAACCCATAAAACACAGAATATGCCCACAGAGCAGGAGCTTTGGATTTGAAAGGTAACCAAATTACCAAATCTGCAATTCCTGTAGTAATTAATAAAGCAATGATAATATTGAAACTTCCAAACCACCTATCTGCAGCTATTCCCGAAAGGTATCTTCCAAAAACAGCTAAAACATTGATGACTGTAACAAATAAAAATGCTTCACTCTCACTAAAACCATGTTTAACGGTGATGAATGAAAAATACGAACTTGTAATGATAACACTCATTTCAGCAAATAAACAACCTAACACATTAAAAAGATAACGTCTATCGGAGATTAACCCATTCAGATCGAATGATTTCAGTAAATACAACTTCACTTTTTCTTTAAATGACATTGGAGTTTTTTCAGCTAACTTTCTCTCTTTCACAAGAGCAAATGCAATGATTAAACAAACTAAGTCAATCAAAGCGACCAATCTCATCGACCACTTGAACCCGATTGAGATATAAGTCTTTCTTAACATAACTGGAAACAATACTCCTCCAACACAACCACCCGTGCCAGCCATTCCAATAGCAGTAGCACGCTGTTTCTTAGGAAAGTAATGAGAAACAGCTCCAATAGTGGGAGCAACAACAAGTCCATTCCCAATACCATAACAAACACCAAAACTTAGAATAAATTGATAAACTTTTTCTGAGTTCCCCAAAGCAACAAGAGATCCAACGGATAAGGTAGAGCCTATTAAAATAGGCCATTTGGTCCCGTTTCTATCAAAGTACGTTCCTGATAATATGGTGCAGATGAAACATAAACAAGTGTTAATGGAAAATATCCAGGAAACTGTAGTTGTATCGACATTAGACAATTGATTTTCTAGAATTTGAGTTTGTAATACACCCATTGAATTAGCTATACCCCAAGTAGGAATCAACCCGATAAAGGCTCCAAAAACAACCAACCAACCTTTAGTGTTATGCTCAGGATATTCAAAACCATCATCATCAAAGACGTCATCAGTTGAAGTCGAAGGTGTAACATCCTGCGACTCTAACCCCAGAAATGGATCTGTCGTAGTTTGGGGAGATAGAATTCTATGATGGCTTTGACCCGAAGTAATACCTTCGGAAACCTCCTCTTCTTGGTCAATTCTGAAGTCTGTGACATGAATTGGATCAAGTTTTTGAAGCTGTAAAGTAGTCATTAGTGATCGAAGCTATACATTCGTTTTATTAAACACAGTACCACATTTACTGAGCTATGAGCACAGATATGCTGGATATTCATTACTTATATATTAACCACAGCTAAATTCAAATTACTTCCAATGTATGAAATAGGTGCATGTTACAGGAAAGAGGCTATATATGATCGATTAATTGTTAAATGGTTAGAATTTTATTGAATCCCTTGAAGTGGCTTTTCGAGCTGAAATCAACTCTTGTGGCATTGGGGAGAAACGGATTTGGCTTTCCGGTCCTGATTTTATTTCCACAATTTTAATTCCGTTGGTCCTTCTGACTTCTTCAGATTAATTGGGAATTAGGATTCACATATAACAGAAAAGGGAATTAAGCAAAATATTAATACTGAAACGAAATACATATTACTAGTTAGTATCTGGTTACAATTTTTTTTATAGCCTAAACCAATCTAAACAACCAGATATTGGTAAAGGTAAAATAAATAACCTAAAAATAGCGAAATTTTAAGTGCTCGTGAAGTATCTATTCATTTAATATTAATTAGGAATATAATCAAGCCACTGATCAATAAAAAAGAATCATACAAGAAACTAATATAAAAAGCCTATCTATAGAATTCAAATAGTCTGAAGAGGTTAAATCTTGACTGTAATCCCTATAAAATTTAAAATTTTCTCCAGGTTAAACCGACACTCAGAGTTCTAGTAACAAAATAAAAAGTTGCACTCAAAAGACTTATGAGAGCTACTAAGATAATGAATCCATCATTTCTCGCATCATCTAAACCATTTCCAATGATAGCAGAAGAAGCTGGCATAAATCCCAAGAAACAAATACCAGCGACTGCATACATAGTAGCATATCTGGAACCAAAAATATCAGCTTTGACAATTTGAGAACAACAGTTAGGAACCAAGGAATAGATACCGCCATAAAAGAAGCCATAAAAAACAGAATATGCCCAAAGAGCTGGCTCCTTGTTTTTAAATGGTAACCAAATGACTAGATCTGCCACAGCTGTAGTAATTAACAAGAAAATAATGATGTTATAACTGCCAAACCATTTGTCGGCTGCAACACCAGAAAGATATCTCCCACAAACTGCAAATACATTAATAATTGTAACGAATAGGAAAGCTTCACTCTCGGTGTAGCCATTCTTCACAGTGATAAAAGAGAAGTAAGAACTTGTAATAATCACAGTCATCTCCGCAAACAAGCACCCGAGAACATTGAAGAAATAAACTCTATCAGAAACCAAAGCTTTGAAATCAAAAGACTTCAGTAAATACAATTTTGTCTTCTCCTTCAAAGTCATGGGTAATTTTTCAGACAACTTTCTTTCTTTAACAAGAGCAAACGCAACGGCTAAACATATTAGATCAATTAATGCAACCAGTCTCATTGACCATTTAAAACCCAGTGTAACATAAGATTTTCTTAACATAACTGGAAAAAGAACGCCACCCACACAACCCCCAGTTCCAGCCATTCCGATAGCGGTAGCACGTTGCTTCTTAGGGAAGTAATGAGAAACAGCACCAATGATAGGGGCCATAACAACACCACAACCAATACCGAAACCAACCCCAAAACTTAAAATAAATTGATAGACTTTGGTAGAATTACCAAGGGCTAGTAAGGAACCAACAGAGAGGACAGAACCAATCATGATAGGCCATTTAGTACCATTTCTATCAAAGTAAGTGCCCGAAAAAATGGTACAAAGCATGTTCAAACAAACATTGATTGAGAAAATCCAAGAAACTGTAGTTGTGTCAATACCAGCTAATTGATTCTCTAATATTTGAGTTTGGATAACACCAATAGAGTTAGAGATGCCCCATGTCGGGATCAATCCTATGAAAGCACCAAAAACCACTAACCAACCTTTAGTGTTATGCTCGGGATATTCAAAACCATCATCATCGAACACATCATCACTCAGTGTCGGTAGTATTTCTTCTTGTTGAACTTGGTCATGAAATCTATCATAAGGTTCAGCGGTACTTGTAGGAGTTAGTTCTCTGTATTGATGCTGACCTGAAGTGATTGCTATTGTAGATTCCTGAATAGCAAGACCAGTGACTTTAACTGGCTCCAGTCTTTTAAGTTCAATAGAGTTGAGATTCATCTTTGTACCTGATAGGTATTTGCAATGTTGGACCGAAAAACAAGAGGAAAAGGTGGTTTTATGAATTGAAAATTAGATAATAAATGTTGATTCGATTCCGTCTTTCAAAAATTCCGCTAAGACTTTCCAGTCTTATAGAACGTGCAATGCTGATCTTTTATTGGCCTGTAAGCTCATAACATTTGGAATGTCATATTATGGATTTTTTATTATTCACCTTCAATCCTCTATGATTATAATTGGTGCAAAAAATTTGGAATATCACATTCCAGAGATATTGCAATTATCATGAGTCAAGCAAAAGTCAAGGAACCGGGATTCTTCCCTTTTAATTAAAGTCGCTTTAATCGGACGAACAGAGACGTGCGCCACCCAATTCTTATTCGAGAGAGAACAACTGGAGACACAAGACACATAAACGCTGAACTCTTATGTACCAAGTCATGAAACATTCGAACAGACTAGAGATTCTACTCTACCGCAACTTTACTATAAAAAACACAACTATAGATTTTCAATAATGTCTTGGGGTATGTCAGTTTTTTTGCATTTAGGCACTGCCTTTAAGCTCATTTGATGGAGATTACGAGGTACTAACAAGCTTACAATGATAAAATTTTTTTATTTGTGATCAGACGATGAAGACTTTGATGTTCCTACCACCTCTGGTAAAGCAGATACCTCCTTTTCATGGGAAGATGATGTTGAAGATGATGAACCAGTTTTAGAATCCTGGGATGTTGATTCAGATGAAGAAAGAGAGAAAGAAGCTGCTAAGAAGAAAGCTGCATTAAGTAAGAAACCTGCCGCTAAAGTTACTACTAAAAAGTCTAAGAAGAAAGGCACTGAAAAGAAATTACTCGAAATTGATACAGTTGATGAAAAGACTAGAGCTCAAATGTTGAGAGAAGCTGAATTAAATTCTGATTTAAATAATGCTGCTGATTTATTTGGTAGTTTAGGAATGGCAAATGAACATCCAAGAGCCAAAGCATTGGCTGCAGAACAAGCAGCTAAAAAGAAGGAAGTCAAATTAACTGTGGATACTCCATTAACCGCACATCCTATATTTGACGCTGAAACTAAACAAGATTATGAGAAATTAAGAAAATCTTTAAGTGCCACCCTAACACCATTGGCTAAGAGATCTCAATTACAATATTCAAATGCATTAGCAATTGATTTAATTAGAGATTTATGTGAGCCATTAGATCTTGCACAAACTAGAAAGGTTGTTTCTACATTAAATGCTTTAATCACACAGAAGACTAGAGAAGAAAGACAGGCTAGATTGAAGAAGACTGGTGGTACCTCAACTGGAGGAGCAGGTAAGAAGAAGGCTAAGGGTATGGTCAATGTTGGTAGTGCTTTCAAAAAAGACAACTTGGATGATTTCATGGGAGGTGATGGAGACCTGAGTGACGATGATTTCATGTAATTTCCAGCTAAACATAATTTTATGACTTTTTTCTTTCTTTCTTTCTTTATATGTGTACGTATACTTTTTGTTGTGTGTTTCTTCCAAGATATAATCATAATTTAGACACCATCAGTAGTAGAAGGGTAGCAACAGCATTTAAAAGTTAAATCACTCAATCCCACGTCTCTGCGTAGACTCCCCACGCCAAACGAGAGATACTTAAGCGAGACAGGCACAGTGGGATCTCGTTTTCCCCCACGCTTGTGTATCAGCTAACGAAACAGAGCCATCATGCTTTTCGGATCTCGTGAAGGTGGAAAACTATATAAACTTGCCGTTTTCTCCTTGTTCCAACCCATTTCTTTCTTTCTTGGTTTGTGTGATTCATTATTCAGAGGCACACGTTCACAATGTTTGTCAGATACCCACTGAAATCAGTTTCTCTATGCTCCTGGAGTAAGAGTCTAGCTACAAGAAGAATCTCCACTTCAAGAGTTCTTTCGAATGTTACTTCTTCCCACTCCCAAAGTCCAAAACTATCCCCTACTTCTTCATCAAAATCATCCAATTCTTCTTTCTGGAAAACTGGTGGTGTGTTCTTATTAGGTTCAGTTTTGGGTGCCGCTTACGTTTCTTATAAAGTTGCGGGTGACACACCCACTTACTTGTTCCCATCAACTTCTACCACTCCATTGGCAGATGTGTTATCTCCAAATTATGGTGACCCAAGTCAGGCCATTACAGAGTTGACCGCCTTATTAGGCGAAACTAAAGTGTCTAGCGCTAAGTCTGACTTGGACCACCATTCGGATACGTATTGGTCAACCCATCATGCGACTGAAGATCAACGTCCAGATTTAGTGGTGTTTCCTGAATCAACTGAAGAAGTTTCAAAAGTGTTAAAAATCTGTCACAAGCATAAAATCCCAGTTGTTCCATTCACTGGTGGTACTTCATTAGAGGGTCATTTCATTCCAACTAGAAAAGGTATTTGTGTTGATTTATCCAGAATGCATCAGATTTTAGAGTTGCATAAAGATGACTTAGACGTTGTTGTGCAACCTGCCGTGGGTTGGGAGGACCTCAAAGAGTACTTGGCTGATTATGACCTATTGTTTGGTCCAGATCCTGGTGTAAGTACTTCACACTTTCCACTTTTTGAAAAGATCCCGGAGTTGAAACCGATCAGCGGCGGAGAATGCGGCAGATAAATTTATTTTATTTCGCCTAGCGCTCGCGTATCTCGTTCACCCTAAATTTAGTTTCTAATCCGTTATGAACTGGATCAAATACTAACTTAATTCTTATTTACAATAATATAGCCTGGTGCATGCATTGGTGGTATGATTGGTACTTCCTGTTCAGGTACCAATGCTGCTAGGTATGGTACCATGAGAGAAAATGTTTTAGGTTTGACTGTTGTGTTAGCTGATGGTTCAATCATTAAAACCAAAAAAAGACCAAGAAAGTCTTCTGCTGGATACAATTTAACTGGTTTAATTATTGGTAGTGAAGGTACATTAGGTATTGTTACTGAAGCCACTTTGAAATTAAATGTTAAGCCAAAATTTGAACACGTCGCCGTTGTTTCATTCCCATCATTGAAAGAAGCAGCTAACACAGTTGCCCAAATTGTTCAACATGGTATAGCTGCCAATGCAATGGAATTATTAGATGATGATATGATGCGTTTTGTTAACGAATCTGGTGAAACTAGTATGCAATATGACGAATCTCCTACCTTGATGCTAAAACTAGGGGGCAATTCAAAAGAAGCTGCTAAATTATTGACCAACACTGTTAAAGAGATTTGTAAGGAGAACCATAATAAATCATTCAAGTTTGCTGAATCTGAAGATGAGAAATTCGAACTTTGGAATGCTAGAAAAGTTGCTCTTTGGTCCACTATCAACTATGGTAAGAATAAAATTGATAAAGATGTTCAATTATGGACCACTGATGTTGCAGTTCCTATCTCCAAGTTGTGTGAATCGTTAGAAGAAACTAAATCTGAAATCAATAAAGCTGGTTTTCCATCTTCTATTGTTGGTCACGCCGGTGATGGTAATTACCATGCTTTTATATTATATAAAAATTCACCAGAGGAATATGCTAAAGCTAAACATGTTGTTCAAGGTATGATTGATCGTGCTATTTCAGTTGAAGGTACCGTCACTGGTGAACATGGTGTTGGTTATGGTAAGAGAGATTACTTGATCTCTGAATCTGGTGAAGATGCTGTTGCTCTAATGAGAAAGATCAAGTTGGCTCTGGATCCTCATCGTATCTTGAATCCAGACAAAGTGTTCAAGATTGATCCTAGAGAGCCTGAAGAAGAACATTAAACTTTTATACTCGTATACATCTATCCTATTCTCCTTTAATATCGTTTACTTTTAATAACGTTCTAAAAACTGTAAACTCCTTATAGTAATTGCATTGTAGATGTTCAGCGGAAGTTCCTTATTATGGAGATGACTCAAAGTTGAGCCACAGTTCTGGCGCACCGGAATTTTTCACTCCACACTTCTGGTTAACCAAAGGATATCAGTCAAATCAACTGGCCAACCTCCTTCTAAATTCTTTTGTCTCCTTTCTCTTTTAAAAGCTATATCTCACCTAGGTACCAATATATAATGCTTGCTAGACATTCATTGAAGCCAGCTTCTAGGCTGGCCGCAAGATCACCGATATCTGGAAGATTCAACATAAGCTCTCGTTTCAACTCTACTTCAACAAACAGTGCTCCAACCACAGAATCTCAACCTCCAAAACAGCAACAACAATCCAATTCTTCTTTCTGGAAAACTGGTGGTGCCTTCTTGTTAGGTTCAGTTTTAGGGGCCTCTTACATTTCTTATAAAATTGCCAAGGATCCTCCAGTTTTCCTATTCCCATCAACTTCAACCACTCCATTATCTGACGCTTTGTCCCCAAACTATGGTGATCCAGCTAGAGCCATCGAAGAATTAACTGCCTTATTGGGTCCATCTAAGATTTCTAGTGCTAAGTCTGACTTGGACCACCATTCGGATACGTATTGGTCAACTCATCATGCGACTGAAGATCAACGTCCAGATTTAGTGGTGTTTCCTGAATCAACTGAAGAAGTTTCGAACGTTTTAAAAATCTGTCACAAGCATAAAATCCCAGTTGTTCCATTCACTGGTGGTACTTCATTAGAGGGACAGTTTATTCCAACTAGAAAAGGTATTTGTGTTGATTTATCCAGAATGCATCAAATTATCGCTTTACATAAAGATGACTTAGACGTTGTTGTGCAACCTGCCGTCGGTTGGGAAGATTTAAGAGATTATTTAGCTGACCATGACCTGCTATTTGGCCCTGATCCTGGTGTAAGTATCAATCCTTGATATCCCTGGTGTTTTACTGGTTGATATCCAATTTTCAAACTGTGGAAGCCGCGGAACACTGCCGCTGGCTCTATTCCGGGGTATCTCCGACACCTTTTAACTTGATCCAGTTACTAACTTAATTCTTATTTACGATAATATAGCCTGGTGCATGCATTGGTGGTATGATTGGTACTTCCTGTTCAGGTACCAATGCTGCTAGGTATGGTACCATGAGAGAAAATGTTTTAGGTTTGACTGTTGTGTTAGCTGATGGTTCAATCATTAAAACCAAAAAAAGACCAAGAAAGTCTTCTGCTGGATACAATTTAACTGGTTTAATTATTGGTAGTGAAGGTACATTAGGTATTGTTACTGAAGCCACTTTGAAATTAAATGTTAAGCCAAAATTTGAAAATGTTGCTGTCATTTCTTTCCCTACCTTAACCGACGCTGCTAATTCCGTTGCTGGTTTCGTTCAACATGGTATTCCAGCCAATGCTATGGAACTATTAGATGAAAATATGGTCAAGTTCGTTAATGAATCTGGAGAAGTTTCTATGAAGTATGATGAAGCTCCAACTTTAATGTTAAAATTAGGTGGTAACTCCAAAGAATCCGTTAAACTTTTGACTAATTCAGTTAAAGCTATTTGTAAGGAAAATAACAACAAAACATTTAAATTTGCTGAATCTGAAGAAGAAAAATTTGAACTATGGAACGCTAGAAAAGCTGCCCTATGGTCTACTATTGCTTTTGGTAAGAAACACGTTGATCCAGATGTTCAAGTCTGGACCACTGATGTTGCGGTTCCAATTTCAAAACTAGCGGAAAATATTAAGGTCACTAAAGAGGAAATGACTAAGGCGGGATTTGCTCATTCTATTGTGGGTCATGTTGGTGATGGTAACTATCACGCATTACTATTATACAAGAATACTCCAGAAAAGTATGAACAAGCGAAAGCATTAGTTCAAGGTATGGTTGATCGTGCTATTTTAGATGATGGTACGGTTACTGGTGAACATGGTGTTGGTTATGGTAAGAGAGATTACTTGATCTCTGAATCTGGTGAAGATACCATTGCTTTAATGAGAAAAATTAAATTTGCTTTAGACCCTCATCGTATCTTAAACCCAGATAAAGTGTTCAAAATTGATCCAAGTGAACCTGAAGAACATCACTAGTTTATTTAGAAATGTTGGCTCAGTGAGTTAACTATCCCCTTTTTAAATGCATTTTTTTAGAGACGCTACATAAAATAATACAATTCTTTCATTCCTTTCCACATTATTATTCTCTTTTAATTTCCATTTTTATTGCGTTAATGTAACAAATCGTTCTTATTTAGATCAAAAAACAAGTAAAGACAAACCCATAGTAAAAGCCCAAGGCAAAAGAAAAGAAAACAGAGATACCAGCTTATATTGAAACGTCTTAAAAATCTAGGTTCAATAAGCCAGCAATTTTTTCTAAATGCCTAGTATCCAAAACACCGTCGTTTCCATCCATGCTGTTATTCGGATCGTCCAGTAAGACAACGTCAGTGTCATAGCTCTTAGCAGACATTCTCTTTTCTTCTAGTCTTTCTAAATTAGCACGTAATATAGCTTCTGTCGTGTATAATCTGACATATTCCGATACCAATTCCATAGTCTTAGCTGTAACTTTTGAATTGGGATCTTGAAAGGCAACAGTGTTCAGTATTCTTGCCACTAGTAGTGGATCGACACGTTCTTCTTGAGATGGTTCAAAGTTTTCTGTCATTTCTGACATATTGTAGTTTGATTTTTGTGGACAAGTTCGAAAACTCTGGTTGCTTTGAAAGAAGTTTGTAAACAAAACAAGTTTAAATTTCGTGGAGCGTGTGCTGTTTGTTTAACTAGTGAATCTCTTTCTATCAACAACGGATGACCACCCCACACATGAGTTCTACACTGCCGACCAGCCCTACTAGTCCCACCACAGATGCCAGAAGAGACTCTTCTATTAGAGAGCAACAACCGTTGTTTAATGTGAACGAAGCTCCTCTTCGAAAACAACCACTACTCCAAGTCCCAGGATTCTCCGATGATGATACTGTTTCTCACTCTTCAACCCTAGCTACTCGATCTTCTGTCTCTATATTAGAATCAAATGTATCCAACCCGAATGCTCTTGTTTGGAAAGTTACGCTTTTGACTTCAATTTCAGGTTTTATGTTTGGATATGATACAGGTTATGTTTCCTCCATTTTAGTTACCATAGGCACTGATTTAAGTCCGAATGGCGAACAACTATCTGTTGCTCATAAACAACTGATCACTTCAGCTACTTCAATAGGCGCTTTAATTGGAAGTAGTTTTTTATTAGCTGGAACGATGGCTGATTCACGTTCTATGGGAAGAAAGAAAACATTACTTATCAGCGATCTATTGTTTGTTCTAGGCGCTTTAATTCAATTCGTTAGTCACTCTGTTTCTAGTATGGTGACGGGTAGAGTAATTATGGGCTTTGGTGTTGGTATTGGGTCCTTGATTGCGCCGTTGTTTATTTCAGAATTAGCTCCTAGTAAATACAGAGGCAGGCTAGTTGTCGTTAATTGCTTATGTATCACCGGCGGTCAATTAATAGCTTACATGATTGGTGCTATTTGCAAATGGAGGCTAGTTGTTTTTATTTCGATTTTCCCTTGTATTCTACAATTCTTAGGATTATTGAGTAGTACAGACACTCCAAGATTTTTAATCATGACTGGTAGAAAAGAAGAAGCCTTTGAAGCTTTGAAGTTGATTTATACAGATGCCAAAGAAAGCTTGGTTAGAGATGCCGTCAATGAACTTTCCGTTGATTATTCATCCGAAGAGCTCAAATCGTCAGGTATGAATAAGTTCAAGGCCGGGTTGAAAGATTTATTTCAAATTCCTTCGAATAGAAGAGCTTTAACTATCGGCTGTGGGTTGCAAGCTGCTCAGCAATTTGTTGGTTTCAACTCTTTGATGTATTTCTCAAGTACAATTTTCAAAATGGTGGGATATGATAACTCAACAGGTGTTAGTTGTATAATTGCTGGTACCAATTTCCTATTCACCGCAATCTCTTTATTCGTCATTGATAAAGTTGGTCGCCGCAGAATTCTACTTATTTCACTACCATTGTTATGCCTAGCTCAAATTATTTGTGCTATTGCCTTTTATAAATTAGATATCAAAGTCGAAAGCAATGTTTCCTCCCAGAATTTGAATGGTTGGGGGATAGTTGTTCTATTTGGTCTGGTTTCATTTGTTGCTTTATATGCAATTGGTTTAGGTAACGTTCCATGGCAACAATCTGAACTATTCCCACAGAATGTTAGAGGTGTAGGAACATCATTTGCAACTTCAACGAATTGGTTTGGGTCGATGACTATTGCTGCTTGCTTTTTGACTTTAATGAAAGAGTTATCTCCTTGTGGTACGTTCTTGCTGTTCGGCTCCATCACTTTAGTTTTCTGGATTTTGATTTATTTCATTTATCCAGAGTTTGGTGGTTTGCATTTAGAAGAAGTTCAATTATTGTTAAAAGACAGATTTGATGTTAAATTGAGCATACAGATACATCAAGAAAGATTACAGTTGAAGCAAAATGGCAGCTACGCTAGAATCTAACTTCAAGAATTAATTATTACCGTTAAAGGTAGTTTCAATTATACATGTTTTATTTTATTATTTTATTATTTTATTACATTTACGCTTTTTTATATAGTTCACTTTTCTTGCCTCGTTTATTTTTATTTTATTATTCTCCTTTGGTTTTTTGTTTTATTATTCGCCTAGCTTTTATAAACACTTTTTTGTACGCCGGATTTATTTATGATTTATGAGCTTTTTATTTTTTAAAGAATGATTATTGTATTTAAAAAGAACCACACTGGACAAGGAAATCAGAATAAGGATTATAAAAGTACGGGAAAGCAATAAAAATACATGATTTTGAAGGAAATCGTAAAAAACTCATGATTCATGAAAAAAGATAAAGGATTAGAAAGCCCTTCAGAAAAGTTCCAAATTTGAGGAGAAAAGACAAAACTAAAATTAAACAAAAATTAACAAAAACTAAACAAATTAAACAAAAAATTAACAAAGAAAATATAAGATTAAAAAACAAATTGCGAAGAAAAAAGAAAATTAAAAAGGCGACGAGATAACTGAACCGTATAGAAATTAGTTAAAAGAAAAGGCAAACAAAAAAAAGAGAGTTAAAATAGTAAATTTTGCAAACAAAGAACGTTTTTAAAAAAATATAAGTTAATAATTTATAGAGTAGGAAGTTAGAACAATTAATGAACGAAAATTAAAACTAAAATTCAAGAGACAAAATCAAAGATATTTCTTATTGTAAATCCAATCACTACCAATCAATTCAGCACCAGATAAATCAGCCAACCTGAACCAAGCGGCAGCCTTCTTCATATCTTTCTTAACCGAGTTTCTTTTTTTACTAGCCCAAATCATACCAGCTTCACACATTGCATCAGTGTATCCCAAGCTACCCGATTTCTCGATGAACTCAACACCTTGCTTGATATTTCTATCACAGCCCCACCCATTTAAAAATGCTTGTCCAATTTCAAAATAGATTGAACAATCAGGTTCCTTAGCTGGTAATGGTTTATTACCTGATTTAGCCTTCAATTCTTTTGGATCGATTTTAAATTCATACTTTTTTTTAGGATCTATGGAACCTGCCTTACAAATCCAAACAAAAGAAACATTTAAATCTTTTTTAACACCATATCCATAACGTAAAGATAGTCCATAAAGTAGCATAGCTTCTCTGTTTTCTTGATTTGATGCTATTTGTAATTGATACGCCGCTTCTTTACTTTGTCCAGATTTACGTAGTGCTATAGCCATTGCAACTCTCATTTCTGGAGTTAACGTAGAAACTGGTTGCTGTTTTGGTGATAATACCGAACTATCCGGTACCAGCCATTCAGGAATTCTGTGCGGATCTTGTGGTGGTGACTGTTGCTGTTGCTGATTGGGTTGTTGTTGCTGTTGATTTGGGTAAACTGGCTGCGTGGATTGGGTGCTCACAGATAAGAGATCACTACTAGAACCTTGTGGAGGAGTCCTGTAGGCAGAAAAGCTTGAATTATTACGCTTATGTGTTTGAAGCTGCGATTGCGATTGTGATTGTGATTGTGATTGTGATTGTGACTTAGATGTAGGATTACTTGGCCCAGAAGGAGGGTTTGTCAGGAGGGTTTCAGAAGATGAATTTTTTGATCCAGAGGAATTGATAGATGAAGTAACAGATGCCTTACGTAATGCTTGAAACTGAGGTTGGGGAGAATGCTGAGGAGCTGGCATTGGTGCCATTGGAGGAACCATTCCAGTAGATGCAGTATTCGATCTTGATCTTGAATTTAAACTAGAAGATGAACCTGGATGAGAATTTGGAAGTGTATAAGGATGTGGAGGAGGCGGGAATTGGAATGATTGTTGTGAAGGAAATCTTCCTTGTGGAGCCTTTGAAAATTCATTTGGAGAAGGATGAGATCTTGGAGCAGGAATCATACCATCATTCTGCTTTGGTGTACCATGTGGCATATGTGACATACCCTGAGGATGCTGTTTCAGCCTATTTCTCATTTGATTTGGCAGAATTGGAGGGGGTTGAGCAGGTTTCCGCAACGATGGAGCTGAGGGTGTACGCAGTAATTCCCCCAATGCTCTTTTACTAGCACTTTCCATATCATTATTTGAACTATTTGGGAAGGTTGGCTGAGTGGCACTTGAAGTCAGTGGAGGAGCAACATATTCCTGGCTTATTCGAAGAGGAGAAGGCGGATCAATTCGTGAAATAGGTTGTGGTGCAGTTGCATGATAAAATCTTGAATGGAAAGCTTTTGTTATTGGTGAAGTTGGAGTCTGTGGGAGACTTCTATTGGAATAAGACAAAGCATCAGAAGGATTTGAAACAGAATGGTAATGTTGGGTATCACGGGAAGTGTTTTGAATTTCACCTTGTTGACTGGTGTTATAAGCAGGATTAACTTCAAAAGATGGCTGACGTCCATGTTGAGTGGCAGAAACAGATGAATTGTTTGCTGATTTGGAAGGCGTAGTGGGGCCAGGGGTCGGAGGTCCAGAATCTTTAATAGAACTGCTACCCTCAGTGTTTGGATTTGTGTAAATAGTTTCATTATCGTCTTCGATTTCTTCATCGGTCTGACTTTGATCTATGGAAGGATCTGACGCGTGGAAAGAGAGTCTTGAGAAGTTATTTTGAACAAGTTTAGGTGATCTGTGGTTGGTCTGATTGACTTTGGAACCCAAGGCTATGGCAGAGTTCAAAGCGTGTGACCTCATGTCGTTGGCTCTCTGGGTCATTAGCATGGGCCTCAAGGACCTGAATTCTGAGGCAGGTGCCGAGATGGAATGCTGGCTGTCGGAGTCACTGATCACACTGTCTGCCTGGGTGTACAGACTGGTCATGTCGTCGAACTCATCGTCTTCCAGGCCAAGTTTGTCCAAGAGTCGACCTGTAGTGGCGACTGAGTCCTGGGAGATGATACTCATTCTGTCGAACCTGTCATGTGAGCTTGAGTTTGGGTTTTGGTTTGAGTTGGCATGTTTCTTGACTGTTCTCTCTAGCTTGGATAAGGGAGAAGCATCCTTCAAGTTGAATGAGTCGATCTGGCCACCTCTGAGCATGGTTAAGGGTGGGCTGGTGGGAAGATGGGACAAGATAGAGACGTGACGTGAAGAAGCAAAGCTGCAAAGTCTCAAAAGGGCACCCACATTTTGAAAATACGTGTTTCGTCTGTTTTCGAAAGAGCCAAAAAAGTCGGGCTCGCTGACGTAAGCGGCGGTCCACAAGGCGGTGCAGGAGGTGCGGCGTTTCTGGTAGAATCTATTGTGATTGAAGAATATCTATACACTATACATCTAGTACTCGTACTTTAGCTTGAAGTTGTCGGCTGGGTAGGGTCTCTTCTCAGGTAAAACGATCTTACCCTTCTTCTCCATGGTTCTCATTTGCACAGCGTGCAAGAGGTTGTACAAAACGGTCAACACTGGGGCTTCAACTTTATTTTCCTTCGCAATTTCCAAAGCATTACCAACGATAACCTTATATTCAGTGTAATTGCCTTTTCTAACATCAGTTAGCATAGATGGAGGAAACCATTCGCCATCATCAGATCTGATCATAGTTTCCATGATAGATTCAGGTAATTCAACACCATCCGACTTAGCAATAGCCATAATCTCCTTCATAGCTGGTCTGGAAATCGAATCAATACCTCCAAACAATTCTAATCTACCGATATCGCAATCAGTTAGAGCACAAGTAGAGTTAATCGTACCGTTGTAAATCAATTTTCTCCATCTAGTGAATTTAACATCTTCATCATAACTAATATCATTTTTATCGGTAGTGTAAACTTCGATAAACTTCTTACAAGTGGCAATTTGCTCATCCTTTGGAGTAATCTTATTATAACAAACACCGTATTTAGTTAAATCAATAGAGACGTGACTAACTTTACCGTCGTATAGTGTTGAAGAAATCATAGTGACACCAGAAATAACAGTAGCTTCTGGAAATTCTTGTAAAACACTTCTTTCAATACCAACACCATTCTGTAATAACACAATAGCAGTACCTTTCTTGTAACATTTTTCAATCAGGGGTTCTATTGGTTGGACATCTGGTGTATTTTTCATTGAAAAAATCACATATTCAAAAGGACCATACTTTTCCATTGCCGAATCAACAGAATTTGCAATATGAGTTGGTCTGAAAGCTTTGATGCTACCATAATCGCAAGATTCAATGTCAAATCCATGTTCTAATAAATGCTTGTAATCAGATCTAACAACTGCAGTAACTTCTGCTTTTCCACCGTATTCTAAGCCATAAGCTGCGATGGTACCAACACCACCCATACCGACTAACAGGACCTTTGATTTTGGAGACATATTCGTATAATTGATTTGTGTGTTAACTGCAAATTTGACTAACACAGTAAGAGAAGCAGGATCAAGATGAACAAGAAAGGAAACACGTCCATTTATTTATACCAGAATTTGGCTTCAAACAGACGAGCATTAATCGCACTTTCTTTATCAAAAGAGCGCCGCCTACCGAATATGGAAGCATCCGTCGCTAGCGCTTACTGATTTATTCTCCCCTTTATAGGCCCGTCACCGGATTGCCCACTTACTAGTAACTACGCATTTATAAATCAAAATATTGGAGATAAGCTATTTCAATGGTATCTAAGAAGAGCGATTATAAGCGACTAAGAAAGTAATATTAAACCATATTTTACACAAATGCACGTAACATAGAGAAATTAAAAAAAAAGTAAGACAATTAATTATAAGAAAAAATAAAGGAAATTTGTAGTTATGTTTTATCAAGACGAAAACTCACCTAGTCTTTCGTAAGACGGTGATTCAGTCTCAACTTCAGCTCTCATGCGAGTTATGGGCCTTCTAGCTGACTTATTACCAGGATGATTGTTGTTATCATTTAGCTTTCTGCCTCCACGTTTAGCAGTCTTATTAACACTTCTTTTTTGCTTCTTTTTACCTTCCTCACTTTCTTTCTGCCTTTCTCTCTTGTGAGTCTTAATATTTTCAGGATTACTAGCAATAAGTAAATCTGAAGCACCGGATATGTTAACATCCGAAGAAAAATTAACAGATGATACCCCTGAAATCTTCATATCAGAGGATGAATCAGAAACTTGACTATCAGGAGCAAGAGATGAGCCAGCAATTCGCATATCAGACGGAGGCAATAGACTTTGAAAAGAAACTTCATTTGGGCTTGTGAAGCTCAATTCACCAGATTTACCATGAACAACTTTGTTAGCATATACATGACTATTTAAAAATTTAATAGGATCGGCCATATCATTTGAATTTCCAGTTGGACCTCCTTCATCATTTGTACTTCGAATTGGACTTCTATTACCGTTTATATTTGATCTTCCACTATCCGTGTTAGTTAAAATGTGATTAATACGAGTAATGAGACTTTTAGGAACTGGTGAGCTGATTCTTTCATTCTTTTTAAAACTAATTTCATCAAGTTTTTCTGGAGTTGCAGAACGAGAACGAAAACGAATACGAGTATGTGTAGTATCACGAAAAGTTGGAGCTCGTTCACTATCACTGCCATAAGACACGTTTTCTTCATTTGAGAACTTTATCGGTGATTCTGTTTTATTCATAGGAATCTGTTTTTTCAGACGTAAAGAAGAAGTTATTTCTAGGTCAGATAGAGGAGGTGGCACATTATGAGAGGGGATATCACTATCGTTCTTAAATTTCTTGGATCTCTTATGTGATAAGGAGTTACCTCTTTCAGAGATTGATTTATTACTTCTTTCAGGCTTCTCATTGTAGCTAGTAGAAATATTGTTTCCAGTACCTGGAATTGAATTACCATTATCATTCATTTTTGCATTACCGGATTTTGTTTTCTTGATAACTTCAGCAGATTCCTGCTTATAAGGCTTACCACCCTTTCTTTTTTTATTGTTTTTAACAGGACTACTCATAGACTCTATTTCTTTATCCAAATCAGTAAACTGATCTATTTCGGGATAGATAGTACGATCTTTTTTTTTTGTGCTTCTTTTAGGAGAAACAGACGAGGTTTTACCAGGTGATTTGTAAACATCGCTGGAGGTTCTGGGCAATTTATGAATATTAGATGAGGTTCTAGGAGGGGTTGAAGTATTGCTTTTAGATTCTCTTGGACCAGCTGAAATTTTATTTCTCACTTGCTTGCTTGTAGATTCAGGATTTTCGCTTTCAATCTGTGCATTTGAGCTAACTATAACAGGAATATTGAAGAAACCACCAATTTCTTCAACAGGAATATTAACATGAGAAGTTGAATCAACAGATAGATCATACTTATTTTGGTTACGATCTCTAACTACCTCTAGCTCTTCTTCTTTGCGCTCTAAAACTGATTGCGGCTCTTCATGTGGCAGGGACCCCCTTTTCCTTTTAGTCAATCTAATAGCTTGACCACCTTCAGATACACCTTGTTGTAACCCAATTTGTTGATACTCTTCATGAGATTCATCATTCAATGGAATATATTCGTCAGAATCTTGTGGGTTATCAATTGGGGATGGACCATTAGTTGCACCTGCATCTTTTTCTCCAACTTCTTCGTCAATTTGTCGAATTAAATCATTAGCTCTAGCTTCGTCTTTCCTGGCTTGCGAGCTTGATTCTTCTTCTGTATAAGTATCAGATATTGGAATATCGGTTTCAACAGGGCGTTCTTGAGCATGAACTTTATTTTTTGTATTAACTTGAGAAGTTTGAGCATCAATTGTATCACCTTGAATGCTTGTTTGAAATTCCATTTCAACATCTATATCTTCTCGATGTAAATCAGGAGTAGTTGAACCTGAGTTACGTGGTTGAATATCAATTGGAATACTAACATGATCTTTCACTGGTGAAGATGACTCATCGTCATCAAAAAATTTAATAGGAGATTCTTTTAATGATAAATTGGAACTTTCCACATTGCCATGTGCTTCAGATATATTTTCATCACCCTTAAAATCATCATCTGATAAGAGATTCTTATTTGGACGCCTCTTTCCCCTTAAACTAGCTGGATTATATACAAATTTAGGTGTGGGCACATTGGCAGGATCTGCAGTACTTGACGCTTTATCATCAAAATAGTGAGACTTTGAACCACTAGAAGAAGTATGTGAACTAGATCCAACAGTGAGATTATCGGGAGGAGCATTGGCACGTTTTACTTCGGTATTCTTACGTCTGGCTATGCGTTTTGGAGTGGATTTAACACCATCAGAAGAAACATGAGTAGGAGCAACTAGTGGACTGATTTCAATCGGCTTATTAATCTTTTCATCTATAAAAACAATTTCATCGTCATCAGACTCCTCATAAACTATGTTTTCTTTATCATTAATTGGTTCCAGCCCCATATCTTTGTTCTTGATAGTACCGATCTTAGAAATATCACCACCAATTTCTTCAACCTCTTCTTTCAACAATTTAACTAAGGTACTACGAAGGGTCTCTCTAAGCTTCTTCTTTTCATCATCTTTAAACATTTTATTGGCCAGTATAGTTTCGTTTCTCTTTCTTTTCTTATCAACTAAAATTTTCTTGTTGAATTCATAGGGATCTGAAAATAGCTGTTCTAAATTATAAATAACATGTAAACCACAATCATTGAAATTGTCTTGTTGAGGAATTGAACAGGTATGCTTCGTTATTTCAGAGGTTTTAATTTCAAATCTATACTTGTCTTTAGCATAACCAACCAAAAAGCTCTTCAATGGGGCAACAATATCATGATGTAATTTTTTCAATGAATCCAAAATGAAAATTCTGGCATACTTTCTAGTTTCAGTAGTGACTGCAGAGGTCATATCAGCGTCAACGCCGATATCAAAAGTTGCATCCGCCGATCCCATTGACGTTATACTTGAACTTTCAGTACCAATTATATAAGCTTCTGTTGTATTATTTGTCATTATCGAACCAGGTAATCTAGCTAATGTTTGTTGTTCTTGTTTTTCTCTTTTGAATATCTCTTTCTGTCTCTGTAAATGCAGTCTTTTCAATTTGGGAAGATTAGTAATTATCACACAAAACCAATGCAGTGAAACATTAATGGGTATAATAAGATAGTCATTATCAAAAAGATTGTTATTTGATTTAAACCAGGTCTTTACATTTGAATAATAATCACCATCGGCAACTTCAGTAGATAGTTTGGAATAAAAAAATGAACTCATAGTTTCAAACTTTTCCTTCTTAATCAATCCAGATTCATTGGCTTCCTTTAAGTTATATCGTATGAAAAAATCAACAATTGAGTCATTAACCCAATTGCCGTTATATAAGCATTGGAAATCTTTATTCGATATAGTCATCTTAGTTTTTTCATCAAATTTATAATGGAGAGAAGGCTGAAACACAAGCTGTTCAGAAAATGGAACTAATTCATAAAGAGTTTCTGCTGTCTTTGGAGATTCCAAGGAGTCGGTATCCTCTATAATGGCTTCCTCTAAACCTTTGTAATCAATTTGGATACCTCTCAGTGGCCTTTTTCTAGTGGCAATAGAGCCTGAAGATGTATTTGCTTCTCGGAATGTATCAGTTAAACTGGTTAGTCTATCAGAAGTTGTTTTGGAAAATATTTTGGATGAGCCAGATGAACTAGATGAACCTCCGTAAAAGCTAGATTCAGAAATGGTAGAAACAGCTGGCTTAGAATATTTACTTTTCATTTCGTCATACTTAGTTTTCTTCAACAAAATATTATCCATGAAATCAATTCTCTCAAATAGCTTCTTCTTAGAATCACGATCATATAAAGGTAAAAATACCCATATCTTCTGAACATGAATATCTTGATTTTTGTATGCAATTGATTTTGGATGCTTCAAGACAATAACCATATTTATTTTGTCCATATCGTTATAAGAGTATTCAATAGATTCAATGTTGCTAAACTTAAATGTTGCTAAGATATTAAGTTCAAGATAAAGGCTGTACATTAACTTCAGCTGATTACTTTCAAAAGTCATTTTATGCCCTCCGGTAGAAATTGTAGTTTCATCAACAGAATTAGGATTGAAAATTATCTTAAATAAATCATACACTTTAATGTCACTGGGTATTTGTTTCTTGGGGAATGGCTTGTGTATAGGAGTTGTGGTTTTAGATCCCGAAGAAGAGTTGTCATTACTATTTGGGGTTTTCATATTTAAGTGTGATTCATAGACGGGATCAACTTCTATTTCTTTGGGTATACTAACTGTGGCTTTTGAAGAATTGAAGTGGTCCTGAGTGGCTGGTTGGCTGAATTACGATAGAAAGAGCGTGTTAGTATAACATTAGCAAGGATAGGAAGAATGAAGGAAGGAAAGATACGTACGAAGATGTAATTGTGTTAACTGGCATATAAGAGTTGGAAGGCATGGTCTTCTTGGGTTTTATACGGCTATTGAGAGACCGAAAGTCCTTGTTACCAAGTCTCGTTTTCCTGGAGTTCATGACCCTGTAAAGTGAATGGGAGACGTGTTTGTGCTGTAATTGGTGATCTCTTTGATTTCAGATAGTGTTGCAGTGAAGTGAAATCGCCGGGGCAGGCAAACTGGATAAATATCTCAAGGGGTATATAAATGAGATATTTGCAGAACCCAGGAAATCTTGAAATTAGTGAGAGCTTAAGGTATATCCAGATATACTTGATTCTACTTTTGCCCCGTCAGAATCACCACAATGAAATAAAATATAGCTCTGGATCAGAAAAAGGCCTCTACGTGCGGCTCTCCAAAACCGACGCGTCGATTAGTCGCTTCTAAAAGTTGAAATTTTTTTAACGTCGGTGAACAGACTCAAAAGTAGAGCATGATTTATCCACAAATTCCAGAAACACTCCAACATCTCGCAATATTTCCCCCATTTCATACCATAACCCTACTGGACTTTCTCGGAGAACTATGCTAAGGCAACAACTTATAACATCCTCTAGACTTGCGGCTAGAGCTCCACCATTCATTCCGGCAAGAACTTTCCAATATTCAGCCATCAACTTAAATGCAAAATCCCCATACAAAGTTTTCGTCGATACATTTAAGCAAGAATGGAAGAAGTCTTCTGAACTTACAGACCAAATAAAACTATTAAAGTCTGCCACTGATGAAATGGGTGAGTCTGAAGCCTTCAAAAAAGCCAAAGATGCATTTGACAAGGCCCAAAAATCATCTGGTGCCATTGCTAAGGGTGTGACAAAAACCGCTGAAGCTGTGGGTGATGTCGCCCAGAAAGCTTGGGAATCACCTGTTGGTAAAGGTGTCAGAACCACTGTCAATGTTACTGCTGATACCCTGGATAAAGCGGCTGAACCAATCAGACAAACTAAAGTGTATAAAGATGTTCATGAAGTTTTTGACGACGGTTCTAATAGATACGGTTTATACGAATCAAAAGAAGAAAGAAAAGTCAGAAGAGAAAAAGAACTTAAAAATAAGCCAAAAGCTATTAAAGCAGATGATACAGCTGGTTTTGCTCTGGTTGCCACTGATAAGAAGGTTGAATCATCTTTTACTGATAAGATAAAAGTTAAACCAAACTCTTCTCTGGGTAAAGCTCTGTTGACTCTGCGTGAAAAATGGGAAGAGGCTGAAAATCCGCTCCTCGTTTTAATTAGAATAGTTATAGATAAAGTTGGTGGCTTCTTTGCTGAAACTGAAGGTGCTCAAGTTATCAGACAATTTAGAGATATGGATCCAAACTTTAACACCGAATCTTTCCATAAAACTTTAAGAGAATTCATTATCCCTGAAGTTTTAGATGCCTATATTACTGGTGATGAGAAGGTTTTAAAATTATGGTTATCCGAAGCCCCATTCAACATTATTGCCGCCCAACAAAAACAGTTGAGAGAACAAAAATTATTTTCAGATGGTCAAATTTTAGATATTAGAGGTGTTGATATCGTTTCTTCGAAGATTTTAGAACCAAACAGAATCCCAGTGTTTGTTGTAGGTGCTAGAGTTCAAGAAATCAATTTATTTAGAAAAGCTAAGACTGGTGAAATTGCAGCAGGTACCGCAGATGATATCAGATTATCTACTTACGCTATGGTTATTACAAGAATACCTGAAGAAATTGACAACCCAGAAACTGAAGGTTGGAAGATTTTAGAGTTCATTAGAGGTGGTTCAAGAACATTCACTTAGGTTGATTCTTCAAAAAGATAGGTTGGTTTATGATGAGGATTTACAGTGATTTGGTTTAAAAATGACTGTTTGTTTTATGATATATGTATATACACATGTAATAGTGTATAATTCTTCTGTAAATAGGACACATAGGCTAACGTCTATGATCAAAATTATAATGTATTTCTTTTCTTAACAAACTATACCAGATATATAGCTTACTTCCTAATTGAGCGCTTTTTAAAAACTATTACCCCTTTGCAATCATCACTAGAATCATCTGAATGATTGGTTGCTTCTTTTGTTGTTAAATCCCATTCTTTCATCTCTTTCTCAGACGCTGTTTCTTTTCTTCTTTTAATACCTACTGTTGTGATATTGTTGAACCTTGATTCTTCTTCCGGTTCTTCAGTTTCTTCTACTTCCGTCCATGAACTTAGACTTGAAATCTCTTTCTCTTCTTTTTTTTCATTAGTTTTTATATGTTTAGCTTTAAATGTTATTTTATTTTCCAAACCTTTTGAAAACTTAGGTTTATTGTAACCAATTTTATGTATTTTTGAATCGTTTTCGTTGATGAGTTTACCTTCAGTTCTCAGAAGTTCCTTGCTCAACTTATCTTCTTCCTTTTGTTTCTTTTCTATCTGTCTCAATGATTTTTGAATATTGAATTTGTGTTTAGGACTAGCATCATGTTGCTTTTTTAAGTTTTCATCAACGAACTAAATCAACAAGCTGATTGGAGTTAGTATGGTGGATTAAATATCAAGCAAACATTGAACACATACAGTGGAACATATTTTACACCAGTATCTTCCCATTTTCAATTGATTTGGAAAATTGTGTGGGTTTGGTGTTTTGAAAAAGACTAGATTCCTGAAAAGATAAATAGAAAAACGTATCTCGGTGATAATATTTTTTGAGAATTCAGAAAAATGTCTTCACAGTTTTTCTACATCAGCAACCTTATCACGTACAAGATTACATAGTTACTCCCAAGTTTCAGGGTCCAATGAACAAATAGTATCACCCGCATAATGTCTGAAACAACGCCACATAGAAAGAGATCATATAACAAAACAGAAGGAGAACCTGAATCATCCCATAGATCACACGAATCTTATCGACATCATAGACATAGACATCACCACAGATCATCTTCAAGACATCATTCTTCTAGAAATAAATCCGATAGAAAGGATGATAGCGGAAGGCACAGTAGTCATGATGGATATTCGAGATCACATGGACAGAGCTCTGGTAATTCCCTAGCTGATAAAGTTAAGAATGAGAAGAACGAACCAAATCAATCAATAAGCACTAAATCTCAAAAAAAAGATGTTGAAATTGATAAAGATGAATTCAAAGGATATAAGGTTATAGAGGCTCCCGATTTTGATTCTTCTGAAGATGAATTTGAGGTACAGCATGGTATAAGTAACGTTCTCAAAGACCAGGATGGACATATTAATTTAAAGTTATTTCACTCTGAAACTCTAAATGAAGAATCACATATTCAGCCTGAGGAACAAAAGGTACAAGCTAGACTAGAAATTCTTACTGAAACAATTGATGGAGAAGATAAAGGTGCTTCAACTTTACCTACAATATCTATATTGGACGTCAAGTATGAGTTTGGCGATAGAGGATCAAATTGGAGGATGATGAAATTAAACAAGATATTAGAACAATCAAAGTGGGATCCATATAAAGATGAAGAAGAATATGTGTTGGAAAGATATGGAGATTTAAGATTATTTTATATTGCTTTAGAAGAAAAGGAAGAATTGGAACGCAGAAAGAAAGTTAAGGATAAGAGCAAATGGGTTTATAGGCCAACCGGGAGACTTATTAACGAAAATGGTTTACAAATCAATGAAAGAGATGATGAAGTCAAGAAATCAAGTGATATGATTTCTGAGAAAGGAGTCACTTTAGATGATGTCACAGAAGCCAGAATTTCAATGATGAGAGCTAAGTTGAGCAAATCAGCTACTTTTGATTCAAGGGAGGCTAAATATAATGAATTAAAAGCCTCCTATTGTAAGCTACAAAGGCCTTCTAATACTATTATGGGATCCAATGTTATAATAAATACTCCACTAAATGAGGACGAAATGACTATCGAGGAGATGGTTAATGCTGAAAGTATGCAAACTTCTAAAACTACATTGAAACAAGCAGCTAAACAAATTGCATCAATAAAAACTTTTGATAATACTGATCTTGATCAGCAAGATGAACAAGCTAATAGATTAGCTAGTCTTTCCAAAACCTCTGAAATCTCAGTTCAGAAATTCATAGAAAATCCTAAATTAGTAAAAGTCTTAGAAACATGCCGTTTCTGTAAAGACAACCACTCACAGGATTTGAATGTTCTGATATCTACTGAAAATTTTTATATATCTGCCATGGCTAAACCTGAAATAAGCGAAAACCCAGGATGTATAATAATTCCGTTAAAACACTTCAAGAATTCACTTCATTTAAGTATACAGCAATATGAAGAATTGATGCAAATAATGGAGTCTCTTTCATTGTTTTATTTCAAGGAGTATAAATCAAACGTTGTATTTTATGAAGAATCTATTTTTGACACCTCACATTTAACAATAAAGTGCATCCCAATTCCAACTTCATTCGACTCTAAAGTTGTTGCTTCATATTTCAGAGAAGGGATAATGGAACAGGTTTTAGAAAACAATGATAATCAACATAAAGCTATCATTGATACGTCTAATGGTTACAGAACCAAAATTGCCAAAGAAGCACCGTTTTATCATGTTTGGTTTACTTTAGATGGTGGGTTTGGCCATATTGTTGAAAATGTTTCAGAATGGCCTAGAAATGACGGGTTCAGTAGAAGAGTGATAGGTAACTTCTTGGAAGCTGACGCATTTACCATTAGAGCTAAACCTAAGTTTAATTTTGATGACAAACATGGATTGAATGAATTGTGTAAAAAGTTGGATATATATCTTCAATAAAAGTCTATGGCGCCATGTTCACATATATAGATTTATAGATAACGGGAGTATTTTTTTTATAAGACTAATTAATTTACAAGAATATATAAAAAAAGGTATGAAAGGGGTAAAAGCAATAAATAACAAGAAACAATGTGATTTAGCGCCGAAATATAAGCAATGTGACTATAGTCTATCTCTATTATTAGTATATGATGAAAGTTTCAAAAGATAAAAAAAAGCATAACCATAAAAAGTAATCTCTATTTCTTAACTTCTTCCTTGGTTTGAGTTTCTGAGACGGCAGCAGCAGCGGCAGCAGCAGCAGCCTCCTCTTGATGTTTGGCTTCGGCATCATCTAAACTCAATTTATCCTTAACCAAAACAACATTATCTTGTTCTTGAACAGATTCACTCTTAATCAAATGTTCTTGTTCTTTAACAACATTAATACGTTGTTGGAAAGTAGCCTTGGAATCGACATGTAGCTCTTGTTCGTGATAGAACTCTTCTGGTAAGGAGCTTAAAACGGCTCTTAGAGCTGCATCTCTAGTTGGGTAAATTTGAGCATCACCGTATGTGAAAGCGTTAACCATAATCGACAAAGTAGATGGGATACGTTCTCTTAATCTCATGTCAAGCCAATTCTTTAACCACAGTCTCAATTCAGCTGGGGTAGCAGAATATGACCTAATACCTCTTGAAGCACAAGCAACTTGCAATTCAGGAACAGTTAAGGCATCAACACCTTCATAATCAATAGCGATGTCATCTTCTTTGATCTTAAGCATCTTATGTCTGATTCTGTATCTCAAAATTTGATCAGTTCCGTAAGGTCTCATATTCATGTACTTGGCAATTGCAATTAAGACATCTCTGGAGACATTATCTAGAATTAAATCGTCTTTGAAAAGCTTAGCAACTTTTAAGGTTTGTTCTCTTGAAATTTCTTCAGTGGTAGTTGAAGATCTTAGCTTTGAATAGAAATCCTTAAACTCGGCAGTTTGCTCCTCAGTAATAGTATTTGGAAGTTTAATCTTTTGTCTAGATGATCTTAAAGCATCAGAAACCTTAGTTCTGGTGTTTCTTAAGATCGCATTCTTCTTTTCTTTGTCAATTTTAGATTCATAAGTGGAAGGCAACAAATTTGGGAATAATTTCAAAGCAACAGGTAATAACAATTCAGCAAATGGGACTAACACAAACATGGCAAATGGAAATAATCTTAAGACATCACCAATTGTTCTTTGTAATTGCCTATATTCTCTTCTTGATAATTCATAACCGGTAGCCATTTTATAGAGCAACTTGGAAGAAATCTTGATCTCCAATCCTAAAAGCTTGGTACCATCCCAGTAATGGTTGGCTTCATGCTTGACCTTTTCCCATAAGGTCAATTTCTTTGTAGCTTCGGAAGCAGGGGTTGTAGTTTTGGCAGGGGTACCTGAAGCGGGCGTTGAGGCAGGAGATGGAGGGACATTTCTGTTGTTGTTAGTTGAGTTGAAACGCTTCGAATAGATGGCGGTTCTAGTGGCTAAAGCTTGGTGAGTTCTAGCAGAGAAAACAACAGAACGTAATAACGATCTTGAAATATTGAGGCCTAATAGGGCCCTTGATTGAGATAGCATGTTTCTGTAAGTTGGATTGTTGGGCAACTCTCAGATGATGGAAGAAAGTAGGATGTAGGGGTAAAAAAGTGAGAGGAAGAAGTGAATTAATACGAGGAGTCGATGGAGGGCATGTATGGGGGGATACAAGAGTAACAATTGAAATGGTTAGTGTTGCAAAGGGATCCGAGAAAAGAAAAGCCAGCAGACGGTCAAGTGTAAGGAAGGATCTCGTTCAGGTGATTCAAAACTTCAAAATGACTCTCTGCTGTCTCAGACACTCCAAATCATCGAATTTTCGTTGAACTGTTCCGTGGCGGTGGCCGAGACCGGGCCATGGGACCCGCCGAACCGGAGGCGCATATAGTGGCGGTGCACCCTTGTTCCAGCCGACGTGTCTAAAGTTCATATACTAGTCGATCGACTAGGTGAAAAGTCGTGCGCCGCAGCACAAAATTTTTCTCAGTAGAGCAGATATAGATACAAGCAGGTAACCAGAAGTACCATCAGGATTTGTTGACATTAAATCACTTTCTAAATCCTTTTTGGCTATCTGTCTCAGTTATGGTCAAAAGAAGTAGAGACCAGGTTCTTGCTGTTCCTGTTGAAACTGCTCACTCTTCATCTTCAAACGATGAGCAGTCCGATGTTGATGATATCTCTACAACAAATGGGAATCAAACCATAACAGAAAATACTTCTGAAATTTCAAAAGCAGATTCCTCTGATGATGAATCTGATGATGAATCTGATGATGAATCTGATGATGATCAAAAGTCAAAAGAACCTTCTTCAAAACGTCAAAAGAAGGCCCCAGTTTCTGCTCAAGATGTTCAAATTGCACGTGAAACTGCTGAACTTTTCAAGTCAAACATCTTCAAGCTTCAAATCGATGAATTGATCAAAGAACTTAAATTAAAAGGATCTCATAGTAAATTAATAGAAAGCTGTTTACATAGATTGCATGATATAATTCAACAGGTTCCAAAATCTAAAGAATATTCTTTGTCTGAAGCCGAATCATTATTCAATAGCAAGAACAACAAATCTAAGCATGGTATTGTTATTCCATTCGCAGATCCAAAACCAGCGTCCTCTTTCAAAGGAAAATTCCAATACGATACTCCTGAATTTATTGCTCTAGTCGGATCATTTGGTTTGAAGACTGCGATTCAACAACCTAAAGGCATGTCCATTGATGTTTCTTTAACAATGCCAAAAGAATTCTTTCAACCAAAAGATTATTTAAATTATAGAGTTATTTACAAGAGAGCCTTTTATATTGCCTACTTGGTACAACACTTAATACCTTTAACTGAGAAGAATCATTTCCCGGTTAAGATTTCTTATGAATATGTCAATGGTGATATCTTATGTCCAGCTATACGAATTGAAAGCGTTACTCCTGAACGTCGTCATAATGATGATTTAATTTTTGAAAAGACTAAGATGTCAATTAGACTTCTTGTAGGATTTGAAACTGGTTTATTCGATGCTAAGAAATTACTCCCTGATAGAAATTGTATTAGAATTCAAACTGATAATGGTAACAATAATAATTCTCAATTACCTCCTACTCCATTATACAACGCATCAATTTTATCCTCTTCCTCATACACGTATTATCTTGAACACTTACTTACGGCTAGAAAATCTGCTGACGGCTTCCGTGACGCTGCTATGTTGGGTAAACTTTGGTTAAAACAGCACGGTTTCTCTTCTCATTTCAATGAAGGTGGGTTTGGTCATTTTGAATTCACCACGTTGATGGCAGCCTTATTGGAAGGTGGTGGTGAAAATGGTAACAAGATTTTGCTACATGGTTTCTCAAGTTACCAATTGTTTAAAGCTACAATCAAATATTTAGCTACTCAAGATTTGTGTAATGATGGTTACCTTTCATTTAGCTTTTCACTTGATAGATTTGCAACGTATAAGCAAGGTGGCTTTAATGTTCCTACCATTTTTGATAAATACACTAAAATTAATATTTTGTGGAAAATGACTGTTTCTTCTTATGAACTACTGAAGAAATTTGCTCAACAAACTTTAACTTTATTGAATGATGTTGTTCAAGATAGATTCAGACCAATTTTTATGATGAAATCGGATAACCCTTTGCTTAAGTATGATTCTCTAATACAGATTCCATTGAATTCATTAGATGAAGAAGGGTTTGGGGCATTAGAAAAAATTTCATTCTTAACTTTCCAAAATTTCATATGTAGTAAAGTTTACAAGATTTTAAATAAAGCCTTAGGTGAGAGAGCAACTGAAATTCAAGTGAGTATTTCCAAAAAGCATAATAATGACAAATGGTCGGTCAGTAAGAGAAAGCCATCTTCATCTGAATCAGATGAATCATTTATTAATATTGGATTGTTTTTGGATTCTTCATCCTGTGAAAAGAAGGTTACAAAGGGTCCATTACATTCAGATAAACAAGAAGGTGAAAAGTTTGCATCATTTTGGGGAAGTAAAGCTCAAATTAGAAAATACAAAGATGGTAGTATACAATACAGTTGTTTATGGCAACCTTCACCAATGGAATCCACAGTTACTACAATAATTAAATATATCTTAACATTACACTTACAGAAAGATATTTCAGACAATTTGATTATGAATTCAAATAAATTCATTAAGTATTTGCCTCAACCTCTAACCTCATCTAATAATTCAACTCAACCAATCATTTTACCTTCTCATTTCCAAGATTTAAAGAATGCTTATAATGATCTTTGTAAAATATTATACGATTCAGATTTACCAATTGCATTGAAAACAATTTTACCTGTTTCTTCAACTTTAAGAAACTCGTCATTACTATTACCCGTTCCATTTGCTGCATCGAATGAAGATTTCTTCAATGAATCAATTTTACAATTTGAAAGTTCAACTAAATGGCCAGATGAGTTAATCGCTTTAGAGCAAACTAAAACTGCGTTTCTACTTAAACTTGATGAAATGTTAAATAAAGAAACTGCATATAAGTCATATTTGGTTAAAGATGATATAATGACTCCATATAATGATAAAATTACTGTATTAAGAGTTCTAACTCCAGAAGGTTATGGTTTTAGTTTCAGAATATTAACGGAAAGGGATGAAGTCTTATATTTAAGGGCGATTGAAAATGCCAGTGAAAAACAAAAGAAAACAGTTACTGATATCTATTTGAAATTCAACCAAAAATATATGGGGTCTGCTAAACACCATAGAGCTGTTGGTTCATTAGTTTCTAAATTTCCATTTTATTCACCAGCAGTGAGGTTGTTCAAAAGGTGGTTAGATTCCCAATTGTTGTTATGCCATTTCCCAGATGAGTTGGCCGAATTAATTGCGTTAAAAGTCTTTATTGATCCTGCACCATTTTCAACACCATCTAGTGTTTCTACTGGTTTCATTAGAATATTACATTTCTTAAGCGTGTGGAATTGGAAAGAAGATCCTTTAATTTTGGATTTATCTAAGGGTTTTGAAGCTGGCTCTGAAAAGGGGAATTACATTGATAAAATTGATGATAAATTAACTGTTCAATCATATCAGGCAATGTACAACAATTTTAATAAATTAAGAAAGGAAGATCCAAATGCTAATAAGGTGCAATATTTTGTTGCTTCAAAAGATGATCCCTCTGGAAAATTATGGACATCTCATAAAGTTTCATTGCCTATTGCATCCAGATTAACTGCATTATCCAAAGCTTCTATATCCTTACTATCTAAAGAACAACAAGAAAATGGCGCAATTTCTGGTAAGAAGTTAAAGTTAATTTTTACCCCAGCTTTAAAAGATTATGACTTTTCTATTAAGATGAAGATTCCAAAAGATATTTCTAACTCCAGTGGTATTTTACAAGAGAATAAGTTTAAGAATTTGATTCTACCATTAACTTCGTTCCCAGACAATTTATCTTTATTACAAGACCCAACACAAAGTTATTTTGAAGAATTGGTTGGTAAATATAACAATGTTATGATTTTATCTACTCATAAGTTTACGGGATTGAGCGAAGATGGTAAGTCTAATGTGATTACAGGGTTGTTCAATCCAGGTGTTATTAACGGTAAAAAGAAGTTTAGAGTTAACATAGGATATAATATTAAACCAGTTGAATCTGAAACTGATAAGGTTGAACTTGAATTTAATAAAGAAGCTGTGCTAGCTCAAGTTGTTGGTTTAGGAGATGATTTGGTCACCTCGTTTGAGGCCAAATAAGGGCTGTTTTGTACCGATATATAGAGTCGAATAATTTCGATCATTTTTGTAACAAGAATAATCATTTAATAACCGTTTGAATTTTACGTAATAATTACGCGATTCGACCTTCGCAAGCCAACTCCAGGGCCCAGCCGAATCCGTTGGCAACAACTGTGTGAAGAACATATCAGACACAGTCAGAACACTAACGTATATACTAGGGACACCCAGAGAAATATTGGAAATAGCCATATTACTCTACTAAGCACACTCCCTACTGCTGTTCCTGACAAGAAGATATTATGGAAGGACGTCACTTTGCACGAGATCATAAGTACAAATCAAGCACAGAAGAGTTAAATATGAAATTCAAGAAGCAACCAGACTTACAAAAGGAATTCGAAATCAACAATACACAACTGCTAAAGCAAAGAAAGTCGAGTTATACAAAGAACTTGACTTCAAAACTAGAATCAAGTGGTTATTTAATTATAGTTCTCTTGTTTTTAACTGATGATTCTCTTCTCTTGCTTTTACTCAGGTCGTTTCATTTATTCACTTTAACACACCCTCCATCTACTATACCTGGGTCAACTCAACTTTTGTCAGAATCTGCAAAACGAATATTTGCGTTGAAGGTTTTAGAAATGACTTGTGCAATTAGTGTGTTCGGTGCCGTTTTGCATTCAATATGGTTGAGTGCCTACGGGACAATGGGGCCTTTTTCAACCATGGAGCAATTCTTAAATAATAAGATTGAATTCTCACAAGGATATTTTGCTATAAATTTTGTTGGAGAAAGTCTCTTTCAAAGTAGATTTAAAAAATGGTTTTATTTGATGTTTATTGACGTCATTTTATTCTTTGTTGAATTCTTACTTTATTATACCAATTACTTAATTATAACCAAGTTGTTTGAACCAGCTTCAATAAAGAAACATGAAGTATCTACTAATATTACACATGATAATACTTTTGAAGAAGAAAACGCAATAGTTAAGGAATATGATGGTTATCAGGGTAATATATTACTATTTGAAATAGATCCTATTACTATTTTTAAGACTGTTTTCAATTATGAAAGAAACCTAATTCTAACCCCTGAAGAACAAGCTGCCAGCGATTCGCAAACTTCCATTGATACCTCTAATGTTGTTATGCCTGGAAGTTACATACGAAGATTTACTGATATCAATAATATGGTCTAGACTGTGGAATATAGAGTATAGATGTGTGTTTCATACTTGATTTGTTTATACCTTTTACTTTGCTGTTCAATTTGTTATAATTATTTTTTTCTATTTTGGTGCCATTAAATTAGTTTTCAATGTACATAATAAAAATACATATATAAAAAAGTATAAAGGGAATAGTAAACCCTGGATCGGTAAATGCAATTTGAAGAGAATATGAAAAGAAAAGTGTGATTATTATAAGATAGATTAGTTCAAGTTACCAATTGGACAACTTCTTAAGTATTCAGCCTTGTTTCTTAAAACTCTAACAGATTTGAAGAAAATTTCTTCAGGAGACATGGAACCTGTACTTTCCACATTAAAGATGAAGTGATCTCTCTTTCTACCTAATTTAACTTTTCCATTGAATTTTTCGTGTCTTAAAACTTCTCTTGAAACGGTATCTCTTCTAGCATCTTTCACGTAAGCTTCGCCCTTTTCATTTATATCAATAACACCAGATGGAAAACATTTTTGGAATTCCAATGCATCTTCACCGGTAATTGGACTCTTGATATCAATAACTGGTAATAATCTATAAGAAGCTGTAGCAACTGGAGAAAATTTAGCATGGTCTGAACCGATACCTAAAATACAATGCACCCTTAAAGAAATTTCTTGACCTGGTCTTAGTTTAGCTAATAAAATATTTGGATCACATGGAACAACTGGGTTTTTAGCAAAAGTTTCGACTTGTCTACCTTGCGGTTCAAATTTTAAGTCTTTGGCATAAACATTTGAGTTTCTGTACAAGTTTTCAGGGCGATTGTCACCTTTAACCGCATTTGGGTTTTTAGTACACATCACGTCTAATGAAAGCACAATGGTGTTATCATCTGTGAATTTATCTTTTTCTTCTGCGTTTTGATCAATCCAAGTTAAATTATCTGGATCAACTTTTAAAGGCACCAAACCTATTCTGTGAGATAGAACTTCATCCTGAATAACAGATGTATTGTTAAAAACGTAAACGTATTCGGCTGCAACGGATGGAACCTCGGCGATCATAATTCTTCTAAAAGCATTAGTTATGGAAGTATCTATACCCACTAAATCAAAGTTGGCTGTTCTTTCTGTAATGTACGAAATGTTTAATTGGAAATTCTTTTTAAATTCTTCTAAATCCCATGCATTTTCACCATTTGCAGAATAACCAGGGAAATCGGTAGAAACAGTATTTGTAACTCTATCGTGTTCAATTCCGACAATGTTGGACATGTTGTTATGTTCACTATGTGCTTTTTGATATTACAAATGAAGTGTAGTTTTATCAGGATCAGAATCCAGTAGCAGATATAAATTTCTTTCTGAAAAATTATTTCCTGTGAGGCTCGCTCAGCGACGAGGCAGGGTAAATTGCGTTTCGGATCCGAAATTCTGTTTTTGCCAAAGAACAAGCTCATGTGTTCAGTGTTAAAGAAGGCGAATAACGGAACAGTTGGAACAACTTCTACTCTCTATATTTTCCTACAAGCTATTCAATGACCGATCCAGAGGTCCCAACAATGGATAAATCCAGTGAAGCGCCTCTTCCACCTCCTCCGCCTCTCCCTACAAGAGGGGCCACGACAATTATTGCATCAAACACTAACGATAGGCCCCTACCCAATCTTCCTCCAACGACTACAACTACGGATTCGCAAGTAGAATTGAAGCCTCCGTTACCACCAAGAGAGCCAAGAAGAAGGCATGTTCAGCACACTCCTACTCATAGGAAAAAATCTTCAACTTTTGGACTCGACAGGGTTGAAGGGGAAGTATATGAAGCTGATTCTCCGACAAAATCTGAGGTGAAACCATTGGATTTGCTGAAGGAAGAACCTAAACCAAATTTTCAGGATATTTTATTACGTTATTTGATTGATATACGTGAAGCTCAAGTTGCTCATGCCATTAATAAAGGTATTCCAAGTGTCTACGTATTACCAACAGATACATATCTTGCCGAAATTAATTCAAAGGATGTTTATACTGATATTTTGGGTGAAATAAATTCTAGTATTTTTGATAATGTGGATACTTTGAGTCTGTATCAACTTTTATTAAATGCTTTAAGTATTGTTGAAAAATTGAACTGTGAAAATCCTGCAGATAGTGAAGTGTTGTTCGACCGTGAAGCATTGACCGAGACAGTCGAGCAACTTATGTTAGATAAAGATATGGTTCCCGATTTCCAATTGATTACCACAATAACCAAAGTGAAAATTCCTAACCCTCTGGTAGTTTATATTCAAGACAAATATGATTCTATTAGGTTATCAATAGTACTTACGATTTTGTTTGATAGATTTGTGGTAAATAATGACCATTATTTGTTTTTACTTGTTAGAGTATTGGAAAGTTTAGATCCTGCTAAACTACTGAAACTCTATAAAGACAAAAATGGTGACGTTTTAGGTTATTTGAGGAAATTGTTTAACTCATCCAAATTTTGGGGCGATCTTATAATTACATTACAGTCTAAAGATTTATTAGATAAATTCATACGTCAAACTATAGTTTATGGTGTTGAATCAATGATCGATACATTAGTTACTTTCCAATTCTTTCCAGATAAACTTGATACCATTGCTATTACCTCTAACCTAATTGAATTTGATAAAGCATATTCTTTCATTACTAATCGTCAATCGGAACCATCATCAGGCGATGATGAATTGAATAGAGAAAATTATAAACTGATGAGATTGCAGAAAGATTTAACGACAAAGTCAAGTAAATATAATGATTTGCTAAACAATTATAAACAGCTTAATGAAGAGAAATATAATGATGAAACTATTCTGAAGAAATTGAAAATAACTAATAAAGAACTTGAAACTAGCCGTGGTGCTTACGAACAGAAATTGAATACTTTGCTTGCGAATTTTGAAGTTATTAAGATCAACAATGATAAAAATTTAGAGATCAATAGTATTAATGATGAATTAAGAGAAGAAATAGAAAAATTAACTAAGGATGTTAATGATATGAAGAAGAAGTTGAAAAAGAAATGATTGATTGATCAGTATAATTTATTTTGTATAGTTTATACTTGTATTTTTATATAGTATTTAGTGTGTTTTCTTCTTGTAATATTTGATAAATATACTATCGGTTGCATAATGCTTGCTTCTTCTGTGCAGCATTCTGAGTAGATATCAAAGAAAAGAAAAGAACGATCATCCGGAAGAACTCTATCTTTATTATCAAAAGACTGGGCAGGCCACCCCACATACGTAATTAAACTCAAATCGTAATTACTTAAATCGCACGAGCGGCTCACACGCGTCTCTAAACTTTGAACCTTCTTTTGAAAGTTCAACACATCCAACTTTGAGTCCCGCAATACATTTTAGTGGCGGCCTAAAGTTTTTAACGAGACGTCAAATTACATAAAGTAAGGTTTTTTAAGTGAAAGTTATACAATAAAAGAATCAAAAAGTCAAATATACGCCTTGCAAAGGCACCTATAAATGTGGGAAAAGACAAAAACTAGCAAAAATAAAGTCATTAAAAATATCATTTCAGATTACATCGATAATTAATGAAAGAGCACATCTATTCAATGTGTTGAGTAATAGTTTGCTTTCTTTCTTCCCAGTTATCGTTATTAAGAGCCATCTTGTGGGTCTTGTATAATGGTGGTAACTTAGGAACATCTTTTCTGAAGATTGTTCTTTGAATCCAGATACCCAAAGCTCTAGTTTGATAAGCAGCGTGTTTATAAGTAGGAACATCAAAGACATCATCTAATTCTTCTAGGGTCAAACCCTTAGTTTCTGGTAATAACCATAAGACCAACAGGAATCCAACACCATTCCAAGCAGCATACCAACCAAAGGCACCTTGTGGTTTGAAAGCCTTTAATAATGATGGCCAAGTTAAGGATAAAATAAAGTTAAAGAACCAACAAGTAGCAGTAGCAAAAGACATAGTAACATCTCTGACGTATAAAGCAGCACATTCTGCAGAATAAGTGAAAGGAACAGGACCTTCAGAAGAAGAATAGACAATGGTGAACAAGTAAATACCTAAGCAGATAACAGCAACTCTAGCATCTCTGTTGGTTTCTGGAATCCAGAAAGCAAAACCAGCCATAAGCAAAAAGACACACATTAATGGGAAAGCAAATAATAGCAAGGTTCTTCTACCGAATCTATCGATAGCAAAGTAAGCTGGCACAGCAAAAACCCAATTTAACATACCAAAACCCCAAGAAGCAATTAAAGCATCTCTTTCAGAGAATCCAGATTCCTTGAAAATAGTGGATGAATAATAAGCAATAACATTAACACCACAGAATTGTTGCATAAACATACAAACCCAAGCACCCAGAGCACCATTTCTGTTTCTTCTAACAGAAAACATTTGATAAACCTTCTTGAAAAATGGCATTTCAGTAGAAGCTTCTTCCATCAATAAAACATGCATATAGAAACAATCTCTTGCAGCCTGTAATTCAGTATTTCTCAACTGAATCAAAGACTTGAAGGCATCTTCGTGTCTATTCTTACCCATTAACCATCTTGGAGATTCTGGGCAGAATGGAATTTGGAACAACATGGCGATACTTGGAAGACAGGCACTACCAAGCATCAAACGCCAACTCAAACCCTCACCAATGCCATGATCTGAAATTCTGTAGAAAGCTAAGGAGAAAACATAACCTAACATAATACCAAAGGCAGTCCAAACTTGCCAGTTCATAACTAAGGAACCTCTAATTCTAGCTGGTGCAGCTTCGGACGAATAAACTGGAACGGTAGTGGAATTTGGACCGATAGCGAAACCTAAGAAAAATCTTGCAATGAATAAATGCCACCAAGTATTGACAAGAGCAGACCAGATACAACATAACGTACCAATAACACAACAGATAAAAATAGTACCTCTTCTGGAGAATTTTGAGTTCATCCAATCGGACATCCAACAAGAAATACAACCGCAACATAAATATGGAGCACAGTTAACTAAACCAACCAACCAAGTATCTCTATCAGAACCAGAACCAATATTAAAAGCATCAGGATAGAACAAGTTGGCACCATTAATAACAGTTTCGTCCATACCTTGAACACAGGCAGCCATAGAAGCTGTGATAACTAACCAATATAATTTCTTTGGTAGTTTCCATGGGTGCTCATGTTCGTCATAAAGAGAGGCTTTATCTTCGTCACTCAGAAAGTTCATGGAGTTGAAGGTCTGAGGAGTTCTTGAAACAGCAGCAGCTCTGGCGAATAATTCTTTGTCAAAACCATGTTCACTAGCGTAAGCTCTACCCATGTTCATAACTTCTTCTTGGGAGTAGTTGGATAAAACATTTTCTTCTTCATGTTCAGTTGTTTCGTCAACAGACAGTTTTTCCTTATCAGCGATAAAACTTGATGAATTCGAGGCACCATCAAACATACCACCGGCAGGTGTTTCGGATTTATCACTTGCAGTCATTTGTGTAAATGTAAATTGTGAGAGAGAGTGATTGTAATGAAAAAAGAAAATCTTTCGAGTTCAAAGTTGTTGATGTTCAGTTAAAAATGGTGGGAACAGGTTGATATTTATACACGCAGAGACCAGGGTCCGATCTTAATTTAGAGCGATAAGTTGGTGGAGCCAACAATTTAATTCCGTGACGAAATAAAATCCAAAATACACATATATGCTGTTCCTTTCAAAACAGACAATGGCATCTCATCCTTCGTTTGTGGGGGCCTGGGGGCACAAAAAGCACGCGTACGCGCCCGCGGCTTTCCTTTTCAAAATTAGGGAACGTACCATAAATTTTTTATATAGCTAGTCAGCTCCAATTACTTAATCAGAAACACTAAACATCATACGTCATAGCCATAACCTTAACTTTTAGCGTCCTAATTTTCACCCACCTAAGGAAGGAATCCATATACAAGCTGTAGAAATGGAAAACTGAATGGAATGGA